>OY856188.1:97004914-97311914 GCA_963693315.1 Diogma glabrata | reverse complement strand
GAGAGAGAGAGAGAGAGAGAGAGAGAGAGAGAGAGAGAGAGAGAGAGAGAGAGAGAGAGAGAGAGAGAGAGAGAGAGAGAGAGAGAGAGAGAGAGAGAGAGAGAGAGAGAGAGAGAGAGAGAGAGAATATTAATTGCATTTTGACGATCAACAATAATAAAATCAAATCTCCAGTTTTACTAAATTAAACATTTTTTACTACAAAATCTTAGGTGATTTTGTTAGAAAACCCATTGCTAAAATTAAATTGAGCTTTCAGAACAGAATTGAACTGCAGAACAGAATTAAACTGCACGTGTTTGGATTTTCATACAACATATCAACAGCCGAAATATTTGGAGACCTATTATGCATTAAAAGCTGACATTAACAGCAACTACAACATTTTTAAAAACGGATGACATATCCATCCATCCATCCCATCCCCATTTTAACACTCAAGATGATTTGCATAGTACCAACAACTTAATTTATTTTGAACATAGTACCAATGAAAGCTTGTTACCTAAAATAGCATCACTTCATTTAGGTGCACAAAACGATCAAAATATTATCAACATTAATTCTTTAAATTCATCAAACTTTTTAGCGAAATCTCTTGTAATAGTTTTAGATCGATCAGGAACACCGATCATAGCCAGAAAACTGTTCAACTGTAGCTCACAGTTTAGTCTTATGACTGAGGAATTTTCTTAGTACTGAACAGCTCGATTTCATTCAAAACAAAAAAAAAGTCGATGCATAAATCAATGATTGCGGGATTTCAACATACGACTGATATAAATACAACTCTATGGGCCATACACACACCAATATCAGGTTAGCTGATCTAGGATTTCTACACCACAGCAGATAGATTTGCTAATATGAGCAGACAATTATTACGCAATACAAGCTTATGGTCAAATTTATTTGGGTCCAGATATGCCTATTTTACAAAATACTATGCTTGGATGGGTTGTGGTTGGAAAAACTACACATTGTTTGTAATCATCACCACCAAATCACTACGTAAGTAATATTTTAACAACTAAAGAAGCCAGATTAGGCGAAAAACACCTTTCTTTTTTAGGAAATTCACAGCGATTAGCTCGTCGAAAATTCATTGCTCGGGAATGTCGTTTAAATCAGAACTACCAAAATGAGGGTAGTATTTGGCACATAAGCAATGTGTGATTTCGAAAATGCATAAAACGACCTCTTTATGGTAGGACCTGTATAATAGCCAGATCTATTTTCAATATTGATGAGCTTTCGAACTTACATATGGACACTTGTTCTTGACAGAGATGCTTATAACTACAACGTATGTTCTGGCGAAAAAACCATCAAAAACATTAAAAATTTATAAATTGCTCACATCAACATTTGGCACAGCAAGTATTTTATACCTTGCAACCAAATGCATTCAAAAGCTAGCCGATATTGCATTCAAAAATTAGCCGATCAAAAACAATACCCGGTTGCGTCGCAGATCATGAAGCATGACGTATACGTCGATGATCTAATAACCGGTAGTAAAAGTATGCAATAGGCTAAAACTTTAAAGAAACAAATTACGAATGTTTTAAGCACAGCGCGAATGGATCTTTGGAAACGATGTTCCAATGTCGAGGATATTTTAAAGAACACACTTCCGGAGCATCGCGAAAAATTACTTCACCTCGGTAATGGTGATTTTATCAAAACACTTGGGATGTATTGGCAGCCATCATCGAATACATTTCAGTTTAATGTCCATGTGAAAGACTATGGAAATCGAATTACAAAAAGAACGGCATTGTCGGACATAGCTCGCATACTTGATCCACACGGGCTCATTTCTCAAGTCATTACGCAAGTCAAAATAAATTTAAACATATGTGGATGCTAATGTACGATTAGGTTCAATCGCTTTTTCAAAACTTAATTACTTCATGGCAGAGTTTCGAGGTCAACTAATCTTTTTAAACGACCTACAAGATAGCCGATAAATTGCGCTAACATCGAAAAACGTAACCATATAGAGCCCACGTCACCGCAACATCGATGTTTCTGACCCCTTCTGATTTCTATAAAATTTCATACACAGACAGCCACTGAGAAAATAAAAATACTGTTTCTTTTGAAAAATGAAATTTCGCTCTGGGGATGACACAGGGTGGCGGCAAAGTTTTACGGGTTGACGAGACATTAGTATCTTTGGCTACCGATTGCTAAACATTTACTCAACCGATTTACATTATTTATAGCTCATTGGAAAGGTAATTAATAGGACTTCTAAAAATTTTTCAAATACAATGATTCAAAATTGGGTAGTACTTTCTTAAAACTGTGTTAAACTTAAAAAATATTTTCAAAGATGGCACTGTTGGAGGTTCCCTCATTTTTACCACATTTTTTCCCTAAATCCAAACTGAAAATTTCCCATTGGCAGGATTTATCGTTTTAAAAATTTCTCAATTTTTTTTCAAAAATACAGGGTAATCATCTATTCTACAACAATGCAATCATTTATTTAATATAAAGTTGATTTTCTTGGGGTTAGTTTAACTTAAACCACCGGCATTCTTGTTTTATAGAACTTTAATGACCATTTAATTATTTTAAGGACACAAATTAAGTATTTGAGGGTGTGAATGCTTTTTCCATAATTTATCTTTTCATCCTTTTATACCTGTTTAAAATTAATTATAAATGCATATACCTGTAATACATTCTCATTATAAGAAGAAAATAGTGAGAAAAATGATGTGAAATAAAATTCATGTTCTATAGAATTCATATAATAATTAACTTTTTATTTTTATTCTAAGTAATGTAATAAAAAACAATATACATTCATTAATAATATAAAATAAATATACATCACATATAAGCGGTTTATCCTTAAAAACATAATTTTAACTGAATTAGAATATATTTTGTGAGCAATGTTTTTTCTTCTCTAGGTTTCAACGCATGAAATGATTGTGTACCTTTTATAGTTAAAGTCTCTCTGTATCTTGCTTCTAGCCGTAAACTCTATTAATGTATTTTCTTCTGTACTGCATTGTTTAAAAAAAAATTGAAAAAAGAAGGGAAATATCAATTTTTATTTTTAAAACGATAAATCCTGGCATTGGAAAATTTTCAGTTTAGATTAAGAATTAATTGAAAAATTTTTTCCTCTTGAAAAAATGAAGAACAGCACATTCTTTGAAAAGAAATTTTAAGTTTAACACAATTTTAAAAAATTGCTATAAAATTTTAAATAGTTTTTTTTATAAGTCCTATTAATTACCTTTCCAATGGTTAATTACCTTAAAATGGTTAAGTCAATCGGTAGCCAAAGATACTAATATTTCGCCAACCCGTAAGACTTTACCGCCACCCTGTGTCATCCCCAGCAAAATTTCATTTTTCGGAAGAAACCGTATTTTTATTTTGTCATTGGCTGTCTGTGGATGAAATTTTATCGCAACAAATGCTGTTGGGGTGACGCGAAATTGCTCTATATGAGATTTACGGATTTGTTGACGCTAGTAAGAAAGCCCTTGTCGCAGTTGTGTATTTTAAAGGCCAAATGGGAACTTCTATTAATATTCAAATAATTTCTGCAAAATTTCGTTTAGCGTGTTTAAGTAAGACAGCCATACTTCATCTAGAACTGTTAGCAGTACTTCTTTATTGTTAACAAAACATCTCGACAAGATTGTTTCAATTCTGAATATTTACATCGGTCAAATTTGTTATTGGTCGGATTCTTTGACATTTGTCAGGAATTGAGTCGCAAAAGTTCAAACATTAATAAAACTTTCTAATTGGCACCATATTTTTTTTTTTTTAATAAAATGTGCTGTGTAGTATGAATTACAATATGTGTCACAATAACACATAAAAACCTGTTAAGACCAAGGTCCCACAACAACATACGTTCAAAGATGTTGATGGACGTAGTTCTTTCTTTTTTTGTTTTTTTATATTTTTGGTTGAAGAATGGATAACTAAACAAAAAATCCTATCACTGACAAAATATGACATAGGCCAATATTTTATGATAGAAAAGGGAAAATAAAAAGTAAATAGCAAGCACATAGCACAAACATTTGCTGAAACAAAACAAAACTGTAGTTGTCAATAATCCATCCGGTTGCATATTCCTTGATCCTGTGACGCTCTGTTTTTCTTGAAGATTATTATTATTATTATTATTATTACGAAATTTACATATTATTATAGTAAAAATAAAAAAATCTGATTATATTAATTCATATGTTTTACTCCCCAATACCCGATGAGAATAACTCGTGTTGCGAAGGGGATACATAGCCACAAATAAAGGGGGCCACATATTAAAGCCCACACATAGTTATATGAAGGCTCGTTTCTTCAAGGAAGCAATAGCGTCTCATCATCAAGGATTATTTCACAGCTAAGATTGAGGGTGCTACCGTTGACTGAATACAGTTCATCCGCCACCACCCCTAAGATGTAACCTTGGCTAGTGATATCACACTGCTATTGCCAGTGGTATGTGGTATCTCACGTTAACTCGTATGTCAATAGCAGAGACTGGAGTACGCGGAGTTGTCACACCCGTAGATCAAAAATTAAAAAAATTTCGAAAAAAAAAACTGATCCCTCCATGCGGGATTAGATTCAAATTTATTAGATTCAAATTTAACGAAGCTCTACAAAAAACTATCCTGTTTTATTAGCATTTGCTCATCTATTTGCCTTATTAATAATTTGATATTTACATAAAAAATTATATAACACAGTCCAAATCTACAACAATGGCGTCATGTTCAACAGCTAAAACACAACTTTTGATCGCGTTAGACTAGTGAGTGCCTTCTTGGTATGCAACATCGAAGTAAATGAGCATTTTCATCTCAACACGTAACTGTTGGTAAGTTTGTTATCATAAAAGAAGACAATTTGCCGTCTTTAAAGAGGAATGTGGGACCCTTTAATATCAAGAGGAAGTAGGGGGATATCAAAGGTTAATATCATAAATAACCTCCACTAATATTCGCAACCAACAAAACAACTATTGAATCAGACCAGAAACATAAAATCATTTGATTTTTAAAATGTTAAACAAGTTGTATGATTATAATTACGGTGACCGCTAAAGTTGTAAAATTATATGACAAATAGTTCGACAACCGCAGTTCATTACTAATTAAAACTTTCTCAATATTTATTTGTAAAACTTCAAAACCCACTCTCTCTCTCTCCAAATCAAGATCACAGACGCCACTTATATATGCCCACAAACAAAATTGCATCAAACCTCAAAACCAATCAATCATTTTCTTATGTATATCACTTTCAACATATTACAAGCGGTGATCAAGTTTTATTTACACGAACCAAATTTTAGAGGCAAAATTTGACAAAGCAAAATATCAAATAATTTAACATAAAAAAATTAATATTCTGCTGATCAATAAAAAAAATAATTCAAAAGAAATAATCAAGCTTATTGATGGTAAGTTTAATAGTTCATCTAAAAACATTTATGTTAATTTAATGAATGGCGAAAACATTTTGAATATAAATTTAACGAATTTTTAATTTCAACTGTTTTTTAACTTTTTCATAAAACATTAAAAAAATTATATATGTTGATGGTTTTTTATTCAAGAAATATTATCTTCTCGTGACGACCGGATAACAACGTCAACTTTTCCGGTATTATTACAATCATTATTATTATGGTTACAATTATTTTTATTTTGCAACACAAAAAATAAATTGTTTATGCTTACTTTAACCAAATCCGTTTTTAATCCAATTCAGTTATTTATTATTTTAATTAATATTTTTCCTCAACTGTAACAAACAGTCCATATTGTTTTTCTATTAAAATAATTAATTAAATTCCTAGATTTTTTTTTCAATTATCACAATTTCTTTTTTTATCAATATTAATATAATATCACAATGTATGTTATTTTAAAATAAATAAATATAAATTAGCTAATTTTTTTTATTATTATTTTTAATTTTTAACACTTATGTTATAAAACACAATAGTCCCCATTTTTCATAGAAAATAATTTTTTGAATTTAAATTTCAATATTAATTTTAGATTAAACATTTATTTTGAATATTTGTTGTATATTAATAAATAAATAAATAAATTAATTCGAGTAGCAGTACTTGTTGAATGCAATTTAAAAATTACGCGACCTTTCTTTATACGCTTACTATTTAAGACTGAGAGATCGTGGATTTAAAAGAAATAAAAATATAGCAAAACAAAACAAAATATACATTAGTTTTTTTTTGTAATATTATTCACTCAGCAGTCAACGCGTTGTTTTAGCAACCAAGTTTTTTTTGTTGTTTTTTTTTAGTTTTTATTAGTAGTGTTTGATTATTTGATAATCAAATGAGTGTGAAAATTATTCGTACATATGTATATTACTATGGAGATGAATTACAATGTTTGAATGATATTTTGATTCAAATTGAATTAATAGTTTTTAGTAGTATCATTTTGATTGTTATTTCAATGAATAGAGAAATTGCAACCCGTTTTATATACATTTAGTGTTAAAAACTTGAATTGTGACAATATATTTAAAAAATATTTCGTGGGAAATTAAAAAAAAATTAAACAAAACAGGATAACATCACTTGTCACAAACAAAACATGGAACATAAAAAAATGTTGATTTTTTTAAATAAAGTCTGACGGCATACCTGAACGATAATAGTAGGTCACGTTTTATTTTTATTTCTGCATTTGTTTGCTCGTGTTGTTAAGATAAATATGTAGTACTATTTTAGTTACACTTAAATAGAACAGAAAGTACAGAATAGAACACAACATCATGCTCGTTTTTTTTGAAAATACAAGGAATATTGATTATTACATAATGTTCTGTTTACATACAAAGGAACCCTATTACTGAAACTCCGGTATTCGTCTGACTGTCGGTTACGATAGTCAAAAAAAACTTGAAAATATTCCTAACTTGCCTGACCAAATTATTCGTATAACAAGTAAAAACCAGTAATTTCTTATCATTTCTTATATCAGAACTCTTAATTTTTAATTTTTACAAGATATTCGATCAGGTTGGTTTTGTCCAAATCTGACGTCCAGTAAGATGTGAGTTTTAGCAGAGCCGTATTTAACCTTTCGTAGGCCCTAGGCACATTACAATATATATTATGAAAACGAAATTAGTACACCAGATTTATTTTCTAAACAGTGTAATTTGGATTTTCAATTGTCTTGGAATAGTAGATTGTGCATAGTACCGTTATATTTAAGTTTGCATAATTTGTGTTGAACACTCTTTCTGGCCAACACTTTTTGGATCTGGCTGAAATTTTAAGGGGTTTTATACTGAAAAAAAAATGCGTTTTCCAGTTTTTTTTTATTTTTTTGAAAATTAGAGCGATTTCAACTTTTCAAATTCGAAAATTTCGTAATTTTTTGCTTGAAGACTTATTTTCAAAAATTCATGACTTCGGATTTATTAAAGATAGAAACTTCTGTTTTAATTTGTTTTAAAGTAAAAGGATGCTTATTTAAAAAAAAAATAAAAGCAACAAAAATTATTAACAAATTCCTATTGTTAAAAAACAAATAAAATGTTAAAGTTGATTTTTAGTCATTGCCCTGCCCCACTCACGTAATGAGTTTTTAGTATGACCATCGTATTCTGCGTTCAATTTTCTACAAAAACCGTAGTTTTTATTAATAGAGGTACGATTTTTACTGTTAGAAATAAATTCATTTATCGAGCGCAGGACGACAAGAAATTCCATAAATGGGTCATTCTATTACATCTCGAACAGATTAGGACAAAATCGACCCACACATTTTTGAGTTAACTGAAAATTTTTTACGGGTTCTTTGGATTCTCGGTTGAAAGATATACATGTTAGAAAAAAAGAGCGGATCAAAATTTCGAGAATTTCGTGACTTTTGACTTGAAGACTTATTTTCAAAGATTCATAAATTCGGTTCTGGGAAAGATAGAAACTGTTTTTCTGTTTTATTTGAACTTTTAAAAGAAAACTTTATCTTTAAAAATTATTAACAAATTCCCATTAAAATCGATTAAAATCGATTTTTAGTCATAGTCCAAAGACATAGTCTAGACAAAAATTTATAAATTTTTTTGTAGTCCCGTGCTTGATAAATTAATTTATTTCTAACAGTAAAAATCATTTCTCCATTAATTAAAAATACGTTTTTTATAGAAAATTAAACGTAGAATACGATAGTTATACTAAACACACTTTATTGTTATTGTACCATAACTAAAAATCAACATTTTATTTGTTTATGACAATAGGAATTTGTTAATAATTTTTATTGAATTTATTTTTTTAAAGCATCTTTTAGATTGAAAATAAAACAAAATGAAAGTTTCCATCTTTAAAAGAATCGAAGTTATGAATTATTGAAAATAAGTCTTCAAGCCAAAAATCACGAAATTGTCGAAATTTAAAACCGTTCTAATTTCCGAAAAAAGAACGAAAAAATCCTGGAACAGGTATATCTTTTTTTTCGATATAGAACCCCTAAAAATATTATCAGCTAAATCAAAAATGTGTTAGTCAGATTTTGTCCTAATATATTCGGTATGTAAAAGAAAGACCCTTTTATAGAATGACCCTTTTATAGAATGACCCTTTTATAGAATCGTCCCGCGCTCGATAAATGAATTTATTTCTAACAGTAAAAATCATTTCTCCATTAATTAAAAATACGTGTTTTATAGAAAATTGAACGTTGAATACGATGGTCATGCTAAAAACTAATTTCGAGGGTAGGGTGGGACAAGTGTCCATATGTGAGGGCATGCCGCATGACCACCTATTTAATTGTCCAGGAAAACCAACCAACTTGACGAAGCAAGATTTGTTGTACCGCCCAAGAGCAGTGCAGTAGCAGAGTTCCTGAATCTGGACATGGAGCCGGAGGAGTAGCTCCGCACTGTCGCTACAACAACAACAACAACATGCTTATGCATCAACTCATCGGCAAACAGTGACTAAAACTCGATTTTAATATTTTATTTGTTTATGACAATAGGAATTTGTTAATAATTTTTATTGAATTTATTTTTTTTAAAAAAAAATTTTTTAAATAAAACAAAACAGAAGTTTCTATCTCTAATAAAACCGAAGTTATAAATTTTTGAAAATCTGGTTTGAACGTCTTCAAGCCAAAAGTCACGAGATTCTTGAAATTTGGAACCCCTCTATTTCCAAAAAAAAAAAATCCTCGAGCACGTATATCTTTTTTTCGATATAAAACCCCTAAAAAATTTCAGCCAAATCAAAAATGTGTCGTTCAGATTTTGTCCAAATCTGTTCAATTTGTAAAAGAATCCTGAATATCTATGTGCATTATTCAAACGGATCTCAGCGTGCGAATTTTCAAACTTTCATCAATCAAGATTTAATTTTCTAATTTGTATTTATGTCGAATTCTTTTTGCAAAAAATTGCTCTGACACGCCCCTTTTTGCTCTCAGATCAATTTTTTTGGACATTACGTATTCTATTTTTTTTTCATTTTCATTTGTTGTCATAGTAATACAATAATTTGGAAAAGATAACAAATATTTTGTCAAAAGTAACTTGTTCCACATATTTTTATTTCAAAATTTATGCAAATTTATAATTTTAATTTAGAATAAGCATTTTTTTTTTACACTTATGTTATAAAACACAATAGTCCCCATTTTTCATAGAAAATAATTTTTTGAATTTAAATTTCAATATTAATTTTAGATTAAACATTTATTTTGAATATTTGTTGTATATTAATAAATAAATAAATAAATTAATTCGAGTAGCAGTACTTGTTGAATGCAATTTAAAAATTACGCGACCTTTCTTTATACGCTTACTATTTAAGACTGAGAGATCGTGGATTTAAAAGAAATAAAAATATAGCAAAACAAAACAAAATATACATTAGTTTTTTTTTGTAATATTATTCACTCAGCAGTCAACGCGTTGTTTTAGCAACCAAGTTTTTTTTGTTGTTTTTTTTTAGTTTTTATTAGTAGTGTTTGATTATTTGATAATCAAATGAGTGTGAAAATTATTCGTACATATGTATATTACTATGGAGATGAATTACAATGTTTGAATGATATTTTGATTCAAATTGAATTAATAGTTTTTAGTAGTATCATTTTGATTGTTATTTCAATGAATAGAGAAATTGCAACCCGTTTTATATACATTTAGTGTTAAAAACTTGAATTGTGACAATATATTTAAAAAATATTTCGTGGGAAATTAAAAAAAAATTAAACAAAACAGGATAACATCACTTGTCACAAACAAAACATGGAACATAAAAAAATGTTGATTTTTTTAAATAAAGTCTGACGGCATACGTGAACGATAATAGTAGGTCACGTTTTATTTTTATTTCTGCATTTGTTTGCTCGTGTTGTTAAGATAAATATGTAGTACTATTTTAGTTACACTTAAATAGAACAGAAAGTACAGAATAGAACACAACATCATGCTCGTTTTTTTTGAAAATACAAGGAATATTGATTATTACATAATGTTCTGTTTACATACAAAGGAACCCTATTACTGAAACTCCGGTATTCGTCTGACTGTCGGTTACGATAGTCAAAAAAAACTTGAAAATATTCCTAACTTGCCTGACCAAATTATTCGTATAACAAGTAAAAACCAGTAATTTCTTATCATTTCTTATATCAGAACTCTTAATTTTTAATTTTTACAAGATATTCGATCAGGTTGGTTTTGTCCAAATCTGACGTCCAGTAAGATGTGAGTTTTAGCAGAGCCGTATTTAACCTTTCGTAGGCCCTAGGCACATTACAATATATATTATGAAAACGAAATTAGTACACCAGATTTATTTTCTAAACAGTGTAATTTGGATTTTCAATTGTCTTGGAATAGTAGATTGTGCATAGTACCGTTATATTTAAGTTTGCATAATTTGTGTTGAACACTCTTTCTGGCCAACACTTTTTGGATCTGGCTGAAATTTTAAGGGGTTTTATACTGAAAAAAAAATGCGTTTTCCAGTTTTTTTTTATTTTTTTGAAAATTAGAGCGATTTCAACTTTTCAAATTCGAAAATTTCGTAATTTTTTGCTTGAAGACTTATTTTCAAAAATTCATGACTTCGGATTTATTAAAGATAGAAACTTCTGTTTTAATTTGTTTTAAAGTAAAAGGATGCTTATTTAAAAAAAAAATAAAAGCAACAAAAATTATTAACAAATTCCTATTGTTAAAAAACAAATAAAATGTTAAAGTTGATTTTTAGTCATTGCCCTGCCCCACTCACGTAATGAGTTTTTAGTATGACCATCGTATTCTGCGTTCAATTTTCTACAAAAACCGTAGTTTTTATTAATAGAGGTACGATTTTTACTGTTAGAAATAAATTCATTTATCGAGCGCAGGACGACAAGAAATTCCATAAATGGGTCATTCTATTACATCTCGAACAGATTAGGACAAAATCGACCCACACATTTTTGAGTTAACTGAAAATTTTTTACGGGTTCTTTGGATTCTCGGTTGAAAGATATACATGTTAGAAAAAAAGAGCGGATCAAAATTTCGAGAATTTCGTGACTTTTGACTTGAAGACTTATTTTCAAAGATTCATAAATTCGGTTCTGGGAAAGATAGAAACTGTTTTTCTGTTTTATTTGAACTTTTAAAAGAAAACTTTATCTTTAAAAATTATTAACAAATTCCCATTAAAATCGATTAAAATCGATTTTTAGTCATAGTCCAAAGACATAGTCTAGACAAAAATTTACAAATTTTTTTGTAGTCCCGTGCTTGATAAATTAATTTATTTCTAACAGTAAAAATCATTTCTCCATTAATTAAAAATACGTTTTTTATAGAAAATTAAACGTAGAATACGATAGTTATACTAAACACACTTTATTGTTATTGTACCATAACTAAAAATCAACATTTTATTTGTTTATGACAATAGGAATTTGTTAATAATTTTTATTGAATTTATTTTTTTAAAGCATCTTTTAGATTGAAAATAAAACAAAATGAAAGTTTCCATCTTTAAAAGAATCGAAGTTATGAATTATTGAAAATAAGTCTTCAAGCCAAAAATCACGAAATTGTCGAAATTTAAAACCGTTCTAATTTCCGAAAAAAGAACGAAAAAATCCTGGAACAGGTATATCTTTTTTTTCGATATAGAACCCCTAAAAATATTATCAGCTAAATCAAAAATGTGTTAGTCAGATTTTGTCCTAATATATTCGGTATGTAAAAGAAAGACCCTTTTATAGAATGACCCTTTTATAGAATGACCCTTTTATAGAATCGTCCCGCGCTCGATAAATGAATTTATTTCTAACAGTAAAAATCATTTCTCCATTAATTAAAAATACGTGTTTTATAGAAAATTGAACGTTGAATACGATGGTCATGCTAAAAACTAATTTCGAGGGTAGGGTGGGACAAGTGTCCATATGTGAGGGCATGCCGCATGACCACCTATTTAATTGTCCAGGAAAACCAACCAACTTGACGAAGCAAGATTTGTTGTACCGCCCAAGAGCAGTGCAGTAGCAGAGTTCCTGAATCTGGACATGGAGCCGGAGGAGTAGCTCCGCACTGTCGCTACAACAACAACAACAACATGCTTATGCATCAACTCATCGGCAAACAGTGACTAAAACTCGATTTTAATATTTTATTTGTTTATGACAATAGGAATTTGTTAATAATTTTTATTGAATTTATTTTTTTAAAAAAAAATTTTTTAAATAAAACAAAACAGAAGTTTCTATCTCTAATAAAACCGAAGTTATAAATTTTTGAAAATCTGGTTTGAACGTCTTCAAGCCAAAAGTCACGAGATTCTTGAAATTTGGAACCCCTCTATTTCCAAAAAAAAAAAATCCTCGAGCACGTATATCTTTTTTTCGATATAAAACCCCTAAAAAATTTCAGCCAAATCAAAAATGTGTCGTTCAGATTTTGTCCAAATCTGTTCAATTTGTAAAAGAATCCTGAATATCTATGTGCATTATTCAAACGGATCTCAGCGTGCGAATTTTCAAACTTTCATCAATCAAGATTTAATTTTCTAATTTGTATTTATGTCGAATTCTTTTTGCAAAAAATTGCTCTGACACGCCCCTTTTTGCTCTCAGATCAATTTTTTTGGACATTACGTATTCTATTTTTTTTTCATTTTCATTTGTTGTCATAGTAATACAATAATTTGGAAAAGATAACAAATATTTTGTCAAAAGTAACTTGTTCCACATATTTTTATTTCAAAATTTATGCAAATTTATAATTTTAATTTAGAATAAGCATTTTTTTTTTAAATATTTTGCTTGCGGCGAATAAAAAATTGTATATGATGCACGGACGGAAGCTATTTTGGACTTAATGTGGGTGCAAATCTCGGCGAACGCCTCGATTTGCAAACTCCACATTCGTCCAAAATCTTTAGCTTTGCGTCCTAGCATCATAATGTACTATTTTGAATCTAGATTTTTAACTAGAGCAGAGCATAAAATACAATAAAGAACACAAATACATTTTTGTACGAGTAAACCGTAAAATGCACTTTTTCGATTCAAAAATTGTGCGTCAAGCAGATTTTTTTTGCTTTTTAAAACAACAATGCCTAAAATCGAAATAACAATGCCTAAAATTACTATTTTATGCCCTAAAGCGTAAATATTTTTGACAACACCCAACGAACTCAAGAGAACAAAATATACTTTAAGCCTATTTTCGATTTCAAATTAGAAAATTGTCCAAACATATGTATGTAAATAAAAAAAACATTATGCTTGCCCATTTCCAAAAAAATCATACATATACAAATACATACATACATAGAAATTTGGAAAAATAAATATGAAAAGCAAAACTACTTGGATTAAACAATTTTCTAAAAAATATTTTACTATTTTTTGTAAATATATGTATTTTAATTTATGCAAATAATACAGAATCTTGCTCGTACAAAAATTCTTGTTGTTCGGGCATAAAGTAACTTTTTCGCTTTCGAGTGTTTGTTGCCCTCGTCTAACGCCTCGAGCAAATTTCACTCTCAAACAAAAGAGATTAACTTTACGCCCTTAATACATAAATAGCTATTTATATTTCTCAAAATTAGTAAACAAACAAAACGCCATTTACTTTCTATGTTTTTTTAAAGTGAAATAGTTATTGTTTAAATAAAAGATTTGTTTAAATCGTGTTTTAAATTAAAAAATATGGAGGGCTGAAATCTCACAGCTCTGAAATATCATGAGTTCGGTCTGGGTTAAGGATTTTGATATAACTTTTATGAGGACATGGGTTTTAGTTTTCGGCAGCGATGTATAGCAAACATAACTTTTTCTTAAAGTACATGTATTTTTTATCTCTGTGAAGATATGTATTACAAAACTAACACGAAACATCAATACGTTGCTGGAAAATTATAACAGATTATATATTAACATAATTTAGTGAAAAGATTATACAATCAGCAAACAGCTCAAAAACCTCCCCACTTAGCGTTTTGAGAAAATATTTCATAAATCACAAATTCATATTTCTTTCAAAATTCCAAAAATATTGTAAAATAAAAAATTCAAACTTTTTTCAAACAAAATTTTAAAAATATTTTAAAAATTATTACAAAATCACAGATTAAAACTTTTTTCAAAAATTCTAAATATATTGCAAAAATTATAACAAAATCAAAAGTTGTAACTTTTTCCAAAATTATAAAAATTATAATAAAATCAAAAATTTTAAATTTTTTAAAATTACAAAAATATTCCAAAAATTCTTAAAAATTCAAAAATTGAAACTTTTTTCAAAATTCTAAAAATATATGTAAAATTAAAAAAATTTTTTCTTCAAATTCTAAAAATATTCCAAAAATTGGAATAAAATCAAATATTTAAACTTTTTCTAAATTCTAATAATATTCCAAAAATTCTTAAAAATTCAAACTTTTTCCAAAACTCTAAAAATATTGCAAAAATTATAACAATATCCAAAACTGAAACTTTTTCCAAAATCATAAAAGTTATACTAAAATCAAAAATTTAAAATTTTTCAAAATTCAAAAATATTTCAAAAATTCTTACAAAATCAAAAATTGAAACTTTTTTAAGATTCCAAAAATATTTCAAAAACTATAACAAATTCAAAAATTTCCATGTCCAATTTCATTTTCATTTACATTTTCAGCAAACTATTCAAAAACCTTCAATTTAGCGATTCGAGAAAATATTACAACATCACAAATTAATTTTTTTTTCAAAATTCCAAAAATATTGTAAAAATTATAATAAAATCAACCTTTATTCAAAATTCTAAAAATATTCCAAAAATTATTACAAAATCAAAAATTGAAACTTTTTTCAAAATTCCAAAAATTATAATTAAATCAAAAATTTAAATTTTTTCAAAATTCCAAAAATGTTCCAAAAATTCTTTGGAAATCAAAAATTAAAACTTTTTCCAAAATTCTAAAAATATTGCAAAAATTATTCCAAAATAAAAAATGCTTCGAAAAATATTTCAAAAACTATAACAAATTAAAAAATTTCCATGTCCAATTTCATTTTCAATTACATTTACGTCATAAAAACAGCTACATTTTTTTCCCAAAAAATTGGATAAAAAAATCAATGAAATCATTTTTTGATACGCTTGACATTATTTTTTTGACAAACTTATAATGCCATAATTCTCTATAATAATAATATATTTTCATGTCATACAAATTTAAATTTTATTTTTTTCCAAAAAATTGGGTAAAATAATAAATAAAAATCTTTCTTTTGACACACTTGACAACATTTTTTTGACAAACTTATAATGCAATAATCTAGTTTTTGGTCTCACATACCAATCCCGACCATCAAGATTTCTCCAAATTTAATGTTCCTACTCGTAATCACTTAAAATGAAAGTTTTTTAAGCAAAAAATATGCAAATTTCCTTGTTTTGACACACTTGACGGTTTTTTTGACATACTTCCGGTACAGTTCTCGAACACATCGTCCTTTCGGCTCTTTTCATTGAGTAAACCTAAATAAAACAATACTTTTGAAATCCGTCGAACGCTTTTCTAGATTTCGTCGGTTATGACGGCCGACCGGCCGACAGACATACATTTTTTTTTACTTTTATAGAATCAGTAGGTCCTAAAACGTCGAGAAATGCCAACAAAAGTGGGGGTAAGAATTTCACTTTGAGCTCATGAATGTAATACTTAGATCTTTCAGACCGAAGTAATTAATAACAATATTGAAATAAGATTATTTTAGGCACGTTCCATTGAAAATCAAACCTACTCAAATATGCTTTGATCTACTCTACCTCGAACAAGTTGTGTAGTTGAAAAGCAGATTATTTTTCGATTTTATTTAGGTCGTTTATAAAATTTGTTTAGTATTTTTAATAATAAAATTGACCAGTAGGATTTAAACATCAGCCCAAAATAAAAATTTTTGAGAATAATAAAATTGTGTGGCTATATTTGAAAATTCTTCCAATTTTCGGCGTTCCATTGGTGATCTACTCAAAAGCTGATTTGAGCAGCTATTTCGTTCCAAAGGAACGCATGTATTGTTTTTCTTTGTATACATATGTATTTTATTTTATCTTCGTAGGCCCTCTTAAAGTTCGTAAACCCTAGGCACAGTGCCTATGGTGCCTATTGTATAAGACGGCTTTGAGTTTTAGGCTGCTACATGGAAAAAACGTACATATTTCGTACAAGACGACTTACTTAAAAAGGTTTGCTGACCCCAAACCCACAGAAACAGAATTTGTTATTTATTTTAACTATAGGGAATCAAAGTTGAGTTAACGGTCAAGTATTAATTGACTTTTTCAGAACATCTCCTACTAGACGTAATAATTAACGTCCTAAGCTTCTACGATGAATTCGAAACATCTTCGAATAAATGAAATTATCTTTCCAATGAACAAAAATTGTCAACACTCTCCAGCAAAAGCATCGTGATGATGGTAGACCGGCTTCCATCTAAATTTATCGCATTTGATACTTGCAGTCATTTGTAACATCTATTAGATTCGAATACAGGAGAAAAAACCGTAGTGTTAAGATTTGAACTCGTAATCTCCTTTAAGGAATATTCGGAGGCCTATATAATATATATAAATTTTAGGCATTTTTTTAGTAGGATAAAAAAAATAGAAGAACGTTTCTACGATCCATTTTTGTACAGAAATTTTGTTGACATATCAAGAAAATCAACAAAAATAAAGTTATAGGCTATAAAAAAGGTGCGTCGTTGTCGACGTGGTTTAAGCCCTTGTAGTGTTCTGAAACAAAATTTTTATGTCGTTATGGTTCGGCCCCTGGAAAAAAAATTCACAAGATGGGGACGATTTGAAATTTTTTTTGGTTCTAGTTTTTGACCTTCCCGAACTTTTAAAAAATAATAAAAAAAAGTCCAGCGGCAGGTATATCCGAAATAGGTAGAAATAGATAGATTTCGGGGTCAGACGGTTTTGTGTACAAATAAAATTAGATGTGTCAGATTAGTTTAAATAAAAAATTTAAGTAGAAACAGAATAATTCAAAACAATTATCGAACCAAATTAAATACACTGTCCGAAATAACTTCATCAATGCAGTTTCCCAACAATTTTATTTAAGTTGGTTAAAACTACTTTTAATAACATATTAAATCCATCAAAAATCAAATGAACGTCCACCAAAGATCAAATGAACTACGTCACAACTACAATTATACCATCACACATAATTTATAATCAAACAATTTTAATTCAAAATCATTTTTGTTGTTGTATTTTTTTGTTCTCATTTAATCTTTTTTCAAACGGTTTGTTTAGTGAAAAAATACAAACAAAAGAAAATTTGATAATTACTTCGGTCTGAAAGACCTAAGTATTACATTCATGAGCTCAAAGTGAAATTCTTACCCCCACTTTTTTGGCATTTCTCAACGTTTTAGGACCTACTGATTCTAAAAGAGCAAAAAAATAATGTATGTCTGTCTGTCGGCCGGCTGGCCGTCATTACCTACGCTGCAGGGAAAACCGAAAGAGGGATTTCAAAAATTTTTTTTTCTAAAAATAGGTATACTCAAGGGACAGGTCCGAAAGGACGCTGTGTTCGATAACTGTACTGGAAGTATGTCAAAAAAATCATTATGTGTGTCAAAAATAGCAAATTTTTTCCAACTTTTTTCCAACCTTTTTCCAACTTTTGTTCAACTATTTTTGGCTTAAAAAACTTTTATTTTAAGTGATTACGAGTAGGAACAATAAATTTGGAGAAAAATTTCTTCAAATTATTGATGGTCGGGATTGGTATGTGAGATCAAAAACTAGATTATTGCATTATAAGTTTGTCAAAAAAATGTTGTGAAGTGTGTCAAAAGAAAGATTTTTATTTATTATTTTACCCAATTTTATGGAAAAAAATAAAATTGTTTGTTTGAAATGAAATTTTATTATTATTATAAAGAATTATGGCATTATACGTTTGTCAAAAAAAAGTTGTCAAGTGTGTCAAAAGAAAGGTTTTTATTTATTTTTTACCCAATTTTCTTAGAAAAAAATAAAATTAATGGTTTGTATGACATGAAATTTTATTATTATTATAGCGAATTATGGCATTATAAGTTTGTCAAAAAAATAATATCAACTGTGTCAAAAAATGATTTCATTTATTTTTTTAGTCAATTTTTTGGAAAAACATGTAGCTTTTTTTTATGACGTAAATGTAATTGAAAATGAAATTGGACATGGAAATTTTTTAATTTGTTATAGTTTTTGAAATATTTTTGGAATTTTGAAAAAGTTTGCATATTTGATTTTGTAATAATTTTTGCAATATTTTTAGAATTTCGGAAAAAGTTTTAATATTTGATTTTGAAAGAATTTTTTGAATATTTTTAGAATTTTGAAAAATTTTTATATATTGATTTTATTATAATTTTTGGAATTTTGAAAAAAATTTCAATTTTTGATTTTGTAATAATTTTTGAAATATATTTAGAATTTCGGAAAAGTTTGAATTTTTAAGAATTTTTGGATTATTATTGGAATTTAGAAACAGTTTAAATATTTAATTTTATTCTAATTTTTGGAATATTTTTGGAAAATATATTGGTTGAAAGTTGGAAAAAAATTGGTTTAAAGTTGGAAAAAAGTTGGAAAAAGTTAAAAAAAGCTGGAAAAAAGTTGGAAAAAAGGTGGAAAATAGGTGGAAAAAAGTTGGAAAAAAGTTGGAAAAAAGTTGGGAAAAGGTTGGAAAAAAGTTGGAAAAAAGTTGGACTTGATAGAACTTTTTTCCAACTTTGGTGGAAAAAAGTTGGAAAAAAGGTGGAAAAAGGTGGAAAAAGGTGGTTAAAAGTTGGACAAATATTGGAAAAAAGTTGGAAAAAAGTTGGAAAAAGTTAAAAAAAGTTGGAAAAAGTGGAAAAAAGTTGGAAAAAAGTTGGAAAAAAGTTGGGAAATAGGTGTAAAAAAGGTGTAAAACAGTTGGAAAAAAGGTGGGAAAAAGTTGGAAAAAGTTGGACAAAAGTTGGAAAAAAGTTGGAAAACAGTTGAAAAAAGTTAAAAAGAAGTTGGAAAAAAGGTGGAAAAAAGTTGGAAAAAAGTTGGAAAAAAGGTGGAAAAAAGCTGGAAAAAAGTTGGAAAAAGGTTGGTAATGAAAAATTTCCAACTGTTTTCCAACTGTTTTACACCTTTTTCCCACCTTTTACCCAACTTAATCTAAAATACATATTTAAAAACAACAAAACTATGCTAAGACGAATGACTTGGCTGTTTATCACAGAATTTGTATTGTCACTTTTTTTCTTAATTCGAATTATATCTATCATTAATTTTAAAATAATACCAACTACGGGACATCATAATTAGAATAAGGCAAAATATTTTGAAAATAAACCGTAAAAGTTGGACAAAAGATGGAAAAAAGTTGGAAAAAGTTAAAAAAAAGTTGGAAAAAAGGTGTAAAAAAGCTGGAAAATAGTTGGAAAAAAGGTGGAAAAAAATTGGAAAAAAGTTGGGAAAAGGTGGAAAAAATGTGGAAACTTTTTTCCACCTTTTCCAACTGTTTTACACCTTTTTTTCACCTTTTTCCCAACTTTTTTCCAACTTTTTTCGAACCTTTTTCCAACTTTTTTCCAACCTTTTTCCAACTATTTTCCAACTATTTTCCACCTTTTTTCCATCTTTTTCCCACCTTTTTTCCAGCTTTTTTTTAACATTTTCTATCTTTTTTCAACTATTTTCCAACTTTTTTCCAACTTTTTCCAACCTTTTTTCCAACCTTTTTCCACCATTTTCCCCCTTTTTTCCACCTTTTTCCCAACTTTTTTCCAACTTTTTTCCACCTTTTTTCCACCAAAGTTAAAAAAAAACTATCAAGTCCTTTTTTCTAACTTTTTTCAACCAAAGTTGGAAAAAACTTCTTTTAGTGAAATTGTTCCAAATTGTTCCAATAACTGTAAGGCGGTTTGTTTCGTTAAATTCGTCAAACGCTAACCACACATAAAAGGATTTTGTGCAAACATGATCCGTCACTTTATATACCCTTCAAAAATCCGGATGTCCTAGTCCTAGGGCCGTGGCTTCCAGCTGTCTATAACCAACGTTTTATCCGCAAAAATGGCAGATTACCGTTTCCGATAGTAATTCTAAAGATTAAACGATATATATATATAGTGTAAACGTGGTGAATATCAATCATCTTAAAATTACGTTAATGAGTCAGTTTAATCAGTCATCTTTAAATTAATTTTAAAATTTAACTACTCTTCTCCTTTGTTTCGTATTGTATGATATTTTAAAACTAGCTTAAACAGCAGAACAAGTTTCAGCAATACCAAAATTTGAATAAGTTGTTTGCGAACTTTTTCTCTAGTTTATTTTAAAAGCGTCTAAAATGAATGGTTTTGTAAATTTTAATACTGCTACTCGAATTAAAATTAGTTAGAATTAGTTTCGGTTTCGTAAAAATGAAACAATTCCTGCTTCGAAAATTAGATAATAACAGATAGCAGTGTAATATCGGTATAGCGGTTTTGTTTGATTTCAGTACCTCAAAACTGTTATTGAAATTTTCGTCCGTCCAAGTCTAATAATCCCGGCTGACTCATTCTTACGTCAAAATTTTGACACAGGCTAAATTGTCAGTCTGTTTTTAAAATCATTATGTGACATTTAACCGGTTGCAACCAGTTTGAAATGTGTAGAATTTACTATTCAAAGTTAAAAAAAATTATTCATGTATACGTTACTTGTGGCTATATATTTTATTTACACTTGGTTTTTTTATTATACTAATTAAGATGTATGATAAATGTGATGGCGCTAATCTGATTTTATAATTTATTGAATGAAATTGAAAAAGGTTAAACGAAAATAATATTTAATGTTGTTAATTTTGATCAAAAAAATGAAAATCGGGGAAGCCGGATGATTCATTAAAGCGGACATACTATATGTTTTCAAACGAAGATGAGTTGCATTTTAAAGCATTGAAACAGTTTGAAAATTATATAACGTATAAACAAATAGCAACAATAAATTTTACAATCAATGGGAACGTAACTCGTATACTCATAGTCGATTGACATTAACAAATTGATGATGCGAACTTTTTATTTCACATCATGTGATTGTTTAGTAAAACATCATATGACAATTCACCTCCACATTTTTTTTCTTCATTCATTTACCTTTCCATCAATTTAATATTTTATTTGTGTTGTAGTCATTCTTTGATGAAATTGTTAAATGATTTCATTACTGAACGGGAAGCTGTGATGATAGCTTTTCAGAACTGAAAATTTGAAAGCTCATAATGCAAACACTTGATTGAAATCTTTGTTAATTTTAAATTCGTAGACTTTAATTAACCTTAAACTTAATTTTTTTTTTGTGTTATTATTATAAAATAAGAAAACTAAAAATTAATTATTGATCCGTTTCTTGCTGTTATATTTTTTCTTAGAATTTATTTTAATTTTAAAAGATTTAAATTTTTTATTTGATTATCTCAGTTTGATTGATTATTTGATTAGTTAACAAAAAATTGATATTCTTTGTATTTTATAAAATTATAAAGCATAATTATGCTCATTTATTTAACACGTAGTAATTTTAATAATTTATGAAATTAAAACGATTGTTTATATGTTTCAGGTAACATAAAATTACGTTTAAACAAATATATTCAATAAAATCAAAATAAAAAACAAGAGTCAAGAGCAAGGTTAAGCATTCTAAAAAAAAAATCAGCAAAAAATCAGCAAACAATGGCAAGCATTTTCATTTCATGGGCAATAATAAAATGCCTGATGAGGAGGACACACACGCAATAAAACTTTAAATATTTTTGAGTGAATGTCATCTTCTTTTCAAAAAAAAATTATGCTAATATTTGGCAGTGATAAACTATTAAAAATATGACATCTTGTGCATGTTTGGTAGATTTTTAATTTTATTGTTGGTTAGCCAAAATTCTACGAAATCATTATATTTTGATAATTGATTAATCCTGAATGGGTATATAAAGAAACTCGAAAGTCGAAACGGATCACATAATAATCTTACATGGTATCCAAAAGTAGCGTGATCATTTCGTCACATATAACAGTTTTTGTTTTTCATTTCTTTTTACAAAACATAATTCCTGTGGCAGAATTTTAAAATTTATTCATATTTTCCTCCACACGAAGACGTTATTATCAAAACAAAAAATATTAATTTATTGCGTAAATTCTATAAGGCGGAATGAATACTAAGAAAAGCAACCATCAATGACATTAATTACAATTCAACTTAATTTTATTTTGCAAACAGGAAATTTAAAATTTTGTTATTGTAATGTTGCTTTTATAATTTCTTATCTTAGACCATTGTATATGTGTTATACTCATCCAGCTCTGTATGCGTGTGATTCGATATTTTGTATTACAAAAATTAAGAAAAATATTTATGTAACTAATATTGAACAGACAATTTTGAATCAGGAAACGATTAGTAGTTCATTTTACTTTTATGTAAAATATTCCAGATTCCAATTTTAATTTTTGTTTATAAAATTTTAATGTCTTCTGCCCCAATTTTTTCAAATTTACGCAATTTTTAGCAACAGAAAAAAACAAAACCATAATGCTAGAATCGATAATATGAGATAAGCCGTTAGGGATAAATTTACACCAAGCATCAGGAGTTTTAACAAGCTGAGTTAGTCGACCGTTTGGGATTGAGATATTCAACTTCTTCAAGTGAGAGGTTTAAGCTCGAATCCAAATTCTTACTATATAAAGCCCACTATCTTGAGCTTTAGCTGAAATATATCTCAATGATTTTGAAACAAAATATATACATAATAACATAAATCCACATAAAGAAAAAATCATTTATTGGTATCGCTACGTTGATGATATAATTTTATTATTCAAAGGAACGAGTATTACACCCAAACATAAACAGATCTATTACACCAATACATAAACAGCATAGAACCTTCCCTTAAATTCACGTTAGAAAATGAAGAAAATAAGAAAATAAATTTCTTGGATTTATCAATCAAAAATGTAGATTCAAAACACACGTTCAAAATATTCCGAAAACCAACCGAAACGGATCAAACAATAAATATTAAATCACATCATCCGTACCAACATAAACTAGCTGCATACAACCACTTGATAAATAGATTGAACAATATACCAATGAATGCAGAAAATTATCAAGACGAATTAAATAACATAAAATACATAGCCAGTAAAAACGGATATAAAACCAAATAATTGACACATTAAATAGAAAACACATAAAAAAGAAAAATTTTCAAATCCTAACAACATTGACGAATGAAGAAAACTTAGCAGGCAAAAAATATATAGGCGTTACATATAATAAAACAACATTGAAAATAATGCAAAAAACTTTAAAAAATATGATTATATTGCAGCTGACAAAAAATAGAAAATTACCTAAAAACCAAAAAAACCTAAACCTTAGACACAGGTGCTTATAAAATTATCTGTGATGACTGCAGTAAATTGTGTATAGGTCAAACGGGGCGGTCCTTCACAAAAATATTTAGTGAACCAACCAGTGAAATTAGTAAAAGTGATCCAAAATCCAGATACTCCCAACATTTAAAAAAATAAAAACAGAAATACACCAATATCAACACAAATTTAACCATATTACACAAAAGAAAAGGACAACATCTAGATAGATTGGAAGAAATAGAAATATATAAACATAAAAACAATAACAACATTTTAAATGATAAAATCAACATTAAAACTAACAAAAAATATGACATAAAAATAAAAAATAGCAGTTGAAATAGTATATAAGGCAATAGTTTAAGCAAAAATTGAAATAATAATTTAAGAACTGAGGATGACGTAAGTCAAAATCGATATTTATTAAAATAAAAATCAAATTCAAATTGTTACTATAAGGAAGTTTATATTATTATTAATAAATTAAAAAATTAAAAATAAACATATTAAAAAAGCATATTTTTAAATATTGCATTCTAATGTAAACTTATTAAATTTTTTCTTACTCGCTGTATAAAGCTCATCAGCTGGTTTGTTATAATTAATTTACCAAAAAAAAAAAACATTAAATACTTAGTAACAATTATTTTGTTAGTCAGTTGATTTTTAGACATTATATTGTTTATTTATTTAATCGTATAATATAAAGAAAGAAACAAAAAATTTTTACAAAATCACAAGTCCACAACCAAATCTCTCAAATAATTAATGCCTTCTACAGGAACCTCATTTAACTTGTTTATACCACTATTGAATTTGAGTAAAGGGCATTCATTCACTATATGGTTCGTTGTTTGAATAACTCCACACATACATAAAGGTGAGGCATATAAGTCCCACTTGTTCATCAGGTAATTATTATTATTAATATTAGGTAATTATTATTATTATTGTGTAAACCAACGATAATAACGATAATAAATTTTTTATAACATTAAAGTGCATTGTTTTATTTCATCTAAAAAAGGTTTGATTAACAAAAGTTAAGTTAATTCAAGTTTAAATTAAATATCGGTGAACTTTATATTTAATAAAATCAATTGAGACTAACTACTAAAAATATACGAAAGTAGATAGTAGACAATAAACTACTATAAATCAATCAATTAAATTTTAGTTCCAGAAGTGAGTCATTAAATCGGTGTTATAAAGGACGTTAGGATTACCCTGATTAGGAATAAAAAATTCAAGCAAAACACTCAAGAAATATGTTACTTTTACTCAAAGTAGTTTAAAACTTTATATAAGGAACTGAGTAGTATACATGTCCAGCTAGGTAGGATTTTTGCAGGTAGCTATGAGTAGTCCAGAAGAGTGCTTCCTTGTTTTTACCAATCTGAAGTTATTAACATTTTTCAATGCAGGCAACTTTTTTTTCTTTTTCAGCTGGAATTCTATTTTATGTTAGGCTGATTCACAATAATAAGAAGATAAAATATATCTAACGCAAAGCGGGCGTATGAAAATTCTTGTTATGTTTATTTGTTGGAATTATTATTATAAATAACTTACTGAACTATTTATCATTGTTGAACAGAAGTTATCGCCACATATCCTTTACGCCGTAGTGTTGCGATGCTTGCCTAATTTAAAACTGGAACAGCTAATGACAATCTTTTGACGATTATTCCTCAAAACACCAGTTCCTCAATCAAGTCACTATACAAAATAAAAGTGATGTTAACCTCCACTTTCATTTTTAATTTCCAAGAACAAAATTGATCATTGAAGAAACTTGATATTCTTTTGTATAACGTTTCTCCAAAAATTAAGAATAAAATAATATTTCCTAAGAAAATAGTAAATTAGAATAACAAAAAAAAACAAAATTTGACATCTTTAAGAGTTAGTTTATGTAAATTTTATTTGAGTTTCAGAGAAAACGTATGATGCACATCATGGATACACACCTACAATATTCAAACTGTTATTGTTGGAATGATTATTTTATCTTAGGTTATATGAAATAATAATTATATTGTTGGAAAAACATCTCCACATGTAGCTTATAGCAAGAATGAAAACAACCACCTACTTCAGACGTAATTCAATAAAATTAAATATTTTCAAGAAATGTGATAAAGTTGTTTCTCTTAATAATTTCAAAACAATTTCGTCAACAGCTCAAAATATTTTGATACGTTTGTGTCTTTTGTGTCGACACATAATTAATTATTATATCAACAACTAAAAAAAAATGTTTATTGAAATATGCATATGTCTTAAATTCGTCTCAATTTCTTGTGCATAATTGATGAATTTCAATATTTATGCAAAACAAATAAAAGCTGTGACAGCTATTCTGCCTTGAAATTTTGTATTCATATAACTTTAATGAATCATATTTCTTGCCTTATTTTGAAATTAAGCTTTTAAATGGTTCTGTGTTGATTGTAAGTAATGGTTTAAAATTTAAATGATATAAAATATTAAATTTCAGAAAAAGTGTTTTGATTTTGACTTCCGAAATCTGGAGTTAGCGTTTTGGTTTTTTGCCCAAAAATTGATAAACACTGAAGTTTTTTCTTTGATTCTTTGCCGCCATATACATTCGTCATTCTTTTAACCCCAAGCGAAGTTGTTTTCTGCTTTACCAGTTTTAACGATTATTTTTTTGTTCACGTTACCGTTTATCATTTCAATACAAAAAATATTAGGGGGCTGAAATCTCAAAGCTTTGAGATATCAAGACTTCGGCTTGGGTTAAGGATTTTTATATAGTTTTCGGTAAAAGACTTTTATGAGGACATTGTTTTTAGTTTTGGGCAGCGATGTATATAAAACAATGAATTCTTTATAAGAGTACAAGTAAAAAAAAAAATTATTACAAAATCAAAAATTCAAACTTTTTTCACAATTCTTAAAATAATGCAAAAATTATAATAAAATCAAAACTTCAATTTTTTTCCAAAATTCTAAAAATTTTGTAAAATTATAACAAAATATTCCCAAACTTATAATGAAATTATATTCCAAGACTTATAAAAATATTAAAAATTGTCAGAAATTTAAAGTTTTTCAAAATTCTAAAAATATTCCAAAAACTATTACAAAATCAAAAATTGAAACTCTTTTCGAAATTCTAAAAATAGTGCAAAAAATATAACAAAATCGAAAAATCAAACTTATTTTCCAACTGCTCCTGTTATTCAGAACTCAGAAGTCGTGGCATCTAGAATAGCACAAAAATTACTCTTTTTGATAAAAAACGACATTAAATCTGCAGCAACTTGATATTTTTCAACTGTTCCTATATGTTGGGAGGAGTTGAAACTGTATAGAACCATATTCCATGTCCATTTTCATATTCAATTACATTTCATGTCATAAAAATAATTAATTTTATGTTTTTCTAAAAGAAACTTAAGAAAATAAATGAAAATCATTTTTTTGACACACTTACGGTATTTTTCAGACACACTTATAATATAGTAATATAGGTCATACATACCAATTCCGATCATTAAAATATCTCCACATTCAATGTTACTACTCGTTATGACTTAAAATTAAAGTTTTTTAAGGAAAAAATATGCAAGTTTTCGTGTTTTGACACACTTGACGAATTTTTTCACATACTTACGGTACAGTTATCTTACACATCGTCCTTTCAGCTCGTCCCATTAAGTTAATCTATTTTTAGAAACAAAAATTTTTTTAATCGCTCCAGCGGTTTTTTCTTTAACAACGGTTGTGACAGCCGGCAGACAGACATGCATTTTTTTTTGCTTTTCAGAATCAGTAGATCCTAAAACGTCGAGAAATTCCAAAAAAGTAGGGGTAAGAACTTTTTAATCAAGAATAAAATACAAGGGTTTTCAAACCGAAGTGAATCATTAAAACAGAAAAGATATGGAACAAAAAAACAAATAAATATATTTACGGCGATGTTTATAGGTATAACGGGTCTACATAGTCCCAACTAATTCAATGATATTTGAGAATGTAAATGTGAATTGTGTACAAATATTTTCAGCAGTAAAACCATTCCAGCTGTTATTTCCATATCGAAAAATGGAATTAAACAATAAATAATGCATATAAAAAGCAAAATCTAAAAAGGTAATAATTATTCTGTTATTAAAAAAAACGTTATTGACAGTAGAAAATAGTTTAAGAAAGTATAAAACAAAATCCTTTAAAATAAAATCTTTTAAGTCCGTTAAAAACTTTATATAAAAATCAAGAAGTAAATTGATGCTAAAATATTCAATGATTAAAAAGAATAAAATGTATAAGAACACGACAGAGTAGTAAGAAAATTCAAAATTGTTCTAGACCATTTTTAAAAATAATCAAAAGTGGCTGAATTTTGTAGTATAAATCAAAATTTTCATTCCCTTTGCTAGAAATCTTTTTTAACTGGTTATAATCCACCCACTTTTGTTTTTTATTAAAACTAAAGATTTTTGATTTTTTTTAATAATCTAACTAATTTAATTTAAAAATATGAAGGAAATATCAAGGCTTTGAGATATCAAGACTTCGGTCTGTGTTAAGGGTTTTTATATAGTTTTCAGATAACGGAGATTATCAGCACTATGCTATCGCAAGTGCAACAAGTGCAATCGCACTCGGTCCCCTATTTTTTGGGGATCCCAAATATTAAATACATTAGAAAAACTTTTCATGTAGTAAAATAAGCTGGCGTAACAATCGAATTGTAGGTGACACAACATATATTCGTTGATAGGAGATAATAACGCTTGCCAATCGAGTGAATGTATTATGTAATTTAGATGTTCCAATGGTAATATTCAGTCCACACTGAACGTAAATTAAGATACTACAATACGTATAGATCTATATTGAATTGCACAAAGTAATTGAAAAAATAGGTTCATCAGTTCAACAAATGCATATTTTGTTATTTACGGTTTGTGGTCAAATGTTAGAAGTAATAAAAAATTATATCGATACATATTTGTTTGTCTAAATTTTCGATTTTGGTTATGTATTTTTGAAATGTCAAAAAATTACTGTTTCTGTTGTTTGGTTCTATTTTTGATGATTTACTAAATATTAGAGCAATTGTCAATTCACTCAGCAATGCACTCGATTGGACAACGGCTTGTGTTAAAAATACTATTAAAAGTCAGAATTATTTCTCTAAATTAAATAATGTATGTAAGATTTTTGCTGCATCAACAAAGCGAGGGGTTTCAAGTAAAATATTTCAAAATAAATCTGAAGACGCCCATCGATACTGGATGGAAATATCGCATTAAAAGTATAAAAGCCGTGAAATACCAGATTAAAAAAATTAATCTTGAGCGAGATGAACTTAAGAATATAGTGTCTGCACAGTGCACAGGGCTCCAAAAATTACAGCACGGTGCTGCTCTGTTTAGAAGTTTATTACAAAACTAACACGAAACATCAATACATTGACGGAAAATTATAACAGATCATAAATTAACATAATTTAGTGATAAGATGATACACTCAGAAATCTACTCAAAAGCCACTCCATTGCTAAATGCAATTAACAGCAATTTCAACTTTTTGAATACAAATCTAGCCCATTATCTACCAATTTTATGTTCAATTACATTTCACGTCATACAAAAAAATGTATGTGTATGTACCAAAGGTGTATACATTGAACAGCAAAACTTATAACAAAAAATTAATTTATTTTTTTCAAAAAAAAAAACGGTCTGAATTGATTTCAAAAAATTAATCAGAAATCCAAATTTTTTTTAAAAACTCCAAAAACATTCCAAAAATTATTACAAAATTAAATATTGAAACTTTTTTCGAAATTCGAAAAATATTGCAAAAATTATTACAAAATCAAAAATTCAAACTTATTTTCCATCTGTTCAGTCGTGAAATCTGGAGTAGCACAAAAAATTACTTGAAAAATGTCTTCCTGATAATTACAATTTTTGTTAGAAAACGACATTTAATCCGCAGCAACTTGATATTTTCCAACTGTTTCTATAAGTTGGGAGGAGTTGAAACTGAATAGATCCATATTCCATTCCATGTCAAATTTCATGTTCAATTACATTTCATGTCATACAACAAATTAATTTTATGTTTTTGAAAAAAATTGGTTAAAAAATAAATGAAAATCATTATTTTCAATTTTGACACAATTATTAAGGTCATGGTCTCACATATAGATGCTGATCATAGAGATTTCTCCAGATTCAAAGTTACTTCTCATTATCACTAAAAATAAATGTTTTTTATTAAACCAAAAATATGAAAATTTGCTATTTTTGACACACTTGATGATTTTTTAAACACACTTCCGGTACAATTATCGAAGCCGAAAGTACGATGGGCTTTTGCCACTAACAAAATCTAGTTTTAAACAAAAATATTTTGAAATTGCTCCAGTAGTTTTCTTGTTTCTGTAGGTTGTGACGGCCAACCGAAAGGCAGACGAAATTTGTTTTTTGTTTTTTAGAATCGTTATGACCGACCTAAAACATCGAGAAATGGCAAAAAAGTGAGGATAAGATTTCCACTTTTGGCTCGAGATTGTAATACTTAGGTCTTTCAGACCGAAGTAACAATATTATTTTATTGATTCCTGTCTGTGTCTGTTTTAGATTTTTGTACTTAGAATTTTATAAAAACCACAATAATTCTGTATTTCATGTATCGCTTCACTTTGATATTATTTTATTTATTATTTGTTTCAAAAGAACCAACAATCAACACATCGGTTTGCTAAATAATCAAAATCTAAAACGCTAAAAACTTAGAAAATCATTGTATAACCTGTAGCTGAATTCGGTAACTGTAAAACGGTGCAGCGATAAAAATGTTATCACTTCACCGCTTTACAGTTACGGAATTCAGCTGCTGATCATTGTTATGAAAAATAGTCGAAAGTCAATAAAATATGGAGGGGCTGAAATCTCAAGCTCTGAAATATCAAGACTTCGGTCTGGGTTAAGGATTTTGATTTAGTTTTCGGCAAAAAACTTTTATGAGGACATGGTTTTTAGTTTTGGGACATCGCTGCCCAATAACATAACTCTTTGTTAAAGTACAAGTACTGTTTAGAAATTTATTACAGAACTAATACGAAACATCAATACGTTGCCGGAAAATTATAACATATCATAAATTTAGTGAAAAGATGATACACTCAGCAAACTACTCAAAAACCACTCCATTTAGAGTTTCGAGAAACTATTACAAAATCACAAATGCATATTTCTTTCAAAATTCCAAAAATATTGTAAAAATTAAAAAAAACCAAACTTTTTTCACAATTCTAAAAATATTCCAAAAATTATTACAAAATCAAAAATTGAAACTTTTTTCAAAATTCCAAAAATTATAATAAAATCAAAAATTTAAAATTTTTCAAAATTCTAAAAATATTTCAAAAATTCTTACAAAATCAAAAATTGAAACTTTTTTTCAAAATTCTATAAATAAATATAAAATTCAAAAATTCAATTTTTTTTCAAAATTTTAAAAATATTGCAAAAATTATTACAGAATCATTAATAAAAACTTGTTGCAAAATTCTACCCATATTGCAAAAATTATTACAAAATCAAAAATACAAACTTTTTTCAAAATTCCGAAAATATTTTAAAAACTTTAACAAATTCAAAAATTTCCATGCCCAATTTCATGTTCAATTACATTTGCGTCATAAAAACAACTAAATTTTTTTTTTCTAAAAAAATGGCTAAAAAAATAAATGAAATCATTTTTGACACACTTGACAACATTTTTTTGATAAACTTATAATGCCGTAATTCTTATAATGATAATAAAATTTCATGTCATACCAATAATTAATTTTATTTTTTTCCAAAAAGTTGGGTAAAAAAATAAATAAAAATCTTTCTTTTGGCACTCTTGACAACATTTTTTTGACAAACTTCTAATGCAATAATCTAGTTTTTGATCTCACATGCTCATCTTTACCATCAAGATTTCTCCAAATTCAATGTTTCTACTCGTAATCACTTAAAATGAACGTTTTTTAAGCAATTTTTTCAAAAATATGAAAATTTGCTATTTTTGACACACCTAATGATTTTTCGACACACTTCCGGTACAGTTATCGAAAACAGCGTCCTTTCGGACCTGTCCTTTGAGTATACCTATTTTTATTGGTTTTCTAGATTTCGTAGGTAATGACGGCCGGCAGACAGACATACATTTTTTTTTGCTTTTTTAGAATTAGTAGGTCCTAAAACGTCGAGAAATGCCAAAAAAGTGGGGGAAGAATTTCACTTTTAGCTCATGAATGCAATACTTAGGTCTTTCAGACCGAAGTAATTGATAGAATTGGTCAAATTGATACAGGTCAGGGACACTTGAGCACCGCCTACGCTAATATATGGTACACCAAGGCTTAAAAGAAAAATTATGTATTCACCTACAAGTTATAAAACGATTATGATAAATGGTTTGACTAAATATGAAAAAAAATTATTACCTTTTGATCTGTATCAGCAATGTTCAAGTAATTCAAGAATCACTTATTTCAAATTTTGTAAAAAAATAATATTTGATCTGCAACAACCTGATATTATGTATCAGGTGAATTCCATGCAAAAGTATACAACAAAGTGAAATTTTAAAATTGTTATTTTCCATCATATAGTTATTTTTTTTGAAAGTTGATATCATGAATTTTTTATTTTTGAAAAAACAAATCGAAAATATTTAAGTTTTCTAAAGTTGGCTCACAAAGTGCTCATGTGCTCACTTCCTAAAATATCATAAAGACAGGCAACATTTTTTTTACCCCAAGAAACTCGATTCCGACCCAATAGTTGACATTAAAAATATAAAACTAAAGTTGCCCGAACCACAATACAAATACAGTCGAGGTTTAAGGGCTACATTTCCGGCTGACAGAGGATTATACGAATTTCAAAATTTAAATTAATTTTAGTTCGTATAACCCTAACTTATTTTGGAATATTATTATTTCTATTAATATAATTTTTATTCGCCTATATATTAAAGTGTTACTTTATTACCGTGATTTGCGGCTTTAAAGTATCACTTTTCAACTATTTATTTTGTCGTCATAGCTACGTCCAAAAAAGTAAAAAGCATTTGTATTTGTTTAAATTCTATGAAAAATAAATTTTTTTATCAAAGCAACCCGCAAATTCAAAATTTCATTATCCAATTAAAATAGTTGTTATCATTTGTTGTCATAGAATTTGGAAAAAATATTAAATATTTTTTCAAAGGTTACTTGTTCCACATATTTTTATTTTAAAATTTATGAAAATTTATAATTTTAATTTAGAATAAACAACTTTTCTTAAAATATTTTGCTTGCGGCGAATAAAAAATAGTATATGATGCACGGACGTAAGCTATTTTGGACTTAATGTGGGTGCAAATCTCGGCTAGCGCAAACTCCACATCCGTCCAAAATCTTTAGCTTTACGTCCTAGCATCATAATGTACTATTAATTAATCCTTCATATGGTGTAAATATCTAATTATATTATTAAGTGTCGTGTAATTCACAATTATTATGTCGTGTAAGTCACGCGAACATTTTGTTTTTTTGTAAAAAATAAAAAGTTTTTTACTAAGTTCAAGCCCTTTTGTTGTTGTTTGTATTTCTCAAAAACGATCCAATACAGTTTATAAAGTATTTAGCTACACAATTAACAGGATTTTTGAGTTGTCATTGATAACTCTGAAACCAATGGATTTGATGTCGTGTAAGTCACAACTGATTTATTATATTAGTATTATTAAAATAAAAGCCTAAATTAAAAAACTAAGGGCATGACTCAATATGTATATGCTTATTAATATTATTTCTTAAAAAAGAAAAATAAAAAAATTATATTTATACCCTAAATATTATCAAAAATGACAAAACAGGTGTCTCGTGTCGTGTAAGTCACATATGGAATTCACCATCAATAGACACAAGTGAAGACTAGTCATCCTCTTCTCGCCAGTACAACATTGTTATTCAATACCAGGGGTCCTATTCCCGAACACATAAATGTCATCACAATATTGTAAATTCACACAATATTGTGAATTTCGTATTAAGTAACACCAATTTGGTGAAAATTCAACACAATATTGTGAATCTGACAAGAACAATATAGTTGCTGTCAAAATCACAATTTTGCTTTATGGTTTGTGTGTTGACTTTTTTATACAAATTTCATCGATTGGCGTAAAAATTAGTTTATAACGCAAAATTAAGTCTTTAATAATATTAAATAATCATATATTTTATAAATATCATTAAAACATATTTATTTATTAAATATATTTTTTATTCGCCTGCATATTAAAGTGTTACTTTATTACTGTGATTTGCAGCTTTAAAGTATCAATTTTCAACTATTTATTTTGTTGTCATAGCTACGTCCAAAAAAGTAAAAAGCATTTGTATTTAGTTGCAAAAGTATTTCTATTTTTCTTAAATTCAATATTTCATTATTCAATTAAAATAGTTGTTATCATTTGTTGTCATAGCTACACAATAATTCGGAAAAAATAACAAATATTTTGTCAAAGGTTACTTGTTCCACATATTTTTATTTTAAAATTTATGAAAATTTATAATTTTAATTTAGAATAAACCAATTTTCTTAAAATATTTTGCTTGCGGCGAATAAAAAATAGTATATGATGCACGGACGTAAGCTATTTTGGACTTAATGTGGGTGCAAATCTTGGCCAGCGCCTCGATTTGCAAACTCCACATCCGTCCAAAATCTTTAGCTTTACGTCCTAACATTATAATGTATTATTTATTTTATTTTGCATGTTTTAAGATTAAAGTTGCCTAGTTGTCCAAAGTACGAGTCTAGTACCAAAAATCTGTTATAACAAGATTCGATCATCATTTATTCATCAATCAACTATATGTTCTTTTTAGATCGAATTATAGTATTTCTTTTATATTAACATTAACATTAGTGCAAGCATTGAGTTTGCAACAGTTATGGTGTACTAGACTTATCATAGCACTTATCATTTGGTGAAACATTTTATTTAATAATTTAATATAAAAAAAATATATTCGATGTAGTGGTGGTGATGGTCTTGGTTCCTTTGGCTTTTGGTGTCGGCAGAGTCCTTCTTCTTTATTCATTTGAGTTCATTTTCCTTTGAATGATTGATTTTGCGTGCTGTTCAGCTGAGGAGTCATGGCCGAATTCACAGACTGAAACTAGTCGGCATTTTAACCTCAAGGCACGCAACTGCACAAATGTTCCTCATTGTAATTCCTTTATCAGGAATGCACGATGTCCGTTACAAGGTGTACTAGGCCAATATGTGCAATGAAAATAATTTTCAGATTCGCAGGTTAATAGTGATCCGACGCCGAGGTATGAGGTCAAAAGTGTTTGTGTATTTCTAAATGTGGAAACAATATTTTCAAAACTACTTGACCTAATGGCTCCAAATACGTAGGCATTTTAAGAAAATATCTCATATGGCATTGATTTTCAGATCTTCCGGATCCGATTTTAAGATCTTCTCGTACATTTCGATTGTTTTGTATCTTGGGTTTACACCGGTCTAATTATTTTAAACATCAGTGTCAAAGTGGTTTACGAAATTTCAAGCGGGCAATTTTGATATTGAAGATGCACCACATTCTGGAGGCCAGTTTAAGCATATGAAGACACGGTATTAATTGTTGCAAACCGACGAATAACAACTCGGAGTTATTTTCATTATTTAAAAAAACAGCTTTCTTAGAGTGAGGTTTTGGTTTTAATAAAAAGTGTTGTATTATAGTAATTACAATGTGTGTCACAACAGCATATAGAAATCTTTTCGAATCTAGGGCTCACAATAACATGCGTTCTGAGGTGTTTGTGGACGCTTTTTTAACCCTTGCGAATTGAACGCCTATGAGACTATTGTTTCGGGCAAAGCGTTCCATTTGTACGGTTTACGGACAAAGAAATCTCGTTAAAATGAAAGATGAATATTTGTAGCCACCAGTGGCGTAGCTAGCATGGGTGGCACCCGGGGCGGATATTGTGGTGTCACCCCAAAAATAAAAACTGTCAATAATAATAAAAAGCCGATAAACGTAATTTATAATTTTTTTTAATTAATACAAATGAGCATTATTATTATAAGCCCGCAAGTAATTTTTAACTAATTTTAATTTTAATTTTTAAGTGTTTGTCTGCACAACCTCGAACAATGAAGCTAAATCTTGAACTGACTTCAGTCTAGTTCGGAGTTCAACACTGAATCGGTCAAGACATTCCAACATGTCCTTTTTAAGTTGAGCTCTCAGTGTCAGTCCAACATCAGCTGCAAACTCACCACCCGTTCGTTTTTTGTGTTTTTATGACGAATTCGGCTTTCCATTGGAATGTCATAGTCCTCCGATTTATTCGCAGCAAGATCTATTGGCTCTTCTACAATGAGACTTCGTTATGAATTGACTCTATTTTTGTAGCTAATTGATCCATATTCAAGCCCGTGCTTTGCAATCCAATCTGAGCACAGATATTATTTCTCTTAGAATATCATTCCAAAACAAAAGATAGCAAAGAAACGAAAATCACATGCTGCATTGTTAAGGTTCTGTGCAGCGCCTCTAGTGTCTACATTTTCTTGTTGACCACTTAACTTCTCAATTTCAGCCACAATCCCATCAAAGTTTTCGGCCAATACTTTTACTGCAGCATAATGAGCGCTGTTAAGAGTATTTTAACAGTATTTTGTATTGTTTAGCAAGTACTTCCCAGCGGCTAGCCGAAGCAGAAAAACATGTAAAAATGGCTTCCACTGACGAGTGTTGGCCGTATAAATTAATTGAATGATCTTTGCAGCCCACATGCTTTAATAATAGCTTGCACTTCTCCATGTATACTACTCATAACAGCTGCATTATCATAACCTTTGGGAGCGACAATTCATAACATCTATACCATCATTTTCAAGATTTTTACACTGAAAAAAACATGTCCTATTTCCAATCGAAATGCAGTTGTCTCAACCTCACCGTGCGGGCAGATATGGCGAATCAAAATACGAGATTGATTCAACAACCGTACAATGATAAGCCGATGCAGTTGAGACAATCAGATGAAATATTTATGTGGAAATAAAATATAGTTCAATTAATCTCAAATACTTAAATTTTAAAATGAAAAATTCATGATATAAGGCCAAAGAAATATGTTTTCATGGAAATAGTTATTAACTTTATTCAACTACTGTTATATTGGATAGCACTTTATATTTTAATTACACCTCATTCTGTTATCAGGAAAATGTTACTGAGTACTGAGTAGTTGTCCCAATCACGGTGAAATTGTTTGTAAATATCTTTTCTTTGCATGAATAATAAACTGCCATCTTTGAGATGAGGTTATCATTACTTCAATTTTTTTTTCAGTGTAAGAATTTCATCGCTTAAATCAGCGGCTTTTTTCCACGTAAAGGAAAAAATCCAAGGAATACTTCCTTGATTTCCACTTTACTACCATCAATTTTCACATAACGAATCACTTCTGACATTTGATCAATATGTGAAATGTCAGGTGTGCTATCAAACATAATTCCAAAATATTTAACCGATTTAATTTCGTTGACAAGCTTAAACTTTACGTGGATCGCTAAAACATTTATGAACTCATTTTGTATATCTGGTGACAAATATGATACTTTTGGTGATTTAGCATGCTCCAAATTCAAAATGTGTTCTTTTAACACTACATCATACTTTGACAATAGTTTGGTTAGTTCTAAGAAATTGCCTTTATTTGAAGAACTTTGTCCTTCATCATGTCCATGAAATGCTGGGTTTTGTTTAGATAAAAACAAAGTTTTATCCAATAATCTTGATAAAAGATGTTTCCACTTCTGTTTTTTATTGTATATTAATTGCAAGGCTGCGTCTCGTATCGTTTTATGAATTTTTAACCTCATTTCCAAAGTTTTCCACTTTTCAAAATTCTCCAGATGTTCATTTGAAGTTTCATGCTCGGCCACTTTGGGATTTAGTTTCCACCGCTTCTGATATCCAGTAGTAAATGTTGATTTTGTATTATTATTATTGGTGACAGCAAATACACGACAACAGAAGCAATACAGGACGCAAGTTATTATTTACAGGAGAATAAACAATCCATGGCCGTAGAATTTTTTCACCATTATTCATCATTTTATAAAACCATTCTTTAGAAAGATGGCGAACATCACCTTTTATGTCTAACCCGTGTCTAGATACAGTAACAAACGACCCTTCTTTATTTTAAAATGTTCACTTTCTTTTTTTATGATTTTAATGCGAACATTACCAAAGACGAGTATATTCCAATGTGATACATCTCTTAAGTCCTGACGTGATTCACCCATGCAAATACTGTCTTCGATAATAGAAGCATTAGCGGCATTATCACTGTCATTTTCATTATTCCTTTCTAATTCGTCATCATAGGTTATCATTATTAATTCTGTATTGTTGCTGTTACTTTCCGAAGATGAGCCATTATTCTCTGAAACATTCGTTGCATCAACGTGATAATCAGTTTCTTTTGATGAACCTTGGATATCATCGGGTTTGGTAACATATTTATAGATTTGGTCTTTCTCAGCTGGAACCAACTTTTTCTTTAAAAATTATGAACTCCTCGTGGCATATTTATTTTTTGGGATATTTGCTAAATGAAATCTAAAAAAATATTTTTAATTATAGTATAGGTATCAGCAAAGCATTAATTCTAAATATATTTGTAGGATACATAATAGGTACATAGTTCATAATAAGTACACTGTCTTAACGACTAAATACACCGCAAGAAAATTAATTTATTTAAATTTCCTTGTAACAACTTATATTAAATAATATTTGATAAAATGGAATATACAAATCATAGCCTAATATTATAAGGAACTATTTAAAAAAATATAAGTATGAAATCCTTAAAGATATTTTATATAAAGAATTGAAACCAAAATTAAATATCCAATTAGAATCATGCTCAATAATTTACAAAATTGAATGTGATTTTTGTGAAAAATTTTACATCGGGAAAACCGAAAAAGACTGATTTAAGGAATACCTGCCTAAGAAGAAAAATAAACAAAATTTAAAGTTTATTTTTGCAAACCATTTACATAGTTAATAACAATAGCTACACCACTTTTAAAAAAAATTGAAGGCTTTACATTTATGTAGCCAAGGATCTTTAAAAGAATCACTTGATGAGTTTGAAATTTCCAAGGTATTTAAAACCCAACAAAATGTACTTTTAAATGACAAACTTTCATTTAATTCAAATATATAAATATATAAAACTGAAAACAAACAGTATGAGTATGTATCAACCTACAAAAATTTGCAAAACTGCAGTAATTGCATAACTGCCATTTTATTCCACAGTAATTATTTTTGTGTCCATTGAAAAACGATCTATTTCAATTTATTCTTTGAGTTTCAAGATAAAGGAAAAAAAATTATTTTGAGATCATTTACAAACACGGTAATTTGATTGTTTGTTAGTTTCCTTAGGTGTTTGCAATTAATTTGTTTGAAATGTAAAACATATATTGGGTAGTAAGGTTAAGCGGATATTTTAGAAATAATTTTGGAATAGAGACATGGTAACTCAAGGGTGCCACCCTATCGACAAAGGGTGCCACATTATCGACGTAAACCACTTTTCCTATACATTATTCAGCATATGTGTTTTCAGACCTGGTCATTAAATAATCATGCTTGCATACTAAATAATATATCGTAAAAAACGGTCAATATGGTATCTATAGGAATATTCAAAGCTATTGAGTAATTGTGGTGATGGGATTCAATGCTCAACATGTTGATTCGATTAATATTGTTAAAATTTTATTTCACGTAATAACTCAAAAATTTTAAAAAGTAGAATAGATTCTTTTTGAACCAATAACATATTTATAGGACACATTTATAAGTTATCACAATTTATAAATTAAAATTATATGGATAACCTGGTTAAAATGGTTTCTAAGTGATTTATCGTTGAAAAAATGTGATGGTTTGTTTAAGTTGTTTACGTTCGGGTGTCACCCCAAAACGGTTTCGAAGTGATTTATCGTTGAAAACATGTGATGGTTTGTTTAAGTTTTTTACGTTCGGGTGTCACCCCAAAACGGTTTCGAAGTGATTTATCGTTGAAAACATTGTGATGGTTTGTTTAAGTTGTTTACGTTCGGGTGTCACCCCAAAACGGTTTCGAAGTGATTTATCGTTGAAAACATTGTGATGGTTTGTTTAAGTTTTTTACGTTCGGGTGTCACCCCAAAACGGTTTCGAAGTGATTTATCATTGAAAACATTGTGATGGTTTGTTTAAGTTGTTTACGTTCGGGTGTCACCCCAAAACGGTTTCGAAGTGATTTATCGTTGAAAACATTGTGATGGCTTGTTTATGTTTTTACGTTCGGGTGTCACCCCAAAACGGTTTCGAAGTGATTTATCATTGAAAACATTGTGATGGTTTGTTTAAGTTGTTTACGTTCGGGTGTCACCCCAAAACGGTTTCGAAGTGATTTATCGTTGAAAACATTGTGATGGTTTGTTTAAGTTGTTTACGTTCGGGTCTCACCCCAAAACGGTTTCGAAGTGATTTATCGTTGAAAACATTGTGATGGTTTGTTTAAGTTTTTTACGTTCGGGTGTCACCCCAAAACGGTTTCGAAGTGATTTATCATTGAAAACATTGTGATGGTTTGTTTAAGTTGTTTACGTTCGGGTGTCACCCCAAAACGGTTTCGAAGTGATTTATCGTTGAAAACATTGTGATGGTTTGTTTATGTTTTTTACGTTCGGGTGTCACCCCAAAACGGTTTCGAAGTGATTTATCATTGAAAACATTGTGATGGTTTGTTTAAGTTGTTTACGTTCGGGTGTCACCCCAAAACGGTTTCGAAGTGATTTATCGTTGAAAACATTGTGATGGTTTGTTTAAGTTTTTTACGATCGGGTGTCACCCCAAAACGGGTGACACCCGGGGCGGACCGCCCCCCCCCCCCCTAGCTACGCCTCTGGTAGCCACCATATTAGTATTCCATCATGCATTTAAAACAAAACCAATCGCTATTTAAATTTAAGGTATCATTACAACAAAATTTAGTATCTATTAATGTGGATGAATTTATAGTTTGATCAGCAATGAAACGGCTTTTAGTTATTTTCCATCCATTTATTTATATTTTTGCGATATTTGGTCAACCAAGCCCATGCATTTCACAAATAATCAGCAATTTCGCACACCTCTTATAATTACATTCGTTACTTAAGTTCTTTTAGCATAAACTGCATAAATTATTCTATTACATTAAATTAATTTTTTAAAACGATAAATTGCTTTATATTTAACTTTGTGGTTTTGAATGAAACCAGAACCACGTTGAATTATTATTATAATTGTATTTGAATGCGTGTTATTTTGTTGATTTTAAAACTATTTACAATATAGAACAAACAGAAATTACGTCGTTTTATTATTGTTTGAATAAACAAAGCAAAATAATTGAAAAACGTTAGAACAATATAGAGGAACTAATTCTGAGATAATTATCTGCTGTAATATTGGTCTGTGATTCGAAACAAAAAATTATGCAGGGGAGTTTTATTTCTCTTATGTATTTATTTATTCCCCGGATAATGTTGGTAATTTGTTGGTCTCACTTTAAAAGTCTACTAAATAGGACCGATTTATTTCCCCATGGTAAAAGAAGTGTTTGTTACTTAAAAATAACTGCAATTTATAACACGCTCCATATATTTAGGTCTAGGGATATTGACGATATTCTAATTTCGCTAGAACTCTTAATTACAGATGTAAATTTACCGGTAAAATATATTTTTGGTAATATTACCGTAAAATTACGGGTAAGATTGGTAATATTGATAAAATATAAAACTGTTTCAAAATTTTTAACTATAGTTGCAATTTCATTTAATTCAAAATTGATGACTATCATAATCATTTCTAGTTTATAAAAACATAAATTGCAAATCAACTATATTATTATAGAGTGTAAAATATACTTACTCGCAGAGTATTATAGACAGAAAGATAGATATGCAACACTGAAAAATGTTTTATACCCCATCCATGCATGAACGAAGTTTAGCTGTTGTTCTTTTAGCAGAACCTCTAGAAAACAGATTGCCCGTTATTTTCACAGTTGCAAAAATGCAACAAATCCTGAACACACTGGCCTCAACTGCGTTCTTCACTAATATGTAGAATTATGCGTTTTGGAAAACACTGCCGTATTCGAAAATGTTTAGGTATTACACATCGAATAGAAGTAGAAATGGATTTCAATGGCTCAAATGTAAAGAGCAAATTGACAGATAACCATAGCATTTTCAATGAAAATTACTTTATTTAGACTGTAAATCATCCGAATCAAGCTCCTTTCCTCGCATGTGGTTAGAAAATGAAACCTGCTCAATACTTTTCCTGCCACAATTGAGAATTGCCACCGGCGTTACACATGTCACTTTCCTTGCAATGCATCCGAATGCTTCTTTTATCGCATATGGTTAGAAAATGAACCCGGATCAATGATTTTCCTGCTACAATGGAGAATTGTCAACGGCGTTACACATGACACTTTTCGCGTACCACACTTACCACAGCCGACACTGGGATAAATGAATTAATTGCACCCGTAATCCAATACGTCACATCCAAATGAATTCATGAATTATTTCTTTCTCGTTCATGGGAAAAATATAAATCGCAAATGACAAATATCGGTTCTATTGCTGCTGCATCGTTTAATGTAAAATTGGATGGTGAACAAAATTACTACACGAGTGACCTTTGAGGGTGATTAACACGGATAATCAGCAAACTCTCAATAACAGTGTAGGGTAAACCTTCTTTATGACAGCAATTTGATCCCGAAATGACAAAGATTTAGCTTTTGCCTTATACAGAATAGCTGCGTTATTGCTACCAAGTGAAAAAACTACCCATTCCAACCCACCGACCGACACCCGTAGACAAAATAAATGTTTGCCTAAAGTACTCTACTTTGTGGCAATCCATAGACACGTTAACACAGTGGGTGTTTAGCTGCAAATCGATCGATCAGATGAGATATTCTCAAAACAATGTGCACGCAATTTTCAATTATACGAGCTATCAACAAAAAAGCACAGACTTTAATTTTTTTTATTTCAAGATTATTCGAATTTTATTGAAATTTTACCAATTTTACAAAGCCTAAGTAATATTACGTAATATTACCAATTTTACTGGTAATTTTACCATGGGTAATATTACTTTTACATCTGTACTCTTAATATATAAAAACATCCAGGTTAACATTACTACTGGATTTTTTTTCCGAACCACACTACACATTTAAATAATATTATTACAACACTGTAACGTTGATATCTTGCGTACGTGCTGAAAACAAAAAACGCTACTTTAATGAGTGAAACAAATACTCATTGTCATTTTCATCATTATTAGATTACAAATATTAACCATATATACCTATATGCTACTTTCTAAAGTTTACAAATAATTTTGATGTATATTATTTAAATATTTGATTTATATGCAATCTATATTTTATTGTCGTAATGAATAATTCGAAATTATTTGTCTAAACTTTCTGCTTTATCTTCATTATGCAAAATGCCTGTACATACAAACTCTGACGTTACGTTTTTTGTTTTAAGTGTAAACAAACATAATATATTTTATAGGCAAAGAAAAGAAATATTTACTTCGAAATATACAAAACAAGTCAAATATTTTGACTATTTTATCAACGTTATTTTAAAAGTCTTAGCCAGATGATGGAAAATTTGTATTCAATTGTTTTTGATTTGGGTAAAACAAAAGCTTGTTTCATAAACAGCTTACCATATATATATATAGAAACCGAACATTAATTTTATTCACATGATTCGCATGGAGGGATCAGATTTTATTGATTTGTAATCAATAAAATCGTGTGTGATGAGTCGACGATCTACTGGAAGTCCGAGTACTGCAGTCCCTGCTATTGGCATATGAGTTAACGTGAGATATCGCATACTATTGTACAACAGCAGTGAGGTTGCACTAGCAAAAGTGATCCTCTAAAGGTGCTAGCGGATGAACTTTATTCATTCAACCCTCATTCTCAGCTACGGAATATGCCTTGTTGATGGTACGTTGTCAAAAAAACGTTTGGCACATTCTAAAACTCTGAAGTCAATTGATTTTTTTTTCAGGTTTCACGGATAAAAAATTGCACAATTATTGTATACGATTTTAAGGATTGATTTGATTGATTTTTAATTATTGTATACGATTTTATTGTATACGATTTGTATACGATTTTGTATACGTTTTGTAGTGGGATTTGAAGCAGTGATGTTTTGGTCGTGAACGACCTAAGTAAATTGAACGGATCACTTCAGTGACCGATCGTTCAGTAATAAAATAAACGTCGTTTGTCGGTCACTAACCTTTTATGTACTATTGACATTTTTTGTATGTGCAATGAACGTCTTTTAGTATATAATATAATGGCAGCAGTGTTAGTTATTTATCTTGTTTGTTTAAATACTTTGTTATTACATAAGTTATATTTTGTATATTTGGATTCAATAAATTTAAATTAAATTTAAAAAAAAGTATATTATTTTTTTAAAATATTAATCGTTTTATTTAAATTCATAATTCTAAATACTATACACTTTTTCGAAATCCATATGTTAAATTTAAAACGTAGTTTTGGATTTGAACATGATTTCAATAATACATCTCAAATAAACCTTCAATAAAAAGTAATAATGCACCACCAATAACTCTTCGTCTTCAAATTTTCATTACGATCAAATTTTGCTGCCGATCATTGTGATATGCGAATTTGTTTTTCTCCTCTCAAACATTTATTCATTATATTCAACAGCTTCGCATAAAAAAGTGACCTGAAAAAATGTATCTAACTAATCGTGCAGATTTTCCTAACAACATAAAAAAACCAATACACATTTAAACATTATAAAAATATACGAACTTCATCTAACAATGAAAAGGTAAAATTTTCAAACCTTTATATGAAAATAACACTAACAATAACACAAAACTAATAACCAATCCAATGAAACAAAACCAAACTAACAATATCATATACATTTATTAAAATCATAAATCCTCGGAAGTTTCATTTTGCGACGGTCGATTAAAAGAAATACATAACATACAAAACGATAACTTCAAAGAAATATTCTAACCAAAAATTTATCATAAAAAACAAAACTTGGAACGGCTCGAATTTACTAATAAACAAAACAACACGCCTACCAAAGAAATTGCCTAGGTACAAAACGATTAGTTCAAAAGAAATATTGTAATGAAAAATTTATCATAAAGAACAAATGAACGGCTGAACTAGTGAACTAACTGAACTAGTGAATTGACTGAACTAGTGAACTAAATGAACTATAAACAAAACACAAAATGATAAAAATAAACAAAATTATAAGTTCGTTCGAAAAAGATTGCTGCTGAAAAGTAAGAATGATTTAACATAAAGAATGAAAAATAAAATGCCATTTTTGAAGAAAATATAAATGCTATTGAGAAAAACTTGTGGTGACTTTTTATTTAATCGTTTGCGTTTAATTTGAAAATTTTCTTTAAATTCGTTTCAATCTTTTAGCAAAAGATTATTAAAATTTCAGGTACAATTTTTTCTATCTAGTTTTCATAAAATTATTTTTCATCTAGTATTCATTTCACAATTCAATAAAAAAGTTTTGTTTTTTCATTATTATTATTTAAAAATTCAATTTAAAGATTAACATTGATTTAATGTTTGTGAAAAAACTAAAATCAAATTAAGTATTTATTTTTAAGGCCATTCGCCATTAGATAATTTAGTGCATAATCTAACGTATTATAAATATGCTGATTGTTCATATTACTTATAAAATTCGTAAAGGATATTTAATTATTAAGCAACATTAAAAAAGGCAAATACAAAAGTCAATAAATCATGTTTAACATGACAGTTTAGTTAATAAATTTGCAATTTTTGAGTACATATATTCATTGTTATCATTTCTTATATTAACGTTTTGAACAATCCGAGAATACTTTCAACATAAATATAGACTGTCTAATAGATAATCCACCACAAAGTTGAGTGAAAATTATTATTTTGAGTGATAATTGTTATTATTTTTCGTTGAAATATTGTACGGAAAATGCTTCTTTCTATCAATATCAACAAATCTGCTGGCCCGACGATATCCCACCCCTCATTCTTAAAAACTTTGCTGGGCAACTAGCTCCAATTTTAACAAAAATTTTCTATTTATCTTATAAAACCGGAATATTCCGGTTCTTGGAAGCTGGCCAGCGTTCAACCCATATCAAAGAAAGGCAGTAAGATAGACCCTTACAATTATAGACCTATTGCAATTCTGTCGGTTTTAGCTAAAATATTTGTAAAATATGTTAACTACAATTTGATAGATTATTTGGAAATGTCGCGAATTAGTAGAAGTCATGCAACAGGTGATCTGTTAGCCTACGTATCCCATCTCTGGAACAAATTGCTGGAAAACCATGGTGAAACATTTAGTATTTCACTTGACATTTCTAAAGCATTTGATAAAGTGTGGCATAAAAATCTCATAGCTAAATTAAAATCGTATGGCATAGACCATCTTATACTGAAAAAAACTAATTTGGTATATTCTACAAAACGAATTCAACCAAATTAATTTTGTAGCGTCAACAAAAATTTAGTACAATCGACCATACGTTTTAAACATTTGACAATGCTTTGTCAAACGTTTAAAGCGAATGGTTAATTGTACTAAATTTTAGTTGATACTACAAAATCATTTTGGTTGAATCCGTTTTGTAGAATATGCCAAATTATTTTTTTCAGTGTACTGACTCATGGATTCATAGTTTTCTTACAGGTCGCCAATTTCATGTTAATTTAGATGGTATCACATCCAATATATTCACAACCAATGCTGGGGTTCCCCAAGGTTCTACACTCTCACCAACCTTGTTTCTTCTATACATTAATGACTTACTTATTTCCACAGTGCACCCAATCCATAGTTTTGCTGATGACGGCACATTGCATGCATCACATGCATCTCCTAAATTTCGATCTCATACTGCAGCTACCACTGATAGAGAGCTGCTAATTGATTCTATCAACAAAGATCTGGAGCGTATAATGGAATGGGTGATTGTAATCTTGTTTCATTTAATTCAACCAAAACCAAACTATGCCGTGTTTCACGAATAGACATAAAAATATGCGACATAAAAATTTCCCTATTAAGATAAACCATGAGCAATTGCGTGAGGTTGAATCAGTTAGACTTCTTGGAGTGGATATTCAAAACAACCTGAAATGAAATAAACATGTGTTCAACCTCGCTAGATCTGCAATGCAAAAATTAGGATTCTTGAGTCGATGTAAAAAGTATTTCAATCCCGAGCAAATTTTGCTAATCTTTAAGTCCTTTATTCGTCCATGTATGAAGTACTGCTGTCATGTTTGGGGAGGTGCTTGTCAGTCAACAATAAAATGTCTAGACTCTGTACAGAGAAAAGCAATACGGTTGATTGGTAATACCGGACTAACGGACCAGCTTGATTAACTCCAGCACAGAAGAAATGTGACTGAATTGTCAATCTACTATAAATATAACTTTAGCGAATTCTCTTCTAAGGAAATTTAAAATATCCTTCCATCGTGTGCGCAGTATAATCGACAAACAAGAGCTGCCGAGTTATCCCATCCATTTGTTGTACAAATACCTCGTTGTAGAACTATGTCCTTCCAGAACGACTATTGTGGAATTCAATGCCCTCCTCTGTATTTTCCGATGAATTTTCCCCTCAGGCATTTAAAGAAAATGTCCATCATCATTTAAAACAATTAGTATAGTTATCCCTATATCCCCATTCCTTCCATTTTCCTCATCTCCTTTCTTTATAGTTGACATGGTATCTTCGGATATTCAAAGAGTCTAAATAATGAATATTTCATATTTAGTGTGCTAAACATGTCTAACTAATTAATAAAAAAAAAATTAATAACGGGTACTAATCAACTAGTAATACCAAAGGAGTTTAAGAAGAAATAACTATTTGAAAGAGGATTATATTTAAAAGTAATTGATTTACGAACCTGTACGGAAGAGGATTAACTCGAATTAATTTCTTGAAGATTTATAATAGCGAGAATGACTATTAGGTAGTTAGAACACAAGCAAATGTAATAGTGCAGACATTTATTCAGCTATACACTCAACTTTTACAAATTATGAATTGTGAAATGAAAATGGAAAAAAATTGATTATGAAGATGATTGTTTGTATATACATATTAATTATTACTAATTAAGAAAAAAAAACATTTGTTTGTACATATACATATATGTGTTTCAATTGTTTTTATTATTATTGTTAATCTTTGTTGGTGGATGGTTGCTGTCTAATTACTAATAGAATTAATTTCATTTAAGTTTTTCAGATTTAATTTAATTTTGCATGCAATATTTGCTGTGAAAAAAAATTGTTTGTTGTACCTTATCTAAAGCTTTAGTTAAAAATTAAAAATTTACTACATGTCAGGACTTAAACATTATATTCCTTATTCTATAGTGCAATTTTGTTTTCAATAATCTTTTTTCATTAAATCGATATATGAAATGTATTGGATGAGGATTTTTTTTATTGAATGTTAATTAGAGAATGAGATGTTAGACTGTATGGCTCATTAAAATGAGAGTGCAACAAGTTATAAAGAAGAATCCTTTAAGACAAGCGGTAGAAAACAAACAAATATAGAGTAGCTTAAAATGGTAAATGTACTATAGTATAAATCCTGTATAGATTTTTAAGCAATGATTTATTCATCTTTTTAAATAAATTACATTAGTATGAGCAATACTTTTTGTTTAAACGGAAGAGGCTTTCTTCTTTATTTCGCTACTCATCCTCTTTGCAAAAAGTTTTGAATACCCTTCGAAACTTTTTAGACGAATTGGTCTTAGATTTATGGGGATTGTTGCTTGTTAATTATGATGTGGTTGTTGAACTATTAACGAGGCATTTTTATTATTATTTTTAACTGAAATATTTAATATTTTTGCAAGTGACCGATTGAACGAAGGACGATGTTTTTAAATCGGTCAGTGCAAATGAACGATCCGGTCTGAACGGATCGCTAATTTAGCTGAGGCTACCCATCACTAGTTTGTACAGCTCACGGATCAATTTTTTTTACAATTACTAATAAACAAAGTAAACATTAGATAATCAGCAAGGTTTCTGTGTCCTTTGGCTTTGCTGTGATCAGCTAACATTCAAAAGTAGAATCAATTGACAAATAAATTTGTCATAAGTTGAGCAAGAATGCTACCAAATGTTGTCCAGTTGGCTGGATAGTGGACTTTATGTTGTTAATTGGACTTTATTTAGATTTCTTTATGTCATAAATTTGGTCCTTTAAATTTTTTCGAATCTAAGGTAGTCATCTTCAATCGCCAATCATCTTTCGCAATGTTAGGCGCATCATTATTATATAGGAATTAATCTGCATTACCATTTTTGTCACCGAATCTTATTGAGTTCGTCAACATCAGCATACAATTTACTTCCCAGCCAAAGTCACAAAATTTGGTCCTTCGAGCCGGATGGCCATCAAAACTAAATGCCTTTGGTCTCATCACCTGTTTATAATAAGTAAGACTTGAAGAATTGTACGTCTCTTTCAAATATTATTTATTGCTTGCGAGTGTTAGTGAGATGTTACATATGTGCAGTTGTGAATTTCATCTGTTACTTATGAATTTCTTATCCTATTTTTGAAAGGTTTGACAATTTATTGTGGTTACAGAAAAGTTCGTATTTGTTTGAAAATTATCAAAACCAAGTAAAATTTCAAAACGTTCAAATCTAATCTCGAAATTCCAACAAAACCAAAACAAAAAATTACTTAGAAAATAACCGCAAAAATTAATATTTCATAATTTCAGATTATCACAACCTTCGAAACTAAATTGTTCCAATTATAATTTCTAATTGTACCATTAATCATATTAAGGTCGATAAACGTCATCACATCGTTTAAAATAAATCTTTAAAAAACAAAAACTTCCAAAAAAAATTTATGTCTGAATCATCATCATAGTTCAAAAAGTTGTGTTTGTAAATGTAATATTAAATAAAAACTTGCAGTTGGGCTGGCTCAAATCCAAAACAGTTTTTCCAAGATATAAGCATTTATTTTTGTGTTTTGTCGTTAAATTTTCTTTCTTATTTCCTTGATTATTATTATTGTTCAACAATAATAATATTGGTAAAATGTTTTTGTTTTGAAAAAATTTGGATAATACGATCCCGCATACGTTATTCGATCGAGCAATTGACGTATTTGTGGAGGAAATACGAAGAAATTATGATTAAATATTTATTTTATTAAAGAAAATAAATTATTTGTTTTTTTTGTTTTATTGATAATTTAAAATGAATTAATAAATAAATTTAAATTATTTATTTTTATATTTATTACATGGTTTATTTAATTGTGACTTAAGTAAACAGTTTAGGTATTTGATTAATCCGGAATACATTCGTAAATTAATTGAATGCAGTTTTTTCGCAAATGGGGAAATAACTAATAAATAATATAATTTTTTATCGCCAATGATTTCACAAATTTATTAGTTACTTAACAGTGATTAAATGTTTTATTTCTGATTTAATTTTTTTTGTAGAATCATACTATATTATATACTATATGATTGAAGGTTGAGTATATCAAACACAAAAATCATTTATATAACATAATTGGATTCGATTTTAAACTAAATAATAAAATTAAAGAAAAAACTATACGGAAGTTGAATGGGGAAAATGCGTCTTAAACTGTTAATCATTTATCATAATAATTGTTTAAAATAAAAATCAAATGTACCATACCCGGATGCATGTGCAATTATTTTGTTACATTTTTAAAATTTATGGTATATAAATGGTTAATCGACTGAAATGCAGCTTAAGCATGTAATTGATCGATCATTGGATATTTTTATTATTTTACTCAATTCATTTTAAATAAATTAAATTTAATCATTTTCACTCAAATTCCTAACAACCGCCAATTAGAACAGTCAAATATTTTTTAACTTCCTTTATTTTCTGAATTCCTTCGATCCCATTCAAAAAAAGTCCAAGCGGCACGTATATCCGCTAGAAATAGGTAGATTTCGAGATCAGACAGCTTTGTTTGCCAGTAGAATCTTATGTATCAGATTAGTTTAAACAACACAAACTATGTTCAAACAGATATCGAACAAATTTTAAAAAGAAAATTAGCTACCTACAAGCAAAATTATATCTATCCAATTTTGCAACAGACAAATATCAAATCTACCACAGAACATGTGTGTGACAATTTATGACACAAACCTACTCTATATCATATGTCGTGCAATTACTGCAAAATATCAAAATAGTTTATTTCTAAGAAAAAAATTAATTTTTTCTATTCAAATCTTTTATTTTTTTTACTGTTATAGGGTTGACTGACATTGACTGTTATAAGGTTTTTGGAAATTGTAGTTGGGGATTGCTGCAAACTTTTTTGTTGAAGCCAACAAGTCAAAAACCTCTAACTGCAGGGGTTTATATATATAAGAAACGGATTAAAATGTTTTCACAAACTCTAAAATTATGAAGATTTTAAAAATATTAGTATCCAAACGGCCGTTATAACGGATTAAAAAAATCACTTTTTTTTCTAGTATAAAGCCTATAGTTCCTTAATCATGTGTCAGATTGTTCTGATTTACGAACTAGTCCAAGATATTAATAAAACGCACATTTTTAAGAAGGGTGTTTTGATCTGGCTCCACAAATGCAACCGTGAGAGTGCCGGTTGATTCAAACGCATTTTGTGTTTTACAAGCTTTTTTGTTGGAGCCGCTCACTCAGAAATCTCCAACTGCAGAGGTCTTTTTTTGGAAGAAACTGATTAAAAAGGTTTCAAAAATTCCAAATTTATAAAGTTTTTAAAAATATTAGAATCCAAACGGCCGTTATAACGGATCTAAAAAACAAAGTTTTTTTCTAGTATAAAGCTTCTAGTTTCTTAACCATGTGTTGGATTGAGCTGATTTACAAACTTGTTTAAGATATTAATAAAACGCACGTTTTTAGAAAAGGTTTTTTGATCTGGCCTTATAAATGCGACCGTGAGAGTGCCGGTTGTCTTAAAAAATATTTTTGTTGGAGCCTCTCACTCAGGAACCTCTAACTGCAGAGGTTTATGTTTAACACAAATTGATAAAAAAGATTCCAAAGATTCTAAATTTCTTAAATTTTTTGAAATATTAGTATCCAAACGGCCGTTATAACGGTTTTAAAAAATCAATGTTTTTCAGAAAAAAGCCTCTAGTTTCTTAACCACGTGTCGGATTTTGCTGATTCACGAACGTGTCCAAGATATTATTAGAACACACAAGTTCAGAAAATTTTTTTGATCTACCTCAACAAATTCAACCGTGAGAGTGCCGGTCGTTTTCGTTATATCTCATATCGTTTATATATATATATATATATATATATATATATATATATATATATATATATATATATATATATATATATATATATATATATATATATATATATATATATATATATAGTTATGTTTCATGAATAAATAAATTCTAAAAAAAATGATTTATTTAATACAATTTATTTAATACATGTTACATTACAGAGTTTAAAAATTAGACTAACTATAAAAACTAAATTTTATAAATCTAAAGGTACAAAACAACCACTCAGCATATTCTATTATAATATGTTTTATGATATTTGATTCTTCTATCATGTTGTTACATGTTATGTCTGGTTGATAACATTCCATCATATTTCTAGTTATGCTATTTTGCATTGATAGCACTTTTCGTGAGAAAGCAGTTTTGTTATATGACTTGATGATACTATGGGATTATAACTCCTCCCTGGGGTGATGAAAAGTCGTCCTCGACTTTTGTTACTATGCCGGCTTTCCTTAATAGGTCATTGTATGCTAATTTGGTATTTTCCAGGTTAATTGGATTTTGCACTGTTTTTGTTATCGAGCATTTACACAGGCACATATACGATAGTACAACGATTACACATATGGATGATAATGATAAACCTCCTGAAAGTGTCCATATCCAATTTTCGTGATGATATTGCTTCAAAAAAACTTGTCGTAGCAGTTTCCTGTTTTGAATGGTATCCTGTTCGATTGCTGTTATGTTCTGAACAATTTTCATTTTCCTTACTATTTGAATACTGTGAAGTGCTCCCTGGATTTCCTCATTCTCGGTTTGAATTTCATAAGCTTGAAATTCTTTGTTGTTTATCGTGGCTGTACAATTATTGATTGTTATTAAAAAATTTCCTGTTAAATTTCTGTCATCTGGTCCACAATTAGTAACTATTTCGACGTTCTTTCCATTATTTATTAGTATTTTACCCTCAGATATCCATTGTATTGCTGTGTTGATCTCCCATGTTACTTTGCAGCTGCCTTGATTTCCAAAGCTAGTGGTTTTATGCATTCATCCTTAAATTCTTTTAGATCTGTATGTTTTTGGTGAGGTATTGTGGGTAACTTTCGATAATGCTGTTGTTTACAACTAGTGGAGTAAGTCTTATTGTTGTTGATGTAAAATTTTCCAATTTTGGTACCTCCAATATGTATAATAGTGTTTCCTCACATATAGCAATTTTGGGTGTTACAAATTTTAAAGCTTCGTCTGGAATTGTTATATTTACTCCTTGTTCAGTCAAAAGATTTTTTAGAACAATGATTTCTTTTAACGAAAGAACTTTGTTGCTTGGCAGTGCTATTTTGGTTCTTACTATTGCATCTTGGATGTCCTCAATAATTGCATCGATGGTTTCAATTTGCATAATTGCTGTCATAATTTCTAACTCGCTCAGAACTATTTTATTGGTTATCGATGTGTTGGTTAAGACTGCATTTATTGTTTTTGTTAGTAGCTGAATTCTTTTGTTGATCTGCTCGTTGACTTGGTATTGCTGGTTGTTTTCATTTATTAGACCATTCATTGTAGCGTTGATTAACCTTAAGTCGTCTGCATCTGGGCTTCCAGCTAACCATTTCCATCCTGATCCCAATGCATCCCATCTTCGTTGTCGGAGACGTTTTGGTGGTTTTATTTGTAGTAAGTTGTTATGTAACCTTTTACATTTTTCCTTAACTATTGTATACAAATCAAGTTCATTCTTATCTATCTTATCAACTATATGTTTCATAATTAATTCTATGGTAGTTTCTAGGTTTGTTATATTAATTGGGTGTATGACCCTTATGATCCCTGTTTGAATTTTACATTCGTTTATTTTTTCTAACAGAATTGGATCTTCATGCAAATTTTTTATTTCCAATTTTTGTGTATTGATACAATTAAATATAGTCAAAATTAATAACTTTTTAAAAGTAACCATGTTTCAAAATAATAAGTAAAAATTTCAGTATACAATACTACAATACTACAATACAATATTTCAATTCAATATTCTTTTTAACTTTAGATTTAATTTTATTTATTATTGATGATAATATTATCGATTGATAAAACTGTTTTCTAAAATTTCTAATATTAATTAATTTTTATGCAATAAAAATTTCTAATGAGAATTTCTTTTATTTAGAATTTTGCTTTTATTTTTCTTGTTTTTATTAACATGGATAAGAATAGTAAAATTGGTTTGTAAGATTTGTAAAATCAGTTTTGGATAATTAATTAATTAAGATATTCAAATAAAAATTATATTGTCATAGTAAAAATTTCTGAAATGAAAAGTAAAAATCAAAATTAGTATTTCTTTAATCTTTTAATTTTATTTTTGTTTCTTTTTATATTCCTGATTGTTTTAAAAGTTTTGTAGTTTGCATTTTTAATTTTGGTTTCCAGCCCTCTTGGCTGAGATTTTGTTCTGATGTTTGGTTTAAGATAAACCAATTGATCATCATGTAATCTAGGTGGATCTTCTTTATTGTTATTTTGTCTTTCTATTCTGTTTATAACTTTTTCTAAATTAGTATTGACCGTTTTAAAAATTTGTTTGGCTTGTTCTTGTATTTCTGCCGGGTTTATTAAGTTATTTTGATTAAAAATGATCTCGTTCGGTGTGAAACCGGTTGACGAGTGTACCGAGTTATTATACAAAGCTACTGATAACTCTATCGCTGTTTGAATACTCGAGTTTGGCGATTTATTACGGTTTGTATTGAAAATTTCTATAATAGTTGAATGTGTTTTCTCAACTTGACCATTTGATTCCGATGATGATGCGTACTCCAATCGGATATTAAGATTGCTTAAGTATTCTTTGAATTGTAGTGACTGGAAAGTTGTCTCATGATCTGAGAAAATAACGTTAGGAATTCCGAATTGAGTGAAATACCTCGTTAGAGCTGTAGTTGTATCCAATAGATTTTTAGTTTCGATTGGAATCATTTGTAAATGTTTAGAAAATGAGTCAACAACGGACAAAAAATTTGTTTTGTTGATATTAAAAATATCTATGTGCACTCGTTCTAATGGTTTTTTAGTGCTCGGTCGCGGAGATATTTTTATATTATACGGTTTTCGGTCGTATTTATGAACATTGCATATGTTACATGCATTGATATGTCGTTTGATCACACTACTCATTTTAGGAAAAAAGTATGATCGTTTGATCTGATTTACTACTTCATTCACCCCTCGATGGGCTCTTTCGTGCTCTTTAACTACGATTGCATTTTGACGCTCTTCATTTTTAACATCTTCGACCTTTTCTGTAGCGAAAACGAAATGGCCGTTTTGTGAGAAATTTTCTCGAAATACTTCCTGGATTGTCTGGTACAATTGTTCAGGTGCCAGGATTGCTGTTTGTTTACCGTTATGAAACTCTTTTATGAAATTTGTAATATCTTCTTTTTGAAATGATTTTTTCGAAATAATTACTCGTTTATAGTTTGGAAATATGTCTTCCAAAATTACTGTGTCTAGATTTGAAATTTTGAAAAATAATTGGTTCCTATAATAATTTATAGGACGACCTGCGAAGTGGATGAAATAATCATCGGATGTATCCGCAGAATGAATAGTGTCTATGTCACTATCCCTATTGGGAAGGTTTTCTGCTTCAGATTCACGTGGAGTGTTATCTGTTCCTATATTTATATTCACCTCGTTATCTACTGTAGGCATTCTGCTTAACGCATCTGCTACTACATTTGCTCTGCCTTCTTTGTAGACGACGTTATAATCGTAGTTCTCCAGTTCAAGTCTCCATCTTAAGATTTTTGAATTTTTTTCGGATGATTTAATGAAAGTAAGTGGTTTATGGTCTGTTACTAACGTAAATTTGTTGCCGTACAGGTATGGTTGATATTTCTTGACAGACCATATTATAGCTAAAGCTTCTTTCTCGTTGGTTGCGTAGTTGATCTCTGTAGCGTTTAGTGTTCTTGAAGCGAACGCAATAGGTTTTTCTATATTGTTCTGGATTTGAGAGAGGACTGCACCTAGCGCAAAATCTGATGCATCCGTGGTTAGAATAAATTCTTTAGTAAAATCGGGATATGCTAAAATTTGATCTGTAGCTAAAATTCTTTTTAAGTTTTCGAAAGCTCTTATATATTCGACGTCTTTTGTGTTGACAACTTGATCTTTCTTTAAAAACTTTGACATGGGTTTGGCAATTTTTGAGTAATCTTTTATGAATCTTCTGTAATAACCTGAAAGTCCTAAAAACTGTTTAATTTGTTTAGCAGTTTTTGGTAATGGCCATTCCAGAATTTTCTGAATTTTATCGGTGTTAGGTTTAACTCCATCTTGTGTGATTATATGACCAAGAAACTCTGTTTCTCTCTTTAGGAATTCACACTTATCCAATTGAATTTTAAGATTGAAATGCGATAATCTTTCGAGAACAGTGTTAAGGTTTTGTATATGGTTATCTAAGCTATATCCAACAATAATAATATCATCAAGATATACATGGCATATATTTCCTATTAGGTTTTGCAATACATTATTCATCGCTCGCTGAAAAGTTGCCGGACCGTTCTTTAAGCCAAAAGGCATTCTGTTGAACTCAAAATGTCCCTTGTCTGTTGAAAAAGCTGTTTTTTCTTGAGATTTTGGGTCTAAAGGAATCTGATGAAAACCTGATTTTAGATCTAAGGTTGAAAAATATACAGATTTTCCGAGACTGTCTAGAATTTCTTCTATTTGTGGGATTGGAAATTTATCATCTACTGTCTTTTCATTTAGTTTACGGTAGTCGATGACAACTCTTACTTTCCGTTTGCCCGAAGCATCTTGTTTTTTCTGAACGACCCAAATTGGTGCCGAATAAGGACTTTTAGAATTTCGGATAATGCCACTGTCTAGCATTTCCTGAATTTGTTCCTCTACATCAGGTTTAAAATGATGTGGGTATCGATATGTTTTCGTATAAACCGGATTGTCGTCTTTTGTTATAATTTTATGTTTAATTATTGTTGTTGATGACAAATTCTCGTTCTGTTTTAACAGTACTGCTTGGTTTTTAAAAATTGTATCGAGTAAAATGTCTTTTTCATTTTTACTTAAATGTTCTGTTCGGATTAGGCTTTTGATAGTGTTTCTATCAATTATTTCATTTTTACATGGAATTGGTTCGAATGTTTCGAAATTGTTAACATTTAATTTCAGTTTTGGTAATGTTTCCGGTGGGTTTGGACAATTTGTCAACACCGTCATTGTTGTATAAAAATTTTCCGCTTTGTATAAACCGGGTTTGATTATTATATCGCTATTTAATTTTTGAAATTCTGGTACAAACCAGTCGCCATTGTTTGTGGTTTGTATCGTAATTATATGATTATAAAAATTTTCCTCAGGGTAATACCGATCAAATTTGTAATTATAATTGTTTAATAAAATTGAGTTTGTCTTATAATCAATTTTGGCATTCATTTTAGCCATTGTTTCTGAGCCTAATATTCCATCAAAAAATTTATGGAATTCAAGTTCAAAATAAATTTGTGCTGGTAAATTATTACCTAGGAGATTAATTTTAAAATTTTTATCGCAATTATGTGTACCTAAAATATTCTTTATTATAATATTACTTGAAGATGTTTTTGAATTTTCTAATGAACTATTAGGAATTAATCCTGGTTTGATTATATTTTTATTGGCACCAGTATCGATTAAAAGTGTTACAACGCGGCCCAATCGTTCATTGTAGCACTTCAAATATGGGAGAAAATTTAGTCTTCCGTATCTGAATTCGCGTTTACGCAAAAATTTCCATTATGTTCATCTTCTTTATCTTCAACTAAATATTCGATTTCTGAACTTTGGGATGAATCTTCTTGAGTATCCTCTGTAGTTTCGTGATTATTTATTATTTTTTTATTAAATGTATTTCTTGAACGCATAGAAAGATCCACTTCCATTGGTGTTGGTCTTTCTCTTACCGAATAAGTCGGTTTTTTCTCATAATTTGAAAAATTTTGATTGTGTTTTGGTTGAAACACGTTAGTTTTGTTTTGACTAATAAAACCGTGATTTTGTTTTTGTGGTGTATTCTGAAATACTTGTGTGTTGGTTTTTCTTGAATTACTTGAAATTTGTTCATTGCAGTTAAATTTGCAAAGAAATGCATATGCCTCTTCAATACCTTTTGGTCTTGCAGCTTGCGCATATCCAAAATAGGGTTTGCGTAGTCCTGATAGAAATGCAGCTAATGCATCTTCATCGATAAATGCATTGATAGCATGCCACGCATTATTGTACAAAATATTTTGTTTGGATAATGATTTAATATTTTGAACTATTTCTTTTATTTTATTGTAGTATCCGTGGATACTCATTGTTTCGTTTTGTTTAGTCGCCCAAAGTTGTGACTTATAAAACGATAGTTCTTGCCGGTCTCCTAAAGATTCCTGCAAGATTTCTTTTGTTTCATTAAATGTTTTGGGATTACCAGCCAGACATAGTATATCTTTGGCTTTCCCCTCTATTTTGTTGTTAATAGTTTGTAAATAAAGACTATATTGTTGTTCTGACACTAATGGTTCGAATACACTCAGTGTGTCTTCAACTGTCTTTATCCAAGCCGAAAGTTGTTTTCTATTCCCATCGTACGTGGGTATTGATTTTATTGGATCAGGGATCCTAAATAAATCTAGAGCATTTGCCCTATTTGTAACCACAGGAATTTGTTCCTGAATTTGTGGTTGTGGTTGCTCTAATTTTTGGTTGAGATATGTCAACAATTGATCATGCTCACCTTGTTTGTTATTTAAATGTTGCAACTGTGCACCAATTGCCTCTAGTCGCTCTAAAACTGGGTCCATTTCTGAGTTGGCTATATTTCTATTCAGATCGAATATATCTGCCAATTTTTTTCTCATAAAAGGATATAATAGTATTAATTTGAACTGTCTCTATCTTGTAGTGGACAGTGTGACAGGTTGGCGTCTATCTGGTAGTGCGCGCGTTTGTCAATTTAGTAACACTATTTTATATGATTTTAGAGTTATTTTTGGAAATATTTTGGATGTGTGCCTATCTTGTAGTACACGCTTCCATGAAAATTTTGAAATTAACTGTCGTGGATGACTAACGTTATTTTTGAAAACTTTAAATATAAAATACGTTCACAAACACAAAATTTTCACTAAATATAATCACAATAATCACAATATAAAAATAAAATAAAATAGGTTACCTGGTAATACGTATTCAATGTAAACGTCTATCTTGTAGTGCGTTACCTTTGAATCGTATCTTTTGTCGTGTTGAGCTGGGTCCAAGTGAAGTTGATATATAGTGTGGTGGAACCTCAAATCCTCTTCGCGTTCTTATAGGAACTTCAGCTAGAGATGTCTGATAAAAAAAAATTTCACCTTATTTTACCGCGACGGGTTCACTTATTTATTGGTTTTTATTCACCAAATTATTACACTACACTTTACTATAACACTCACAAGACCGCACGGCTGCGCCAGTTATGTTTCATGAATAAATAAATTCTAAAAAAAATGATTTATTTAATACAATTTATTTAATACATGTTACATTACAGAGTTTAAAAATTAGACTAACTATAAAAACTAAATTTTATAAATCTAAAGGTACAAAACAACCACTCAGCATATTCTATTATAATATGTTTTATGATATTTGATTCTTCTATCATGTTGTTACATGTTATGTCTGGTTGATAACATTCCATCATATTTCTAGTTATGCTATTTTGCATTGATAGCACTTTTCGTGAGAAAGCAGTTTTGTTATATGACTTGATGATACTATGGGATTATAACTATATATATATATATATATATATATATATATATATATATATATATATATATATATATATATATATATATATATATATATATATATATATATATATATATATATATATATATATATATATATATATATATATATATATATATATATATATATATATATATATATATATATATATATATATATATATATATGTATATATATATGTATATCAGGCACGAATCCTCCATATATTGATTGGAATGAGTGCTTCCCTAATCATTTCATTGTTTATTTCAAACAAATAAAAATTCAGAATTTCGTTTGATTTAAAATTACATTTATATATCTTTTGCTATTGTGCTATCATACTCATTATTTCAACAAACACACAACGCAATCAACAATTATAAAACATTAAATACACTAAACAGTTCTCATATAATGTAAAATAATGCGCTCTCTAAATTCATTCATCTATCCATACAAAATAAAATACAAGAATAACAAATATTGTATATTTCCTCTTAAAATATTCATATAAAATTTGAGAAAAATAATGAATTGAAAAAATCATTCCTAGAGAATTTTAGTTTTAAATTTCTTTTGTTTGAGAGAATATTGTTTTTTAATTTATTTTAGATCTCATTTATTTTTTCTTTATGGTTAATTCTTAAAACTAAGAGTTATTTTGATGTAAAATTAATTTCAAATTTGAATTTGTTCGAGATTTAGAGCGATTTAGAAAAAATCTTTTACGTACATTACGCATATTTCTTTTACAAATCGAACAAATTTGGACAAAACCTGACCGACACATCTTTGATTTGGCTGATCATTTTTAGGGGCTTTATATCGAAAGAAAAGATATACATGTTCGAGATTTTTTATTGGGAGATAGAGTGGTTTTAAATTTCGAGAATTTCGTAATGTTTGACTTGATGACTTATTTTAAAAAATTCATAACTTCAGTTCTATTAAAGATAGAAACTTCTGTTTTGTTTTATTTTAAAGATTTTGATTTATTTTATTTAGCGTATGGTTTTTTTTTCGTGACACATAAACACAACAAATTAAAACCAATAAAACTTAAAATAGGTAGATTTTTTCTATGAAATCTCCCTAAAACAAAATATGAATACTCATTAAATGAGCTTACAATCAGTTTGATCGATTTGATTTGTTTAACTTCAAAAAGTAAAATATTTAAACATTGGACATGGGCAGTACATTTGAACATTAGATGTGTAAATCGAGTGAGTTTATCCATGCTACTACATCGGTGGATGCCAAATGGATGTCTGAGATGTCGCCATTGTATCGTCGAATTGAACACGCGCTTGCAATGTATTTTATGGTTTGTTGTGGTGCCCCGCAGTCACATATAGGGGACTCTGAAATGTAGAAAGAGTCAGTACAACGTCCATGATTTGTTCTAGAGCAGATCTAAATTTCGATAATTTCGTGATTTTTGGCTTGAAGACTTATTTTCAAAAATTCATAACTTCGGTTCTGGTAAAGATAGACACTTTTTTTTGTTTTAGTTTACAGTTGAAGTTTTATTTTTTTTTTAAAGTAATATATTTATTTTAGTCACTGCCCAACAAAAATAAAGAGTGTTTAGTACAGCCATCGCATTCTACGTTATATTTTCTATAAAATACGAATTTTTTATTAATAAATTAATTTATTTGTAACAGTAAAACTCATTTCTCCGCATTAACTAATATGCGCTTTTATAGAAAATCGAACGTAGAATACGATGGTTGTACTAACCACTTTTTATTTTTGTTGTGCAGTGACTAAAAATCGATTTTAACATTTTATTTTTTTATAACAATAGGAATTTTTATAGATAACAGTTTTTTTTTAAGTCCATCTTTTCACTTTAAAATTAAACAGAAAAAAGTGTCTATCTTTACCAGAACAGAATTTATATGAATCTTTAAAAATAAGTCTTCAAACCAAATAAAGCCTAATAAGCCTTCAAGCAAAACAATAGGCTTGATATGTAGTAATCAATACTTCATAAACAAATTTTAGTTATTTAACTGCAGTAACATATGAACTTTTATTGATAATTTTCTATTATCTTTATTGGTGTCGCCGATGCGGCAAGAATAACAGAAAACTCTCCTATGTTGCTTTCTACCAACTAACATAATAAGTAAAATGTTATCTAATTTTGCTTTCTATTTCCGACCAAATTAAAAAATAGATCAACTATATATTGAAAACTGGATTATTTCAATAAAAGTATTCTATAGCATCAAATTATTATTTGATGTTCATTCAAATTTTTTATTTTTGGCTACTAAATTTTAATTAAACAATACATATGGTTTGTTAATACGGTTTCGAAATAATTGCAAAACTGATTATAGCGTCGTATGAACTAAGATGCGGTCCATTAAGCGTTTACAATGCTCAAAATGATCTTTCATCCGTAACACTTGACAACGACGGTCGTTGTGGTTGCGGTGAAAAAGTCACTAATGACGTCATAATTTTCGCTCACAACGACCAATCTTAAAAGGTGGGTTGAAGTGAGGGTTGATATGTTCACCGCAATTATAACCTAACCTCTAGCTTTCATTCTATTTGTTCAAACTGGCCATTTGTATTTTTTACGTCAACGCCTAAAATGATCACATAATTCATTCCACTTGAGTATATAATTGAAACGCTCAGAAGAAAGTGGAACGGAAAAACAGAGGCCGTGAGTGTCATTGTTTTGACTGCTTAGTGCAACGCACTTCTAATAGAAAAAAAAATTCAGCTTGAATTTGTATGGATTCTGATGAAGTTGATGCAGTTTTTATAGGGAAAAAATGGTTCAAAAATTGAAAATGGTTTTTTTGTTGATTGAAGTGTTATGGTCTAAACCTTTTTGAAACATGTACAAGGTTAAATAATCTTTTTTAATTTGAAACTGATTTCATTGCTAAAACCATGACTATATTTTAACAACCACTAGTCAAAATACAAGTACATACAAGGGATATTCGCTATTCTTAAACAATATATTAAGAAAAAACGTTTCTACAATTTACTGCTTCCGTCGTGAAACAAAACAGGCTTCGTGCCTGATGTATATATATATATATAGATATATATATATATATATATATATATATATATATATATATATATATATATATATATATATATATATATATATATATATATATATATATATATATATATATATATATATATATAAATTTTTTTGTTTTTTCGTCTCCGCTTATCATATAAAGTCGTTTGGCACAAAAATTTTTCCGAAATTCCGAGATGAAGCCCATTGCAAAAGGAAGATTTTTATATGAAATCTACCTAAAATATGGAGGGGCTGAAATCTCACAGCTCTGAGATATTAAGACTTCGGTCTGGGTTAAGGATTTTGATATAGTTTTCGGCAAAAAACTTTTGAGGACATGATTTTTAGTTTTGGGCAGCGATGTATATCAAACATAACTCTTTGTTAAAGTGCAAGTATTTTTTTATCTCTGTTTAGAAATTTATCACAAAACTAACACGCAACATCAATACGTGGCGTTGCCGGAAAACTATAACAGATCATAAATTAACATAATTAAGTGAAAAGATGATACACTCAGCAAACTACTCAAAAACCTCCCTATTTAGTGTTTCGAAAAACATATTACAAAATCACAAATTCATATTTCTTTCAAAATTCCAAAAATATTGTAAAAATTAAATAAAATCAAACTTTTTTCAAAATTCCAAAAATATTCCAAAAATTAGAATAAATTCAAATATTTAAGCTTTTTCTAAATTCCAATAATATGCCAAAAATTCAATTAAAATTCAAACTTTTCCGAAATTCTAAAAATATAGCAAAAGTTATTACAAAATCAAAAATTCAAACTTTTTTCAAAATTCCAAAAATTTTAATAAAATCAAAAATTTAAAGTTTTTCAAAATTCTAAAAATATTCCAAAAATTTTTACAAAATCAAAAATTGAAACTTTTTTCAAAATTCTAAAAATATATATAAAATTCAAAAATTCTATTTTTTCAAAATTCTAAAAATATTGCAAAAATTATAACAAAATTAAAAATTGAAAAATTCCAGAAATATTCCAAAAATTAGAATCAAATCATATATTTAAACTTTTTTTAAATTCCAGTAATATTCCAAAAATTCTTAAAAATTTAAACTTTTTCCAAAATTCTAAAAATATTGCAAAAATTATTACAAAATCAAAAATTGAAACTTTTTTCAAAATTCCAAAAATTATAATAAAATCAAAAATTCAAAATTTTTCAAAATTCTAAAAATACTCCGAAAATTCTTACAAAATCTAAAATTAAAAATTTTCCAAAATTCTAAAAATATTGAAAAAATTATTACAAAATCAAAAATACAAACTTTTTTCAAAATTCTAATAAATATTTCAAAAACTATAACAAATTCAACAATTTCCAAAAACTTGGCTAAAAAAATAAATGAAATCATTTTTTGACACACTTGACAACATTTTTTTGACAAACTTATAATGCAATAATCTAGTTTTTGATCTCACATACCAATCCCGACCATCAAGATTTCTCCACATTCTTTGTTCCTACTCATAACTCATTATCACTTAAAATGAACGTTTTTTAAGCAAAAAATATGCATATTTCCTTGTTTTGACACACTTGACGATTTTTTGACACACTTCCGGTACAGTTATCGAACACATCGTCCTTTCGGCTCTTCCCATTGAGTGTACCTATTTTTGGAATTCCAAATTTTTCAAATCCCTTCAGCCGTTTTCTAGATTTCGTCGGTTGTGACGGACGGCCGGCCGGCAGACAGACATACAGTTTTTTTTTACTTTTTTAAAATCAGTAGGTCCTAAAACGTCGAGAAATACCAAAAAAGTAGGGGTAAGAATTTCACGTTTAGTTCATGAATGTAATACTTAAGTCTTTCAGACCGTAGTAAAATGAACGACCGAGCGATAAAAAAAAATATCGCTAGAATAAATTAACAAAAGAACGATGCAAAATGAACGACCGATACAAAAAAGAACGGTCGGTATAAAAATAAACTGATACGTTCTTACAAACCAATAAAGAACTAAGTGTTTAGAATTTTTCAGATTATGATTGCACAGAACTTAAAAACAGCTTAGGTGCTATTAATTGTAGAATATTTAGATAATTATTCAGTTTTGTTAGTAGCATGGATGTTGAAATATAGAATTTTTTTTCAATTTTTGTTTTAGAATGAAAAATTTTGTTGTGGAATAAAAATTTAGTTTTTGTACATGATTGAACTAAATTTAAACACGAAATTCCAATTATAACGAACAATTTTATTTTTAAAATCATTTTGATTAAATCTATGTAAGGGGGAGGATTTTTTCTTGAATTGTGATAACAGGATGATAAGTTAGCAGTGCGTACCTGACTTGGTACGTTTGATAATATTACAGAATACATAGTGATGAAAAATAAATGAAAACTTCATTTCTCCTTCGGACTGTAAATAAATTACGTAACGCAAAGTTTCACAAATTGTTTCAATTGTCAAACTCCCACCGCCAAACCTAATTTCCTAAGTGACACGTCACAAACTTTTAGGAACAGTTCAAAAGAAAAAGAAAAAATTGTTTTCTACCATTTTTATTAATTTAATTGATTAAAACTAAATAAATTCATCAATTCATCATCTAATTAACTCACAGAAAATTCAGAACTCTTTAAATAAATTAATAATGACTGGCCGATGGTTATATTAATTAATAATTTTACTAAAACTAAACAAATAATTGGACGTGACATAAAATGAGTTTCCCATACGAGTTACGAGTCCCACTCGTAACAAAATGTCACAAAACTAAAACGTTAAATCACCCTATCATAATGCGCTACGTAATATAGATACAGGAATGCTTGAGTAAATTTTGGGAGCCTTTTTCAAAAAATGATTAGTTTTGAAAAACAGACAGACGAAAAATTAAAAAAATACGGTATTATACTTTTCCAACAACAGGGTGAAACAACGCAGTATCTCACATAAGCAAATTATATGGAAACTGTGTTTCATTAAAGGCAATGCAGCGTATACTACTAATTAGAATAATTTGACTTCTTTTGTTCATTAATTTCTTTCTTTTATTTTGAAACATGATCATAAAAAACATCAAGAACAAAAACAAGATGAACAAGCCAAGGTTGTCTTATACAAGGTTCACTTATTCATAATTCTATTAGACTACAAAGACCAATACATATATATCTTGCACAAAGCTTTGGAAATAAAATTTTTAGCCTAAGCATTTTTAGTCTAAGAAAAGACAGCATAATTATATGTAGTCAAACAAAGCTTTTTCTTTTTTACGAGCGAACTTTTTTGTTCGAATGACCGATTTCATCATTCATTAAATTTCCTCTAATATGTGCACTCTAATTCCAACATAAAACAAAGAAAACCATTTTCGTTTTATTTTTGGATAAATATCCACTGCTTTTACTCTGGATATATTAAGTGACCTATAATAACTTATTGACTTTGACCTCGCGTTTAACAATAAAATTGATATCTGGCTGAGTACTTTTACTAGAGTTAACCAATGTTTAAGATAAGAACTAAGAGCATACTAGTAATGTAAAGTAGGTGAAAATTCTATAAACCATCCTAAAGGCACGAAGGAATATTTCTTATTTTTTTTAATAAAAAGTGTAGCTGTGTTATAGGACTTACAAAATGTATCACAAGTAGTTCAAAGTAGTACCATACCATACCCGTGTATGATTCTGCCTATTTTGAAATAAGTTCTCGAGCGCCAATTCAAAAATTGTCTGCTCCTCGAAAGGTTTGGCACTACAATGGATGCAATTGGCAGAAACTTAGTAAATTTTACAACGAAATCGTCTGGCGTGTATTTCTGCAGAATAAAAATGTTAACCAAGCAACTGCATTGATCACGTTCATTATTCTACTGGGTATGAACACTTTTATTCCAACCAGTATTGTGAAAAAGAAAAATGGGTCAAAATCCTGGTTTTCTGAGGAATGTTCTATAGCCAAAATCAACAAAATGTTGGCGTTTGACAAATACCAGAGTGATAAATCTCCCAGTAGTAGATCTCTTTATATCAGGGCTAGAAACAACAGCTGTCATAGTATATTTAAAAAAGCTAAATTTCTTTTCAACTCCAACGCTAAGCGCAAAATTTTACGCGCCACAAAAGGCAGCCGGTTGGAATATTGGAATTTTATCCGAGAGGTTGGCAATAACTTTATCAAATCTTTTATTCCACCAGTAATGGATCACCAAGGAAACCCGGTAATGGAAATCAAAGCGAAGGCAGATCTACTTGTGGCAAGTTTTGCTGCTAGCTCTGTCGTCGATGATTCTGGTATAAACCCGCCGAACATTCCACCTATCCAATCATCAATGAACAAAATATACTTTCGTCCAAGAATTTTGCGGTCAACATTGCTTAATCTAAATCTTAGCAAATCTGCTGGTCCGGACGGTATACCACTTATTGTACTAAAACGTTGCGCTGATACCCTGGTCTACCCACTTGTTAGTCGCTTTCATTTGTCCTTACGCTCGGGTCTTTACCCATCAATGTGGAAACTGACTAATGTTCAACCAGTCTCGAAAAAGGGTAACAAGTCTGACCCATCAAACTATCGTCCCATTGCATTAACCTCGATACTTGCTAAAGTTATGGAAAAAATTATTATTTATAAACTAATGGCATATCTCGAAAACAACAATCTTTTCCACGACCGCCAATATGGATTTCGTAAAACACAGTCTGCTGGTGATGTCAGTCCTCACGGAGAAATGGGGTAAAACAATTCATGACTTTGGTGAGTCTCATATTATTTCCCTTGACATATTCAAGGCGTTTGACAGAGTTTGGCATCGGGCTCTTAACAATAAATTAATTTCATTTGCAGTCTGTAAGACCTTGATCTGTTGCTTAGAAGATATTTAATCCCAAAGATCTATCAGAGTAGTGCTGGATGGTGCCATGTCGGATAAATTCCCAATCCAAGTCGGTCTTCCCCAGGGTTCGATTTTATCGCCAACCCTTTTTCTGTTCTTTATCAACGATTTGTTATCTTTCACCACAAACCCAATATATAGCTTTGACGACGACAGCACTATCTTCCATTCTTGTTCTTTTAAAAAACAGCCATCTAGTCTAACTACTAGCTGTCATCGTAGAAAAATGGTTGAATCCTTGGATGTAGAGCTTGAATTAATCCTGGATTGGGGTAGACGTAATCTTGTGACAATAAATGCTATGAAGACGAAATCGTGCGTTTTGTCCCATAAAACCTCGCTATATAGCTGCAATGCAACGTTTTCCAGGCAACCAATAATAAACTCGCCTACGCTTAAACAAACTAAAATGGCATGATCATATTCTTTCCGTGGCAAAATTGGGATCCCAACGACTAGGCTTCCTACGCCGCTGTAAAAGCTTTTTCTCTCCATCTGAAATTGCTACAGTCTATAAGGCATATATACGACCGATCCTCGAATTCGACTCCCATTTATGGGCTGCAGCGCCAGAAACCTTTTTAAATTTTGTAGACAGAGTTCACAGACGTGCTTTAAAACTGATTGATGATCCAATGATAACATATGGTATGGATTCTCTGCATCATAGAAGAGTGGTTGGAGCTCTTACACTATTCTACAGATACTACTACGGTAAATGCTCTAAAAAAGTTAATGATTTAATGCCTCCATTACGTTGATCGTCAAGAGCCACAAGACAATGGTTACATTCCCATAAGCATACTTTGGAGGTCTCATATGTGAGAACATCTAGCTATAATAACTCCTTCCTTCCAGGTTCGGTATACTGGTGGAATTGATTACCAAAAAATGTTTTCCTTGCTACATACAATCCCCAAGCTTTTAAATCAGCAGTACGTCAACACTAGCGCTCCAGTCCTATCCCAAGTCCCTAAGTACCAACACTTTAACTTTCCTTTTCTATCGTTAACACGTGCATAAAGCATTAGAGGTCAATAACCTAAGTGATTAACTCGATTCGAACTATAAAAAAAAAATAGTTGAAAACTTTGATTTTTACAGAAATGAGAAATGTTAAACAAAACGTGAGATTATATTTTGACGAGGTTGAGAAAATATTGGCTGATAAGCCCTACCCTTTAGAATCATGGTGTATTCCTCCATCAGTAAATCCATATGTTGGATTTTCTTTTTTTGCTTTATTTAAACATTTCATCCCTTACAAGGTTGTACAACTGGTCCAGTAATGGTCCATTACTGGCAGCCGGTAATGCAGCAATGTGCGAGTACTGGCAACCACGACTAGGCCATTAACATAATTTTACTGGATAACTTCGGACAATAAATGGTTGCCATTCTTGGGCCAGATAAAAAACAACAGCAATAGCCCGTACAAGGTTATACAGTTGGCCTAGTAACGGGCCAATAATGATGACCAGCATTGTAGTACTGACCAAATACTGGCAACCATGACTGGGCCGTTAAAAAAATATACATTATTATCATATGTAAATTTAAATAAATTAAATACAAACTAATTTAAAATAAAATAAAAATGACGGAAAAAATTCAAAACTCCCCATACAACTGGTTCAGTTGCAAGAATGGCTGAGTAATGGCAAACTTCGCCCTGACTCCGCCATTAAAAAAAATATAAAATAATATTTTTTATAGATAAATTTAAATAAATTATTTACATAATAATTAAATAAAATATGGAAATGAAAATAAATTAAAACATAAACCAACCTTTTCTATATTACCATAGTATTTCAACCGACAAGGCGATAACTAAACTATATGTGAACATTTTCAAACTATGTATTCATGGCTACAGTACTGGCCAAATAACAATAGCCAAGTAATATTTACCATTCATGGGCCAGTGCTTGGCCATCCAAAGGTAACAATCTACTGGTTTTTTCTGTAAACCATAGATCGGCCGATGATTGGTACTAGTGTTGGCCCAGTAACAATAGCCAAGAACTGTAAACCATTAACGGACCAGTGCTTGGCCGTATGTCAATGTCTGGCAAAACTTACTTGGGATGTTACAAAAAGGCAAAGCCTTAAAATAGTAACAATTAATTCAAATTAAAATCAGCAAAACAGAAGTACAATTAGTAAATTAGATTAAAATAATAAAAATAGTATAAATAACGTACATTAATTTTGAATTTTGTTAAAGATGTTTCCATCTTAACGGAGTAGGAAGTGCATTAAAATCAGCTAAGCCAGAAAATAAAACTCAACTTCTACCTACATTTAGTTTTCTGAAGTCATTAAAGAAATCTGCATTTCCACGTGTTTGATAATGGTGGATCTCATTGGCTCTTCTTAATATAATATTATTTTTAATAAGATTATTCTTAAGTTTAAATATAAATATTAATTTTTTTTTTTTTTTTTATTAATCAGTTAGACATGTTTAGCACACTAAATATGAAATATTCATTATTTAGACTCTTTGAATATCCGAAGATACCATGTCAACTATAAAGGACTGGAAGGAATGGGGATATAGGGATAACTATACTAATTTTTTTAGATGATGATGGACATTTTCTTTAAATGCCTGAGGAGAAAATTCATCGGGAAATACAGAGGAGGGCAATGAATTCCATAATTTGGCCACTCTATTGAAATAGTCGTTTTGGAAGGACACAGTTCTACAACGAGGTATTTGTACAACAAATGGATGGGATAACTCGGCAGCTCTTGTTTGTCGATTATACTGCGCACACGATGGAAGAATATTTTGAATTTCCTTAGAGGAGAATTCGCTAAAGTTATATTTATAGTAGATTGACAATTCAGCCACATTTCTTCTGTGCTGGAGTGAATCAAGCTGGTCCGTTAGTTCGGTATTACCAATCAACCGTATTGCTTTTCTCTGTACAGAGTCTAAACAATTTATTGTTGACTGACAAGCACCTCCCCAAACATGACAGCAGTACTCCATACATGGACGAATAAAGGACTTGAAGATTAGCAAAATTTGCTCGGGATTGAAATACTTTTTACATCGATGTTTCTGATTTACATATTTTTCTAAAGGGAATAATTTTATGGTCATGCTTTTATTGTTGGATGTAGGTTCGGCAGGAACCTAATGGTTTTTATTTTATTATTCTATTTTGAAGCACTTCTAAACAGTGAATCTTTGATTGTGTAGCAGAATTCCATAAAGGATTTAGATAAATCAAATGCAAAACTAAATGGGCATGATAAATAGACCATAGCGTATTTGGGCTAACCAAATGACGAATTCTTTTCACAGCAAATATTAAAGGTGAAACTTTTTTGGTGATGTTTTGAATGTGTTTCTCCCAATTTAATTTAAAATCAATTGTTAGGCCAAGGTATTTGTAAATTTCAACAGATTCAATTACATTATTATGAAGCATAGGTAAACTATTAATTAAATCAGAACATTTAAATAGCATGAATTTTGTTTTATTTATATTTATGTTTAAACGAATTGAATTGAGCCATGAATCTAATTTCAAAAAATCTTCCTGAATAGCTGGAATCAAGTCAGCATGATTTTTGCAGGCATACATGAACGCAGAATCGTCTGCATAACACTGTGCTTTTCCTTTAAAAGAAAGATTAAACACGCCATTAATCATTATATTAAATAAAATTGGTCCCAAAATAGAACCTTGAGGGACACCAGATTTAATAAGCTTCAAGTCACTTTTTGTATCTCTAATTTGCACAAATTACATACGATTACTTAAATATGATCGAAAAATGCTAATATCTGGCTCTTTTATTCCTAAATCAAATAAGCATTGAAGCAATAATTCATGATCAATGGAATCAAAAGCTTTAGATATATCAACAAAAAGCAATGCAACATAAAGACGATTACTAATATTTTTTTGTACAAAATCTATCATATGAACACAAGCAGTTAAGATGCTTGACCGACTTGTAAACCCAAATTGCTGAGGATGAATTATTTCATTAGCAGTTAAAAAAGTTTCAAGACGAGTTAACAAAACTTTTTCAAATATTTTTGAAACACTGTTCAAAATTGAAATTGATCTATAATTTGACATATTTGATTTTTCTCCAGATTTAAATAATGGAAGAACCTTGGCTATTTTTAAATTATCCGGAAATTCACATTTCTCTAAGCAAGAATTTATCAACTTTTCTAGAGGATTAATTATATCATTAATTTGTTGTTTTAAAAATCTAGAAGATATACAATCAGCACCATTGACAGCAGATAAATTTAGACCCTTAATTATAAATTTCAACTCAACTGCACTAGTAGGCGTAAGATAAAAGTTGATACCTTGATACAGTTGACCTTGACAAGAATTGAGATACAGATACCTTGACAAAAGTTGATACCGACTACAAGGTGTCGAATTAGAAAAATTGCTAACTGGAAATCGTTGATTATGTTTTGATCCTACCTCAATAAAGTGTTCGTTAAAAGCATTTGCAATTTTAATTGGGTGCGTTAGTTCTATGCCTTTTTTTTTTAATTTTTGTAATGACTGATTGCTTATTACTTTTGTTATATATTAGTTCATTTACAATTTTCCACAAATAACTAGGATTAGCAATATTTTTAGAAATGAGACTATTGTAATAACTTTTTTTGGCATTCAAGCACTCTACTTTTAAATTATTTCTATAAAATCTAAACTGAGAAATAACATATGGTTTGTCAGGAAATTTCAATCTCAATTTATAGAAATAGTCCTTGATTTTTTTAATCCTCAGCAATTTATCACTAAGCCAGGGATTTAAAAATTTTTGACGTGATTTGGAATTAAGACGGTATTGTTTTGAATGCAGTTTTGGGTAACATCAATGAACTCCGAAAAATTTTGTACTTCATTTATCTGATCTTTGTATATAGAGTAAAAGTTTTTGAGTAAATTGTTGGGGTACGTTTAGATTTATTTGCAAGGCAAAAACGAAGTTGTAACATTCTGTGATCCGAAAGATCACAATCGGTAATTGAAAGTTCAAAATTTTTAATGATATCAGTAATCACATGATCAATTAATTGTTGTAAAACTTGTGTTAGAAATTCTAGTTGACATTTTCAAATCCAAAGAATTTAAATACATAAAATAATAATTAATAATTTAAATACAATTCAAATACATTTGACTGGATCCGAACCGTCGACCCTAACAGTGTATAGACTAGTGTTTTAACACACTCGGCTATACATCGCAGTTGCAGGTATAACTCCTTCAGGTACATCATATTCAAGTATTTCGTCCTGCAACGGTGTTGGGACGTACAGCGATGAAGAAGCTGCCACCCGTAACCCACTTCTCTCAAAAATTTCTTTATTTTCGACCAATATTTAAAATGTATTGGACCACCACCCACCAAAATCAGTAGTTTTCTGTGTATCCTTATATTTTAGAAATTTTTGATTGAACGAAGAAAATTTCCATTAACATTGTGGGCTAGAAAATATGAAGTTTTACTTGCCAAGAGGAAATTTTTTGAAAAATTGTAGAATTTCTTAGTCCTCCGTGCATCAATTCCTCCAAGCATTTTTTATACGCAGAGATATACACCCCGATTACCGAAGGCAAGTCATGTCACTTTAAATGACTAAAGTCACACCGCATTAATTTTCGTATTGTTGAAGTCGTTTTTCATGCCTCAAGCCATTTTATACGGCAGATGTCACTTTAAATGAGATTTTAGTCGCCTCAATTTTTCATGTGACAATAATTTTTTCAAACGTCTTAAATTTTTTTTGTGAAATTGAAGAACGTTAAATGTAAGTTTTTTTTTAGTTTTGGAGTTTTTTCGTGTCAGAGTTTTTAGTTTTAGTCGTGACCGTTTTTATCGACTTCAATAATACCAATTTTTAAGCAACGTGACATGACTATAGTCATGTCACCTGATGTGACACGACTTCAGTAATCGGGGTGTAAAGCTTAGATGACGTAATGAAACCAATTTATTTTATCTGAAAAAAGAGTATTATAATTGTACTACAGTATTAATGTTTATTGAAAATAAATTAAAATAATTACTAGGGGCATTTGTGGTGCTTCTTCCGATATTTTTAGGGAGCAATTTCTCATTTATGTTGCATCCAATTTTTAGCGTCTGTGCCAAAACATTTTCAATAACTTCCATTTCCATATCATCATCTAAAAATATTAAATTTAAACATTTCTTTAATTAATTTATTAACGACATTTTAATTTTTTTCAATAACATATTTTTTTATTTTTTTTTTATGATTTGGGGACGTTACAATATTTTTTGATATGATTGCAATAATATATTGATTATTGTTATTAATAATATTAAAAAGAAAAAAAATTTAAATATTATTAAATTTTTTATTATTATATACAAACAAAATTTAATTTCATATTTACATTTCGATTAAATCAATTTATAATATAAATAATTTGATTTTTTTTTAAGTATTTATATGTCAAATTCAACCTCAAAAATTTATATTATATTTTGGTTTCATAATAATAATTCATTTCTTTTTTTCAATCGTTTTTTATGATTATCCAAAATTTTGATTAAAATTCAATAAAAATTGCATTTTTGTTTGTTTAGTTTAAGCTCAATTAATTTTGATCGATTGTCAAGCAAACATATGTAGTTTTTACGGGAATTTTAATATAAAAAAATTGTTGAAATTATTAAAATACCGCATCTATTTTAAACATAAACCATATAACTTTAACTTTTTTTTTGTTGAACCAAAGGTAATTTTTCAATAAATGTTGATATCAAATAACAGCTTTTTTGTTTGTTTATGTTAATATTTAACGAAATATAAAAGATATATAAAATCGCATATTTCAATTTTTTGCTCTCTCGGTTTTAAAGTTTTATAACATTTTTTTGGTTTGTGAACAAAGAAAAATCGAAAAACGATGAACTTCAAAACTGTTCGATAAATAACTATGAAACTTGTTGCCTATAATATTTACAAGCGTAATAAAATTTGTGCTATGATTCACAATCCAATAACATCGTAAAGATTATTTAAATATTTGGCCATAAAAAATTTTAAATTCAACAAGAAGTGATGACCATTTAAACTATACGAAAAGTATTTTTCAGGCTAGTGTTACATTCAATAGTCAATAAGAGTTCTAATGGGATAAAATAAGAGCCTTATTCATATTAGTCTAATTATTGCGTTGAATACAGCATTTTATTATTAATTATATGCTTGGAAGCAGTTTAACCACATTTTTTGTTATAATGGAAAATAGTAGCTGTTAATTGAATTATAAGTAATAATCTGTTTAGGTATATTAATATATTTTCTTTTTACTTTGAGCTTTAAGTGTGCGTTTCTATTATATCAAAGATTCAAATTGGATTATGTTTATTTTGAATTAAAATATATCAACTTTATACATTTTTTTGAACAACAAATTTCCAATAAATTATTTTTTAAAATTAAAAATAATACTGATTTTGAAAATTTCTAAAATATTAAATCTATTTAAATTTTTTAAAAATTCAGTTCCATAATTCCAAAATTATTAATATAATTAATCGACTCATTTTGTTTATTCTTAATATTAGAAATAGAAAACCAACGATAAAAAATAATATATAATAATAATTAATAGTTGTTTTTTTGTTTAAAATAATTAACAATTTTGTTCAATAAAATTTTTTATTTCTGATACCTAAATTTATTTACACAATTTTTTTAATTATTTCAATTTTATAGAAAAATATAAATTATATTTTCTATAATTTTTTTTATATTGTCAGATTATAATTCTAATAAATTATGATTATAAATAAATATTTTTTTTGTTTTATAATTTTATATTTGCACTATAACATTAACATGATAAACTGAATTTAATCGCGATAATATAGTTTTTATCCAGATTTCAAATCTTTAAAAAAAATATAAATGTTAGAGAGAACGATTATGTTAAAATGATTTTGAATGATATACATAAATTAAAAGTAAGTTTATATAATATATTATATACATAATCAAAATAATTATAAATTGTACAAAAAAAGAAATGAAACACAAAATGATTGTTCAAGTAATACATTATGTACATACTCATTTCAAGTAAAAGTTATGATTTGGTTTATCCTAATTGAATATTTATTATATATTTTTCGTAATCTTAGAAATTTTAAATTTAATCTTAATATAATTATACAGTTTGATGTTCAATCAGGACGATATATTGGTATTTTTGGTACAAATTCTATCAAAAGCACATATTCCATCATCGAACTAGAATCACATTGTTGTTTATTTAAACGCCAATGTAATCCTAATTTATGATATAGATGACTATTTTCCCACTCAAGTAATTTATTAAGTGTGTGCTGAGTCTGAAAAAAAAATATGAAATCAAATTTGAAAACTTAATTGCTTTTGTTATGCCAAATAAAAAAAAGTCGGACACGTGCAAATTTAACTCGCTCGTCGAGGGTGCCGTTTGTATAATATTCGACGAGAACAGTTCTTCTAAAACACAATTTTAGAAATAAATCAAAAACAGCCCTTTCACAAATTACAACTTTTCGAAAAAAGGGGTGGGACAGGAAAAATTTTCACATTTTTGAAAATAATTCGAAAACTGTGTTCTCGAAGATTACAAAACAATTACAAATTGTTTGTTTGTAACTATACTAATTGTTTGTAACTATACTAATTGTTTGTAACTACAAAAAAAAATCACCTTTCATATGACACCTTACTTGACATGATCAAAAATAATTTTTTTTCGAAATTTCTAGTTTCAGTCTCAGAGTCTTTTATTTTCAAAATTCCTACAACCGCGATTTTTTTCTTTCAAAACCGAGCGAGGGACAAAAAAAATCACATTTTCGAAAATAAGTAGAAAACTTTGCATTCGAAAATTACAAAATAAATTGTTTTGAATAAGAACTGAATCTAAAATATTATGGTGCAAATTATGAAACTTTTTGCAATCCATACAATTTTCGACCGATCTAGTTTCGAACCAATGAGAAAATTTTAAACTTTAAAAAAGTTTATCATTCTCATCATGGCTAGCCGACTAGATAAACTACCAAAAAATGTCAACGCTAAATATAAAGCAAAAATTAGGATACAACTCTAGCGAAGTATAAAAAAAACAAAAAATTTACATAAACATATATTTAATAGATTCAGGTTCAGTCAATTAATTTCTCTAGTGATCACTGTTTTGTTATACTCTAGACATACTAGTATTGAATAACAAACTCGTATCGGCGAGAAGAAGATGACTAGTCTCTACTTGTGTCTATTGACACATAATCAACAATTAATTCAGTAAATTATTTATGATATAACATCACCCCGATGGAAAATCTCCTATAAGAATAATATAAGAACTGAATCTAAAAAATTATGGTGCAAATTATGAAACTTTTTGCAATCCATACAATTTTCGACCGATCCAGTTTCGAACCAATGAGAAAATCTTAAACTTTAAAAAAGTGTACTATTCTCATCAGGGCTAGCCGATCAGATAAATTACCAAAAAATGTCAACGCTAAATATAAACCAAAAATTAGGTTACAACTCTAGCGAAGTATAAAAAAACAAAAAATTTACATAAACATATTTAATAGATTCAGGTTCAGTCAACAATTTGCAACATAATTTTTTAGATTCAGTTCTTATATTACTTATGATGGGAGATTTTCCATCGGGGTGATGTTATATCACAAATAATTTACTGAATAAATTGTTTTGAACTACAAAAATGATTTTAATATGATCAAAAATATTTTTTTTTTCTCGAAATTTCTACTCCCAACACCCTCCAAAGTTTTTCCAACACAAGCAGTGCATTTGTGTCTAAAATGAACCTGCAAATTTCCTGAACAAAATATGAACTTTCTGTAAATCTGGTGCTGCACATGCCGTGAACATGTGTCTGAACAGTATACATTGCTGCAAATATGTGAGATCTGATATGTCTCAATAAGTCATAACTCACATTAGTATTCATGGTATGGTGCACATCGTGTGCATTGCATGTGTTATGCACAATTTTGTGCACGGATATATTGTGTCATACACAATTGTGCACATTTCATGCATTTTTGAGAGTGGGCAATATTGTGTTAGCACATAGTGTGTTTAGCGGTAGTACCATTCTTCAACACCATGGACTTCTTCAATGAAGTGAAGTGGTGCCCAGTTTTACTTTTTCACGTTTTCCCCTTCACCGTTCAAAATCAATGCATTTTCGATATTTTTCATTAGCTTAAAATAGAAAAGACCATTGGAGCTTGAGCCGTACAGTCTGGCGCTCGGGAGCGTTCTCCAGAAATTGCACTAGTTTTAGTGGTAGTAGTTTTTTTTTTAATAAAATGTGTTGTGTAGTAGGAATTACAATATGTGTCACAACAGTCAACAACACATAAAAACCTTTTAAGACCAAGGCCCACAACAACATACATTCAAAGGTGTTGATGGACGTGAATCTTTCTTTTTCTTTATTTATATTTTTTATATTATTTTATATTTTTTGTTAAAGAATGGATAAATAAACAATAAATTCTATCACTGACAAATATAATTTTATTTTTAAATTTCCGTCTTCGCTTATCACATATAGTCATACGACACCAAAATTTTGCTAAAATTCCGAGATGACGCACATTACAATAGGTAGATTTTTATATGAAATCTACATAAAAATAATGTTTCAGTTGTGTTGTGGTGCATTGTGTGTGGTTGCAAAAATTGTATTTCTTTCTTATTGTTTGTGTTTTTTTTTATTGGATAGGGAAGTGCCGTTAAATTTATTAATGAATCGTTAATTTGTTAATATATCTTTGAATATATTTTATGGTTCGCGTTGCACATTTAAGAGCACAATTTTATTTTATAACTGATTATTATTTAAATATTAAATTATTATTTTTAATTGAATACAGTCTCAAGTGTGTGCCAAAGGATTCGAACGAAAGGGGAAGGTTCGAATTCATCCGAAACACGTAAAATGAGAAGTAAAGTTTTTATCTGATAAACTTTTTACCATACCTTTAAATTGAAAAAAATCCAATTACTTCTTCACTCACTTAGTCACTTGAGTTTAATTTTTCTCAAAAATTCCCAATAAATATAGTATTATATCATATTATATTAAAATTACTCGAATTTAGCGTCACAATAATTAAAAGTAAATGAAAAAAAACTTCACGGTAAATAAATTAACAATAACAATGAATGCACGACCTTTTAGGTTAGAATCTGAAGAGATCCCGACTAAACCTTCACCACATTCTAACACAGTGCTCAGTCACGCAGACGGGTCACTGTCTTTTGCAGAAAAGTCCAATCTACTTCTCCAGACACCATTAAGTCATCTTTCACTTTCTCAGAGGTAGAGAATACAACACAGATACGACTAAAAAAGCCAAATTTAATTTTATACCATCTTAAACATTCATCTTTAACGGTTACGCCGCTGCAACTACTCGAGTCTGTCGAACTACCAGAACTCGCTTTCTTAATTCATACTAAAATCTCTTTCTGTCCTTCCTTCTTTCTTTTATATTGACCGAACTTAGATGGAACTATGCGGGGGAGAGTTGTGGCATGTAAACCCTTCTTGGTTTTTATTCGTTAATTAAATATTTATTTACTTATATTGATGAGTTTTGTGGATGGGCAACACTGAAACCATGTTCACAACAAAGCCTTCAGTTTGAGTCAACAGGATTACATATCTAATCTAATATACATCTAAGACTTGAGCAAGCCAGGTTAAGAGTAATTTAGAATTATTTTGCTTTTACAATCACTAATGTTGCCAAAGATTAGTCTTTCAATTATTAGTATCTAACTGTAATCATTGACTTAACATTTTCTGGGTTTTATTTAACTAACCAACCACTAGTTTTACTTTTGTCACTGGTATAAATGATTGTGTCATCATTAGAACGTCTAAAACTTTTACAATTTATTCTAGTTCTTCATACAGTAAAAACCAGTTCTCCGGTACAACTTCTCCACATTTGTGACTTATTACTGAAATCATTCTTTTTTTAATGGCATTTATGCCACCTCGCGGTCGTCCACTTACTGGGGTACTAACGTATATGTTCTTAATCATTGCAGACTGTCAACCGGCTCGTATAACATGCCCAAACCAAGCAACACTATTGGAACCGTTATTGTCTATTATATCAGGACCTTTAAGAAGGAACCTAGTTTTAATGTTATATGAAATATTGAATTCTTGAAACACCCATTTTAACCGTATATCCTTCCGTTGTTATGACTTACGAGACAAATGATCTGATCACTGATGTCGATGCTTAAACTGAAATTGATATTGTTTCCTAAAATAAACTTACCCTTTTACTTAAACATATCACAGGCCATAACGAGCACCCCAATGTGCAACAACAACAAACACAACCACAAAATAACCATTTCACATTTACAGGAAGTGTTTTCTTTAAAACTCCATTTATTCTTTGAATCGTTGCTTTAAATTCTTCCGGTGCAACCCGTGAAACAAGTCCAGACGGAAATTCTATATTAAAACGATTACTCAAACCAAAACTAAAAATATAGAAGCAACAAAAAACAAAAATTATAACATAAATCTTTCAGGATACAAAATGTCATACATACACTGTCATATTTCCAGCTCCTCGTATAACAATAGGATCAGGAACAAAAGCTACATGTGGATCCTCAATTGTTTCATCAACAACTTCTTCCTCATAAATTGCATCAAAATCTGCCATTTTTTACAAAATTTTAATCAAAACAAATACGTTATTATGATTTTTCTTTAAATAAATCAACTAAAAGATTTATTTTATTTATAAACTTTTACTTTTTATATTTTATATATAAATATCACAAAAACAAACAAAAGATAACTTTTAATTTTTTTTTATTTTCAACTTTAACAGTGTAACTATTAGTTCCATATTCGTTTTATACTTTATGCTTGTTTAAATATTCAATAATTTATTAAAACAACTGATTTGTTTTATTAAAATCATTTTTAATATTTTATTTTTATTACTATTATATGATTGAAATTATAAAAAGAAAAATATAAATTTAGAGTAAATTCAATCCACTTTTTTTGACAATAGAAAGTTTTTGTTGAATGTTGGTAACTTTTAGGTTTACAAGGTTGGTACAGCAGAAGTTGCTTAAACGGTGAGGAAGCGCTGTGTTACAAATTTATTTTATCTTAAAAATTCTATAAAGCTCTTATTATAATAAACAAAGGTTTATTATTCTATAATTTTTGTTTGTTTTTGAGCAACGTCTTGTATTACCACAAAAACTAGAAGCAAATAAATTAAAACAGGAGAATCTCTTTAGTATCCGACTGTATCTAAATTTTTTGTTGAATGGTTGTTACACTTGATCTAAACGTCAAAGGTTTTCTTGGTCAAGTTTTTCTTTAAAAATATTAAATTAATTGATTATTGTTTTAATTTAATAAAATTATATTCATTTTGTGAATAACAAAAATTAAAATGTCTATAATGGGAAAAATACAAGATGATAATATTCCTTTAGCTGATGATGATCCCCAAGGTAAATAAATTTTCATCTTTTCTTTTCCGATGAGTAATTTTTTTAATTAAACTTTTATATCCTTAGCCATAATTAACGATGACGATATCATAGGGAATATGAAAAACGGTCGTTCGATGGATTCAATACCGAGTTCGTATACAAATGGAAGTTCAAGTCCAGGACCACCACACAGTTTAGAACCAGACATAACCCCTGATGAACAAGAAGAAAAAGCACGTCTAATCTCTCAAGTCCTAGAACTACAAAACACTTTAGATGATCTATCACAACGTGTCGATTGTGTAAAAGAGGAAAACTTAAAATTACGTTCGGAGAACCAAGTTTTGGGACAGTATATTGAAAATTTGATGTCAGCTTCATCGGTGTTCCAGTCGACAAGTCCGAATACTAAGAAGAAATAGAATATCACAATAGTTTGCTTTTTTTCCAAAGAAATTCAATTTTTTTTGCAATATTTTATTATTGGTACCTAATTGCTGAAAATGAAAAACTGAAACGCAAACAAAACAAAAAAATATATGCATCTCTATTTATATGATTAAATTTAAGTTTCAACAATTTTATGTTATTTACAAATATCTTTAATGTTTATAGATTAAGCTTCATTTGTTTATTATATATAGATATTTTTTATATTTTATAACTCATTAATTAATTATCACGCTTATAAAAATTTAAATAAAACTTGAGCTTAAAACTGATTTTTGTTAAATACTATTGTCATCTACTGTGTGATAGAGAAAATAATTTACTTGTGTTTGTCTGAGATAAGTTATATAAAATTAAAAATAATGTTTTTATATAAAAAAAATTCTATTATAAGACAGATGGCGTTATTTTCACTTAAACTTATTTTGGTTTTTCTTCTTCAATCATTTTTGCCGCCAATTTCTTTTTGACATTAAAATTAAAAATCAGAAACATAAACGCATCATTAAGCCGGGCGTTCACATACAACAGAAACTGAAACTGAAAACTATTCAAAATTCAAAACTATTATCAAAATTTAAAATAACAATTAATATTATATGACAGTTTCTGGTCATGTGACAGTTTCTGGAAATTAAATTTTAATTGCTTCTGTTTCTGACAAAACAGACGAATTTTCAGTTTCTGTTTCAGTCAAAACCCCCGATATACAAGCCTTCTTCATTTTTTAGCACAGAAAAAATCGTGAACTTGTAGCGCCATCTTGAAATTAAAACACAATATAAAAAAAATTCAAAAAATCGCTATAATGCCATCTAGAAAAATAAAACTCCATATAAAAAAAATTCAAAAAATTTAATCAAAAACACTAAACCAATTTTTTGCATATGGCAATGTTCATTGTTTTTTTTAAGATGGCGTGAATGAATAGGGCTTGTAGAATATCGGAGGTTTTGGTTTCAGTTTCTAAATTCGGTTTCTGTTCAGTTGCTGTCAAATTTGTATGAAATTCAGTTTCGGTTTCTGTTTCTGTTGTATGTGAATGCACGGCTTAAAGCCGGGCATTCACATACAACAGAAACAGAAACCGAATTTCATACAAATTTGACAGATAAAAATACGGTTTCTGTAAAATTTGTATGGAATTCTGTTTCTGTTTCTGTTGTATGTGGTTTCAAGCCTTTACCTGAGTTCCTTTTAGGTAAACTTGCTACCCGAACCAAATTTTAAATGGAACGGCATATAATGTGAGGTGCCATAGATTATTTTCCTAAGACTACAACCCAAATTTTGTCTTAGGACAACTTCCCGACCATTGAATAAATAAATAAGGAAGAATAATAAATTTCACTAATAAAATTAAAATAAAAACGCCAGTTTTTTGTTAACTAATAGTTTTTATTTACTATATACGTATTTCGAAAGCTTTGATTTCATCGATAGTAGTATATATCAAAACTGATTACGTGTGGCTACATGAATATTTTTTTAAGTATGTTATTTGTATATCTGTGCATTCTTCATCCATGACATTTGACATATTTCGTTTTGTATTTTAAAATAAAATGATAGCTTTTATCCAAAATTCTACTTTAAGATATTCAAATTAAACAAAATTTATAAAAAATAAAGTTTAAATTAATGTTTTACAAAACAATTATTAGTATTTTAGTCCAGTCATTCTAGCGATCAACCTCGGAATGAGAGATAATAAGCTGAATTTTCGTATATACCTTAATTTTGGGGTTCCAAACGTTGCCTCAAAAGTCTCATAAAATCTCGTGTCTGCGTCGTAAGTTATTCAAGGTCAAAGGTAACAAAAAATAGTTTATCGCGATTATCTCGGTTTCTATTGCTCCAATGACGTTAACAGCCAATATAAAAATTGTAGAGCATAAAATTTGCAACAAATTTTATTTGAACCAATTCCTCATGTCATCAGCCGTTTTTGCGATAGAGGGCGGTGAAATAGTTTTCTCTTTTTCTTGACTCTACTGCTGCATCAGCTGTTTGGCCACTAAGTAAACACAGTTTTTTTTAAATCAAACACTTCATTCTTTTTCTACGAGGTACACTGGGTGATAAAGGTTGATCTCCTTCTAAGCGTCGTTTCGATGCCGCTATGGAATTTTTACTGATGTACACTTTTTGACCCACAACATGCACGTTCACAGAAGTTAAAATATTTAAGAAGTCTATGTGATCATCATTTAAATCGATACTTGTAGTTTTTTGAGTTTTTAAGCCACGCATAACATTATCAAAATCACCTTCTGCAAGTGGTTTCACACATATTTTTTTTTTTTTTTTTATTCAAAGTTAGGCATGTTTAGTGTTAATTATAATAAATTATAAATTAACGTCTCTGAATATCCGAAGATACCATGCCAACTAGGGATAAGAATGGAATGCAAATTAAGATTCTCTGAGAAATTTATGAACGTTAACTTTAAAGCCTTGAGGATTAAATTCATCAGGGAAAACCCAGGAAGGTAAGGCATTCCAAAGATGAGATACTCTGTTGAAAAAGTCACGTTGGAAGGCTACAGTTCTACACCTAATTATTTGAACTGTAAAGGGATGCGCTGCTACGTTTGCTCTGGTGTGACGCGAAAGGTTTGCTGATTTAGGTAAAATCGATTTGATCTCTTCAGAAGCTTGTTCATCCATAATATATTTATAAAATATAGTCAAATCAGCAACATTTCTTCTGTGCTGCAAGGAATCAAGACCGTTAGTAAGAGTAGGACATATAAAACACAAATAGACTAGACATATAAAACACAAATTAGCCATAATTTTCAAAATTTTACGTCCGTCGTTGCCGAGATCGGAAACGAGAATAACGACAATTATTTAAAGTTCAAGGTAATATTCACGGTTAATCTTCATTACAGTACGTATGGCTGAGCGCTGTGCGCTCACCGCCTTTGTAGTGAAGCGCTCTTCGTTGAATAAACAACGAAGTGGCATAGCAGACCGCGCACTTAGATGAGATTTATTTAGCCCCAAGCTAGCTTCAGCCTATGGGGTCGAGAAAGAAATCCTGCTGCTCCATCACAAACAACAGTGTTGTACGCGTATATCTTTGCAAGAACGGATTAAACGTAAGAGCGAATTGAAATACGTACTCTGGCGACCCCATATGTGAAAGAACCGCGATCACCACGTCCAACCCCATAATTTTAACCCATTCACACGCTCACGCACTTCATCCACTCCCACACATACACACCGCCCATACAACCGTACACTCACGCTTGTTTACACATTCGCCATCACACACACCCTCATACGCTCACGTCTATAGACTCACTCACGCACTACTATCATCGCCGAGTACAAAGTTTCCATCGCAGTAACACAAATGAATAGGCAGAAAATTTCTACTCTCCTTTAAGATGTCGACATTTATTGTTCTTTTGCTATTGGAGGTTCAGAAATACTTTCGGAGATATCCATACAAAACATTGACCTCCATTTCCCACCGTATCCTCCTCGAAATTATATTCAGGCGTCAATTCTACAATGATTGCAAAAGATTGGTATTGTCGATGTGAGCTAGTAATTCTACACGAGCACCATGCCAACGATGCCGATTTGGGGTTTCGTCCTTATTGTAATACGTCAGATCATCAATACATACTTCTATTAATTCCTTATAACGCATAAAGGGGTTATCATTGGCTGAGATATCCCAGTGATTACGTTAATGCCATTTTGAATATCATTGTCGCTATGCAAAGATAATGATGTGGCTTCATGATTACCAATTACGTTTTGCTCATCATCGCTGGACAACCATGATCTCTGCTTTGTTGACATTTTCTTCCACTTATACCTTAACTATTTGCTGCAAGAGCTAGTATTTATTTAATTGAGAAGAATTTTAATTAATAATTAGTATTCATTTAATCAAGAAAACAAAAATTCACGTATATATGCATAACGGCTTCGTATTTATTCTGTGAAGAATGTTTACACAATTAAATTAGTTGAGTTACCAAGAAATTATTAAAATTACCAAGAACTTACTTCAGTTTGGTATCACAAAAAAAACCCAAATCAATGAAATAAATTTTAAATTTGTTGTCTACATTTCACTGTTAATTTATCATTTTAGTCGAAACCATATGAAAACGTTGTCCTCATATCGGGAGCGAAGGAGAACCCAAACACAACAAAGTAAATATACCGCTTTCTTGGAGACTTAAGGTATATTACCTGTAAACAAAATGGTTGTTCGATGGTCTTGGTGGCAACCGTTCTCGTTGCAGAATTAATACATTAAAATTTGTAGTAGCCTATCCATTCATATCTACACATCCACACATCCGTAATCTATATAAAAGTACATAAAAAAGAAATTCAAATGACTCACCCCATGTTATGGCCTATCCCTGCGTCTCCACCTTCTTGGGTTTACATTAGCCCGTCATGTCCCTCAGCCGCAAACAAAAATCAGAATCTAACAGGCTAGCATCCCCTCGTACCATGGTATTATTATTATATCTACTCCTCTGTTGGACACAGTGCGTATTTATAAAACAGGTTTATCAATTTCCACATGAAAAGTTAACATATACATAATTCCTTCTTTATTTTGAATTAGGTAATAGGTGAACATTTAATTCAATTCAATTTACACTAATTAATTATGATCTTATGCCAATTAAACTAAATAGTAATCCACAAATGATTTCGCCTATTATTTATAATTTTCCTAGTGGCTATTTATAGTTATTGACACGAATTACAAAAATTTTACTAATATACTGCACAAATTTTAACATTCAAAATAAATAAAGTTTAATAGTTTTTATCACAGATCTTAGCGTTTAATTAAGTAAATTTTAATAATTTATATCACAGCGTTTAGTATACAAGCAAAAAGTATAATTTACATCACAGATTTTTGTATTCACCGGAAAAGTTTAATTTAATTTGTATCTCAGATTTGGCCATTCAACAAAAGAATAATATAATTTGTATCACATAGTTTTAGTACACAATCGAAAAGAATAATTTATATCACAGATTTTTGTATTCACCGGAAAAGTTTAATTTAATTTGTATCTCAGATTTGGCCATTCAAATGAATAATATAGTGTATATCACAGAATTTTAGTATGCAATCGAAAAGTTTAATTTAATTATTCTATATCACCGGCGGTTATTATAATGCACTCTACCTTACCCCAGAATACACAATCATTTCCAATTTTTTGGTGTGGTTCTTCATTAACCTCAATAGCGCAAAAAAAATCATTCCAGAATCACAAAATTAATCTGCCGCTGTTTATTTATCAGACGTCAAACTTCAACCACAGCTGTGATCTTCTTTTTTGCAAAATCGACTAGGAGAGTGGATGACATCTCGCGGCATTTATTTATAGTAAAAAAAATGGTAGTATTATCTGGTAGCTTGTTTGAAACCCACAAAAGAGTCTGTTCAACTTACTTGTATTAAAAAAATATTGGAAAAGAATTATAAAAAAAACTGATTACGAAACGATTGTAAGAAATTAGATATGGAAATAGCGCGATTACGAATTAATGATATTGCACAACTGTTTTATGATAATTCCAAACAGAAACGTTTGCGATAGACGTTTACGATCTGAATATAAGAAATTAGGGTTGAAAAGGCGAAAACAACTATGAAAGTTTTTGATAATGTAAATTCAATGAGTGTGGGAAAGCAATGGGACTTGAAATCACGAAGAATGAATAACAGCTTCAGTATACCTTTTATCGCAAAAACGGTTGAGCGCAGGAAAAAATGTTTCCGATAAAATTGGTCACAAATGTTATGCTCTACAATTTCTGTGATAGATGTTAACATAATTGGAGCAACAGACACCGAGATAATTGCGAAAAACTGTCTTTTGTTAACTTTGACCTTGAATAATATACGATGCAGACACGAGATTTTATGAGGCTTTTGAGACAACGTTTAGAACGCCAAAATGAAGGTATATACGAAATTTCAGCTTATTATCTCTCATTCCGATGTTGAACCCATTTTTATGCTAAAATTACTGGACTATTTGTGCAGTAGTTTGTTTATTCATAAAAATTAAGTGTTGCATTAAAATATGTACAAATTTGATCATCGAATTTCATATCAATGATCAAAATATTTTTGCTAATACTACGAGCTAATTTTACTAATACTACACGAGGTATTTTTACTAATACTACAAGCATCCAAATACAAGATGGCCAGCTGCTACTCTACCATTATTTCACCACCCTGAAATATATGCTGGTGACTTTAATAGCCATCACAACAAGTGGTCCTACTCAAACAACAACCCCAATGGTATACAACTGACGGACTGGGCGGATGGTAACAACATGTTCCTGGTATATGATGCGAAAGACATGAAAACCTTTAGATCTGCTAGATGGGAACGTGATTACAATCCCGATCTCTGTTTTTCCACAAAAAAAACAAACAACTTAATCCTATTCCAATATCTAGGGCTGTCTTACAAGGTTTTCCACGCTCTCAACATCGTCCAGTAATTCTTGAGGTAGGAATCCAAATTCCACTCGTTAACTCTACTCCTCAACCTAGATGGAATTTTAACAAAGCTGACTGCGATGAATATATATTGGAGTTGGATGCAGTGATACGCTGGATCCAACCCGTTCCTAAAAACTACGATAGGTTTGTTGGAGCCATCATCTCAACTGCTAAGAAATGCATCCCAAGAGGCTTCCGTGAAGAATACATTCCTGGCTGGAGTAGAGAGAGCAATAAATTATATGAGAAGTACCTTAGTAGTGGTGAGATAGACGTGGCTGATGACTTAGTTTACTCACTGGACGCCGCGAGAAAGCAAAAGTGGATTAGCGCTGTTAAAAACATAGATTTATCCCATTCAAGCAGGGAAGCCTGGAGTCTCCTGCGGAGGCTGGGTGTCTCAGACTCGATTGCTCGGACTAACAATGAAATAAATCCAGAAGACATTGCGAATCATATCGTAAACATGTCTCGTTCTTCTATTAATCGCCTTCATAAAAAAACAATTAAACGCGTAAATTAAGAGAAATGAAGCGCAATTGCTCGTCTCCATCGAAGTATGCGAACTTTTTTAGTAGCGAAGAACTAGATTCAGCTCTGTCCGAAATAAAAAATGGAACAGCAGCTGGGTACGATAGTTTTTTTCCAGAATTTGTTAGAAATGCTGGCACTGACCAACTGCTCGCTTTAACATCCTACATCGAAGCTGGGTATCAAAAACATTTAAAAACGGGCGCAGTATTCATCGATTGCACTGCAGCATATGACACGGTCTGGCAAATTGGGATTATATATAAGCTGTTCAATGCAATACCTTGTAGCACCATCTCGCGTTTAACTAACAACATGATGAGTAATCGTGTATTCAAAGTCCATCTAAATAATTCCTGTAGTAGGTCCAAAATGCTTAACAATGGCTTGCCACAGGGTTCCGTCCTGGCACCATTACTTTTTAATTTGTACATTCAGGACATTCCTGACACAACATCAGAGAAATCTGGTTACGCTGATGATTGGTCCCTGGCCTCTCAAAATAAAGACATTGGTGTCTAGGAAAATTTGCTCTCAACTGACCTGGCGATAATGAATGACTATTTTCGAACGTGGAGTTTATTGAATAATCTGGTTGAATAGCACATATACTGAAAAAATTGACTGCCAGCTGCATGCCACGATTCGTACTATAAGTGGTACTATCAGGTCTACTCCTTTACCTTGGCTCCCTGTATTAAGCAATATCGCTCCACCTGCACTCAGATTCTCATATGCGCTCATGCGTGAACATAAAACCAACAAACATCAAGTTACCCTTGCACGAATATTACGCGACCATACTCGTTGTCGATTGAAGTCAAGAAAGCCTCCATATAAAACTGCTGGCAACTAATTTTAAGATCTTGGATGCCTGGGGCACAGTGGCGTAGCTAGCATGGGTGGCACCCGGGGCGGATATTGTGGTGTCACCCCAAAAATAAAAACTGTCAATAATAATAAAAAGCCGATAAACGTAATTTATAATTTTTTTTAATTAATACAAATGAGCATTATTATTATAAGCCCGCAAGTAATTTTTAACTAATTTTAATTTGCTGAAACTCCTCTCACACGAAGCCACTAATACGCAAATAGTCATAAATAACTTTAGTGCGACCGTAAGATTCGGAAGAAATTCTAAAAAATCCCATTCTACGATGAATTTCAAAAAGTCTAGGCACACCTAGTTAGAAACTGTAACATTGGCCGCTTTTAAATGCCTCCTCACCCTTTGTATCTCTATGAGGAGTTCTGTTGCCAATACCGCATCATAAAAACCAGTAAATTTTGATACCGATAATTTTAACTCTTCACTGTTCGCCAAAAGCTAAGTGGTTGTCTGCACAACCTCGAATAATGAAGCTAAATCTTGAACTGACTTCAGTCTAGTTCGGAGTTCAACACTGAATCGGTCAAGACATTCCAAGATGTCCTTTTTAAGTTGAGCTCTCAGTGTCAGTCCAACATCAGGTGCAAACTCACCACCCGTTCGTTTTTTGCGTTTTTATGACGAATTCGGCTTTCAATTGGAATGTAATAGTCCTCCGATTTTTTCGCAGCAAGATCTATTGCCTCTTCTACAATGAGACTTCCTTATGAATTGACTCTATTTTTGTAGCTAATTGATCAATATTCAAGCCCGTGCTTTGCAATCCAATCTGAGCACAGATATTATTTCTCTTAGAATATCATTCCAAAACAAAAGATAGCAAAGAAACGAAAAATCACATGCTGCATTGATAAGGTTCTGTGCAGCGTCTCTAGTGTCTACATTTTCTTGTTGATCACTTAACTTCTCAATTTCAGCCACAATCCCATCAAAATTTTCGGCCAATACTTTTACTGCAGCATAATGAGCACTCCAATGCGCTGTTAAGAGTATTTTAACAGTTGCTTTGTTGTCTTTAGCAAGTACTTCCCAGCGGCTAGTCGAAGCAGAAAAACATGTAAAAATGGCTTCCACTGACGAGTGTTGGCCGTATAAATTAATTGAATGATCTTTGCAGTCCACAAAAATTGCTTTGTTATTTTTTGCTTTAATAATAGCTTGCACTTCTCCATGTATACTACTCATAACAGCTGCATTATCATAACCTTTGGGAGCGACAATTCATAACATCTATACCATCATTTTCAAGATTTTACACTGAAAAAAACATGTCCTATTTCCAATCGAAATGCAGTTGTCTCAACCTCACCGTGCGGGAAGATATGGCGAATCGAAATACGAGATTGATTCAACAACCGTACAATGATAAGCCGATGCAGTTGAGACAATCACATGAAATATTTATGTGAAAATAAAATATAGTTCAATTAATCAAATACTTCAATTTTAAAATGAAAAATTCATGATATAAGGCCAAAGAAATATGTTTTCATGGAAATAGTTATTAACTTTATTCAACTACTGTTATATTGGATAGCACTTTATATTTTAATTACACCTCATTCTGTTATCAGGAAAATGTTACTGAGTACTGAGTAGTTGTCCCAATCACGGTGAAATTATTTGTAAATATCTTTTCTTTGCATGAATAATAAACTGCCATCTTCGAGATGAGGTTATCATTACTTCAATTTTTTTTTCAGTGTAAGAATTTCATCGCTTAAATCAGCGGCTTTTTTCCACGTAAAGGAAAAAATCCAAGGAATACTTCCTTGATTTCCACTTTACTACCATCAATTTTCACATAACGAATCACTTCTGACATTTGATCAATATGTGAAATGTCAGGTGTGCTATCAAACATAATTCCAAAATATTTAACCGATTTAATTTCGTTGACAAGCTTAAACTTTACGTGGATCGCTAAAACATTTATGAACTCATTTTGTATATCTGGTGACAAATATGATACTTTTGGTGATTTACCATGCTCCAAATTCAAAATGTATTCTTTTAACACTACATCATACTTTGACAATAGTTTGGTTAGTTCTAAGAAATTGCCTTTATTTGAAGAACTTTGTCCTTCATCATGTCCATGAAATGCTGGGTTTTGTTTAGATAAAAACAAAGTTATATCCAATAATCTTGATAAAAGATGTTTCCACTTCTGTTTTTTTATTATATATTAATTGCAAGGCTGCGTCTCGTGTCGTTTTATGAATTTTTAACCTCATTTCCAAAGTTTTCCACTTTTCAAAATTCTCCAGATGTTCATTTGAAGTTTCATGCTCGGCCACTTTGGGATTTAGTTTCCACCGCTTCTGATATCCAGTAGTAAATGTTGATTTTGTATTATTATTATTGGTGACAGCAAATACACGACAACAGAAGCAATACAGGACGCAAGTTATTATTTACAGCCAGGAGAATAAACAATCCACGGCCGTAGAATTTTTCACCATTATTCATCATTTTATAAAACCATTCTTTAGAAAGATGGCGAACATCACCTTTTATCTCTAACCCGTGTCTAGATACAGTAACAAACGACCCTTCTCTATTTTGAAAATGTTCACTTTCTTTTTTATGATTTCAATGCGAACATTACCAGAGACGAGTATATTCCAATGTGATACATCTCTTAAGTCCTGAGGTGATTCACCCATGCAAATACTGTCTTCGATAGTAGAAGCATTAGCGGCATTATCACTGTCATTTTCATTATTACTTTCTAATTCGTCATCATAGGTTATCATTATTAATTCTGTATTGTTGCTGTTACTTTCCGAAGATGAGCCAATATTCTCTGAAACATTCGTTGCATCAACGTGATAATCAGTTTCTTTTGATGAACCTTGGATATCATCGGGTTTTGTAACATATTTATAGATTTGGTCTTTCTCTGCTGGAACCAACTTTTTCTTTAAAAAGTATGAACTCCTCGTGGCATATTTATTTTTTAGGATATTTGCTAAACGAAATCTAAAAAAATATTTTTAATTATAGTATAGGTATCAGCAAAGCATTAATTCTAAATATATTTGTAGGATACATAATAGGTACATAGTTCATAATAAGTACACTGTGTTAACGACTAAATACACCGCCAAGAAAATTAATTTATTTAAATTTCCTTGTAACAACTTATATTAAATAATATTTGATAAAATGGAATATACAAATCATAGCCTAATATTATATAGACTAAGAGCCCGCGACGGCCAGACCTTCGTTATTTTATAAAAGCTGAAAGTTTATCTGCGCATACCCCCTACTCAGGTAGGAACGATTAGCGACATATGAAGTTTGGATCATAGTGGCTTTGGAAGGAAGCAGGTTCCAAAGAGCCTTTAAAGTTTCGTGAAAGTATAAAAGCTAATTTTTTTATATATTCTTCGGGATAGTATTAGAAGTCACGTCACCCATTACCAGACACTTACTATCGTGAAAACCCCCTGCCAGACACCCTTAAACTTTAAAGTTTAAGGGTGTCTGGCAGGAGGTTTCCATGAAGGTAAGCGTCTGGCAATGGGTGACGTGACTTCTAATACTATCCCGAAGAATATATAAAAAAATTAGCTTTTATACTTTCGCGAAACTTTGGGGGCCCCTCTGTTACCTGTTCCCTGTCAAAGCCACTATGATCCAAACTTCATATGTCGCTAATCGTTCCTACCTGAGTAGGGGGTATGCGCAGAGAAACTTTCAGCTTTTATAAAATAACGAAGGTCTGGCCGTCGCGGGCTCTCGGTCTAAAAATATAAGTATGAAATTCTAAAAGATATTTTATATAAAGAATTGAAACCAAAATTAAATATCCAATTAGAATCATGCTCAATAATTTACAAAATTGAATGTGATTTTTGTGAAAACTTTTACATCGGGAAAACCGGAAAATGTTTTAAAGACTGATTTAAGGAATACCTTCCTAAGAAGAAAAATAAACAAAATTTAAAGTTTATTTTTGCAAACCATTTACATAGTTAATAACAATAGCTACACCACTTTTAAAAAAAAATTGAAGGCTTTACATTTATGTAGCCAAGGATCTTTAAAAGAATCACTTGATGAGTTTGAAATTTCCAAGGGATTTAAAACCCAACAAAATGTAATTTTAAATGATAAACTTTCATTTAATTCAAATATATAAATATATAAAACTGAAAACAAACAGTATGAGTATGTATCAACATATAAAAATTTGCAAAACTGCAGTAATTGCATAACTTCCATTTTATTCCACAGTAATTATTTTTGTGTCCATTGAAAAACGATCTATTTCAATTTATTCTTTGAGTTTCAAGATAAAGAAAAAAAAATTATTTTGAGATCATTTACAAACACGGTAATTTGATTGTTTGTTAGTTTCCTTAGGTGCTTGCAATTAATTTGTTTGAAATGTAAAACATATATTAGGTAGTAAGGTTAAGCGGATATTTTAGAAATAATTTTGGATTAGAGACATTGTAACTCAAGGGAGCCACCCTATCGACAAAGGGTGTCACATTATCGACGTAAACCACTTTTCCTATACATTATTCAACATATGTGTTTTCAGACCTGGTCATTAAATAATCATGCTTGCATACTAAATAATATATCGTAAAAAACGATCAATATGGTATCTATAGGAATATTCTAAGCTATTGAGTAATTGTGGTGTTGGGATTCAATGCTCAACATGTTGATTCGATTAATATTGTTAAAATTTTATTTCACGTAATAACTCAAAAATTTTAAAAAGTAGAATAGATTCTTTTTGAACCAATAACACATTTATAGGACACATTTATAAGTTATCACAATTTATAAATTAAAATTATATGGATAGCCTGGTTAAAATGGTTTCTAAGTGATTTATCGTTGAAAACATGTGATGGTTTGTTTAAGTTTTTTACGTTCGGGTGTCACCCCAAAACGGTTTCGAAGTGATTTATCTTTGAAAACATTGTGATGGTTTGTTTAAGTTGTTTACGTTCGGGTGTCACCCCAAAACGGTTTCGAAGTGATTTATCGTTGAAAACATTGTGATGGTTTGTTTAAGTTTTTTATGTTCGGGGCTCACCCCAAAACGGTTTCGAAGTGATTTATCGTTGAAAACATTGTGATGGTTTGTTTAAGTTGTTTACGTTCGGGCGTCACCCCAAAACGGTTTCGAAGTGGTTTATCATTGAAAACATTGTGATGGTTTGTTTAAGTTTTTTATGTTCGGGTGTCACCCCAAAACGGTTTCGAAGTGATTTATCATTGAAAACATTGTGATGGTTTGTTTAAGTTGTTTACGTTCGGGTGTCACCCCAAAACGGTTTCGAAGTGATTTATCATTGAAAACATTGTGATGGTTTGTTTAAGTTTTTTACGTTCGGGTGTCACCCCAAAACGGTTTCGAAGTGATTTATCGTTGAAAACATTGTGATGGTTTGTTTAAGTTTTTTATGTTCGGGTGTCACCCCAAAACGGTTTCGAAGTGATTTATCGTTGAAAACATTGTGATGGTTTGTTTAAGTTGTTTACGTTCGGGTGTCACCCCAAAACGGTTTCGAAGTGATTTATCATTGAAAACATTGTGATGGTTTGTTTAAGTTTTTTACGTTCGGGTGTCACCCCAAAACGGTTTCGAAGTGATTTATCGTTGAAAACATTGTGATGGTTTGTTTAAGTTTTTTACGTTCGGGTGTCACCCCAAAACGGGTGACACCCGGGGCGGACCGCCCCCCCCCCGCCCCACCCTAGCTACGCCTCTGCTGGGGCACCTCCTGACATCATTACAATACACTTGGGCATTCTATTACTAACCCAACTTCTAACCAACTGGTTTCGATTTGCCACGTCATACCTGGACTACACTAAACCGAATAAGAACGAATCATGGGCGTTGTGCTGATTCTTTCTATAAGTGGGGAATTTCAGAGTCCCCTCAATGTGACTGCGGCGCTCCACAACAAACCATAAAACACATTGCAACTGTGTGTCCAATTCGACGATACAATGGCGACATCGCAGACATCCATTTGGCAACTCCCGATGTAGTAGCATGGATAGACTCACTCGATGTAAACATCTAATGTTCAAATGACTGCCCAATGCTCAAATATTTTACTTTTTAACTAAAAAACGCGCCATCAAATTGATTGTAAGCTCATTTAATGTGTATTCATGTTTTGTTTTAGGTAGATTTCATAAAAAAATCTACCTATTTGAAGTTTTATTTTTGTTTTTAAATGTGTCATAAAAACCATACGCTAAATTCTAAAAATTGGATATGATTCATGCAAAAGAAAATAATGAAAAGAAATAAATTTGACATTTGGGCTGAAATCTGAAATTTTTATAAACATTTGGGTCAACATTTTACAAATTTTTCTCTTAACTGATAAAACTCTGGTGTTGAATGGAGGCGTAAGTTTGGTATGTATGTAGCTTTACCATGTCAGCTGAAATAGCGTAGCTCAAGCGTACAGTCATCCATTTGATTACGTTATATATAAAAAACATAGTTCGCATAGCTTAGCTCAAGTGTATAGTGCGCCTAAGGCTCAAACACAATAGATCTGTTCCGTTCGTTTTTTATCCGCCTCAATCCTTTCGTTTTATAAAACACAATACAACCGCTCCGTCTTTAACTTTCCAAAAACTTATATTTTATTTATATTTTTATGTATTGTTTAATAGATTTGCTAAATTATATTCATATATTATGAAATTTGTTAAAATCTGATTATTTATATAAATATGTAGAAAAAATAAATAATTTTTGAGGTTATGTCTTCCGTAAAAGTTTTAATTTGTGTTAGTGTCCGTTCCGGTTTTTTCCCCTCCGTTCATTGTGTTTTTATTTCCGTTTTATATATAAACTGACAGTTCAAATATAACGGAGCGGACGGAACGGATCTATTGTGTTTGCACCTTTAACTTGAAAACAAAATTTTCTACAAAAGTAAAGGAAAAAGTGGTAAATGGAACACACTTATTGCTTCCAAGTTACATAAGATTTGAAATTAAATTATAGATTTGATAATATTCATAAAAAAACTAATCTGTTATCAAAAAAGATTAAATAATTAAAACAGAGACGTAAGGATTTTGTTTATTTTGTTGTGATAGAAATAAAATTTTTGAAATATCTTTGAAAACTGAGGTTATCAAATATTGTTGACCTTATAGAAAAATATATTATTTTAATATTTTGTTTATTATGTTGAACGAAGTAAATCCAATTATTTATAATTTATTTCATAATGTTATTTTGTTATATGATAACTTTAATTTGATTAATTATATTTATTTTTTATAACGAAATTAATTGGAATTTCACGTGTCATGCAAATGATCAACATCATCAACAGGAACTGATCTTTGGTTGTTTTGGTGAAAGGGTTATTTTGTCAGAAATCCCGGGTAATTTCTATTGGTTGAATGCTTTTGATTTTAGAAACTATATATTGCAAACAAAATTATTTCCAAACAATTAAAAACAAATGGTATAAATTAGGGACATAACAGTTTGTTACGCTTCTAACGTTTTTTATATTATATAAAAAAAGGTAGGTCGTATAAAATCGTATAAAATAAAAATAAAATTGATATTTGGCAATAATCATCGCCGACGATAAATTAGAAATAGAATCTAAATTTTCTCCGACGAAAAAAACTTTTTCGTTTATCGCTGTAGTTGTGTTTGAAATGTATGTATCCTGTGTATTCTAATGTTACTAACGTCGTCGTCGGACGATTTCACCCGTGTTGTGTTTCTAGCTTTTTTCTGCTATTTTTGTAACTGCATTCTGTATTTGTTGGGCGACGCAGAATCATCGTTCCCTCCATCATACCCGACTAAAACCACAGATGAACTTCAAGGACTATCTGATTGCTCGATAACACCAACCATTCTCATATCATTTACCATTCTATCGGCTTCTTCCCGTTTTGCTAATGGTAATCTTCTTGGTGCTAGGGGAATCGGCTTCTCTGCTCCCGTGTCAATTTTATATTTCACTGTATTAGTTTGTGGTGATGCTTCGAACTAAAATGTTTTTGAAATTTTAAAAGAGGTTGCCTTGATTTTCGTTTTTGTTTTGTATAATTTTTTTTTGTTTTAATATTTAGATTTAAGAAATTTTTCTTCTTATAAGACTGTTAGTTTTTTCTGGTAAAATATTTAAAATATTGAGAATTTGTTATATTTATTGTGTAAAAATAATTAAAAAAAATAATTATGTACAATAAATAATTATGTACAGAAAATAATTATATACAACAAATAATTATTTGGAATTGTTATTTTATTAAGTGTTGCAACTACATTGCTGTTACTACATTACTAAGTTGCAATGTAACTTGTTAGCTGTAAGCTGTTATTACATTACGGAAATTGTGCCAGTATTTATTAGAGTTTACAGCTGAACTGTTGCATAAAAAGAAGTTTATATTATTAAAAAAAACATTTACCATATTGGTGATTTACCATATTATTAAGGGCGTGTACTAACGTTGCAGGATTAAAGTTAACGACGTGTACTAACGGCGCAACGTGAGAGTCAACGACGTGCACTAACATCGCAACGTGAGGGTCATTGACGTATAATAACGTCGCAACTTGTGGGTCATCGTTGTGTATTAACGTCGCAACTGAATTGACAAAGTTAAACTCAATTTATTTTAAAAATTATAAAAACTAAACTTTTCTAAAATTATTTCAAAAATATTTTTTTTTATTTGATTTTTAATATTTTCGTTTTATTTATTTTATTTATTTGTGCATATTTTAAAATTTTCAATTTATATAATGTCGCGGGAAGCATCACCAACGAATGCTTTTTCACCACCAGAGAAAAAATGCACCTCCACACAATTTTTAACGTTGATTAAAGCTGAGCTGGATGCTTATTCGCAACGTTAACACGAAAACAAAAAAAATTTCGGCAACCACTGTTTCCACCAAAATAAATCCCTGAACAATTTCCACCTACTCCATGGGACTTACTTCAGGCATACCATCAAATTCCAATATGTCCGGGGGACATTTTTAAAACCGCAATCTCTGCTTGTTTTGGTCGTTTTGAATTCACAAAAATGACCTTTGATCTTCGCAATGCAGCTCAATCCATCCAAAGATTGATGCACTCCGTTTCAACCAGCTTCAATTTTTGCTTCGGTTATCTGGATGACATACTTGTAGCATCAAAAAATCCAGAGGAGCATCTAATCGACCGCCAAATGATTTTTCAGAGATTCTATGAAAATAGTCTCATTATTAATACAGATAAATGCGTTTTTGCTAAATCTGAGATTATATTCTTAGGCCATGTTAATGAACATGGCATTTTGCCAGATCGTGTTCAAGTTAAGCAGTTTAAGATATTCTTGAATTTTTATAGACGATTCTTACCAGCTGCATCAGCTGCCCAAATTTGACTTAATGACTCCTTGAAGGGATACAAGAAGAACAGTAACATTCCTGTCACTTGGACCACTGAGTCCATTAATGCTATTGAAATTTGCAAAGATAAGTTGTGCAATGCCAGCCTTCTTGCTCATCCGTCATCTTCAGCTCGACTAGCAATTATGTTCGATGCATCTGATACAGCGATAGGACCCGTAGTGCAGCAATTTATTGAACAAACCTGGCAACCGCTCAGTTTCTTCTCGGTACGTCTTATAACAATGCCCAAGTTAAACATAGCGCTTATGATCGAGAACTTCTCGCGGCGTACTCTGGCATCAAACATTTTGGGTATCTTCTTGAAGGTTATGAATTCACACTATTCACTGACTACAAACCTCTAATTTTTGCTACAAAACAAAATCTTGAAAAAGCATCTCCCATTCAATTTCGACACCTGGATTTCGTTGGGCGATTTAGAACTGATATCAAGCATATTTCTGGTACCGAAAATCTCGTAGCCGACCGGTTATCTCGTATAAATTAAGTCCTCATTCCAGAGAAAATTGATTATGCTGCAATTGATTATTCTACCATGATTCCATTTCAGAGAATGAAAATTATCATCTTTTAAAATTGCCATGAAGCCCACCTTGATATTTTCGGTATCCTTCATCCGCTTTCGACGACGCTGGCACTCGGTTGAATAGTCAGTCGACCCACTTGTCTAGAACACCAGATGCATACATTGAATGCGTTGATATCTTTAAAGTCTCTTGAAATCTAGGATCAGTAAAGGTTTTGACAGACTAACCGATTAGAAAATGACATGGAGCTAGAAAAGTCAAATCCTTTGGGTCGTCAGGCATTGCAGAGTTCAAACACGCCTCTATTTGAAAAATCCAAGTACGAAACTTTTCAAATTGGATGAGAAAGATCAGCATTTGACAGACGACGTCCTACACGCAGTAAACCATTACCATCGATAAGACGGCGACAAACTCCCCAGTTTGCTGGATGGCAAAGATGGATGGTATAATTTAAGTCAACACAGAATCATGCTGCTTGATCAAGTTTTACTAATATATACTTTCAATGCGTTATGCGTTATGTATTTCGGTTTCAGTCAGCCTTTTTTTGCATCGCGATTACGTAGACAAAAAGCGGTAACACGTAAAAGCGTATTAAAGTTTGAAAATTGATTCTACAAATCATTATTTTTTTTTTTTAATAAAAGGTGTTGTGTTATAGGGTTTAGAATATGTGTCACAACAACACATAAATACCTTTTAAGACCTAGGTCCCACAACAACTTGCGCTTCAAGGTATTGATGAACGCTTTCTTTAAACCTCTGCGGATTGAAGCCACCGATTCCGGCAAACTATTCCATTTGTATGCAGTTCGAACAAAGAAGTCCCTTTGTGATCTGCCAGTATGACAGCATGGGATTTCGACCGTTTGACTTTTGAAAATGATTGTTCAGTATTACAAGTTAATATAATTAGAAGGAAACTTGGCCTTAACTTATTACTTTCGCACAAAAATGTTTGGTGTTTCCACTATAATTCTGCAGCTTTCAATTCCTTCGACATTAAAGCAGCAACCCGTGATTTACCACAAATTAACTTAACACAACTATCACCGTTATAATCAGCATACATCAAATATATATTGCAACTGAACCCTTTTATCGGAAGCGTCTCCAAAACTCAGCAATTCGAAAGTGATTGCATCTATAATGGTACGTACACGGAACATCTATAAGAATGAATATTTTTGTGCAGATTTTTCATTTGTTCCTTAAAATTATCACTTATTACTTACTACCGTAGGTACAGGATCATTCCATATAATAGGTTATAGTTATAAAAACTAGTGGACCACATATATCTAATGGATCGAGCAGCTAAGCAATCTCTGCTAGTAACGACCTTTTTGTACACAAACCTGACACATCAAATTTTTTAACAGGTATAATAAATTCTTAACATCAATTTGCCTACTGTTACCCTTAGACGGAGATTCTACTACAACTTACAACAACAGAGGCTAATTCGGAACAATTTGATTTAACTGTTCATAGTTCTAATCATCCCTTGGCTAATAATTCAAATAAATCAGGCTTTAGTATATTGGCCTCAGATATATTATCTGCTCCCGTCAAGAACATCATCCATATAAAAATCGAGTCTTACAATGACAGATGCTTCTTGGTATTGCAACTTCTCATCATCAGCCAACTGTGCCAAAGTTCTAGTAGCTAGATGGGATGCGCAGTGCGCTAGCATGCTAGCAGTTTACTGTTTTTAATTTATATCATTTTACTGGTTGATCTATATTCTAGACTCTAGAGAATCTCTCCTAAAGGTGTTGGTATTCATCTGATACCAAAATTTGCTGATATATTTTTGCTGCGTACCCTGAAAATGCAATTAAATGTTTACGAAATCTTAATACTAGGAAAAAAACATCTGATTGAATGGAATAGGATCGACCATATATGGTTCAAACTAAAGTATTCGCATCTATAAACTGCTTATATAAAAATAATCGATCTGAATATCGATTCAGACTATGATCTGAAGCAAGAAATTGGTTCATAGCAGATGTTCAGGAACCACCTAGCTCATTTATATTATTTTTTAAAAGTAAACGTAGGAATAGGAATTTTTAATTGTGTTCAATTTATATTATTTTAAACAGCTAACTTTTACATCACTCGATTCTGTTACTATAGGTTTAACAGTCACTCTCACACCCAGAGACCTGTTTTCATCCAGTTTTGTTTTATAATGATGCGGCCAGTGAATTTCATACGATGGCTTTTGATGTATATAATTTAGTTTATGTTATTATGCTGCATTTTAATTTTGAGGTTTGTTAATATATTTTTTTATTTCATCTACTTTGTTACTTAGGCTTTCTACTTGTTCAACGGCCAACAAAAATCTGATCAGAGGACATTTTCTTTTAGAATCTAAAACAAACAATTCTCACATAATCACTAATACATGCCGTACTATCAAACAGTTTGTGATTCGTTTAATAAATAACATCCGTCTATTTATGACGTTCCACTGTGATGCATAAGTTCTTTTATCATTTTAAAAGATTTAACGGATTTTATATTTCGATGAGTAATCAATTGCTTTTATTATTATTTTTTGTCTTTCAATGTGAAACAAATATATTTTTTGTTGAACAGATATTAAAATGTATGTTGATTCTGCGCCGGGGTTTGTGTTTGAATCATTGATAGCGCGCTTTGTTTTACGTTGAATTAAATGAAGAATGTTAGGAATATTAATAATTATATAAATTTTGAAAGACCTTATGTTTTTTTAATTTAATAGTATGGGACGGTTAATTTGAATAATTTTTCACTGTCTGGTTCATTTGTTTTTTACACGGCAGATTCTCAATGTTTGGTTTAATTTTTGTTGTTTGCGGGAATAAGAAAACCAAAACGAGTGAGATGAATGGAAACCGCTGATAATCGAATCGATTTGTAAAGCCACATGTTTGAGAGTTTTTTAATCAAGTTTTGAGTGGTGTGTCGGAACGAATGCCTGTATTTTATATAATGATGTTGTATTTTTTGACACAGATTTCTTAGAATTTTTTTTGTTCAGAAAATTAACAAATATCAATGAATTTTTTGGAAGCCAAACCATTTTATGATCAATTAAGGAATGTATGTAATAAAAAAAATTGGACGATGTTGAAGAATAAATAATTTCGTGCATCTTACAATAAAATGAATCTAAAATAATCATGATTTAATCGATCATTCGGATTTCTTTAATTCGGTTTGGATTTTGTATGCTTTAGATGATTTTTGAACATGAGAAACAACAGGAAATCGAAGTGAAACCAATATGAACGTTTTTCAGGTTTCGATTATGTGTATCAAATTGATGGTTGTAATTGAGCAACAACCGAACAGTTATTGGAATGTACAATTGAGCAGAAAGTGAATAAGGAATTTGTTGTTTATTGACTAGGGTTTTTGAAGGACTATACGGATCGTTTGTTGAAAAATTTTGTGATAAATATACTACAATCAACATCTTATGTTAAGTTTTTCTTTTTTCTATTATTATTATTACTATTTTATTTTATTTTAAATACATATTTTCTGAGGTTTAGGTCTTGAAATGATAATTTAATTAAATTGAATTAAAGACTTTCCTGGGCCAGAGGCCATGTGTTGATTTTTTTTTTCATATTTGTAATCCCGGTATAAACAGAAACCTGTTTATTACATACTACTTATTATTTACCGAGTTGTAAAAATTATTTTTTACAATGTTTCGAAAAATTTCTCAATCAATAACAATCATAATTTATTTCTTATAATTTTTTATACTTTTTATCATTCAAGCCAGAGCAAGCAACATAGAACCATTGATCATAAAATCCATCATACTGTAATGCTTTTTGCGAATTTTTAAGGCACTTTGCGTTGTTTTATTATATTTTAAACGAAAGCGTTTTTGTCTTCATCATCACTTGCCGCCATTTTGTTTTTTTTAATCCTTAAAACCTAAAACTTAATAAATTCGTAAACGTATTTGTTTGTTTGTTCTGTTATTTATAGTTATTATTTTATTATTTCCCTTTAGTTTATTAACTTTCATTCCATAAATTTAGTTATTTAAAATAATTTCTTTATAATTCTTATGCCCGGATGCTTGAACATTTAAATTGCGATAATTTTTTTAATTATCCATACAACTGGTTTTGTGTTTTTTGATCGCGATTGGACCTTTAAATCAAGCATATATGTAGATTCAAATATGTTTTCTTATATTGTTACTTAGTTAACGGTGTGACAACTGTTTAAAAGATATTTTGAAAGATATTTCAAGCAACTGAGCATTAGTATATTACTTGGCTCGTATGGAGGGATCAGTTTTAGTTGATCTGTATTTTTTTTATTGTTGATCTAGGGGTGTGACGACCCCGCGTACTTTAATCCCTACTAGTGACATACGAGTTAATGTGAGATAGCATATACATATACATACCTCTGGTAACAGCAGTGAGATAATATTAGTCAAGGTGATATCTTAGGCGTGCTGGCGGATGAACTATTGATTGTACCCTCACTGTTGTTTATGGAATTTTTTATGATGATGCTATTGCTCGCTCAAAGAAACGAGCCTTTATATAACTCTGTATCTGGGCTTTAATCATTGTGGAAGACAGTGCGTTGCATGATCAAGGAATATACCAATTAGTGGATTATTGGCACCCAATTTTAGTTTCGATTCTGCAATTTTTTCTTTTAAATTTGCTCGTTACCCATTTATTTCATTATTATTTCCACGATCCTATGATCCTGAAATATTGGCCGTGAAATATTTTTTTATGTGATAGAATTTATTGTTTAGTTATCCATTCTTTGAAAAAAAAGAAGCATATAATAACCGAAAATATCAAAACATTGGCTTCCATCAACTCCTTATAGAACGCAAATCCTGGGGACAATGATCTTAAAAGGTTTTTATGTGTTGTTGTGACAGATATTGTAATTCCTACTACATAACACATTTTATCAAAAAAATAGCGCTTTGCATACGCTGAAAGGGGAGTGATGTATCACTCGTTAATTAAACAAACGACTTCAGTCAACGATGTCGTTTAGTTAGTAATAGAATCATCATTCGTCAGGCATAAGGTTTGTAGATTGTTATGATTATTCTTCATTTTTGTTAGTAGTATGGATGCTGGAGTATAGAATTAAATAAATTTTTTTTTTAAATATTTGTTGTGGGATGAAAAATTTTGTTGTAGAATAAAAATTTAGTTTTTGTACATGGCTGAACTAAACTTAAACATTTTAGTATATTATGATGCTAGGACGTAAAGCTAAAGATTTTTTTAACATGCATGGAGTTTGCAAATCGAGGCGCTCTAAAAAGTCCAAAATAGGACTTTTTTAATTGGATTGTGAGATTTTAAATTTAAGGGTTGCTTTGATAAAAATTTCTATTTTTTATAGAATTTAAACAAATACAAATGTTTTTTGCTTTTTTGGACGTAACTATGACAACCAAATATAGGATTAAAAAGTGACATTTTATGGCTGCAAATCACAGTAAAAAGTACCACGCTAATATGTAGACGAATAAAAAATTCCTTATTTTAGTAAGCAATTTTATTTATAATTCCTTTGGTATTTTTTGTATTAAATTTCTAGATATTACGATGTGTGAATTCATAGGATGAGAGAATATTTCGTCAACATCTAAGTCAACATTCTAATCAACATCCTAAGTCACGGGTGTAAAGTCATTATTGATTGTTGCCAATCAATGCGAAACTTAATATCTGACGTAAAGTCAATATGTTGTTATATTTTTGGTTAGGAAATATAGACAACATTAAGGGAATTTTTAATTTCGGATTGGTTTTTGTGAACAATTAAGCTTAAGTACATATTGGAAATCACTTGAATTTTGCAATTCGAAATAATTTTTCATTTTCTCTAAAATTCCTTTAGAAAAAATTTTGTTGTGTTTCGTGTCAGAATTCGAACTACATTCATCAGAGACACATTGTTCAAATTCCGTGTGTCTTACACAACTTAGCCAAAGCGGGGATGACGAAACATATTTTAATTTTGATGTTCAGATAATTTCTAAATTGAAACTTCATCATTTTTCATATTTACTTAAGTTGAATTTTTCATCTATGATTACATATTGAAAATTGTATTTCTTTGGTATTTTTTGTATTAAATTTCTAGATATTACGATGTGTGAATTCATAGGATGAGAGAATATTTCGTCAACATCTAAGTCAACATTCTAATCAACATCCTAAGTCACGGGTGTAAAGTCATTATTGATTGTTGCCAATCAATGCGAAACTTAATATCTGACGTAAAGTCAATATGTTGTTATATTTTTGGTTAGGAAATATAGACAACATTAAGGGAATTTTTAATTTCGGATTGGTTTTTGTGAACAATTCGTCAATCCCCGCTTTGGCTAAGTTGTGTAAGACACACGGAATTTGAACAATGTGTCTCTGATGAATGTAGTTCGAATTCTGACACGAAACACAACAAAATTTTTTCTAAAGGAATTTTAGAGAAAATGAAAAATTATTTCGAATTGCAAAATTCAAGTGATTTCCAATATGTACTTAAGCTTAATTGTTCACAAAAACCAATCCGAAATTAAAAATTCCCTTAATGTTGTCTATATTTCCTAACCAAAAATATAACAACATATTGACTTTACGTCAGATATTAAGTTTCGCATTGATTGGCAACAATCAATAATGACTTTACACCCGTGACTTAGGATGTTGATTAGAATGTTGACTTAGATGTTGACGAAATATTCTCTCATCCTATGAATTCACACATCGTAATATCTAGAAATTTAATACAAAAAATACCAAAGAAATACAATTTTCAATATGTAATCATAGATGAAAAATTCAACTTAAGTAAATATGAAAAATGATGAAGTTTCAATTTAGAAATTATCTGAACATCAAAATTAAAATATGTTTCGTCATCCCCGCTTTGGCTAAGTTGTGTAAGACACACGGAATTTGAACAATGTGTCTCTGATGAATGTAGTTCGAATTCTGACACGAAACACAACAAAATTTTTTCTAAAGGAATTTTAGAGAAAATGAAAAATTATTTCGAATTGCAAAATTCAAGTGATTTCCAATATGTACTTAAGCTTAATTGTTCACAAAAACCAATCCGAAATTAAAAATTCCCTTAATGTTGTCTATATTTCCTAACCAAAAATATAACAACATATTGACTTTACGTCAGATATTAAGTTTCGCATTGATTGGCAACAATCAATAATGACTTTACACCCGTGACTTAGGATGTTGATTAGAATGTTGACTTAGATGTTGACGAAATATTCTCTCATCCTATGAATTCACACATCGTAATATCTAGAAATTTAATACAAAAAATACCAAAGAAATACAATTTTCAATATGTAATCATAGATGAAAAATTCAACTTGAGTAAATATGAAAAATGATGAAGTTTCAATTTAGAAATTATCTGAACATCAAAATTAAAATATGTTTCGTCATCCCCGCTTTGGCTAAGTTGTGTAAGACACACGGAATTTGAACAATGTGTCTCTGATGAATGTAGTTCGAATTCTGACACGAAACACAACAAAATTTTTCTAAAGGAATTTTAGAGAAAATGAAAAATTATTTCGAATTGCAAAATTCAAGTGATTTCCAATATGTACTTAAGCTTAATTGTTCACAAAAACCAATCCGAAATTTATTTATAATGTTTTTCTTAATTTTGTGTTGTATAGCTTTAATATCGTTATGATAAGCTTAAAGTTAGTCCAAATTGTTTTGAATAACCTTTCGCAACATTTTAGGTTTCATGGAAATTGTTTCCTTTTAATTAAGAGATGGTTTTGTTCTTGACTTATTAACTAGACCACCTTTATTCGCATTTTGCACTTAAATATTTAGGTTTTTTTTACCGATTGAACTATGATTTTAAATCGGTCAGTGCAAAGGAACGACTCGTTCAGAACAAACTATTAATTTGGGGGACCTATCACTAGAACGCACTCTAGATTTATTCAAAACAACAACATTTTCTGAAGTTAGAAAATATGGCGTAAGGCTTGTATTTATTATAAAAATTAGAACTTTGTTAATTAGAAACTTCGCTCTAGGTAGTAAATTTTCCATAACAATTCGATTTATGCACACTTAAGAGTACCCTAGCCTTATCCTAAAAAATAGGTTCGTTTTACTCAAAATGTATGTCGTGTGTTGGTAAGAAAAAGTAAAACAAAAAATTTTCTTTCCCTTATTTTTTCAACTCATAATTTCTTTCCAAAATTAAAACTTCATTAATTCTCAATAAAAATTTGATACTGTTTAAGTTCGTTTATTATTTTTTATTATTTATCTTAAAATTAAGAAACAAACAGACAATCACTGTAACCATAAATTAAAAATTCAACTCTTCTCTATCCAAATTTCTTTTATTTTTATTTAATCACAACATGCGGTTTCTATTTACAAAAAAAAAAAAAAATACTAAAAAAAAACAATAAATTTTCTTCTTAAAAGATAATAAAACAAAATAAAATCTTATTTTAATATATATTTCCTATTTTCACCCCTTTTTCTTCAACTTAACATGAAATTCAATCTCTTGAAATAAAAAACAAAATAAACGAGAAGACAAAAAATTAATAATAAAATAAATAAATAACACAAAAAAAACACTTCACCAGTTGTCATTATGTAATTTGTACCTATAAAGAAAATTATTTCCTTTTTTTTATTTTCTTTTTTCATAAAAAAAAAAACAATTCGAAAGAAAACTCGACTAGCTGCTACATGGGAAAAGGGTAAAAATTTATTAATAAAAAACTCAATAAGTTGTATCTTAAACTTTTTTATTTATTTATTTTCTTTTTTCCAAAAAAATGAATAAAAGTTTTAAATTTCAAGTTTTTAACACTTTTTTTTTGTTTAATATTATTTGTTGTAAGAAAATTGAAACATCAAAAGTTTGTTGTTTTTATTTTTTTTTATTATTCAGGGAGGTGTGAGATTGAGATGACATATGATCATATGTTGATTATGTTTAATGATGTTGATCATAATAATAATAAATTCGATGAAAAACATGTGTCAAATCTGTGTTTAACATTTTATTAGATTTCTAGTGTTTGGTGTATCAATAAAAAAATTACAGAATCGTTAAAGCGATGAGGACAAGTAATCTGTTTGTTTTTTATAAGTTTTTTGTAAAATAAATTTATATTTTGTTATTCAATAAATGTAATACGTTTGCTTTCTTCTGTAATTCTCATAAACAAATTGAATCAGAAAATTGTGTATATTATACCAGATAAGTTCTAAAGCTAACCTCAGGCAATAAATTAATTTACTTGAAATGGAAATTCTTTAAATTACACCAAGCACATTATATGCATAATCTAAGAAAATGACCTTAATCGAATTTTAATCGGATTCAAATCATTTTGATCAACCAAAACTCCAAGATTTCTAAAAATATGAACTCTATGAATATTTCTGTTCTGGAGACCCCTGTCGCCTTATGTTCAAGTTTGTCCTAAATCTTTCAACACTATGGAAAACCATTCCTTACCCTTATGCGTAACTTCAAAATAAAATAATTGTTGAAGTTTCAAATTGTTCGAAAGAACCTGTGGCAATAAACTTCCGTTTTGCATGTTAATTACATAAATATAATTTCAACACACAAAAATTTCCTTACGCATCGCATCGGGGATATTTCATAAAAACATTCAGAAACTCTCGGTATAAATTGGAAGAATTGCCTGTTAATTAGAATGCCATGATTTTTATTAAGTTGTTGGCAATTGTGTTACTTTAATTTTTCGTTGTTTGTAACACGCCAATTTTGTTAGTTCTAACGTTAATAATATTTTACTTATATTTCTTTCCACTCAAAGTTATAAAAGTATATAAACTCCTTTTTTTAATAATGTGTCAAATTCATTAATAGAAATTAACTTATGAACTAGTTACATTATATACGAATATATTTGTGAACAATAAAGAAACAATTTACAAATTGGGAATACTGTGTTTAACATTCAAATATATTGTTATCGGAAATAAGGTTTGAAAAAGTGTCTATAGTTTACCAAGCATGATTTACATAGCTGATATTTTGAACATTTCTAATTTATGGCGTTTGGAATTAAAAACAAGAAACCTATGCAATTGAAACATTATAATTACTCCTCCTTGAATTTAAGACGTTATACTTAGACTTAGCATAAAGACGTTTGAAATTGGTTGTGTCAAAAATCGCCTGGACAACTCTCAAGTTTTATCATCAACAACGCCTCTAGCTGAAACTACAATTAAGAATCATCTCTTGGACAACTCGAAGCTACCAAAAACCCTTCTCCCACTTTATCAAATTTTGCTCAAGAGTTTTCCGAATGGCATCAAAGGCTTCGCCAATGAATATCATATGGAAAAACAATTAGAAAAAATACTTGTTCAGGACGCCCGTTGGATTACCTCTTTGGATTCTGTAGATCTTATATATTAATACGCTAAAAAGATCTTTCTGGAGCCTAAGGCTTTTTTATTCGAATTTTGATTCATTTCAAATTTTCACTGCTAACTGATATTAGTATAACTTAGGTTTTAAAGATTTTTGGGATTTTTCGGATCATAAATAAAAAAGTTATAGACGAATTAAAATGTAATTTTGAATTTAACGGCCCCCGTCATACAATATCAAATGGAATTGCCCAAGTATATATTTTTTTTCACAAAAAAGATAAGCAGGCTACAGACCTTCAATCAATTTGTCAATCAATTCGAAAACGAAAACAAACGAAATAAAATTTAATGTAAAAATCCCCTAAATTTTATTTCGTTTATTTTCGTTTCCAATTGATTGACAAATTGATTGAAGGTCTGTAGCCTGCTTTAAGAGAAAAAAAACACGAAACAACAAAAACGAAATAAGAAAATTTAGTTTATGAAATACTTCTGGAGGGGATAAAGGTATTATTTTTCTTTGTTTTTAAATATTATTAGAGAAGGCAATTTTTTTTTATATTTTCAGTTATTATTATTTTTATGATTTCGAAATAAGAAAATTTAGTTTATGAAATGCCTCTGGAGGGGATAAACGTATTTTTTTTCTTTGTTTTTAAATATTATTAGAGACAGCAAATTTTTCTTATATTTTCAGTTATTATTATTTTTATGATTTTCGAAATAAGAAAATTTAGTTTATGAAATGCTTCTGGAGGGGATAAACGTATTATTTTTCTTTGTTTTTAAATATTATTAGAGACAGCAAATTTTTCTTATATTATCAGTTATTATTAGTTTTATGATTTTTTCTGTTGTTTTGGTATGTTTTAGGAAGAAAGAGATACAATTTTTGAGGAAAATCAATAAAATTATTATATAAAAGTATAAGTTTTTTGTTGTGTCGGTAAATTTCAAATAAGATGAAAAATTGTTGTTGTTGTTTTGTTTTTGTTAAATAAAATGATATATTTGTTGTTGTTGCGTAAAGTTTGAGTTTTAAGAAAATATAAGATTTATAAATACTAGGAGGGCCCGTCATGCTTCGCTACGCTTATAAATAAAGTTTTTGCGTAGACATTTTGTGGGGTGGGCCCGGTGAGCATGGTGGCATTTGCTACATGTTAGCATTTGTCACGAAAAGTACGATCATTAGTACGACAATATTTTAATGGTTGACACCCTTGACACCTTGACACCCTTGACACCCTTGACACCCTTGACAACCTTGACACCCTTGGCAACCTTGACACCCTTGACACCCTTGACACCCTTGACACCTTTGACACCCTTGACACCCTTGACGCCCTAGACACCCTTGACACCCTAGACACCCTTGACACCCTTGACACCCTTGACACCTTTGACACCCTTGACAACCTTGACAAGCTTGACACTCTTGACACCCTTGACACCCTTGATAACCGTGACACCCTTGACACCCTTGACACCCTTGATACCCCTTGACAACCTGACACCCTTGACACCCTTGACCCTTGATACCCTTGACACCCTGAAAAATAAAATTTTGTTACAATTCCTTCACTAATTTTTGTATTTTCTACTGATTAGAAATTAAAGAAACAATTTCCCAAATTTCCCAAATTTCCCAAATTGCCCAAATTTCCAAAATTTCCAAAACATAAAAAAATAAAATTTTTTTATTACAACCATTCCTTCACTAATTAATCGAAAGGAACTTCGTTCCATCCGGGTGTCCCTTGACACCTCTTTACTTTTTCTTATGCGTTTGGAAATGAAATGATTAATAAATGCTAGGAGGGCCCGGCGTGCTTCGCTACGCTTATAAATAAAGATTTTGCGTAGACATTTTGTTGACGTAGAAGCAATGGTTTCAGAAAGTGGTAATGAGAAATGCTAGCATTTAATTTTTTTTTTTAAATATATGAATGAAAAATAATCAGAACTCTAGCTGATCAGTTCGGATATATGAAAAATTAGCGATCAAATAAGTTTTCAAGTAAGCTTATTTGATCTCTAACTGATCAGCTAGAGTTCTGATTATTTTTCATTCATATATTTAAAAAGAAAAATTAAAAATTATATGCTAGCATTTCTCATTCCCACTTTTTGAAATCATTGCTTCTACGTCAACAAAATGTCTACGCAAAAACTTTATTTATAAGCGTAGCGAAGCACGCTGGGCCCTCCTAGTTTCGATAAATGCAATAAAATGTGGTTTCTGGAATGGGTGGTAAGTTTTTTAAACGTTAGCAACTTATTCTGATCAAAAAATTTACTTGTAGCTAGATGAAAATTGGTTCAGTACTCATTTCCTTTATTATTTCATCAAATGTAAATAAATTATTCAAGTTTCTTAAAACCCAAATATATTATTTTTCTCTTTAATGTGATTGATATTATACACTAATAAGATTCACCAGACTTTCATTTTTATTTAGTCAAACAAATTAATTTTATTTTAAATTCATCAACACAAAATTCTTTTAAAGTTACTAGCGAATTCAGTTTTCCGTACTCTCATGCCAACAAGCTTTAATCGTACTGTAACGTCGCGCATTTCGAGTTTTACTCTAAAACAAGATTATTCATATCAAAAGATATTCTCTAAACGATTTATTAATTTATTTCGGTTCCGGACTTATTTTAGTTCATTGCATTAAAATGATCCATGTCAACCAACAAAAACAATTATGTGTGATACAGGTCAATAAACCAATTTTAACATTTTCTCCGTTAAATGCTTTGTTGCGTCACACAGTAATGCATGTTTCTATCTACATATATAATAAACATTTTGTTATGTAAAACTTTTGTTATAATATTGTATGCAGTTATAATAGGGTTGTTCAAATTTATTAAAGTAGAATGGGGAGATTATTTTCTCGTTTGACTAGAATTGTTTATTTAGATGATATATGAAAATGGTTTACTAGCATTTTATATTGAGATGATATATGAAAATTTTAAATTTGTGTGCGATGAAAAGTATTATTTAAAAAAAACTAGAGATAGACAATCTATAAATAATCAAACAAACGTTCGATCGAAACATTATGTAAAAGAAAATCATAAAGTTAGATTGTTACCAGAGTGATCGTACCAGAAGTGTTTTGATATATAGTGTCTAACTAATAAATTGTTCAAAATAATTTTTAATGTTAATTTTTTTTTTAATGGAAAGTAAACGAGAAGCGGTATAAAAATAATATAATATAGAGTGTAGATTTATTTCAACAAGGAACATATATGGTTTGATTATTCGAGCACAATTCTTCAAAATGTCAATGGATGACGTTACCGATTTTTGTTGATTGGTAATTTTTTTTAAGTATAATTCGTGTCAGCCTGCATTTAAAATTTGTTATCCAGGAAAAAGTTTTGGAAAAATACATTAATGTAATTTATTTTCTCTTTATTTTACATAATTACTTCGGTCTGAAAGACCTAAGTATTACAATCATGAACCTTTACATTCATGAGAAATTCTTACCTCCACTTTTTGGCATTTTTCGACGTTTTAGGTCATAACGATTCCAAAAAAGCAAAAAAAATGTGTGTCTGTCTGCCGGCTGGCTGGCCGTCATAACCGACGAAATCTAAAAAACCACTGAAGGGATTTTAAAAATTTTGGTTTCTAAGAATAGGTATACTCAACGATAAATGCCGAAAGAATAATGATTCGATAACTGTACTGGAAGCGTGTCAAAAAAATCGTCAAGTGTGTCAAAACAAGGAAATATGCATATTTTTTGCTAAAAAAACGTTCATTTTAAGAGATAATGAGTAGTAATGATAAATGTGGAAAAATCTTGATAGTCTGAATTGGCATGTGAGATCAAAAACTAGATTATTGCATTAGACGTTTGTCAAAAAAATGTTGTCAAGTGTGTCAAAAGAAAGAATTTTATTTATTTTTTTACCCAATTTTTCGGAAAAAAATAAAATTAAGTATTTGTATGACATGAAATTTTATTATTATTATAGATAATTATGGCATTAAAGTTTGTTAAAAAAATTTATGTTAAGTTTGTCAAAAGAATGATTTTCATTTATTTTTTTAGAAAAAAATAAAATTGGGTTATTTGTATGAAATGAAATGTAAAGAACATGAAATTATTATTATTGACAATTTTATTGCATTATAAGTTTGCCAAAAAAATATTGTCAAGTGTGTCAAAAATATGGTTTCATTTAGTTTTTTAGCCAATTTTTTGGAAAAAAAAAATTTAGTTGTTTGAATGACGTAAATGTAATGAAATTGGACATGTAAATTTTGGAATTTGTTATAATTTTTGAAATATTTTTGGAATTTTGAACAAAATTTTTAGTTTTGATTTTCTAATAATTTGTGCAATATTTTTAGAATTTTGGAAAAAGTTTTAATTTTTGATTTTTTTATAATTTTTGCAATGTATTTAGAATTTTGAAAAAAAAATAGACTTTTTGAATTTGTGAATTTTATATATATGTATTTTTAGAATTTTGAAAAAAGTTTCAGTTTTTGATTTTTTAAGAATTTTCGGAATATTTTTGGAATTTTGAAAAATTTAAAATTTTTGATTTTATTATAATTTTTGGAATTTTGAAAAAAGTTTCAATTTTTGATTTTTTTTAAGTTTTACAATTTTTTTGGAATTTTGAAAGAAATATGAATTTGTGATTTTGCAATATTTTCTCGAAACGCTAAATGGAGAGGTTTTTGAGTAGTATTTCACTAAATTATGTTAATTTATGATCTGTTATAATTTTCCGGCAACGTATTGATTTTTCGTGTTAGTTTTGTAATAAATTTCTTAACAGAGATAAAAATACATGTAATTTAACAAAGAGTTTTATTTTTGATATACATCGCTGCCCAAAACTAAAAATAAATATCCTCATATAAAGGTGTTTTGCCGAAAACTATATCAAAATCCTTAACCCAGACCGAAGTCTTGATATCTCAGAGCCTTGGGATTTCAGCCCCTTTATATTTTTTGACTGTGTTCATAAGGTTTTTCTTACAATTTATTTTATGTTGGCTAATATTTTACTTATATTAAATCGTATTTGTGCGATAAAGGCATTTTTTGGAGTATTTCTTGAAAAGGAATAAGAAATTTCCCAATAGAAATTCGCTGGGATAGATGCAATAATTCAATAATTATTTCTTTTATAAGGACCAATACTTTACATGGTGGCGAAACAGGGACGGTTTATTGATTAAGTGATATTTTCAGGTTTCGTGTTTTTGATTTAACATGACAGTATTTTTGTGAGAATTTAAAAAGGTTTTCGACTAAGGGTATAAATTTTTTTTTGACAAAAAACATGTTTTTATTATAATTTTTTCTTAGATAGGCCTACCATGAAAAGCCATCCATGGTACTTCACCCATCAACAATTACAGATGGTCATAAGTCGCCACCGACCGATTGGTTCCTCTTTTCGCATCGAAAAAGTTTTTGGTGTAGAGGGATGGTTGCTCTGCCATTGTGAAATTACCTTGTGTGCTCACTAGTGGTTCCATTCTTCAACACCACAAACTTTTTCAATGAAGGAAAGCGGGGACTAATTTTAATTTTCTGATTCACCCGTATCAATATTCAATGCCTTTTTCTTACTTTTCTTTAAATTGTAATAGTAACTATATGACCATAGGAGCTTAGAGACTTTGAGTCTGGCGTTCGGGAGCGCTATCCAAAAATGGCATTAGTATTTAGTTGAATAATAATTTTTGTTTAGTAAGGGGAACTGTAATGAAGCGCTTTCTCATTGGCGAACCAATGAGAATGACATAGCAGGCAGCGTACCTAGCGAGATTGATTTTCTTGCCCCAAGCTAGCTGCAGCCCATGGGAACGATGAGAAACCCTGCTACTTCAGCACAAATACAGAAATGTACGCTATTTACGAAAATTTTCAGAAATGGAAAGAAATACAAGTGGAAAATGGAGACTCTGGCGACCCCGTTTGCGAAAGAACCACGATCAACACGTCCAACCCCCACAATCACTCTCAGACGCCCACACACTCACACTTCACACAAATTAACATTCACCCACACATTCGACGACTACCACGCCCCCATTCAATCACTGGCATGTCTTTTCACACACATTCACACTCAAAGAAGCTTAAACGAAATAAGTGTACTCACCCCATGATTAAATCCCGTCATCCTATTCTGATTCCATCAGCCCTCCATCAGCACAGGTTCATGTTTGAAATCTCTCGAAAATTATATCCAAAAATGTTGAGCAAGTCGCAGGCAAAAACGTGATGTAAAATGTTAAATAATTTGGCAGTCACAATCGATGAACAAATTTTGTAATCCAGATCGTGGAGTGACTTGGTCTTCAAAATCGTTGAATAAATTTTGTTATCACAAATGTAGAACAAGTTGCCAAACCAATGTCGTTGAATGAAGCAATTATCAAAATTGTTGAATGAATTGGTTATCAAAATTGTTGAATAAATGTGTTATCAAAAATGCCGAACAGGTTTGCCAACAAAATCGTTGAATAAAGTGATTATCAAAATTGTAGAATAAATTTGGTATCAAAATTGTTGAATAAATTTGTTATCAAAATTGTTGAATGAAGTACTTATCAAAATTGTAGAATAAATTTGTTATCAAAAATGCCGAACAGGTTTGCCAACAAAATCGTTGAATAAAGTAATTATCAAAATTGTAGAATAAATTTGATATCAAAATTGTTGAATAAATTTGTTATCAAAATTGTTGAATGAAGTACTTATCAAAATTGTAGAATAAATTTGGTATCAAAATTGTTGAATAAATTTGTTATCAAAATTGTTGAATAAATTTGTTATCAAAATTGTTGAATAAATTTGTTATCAAAATTGTTGAATAAACTTGTTATCAAAATTGTGGAATAAATTTGTTATCAACATTGTTGAATAAATTTGTTATCAAAATTGTTGAATAAATTTGTTATCAAAATTGTTGAATAAATTTGTTATCAAAAGTGTTGAATAAATTTGTTATCAAAATTGTTGCATGAATTTGTTATCAAAATTGTTGAATAAGTTTGTCATCAAAAATGTTGAACAAGTTTTGCAAATATATTGGAATACGATGAAGATTACGCCGCAAAATTTGATATTAATAATAGTGGAACAGACCCACAATTATAGCTGAATACGTCAAAACAAATATGCAGCAACCAGTAATATAAATATTAACCGTTGTATACGTGGAAAAGTCGACGCAAATATTTGTATATATAAATGTTGAATTAATTCGTAATCATAAGCGTTGTTCGAATTAGTAATTATAAATGTGGAATAAATTGGTAATTATAAGCGTTGATTAAATTAGTAAATATAGGCGTTGAATAAATTTGTAATTATAAACGTTGAATGAATTCGTAAATATTAGCGTTGGTCAAATTTATAATTATAAACGTTGAATAAATCCGTAAACATAAGCGTTGATCAAACTTGTAATTATAAATGGTGAATAAATTTGTAATTATAAGCGTTGAATAAATTTGTAATTATAAACGGTGATTAAATTCGTAAACATAAGCGTTGCTCAAATTTGTAATTATAACTGTTGAATAACTTGGTAATTATAAGCGTTGAACAAATTTGGAATCACAACCGTTGAACAAATTGGTAATCATAAAGTAAGTAAACCAACGAGTTTTAAACCATTGCAATTTATTTGAAGTTGATCTGTTTATTTAATACTACAGTTTCACTAACATTACGTTACAATAAACAACTTAATTGAACGGATATGACGTGAAATCAAAACGAATTTGTTCCATGTCTCGATCAAGCAATCCGTTATCCTAATTGATTAATTACAGTTAAATATTCAATATCAATCCAGATGACCAGAAATAAAACAAGCAACCTTCTCGCCCTTCACGAGAAAATTTTCATTCTCCCCCTCGAGGTTAATAGTTAACACGTATAAATTACTTTATAACAATTACCACGAATAAATTATATTTATATCACACGACTGCTAATGTCACAGGTTTGGTAAAAATTTTACGACATAACGGACATTGCACACCAAAGCATGTAACCCAAAAATTATTATTAAAATTTAACACGCATAAATTATTTTACATCAATTAACACGAATAGATTATACTTATATCACACGAAGGCTAATGTTTCAGATTATGTAAAAATTTTGCTATATAACGGACATGATCAAAAATTATTATTAATACTTAACACATACAAATTATTTTATATCAATTGCCACGAATAAATTATATTTACATCACACGACGACTAATGTTACAGATTATGTTAAAATTGTCCTATATAACGGGCATTGCACACTAAAGCATATAACCAAAAATTATTGAATTACTTATCTTAATGTTTCTGATTCCCGGCGGTCATTTTGGTTTTTTTTCTGGTTTAATTTGAATCCACATTGAATTTAGGTATCTCGCCTTGATTCATGTAAAATTTGCTAAACCACAACACAAACATGTATATTCTATTTTTTTGTTTATTCTAATTTTTCTTAAATTTCACTAGTTTTGACAACACAATACAGACATTTATTTGAATTCTTTTTTTTTTATTAGAATATTTAAACACATAAATCAATTCCTTTTTTTTTAATAATCAAGAAGAAATGAAATTCCTCCGGAAAAAGATACAGAAGGTAATTTTTCCTGCACAGATGTAGTTTGACAGCTCAATCACCGCGCGAAGCAGTCACAATCACAAAGTTGAAAATCTAATAGACGAAGAGATGTCAAACCACAACATCAAAACGTAATAGAATAATAGAGAATGAAAAGGCTACAATGGCTTATTATATAGCCAAATTTTTAGTCTCGCAATAACTCGAATACAGTGTTTAGATGTGAGATAATTAATTTACATCAGATTTTCAAATTGTTGGGAACTTTTTATAGTTACACAAAACCGTTTGCTATTTGATATTATTGCAAAAAAATAAGGTTGCGACACAAGATATTTCCGACACATCAATAACATTTACCATTGAATTCAAAATGAACCAAATGCAAGTTCGATCAATGTTATGAGGTTTAGACATTTATTAAACTACAATCTACTATATCAGTACAGTGAAGTTCAGTTCAATAACGGAAGGATTGTTTAAGGCAAAATACTCATACAAAGACAAATCAAATGTTTAACAAAGCAAAAATAGTAATTCTTTGCATGTTGACGATTGGAAAAAAAAATACGCACAGCTGTTATGAGGTTTGAAAATTTCGTTGTTTCATTACGGTTGGTGTTTAGAAAATTCAAATTCAAGTAGTATATTGAAAATACTCGAATGGAAACGTAGCGCGCGTCAATTTTAGGGTGTTGTAAGATTAAATTTTAATGTTTATATGGATGTTATTTAAAGAAAATTATTAATTAATTCAATTTAACCAATATTATATTATATTAATTAATAAATTCAATCAGGGTAATTAGTGCAATTTTCTTCCTTACATATGGTTGTCCAGCTATTGAAGATTAAATCAGATTTTAAGAAAAATAAGGAAACTATGGGTTAAGGGAACCATACGAGTATGGCTATTGAAGGTGAATGGATGGGGAACTATTATGAGCGGTACATGTTAATAAGAAAAATGAAAACTAATAAATCTGAGACTATAATACACTGGGTTTACGCATTCTTCCAGGCTATCCATTACAGAACCATATCTGGTCTGTAGAATTTGGTCGTTATGGCCCAATTCAGACAAATCTTACATGCTCCAATAAATAGTTTTCTGTTTGTACCAGGATATTTACTAACACAAAATAACTAAACGGCTTCTCTCCCTGGACAATCTCTATTTGTGCAAACAAAAACCAGACAGAGAAAAATCACTCAATAAGCCATCTCATACTATCAAATCAAAATAATAAGGGTCTTTGATAATTATACCAATTGTTAATATTGTTACAGTTCTCACATGATCACACATTCATTTCGTACTATCAGATTCATTTCATAAATAATATCTGTCTATTTATGACGTTCTACTGTATTTCATATTTTTTATTTTAAAACATTTAACGGATTTTATATTTCGATGTTTAAGCAATTGTTTTTTTTATTATTTTTCGTTTATCAATGTGAAACAAATATACATTTTTTTTGTTATACAGATACTGAAATAGAGTAGAGTAGTGTTATCCTAGTTTCTTTTTCAGGTGTTGTGAAAAATAATTTGTATCGTAGTTTCTTTTCAGGTGTTGTGAAAAAATAATTTGTACCCTGGTATCTTTTCTGGTTGTCGTAGTTTCTTTTAAGGTGATGTGAATTTTCTTAGCGTGGTGTGAAAAACGAAAAAAAAAATCCTGACCAGATGTATAATTTTTAAGATGTAATGTTTTAACTTTTAAGATATATTTTTTTGTTTGTATCGTAATTGTTTTGTTGTAGGAATTCTTTTGAGATTCATATTTTTTTGTTAGTAAAGATATATTTTTTTGTGTGTATCGTAATTGTTTTGTTGTAGGAATTCTTTTGCGATTCATATTTTTTTGTTAGTAATGTGTAGTGTAATTTTATATGAAAAACGATGAGAGATACAGTAAAAAAAAAATCTTGATGTTATCCTAGTTTCTTTCAAGGTGTCCTCGTCACATTTTTTGACAACGGGCTTGTTGTTGCTTTAATCTGTAGTTTTTCTGTTTGTTATGTAAGATTTGATTTTCTTGGCCAGATGTTTTGGTAGTGAAACAGAGTATATTATGCAAATAATCTTTTTTATTTTATTCTTTTTTTAAATTTAAATCTTTGTTGGTTATTCTTTTGATTATGTGAAGAAAAATAAGGAAAAATGTGTGTTAGAAAAAATGATGATGTGTAGGAAAACAAAACTTTTAATTTGGAATTTAAGTTTTTCTAATATTATTGTTCCAAAAATGGAAGAAAACAGAAATTATAGATAGATGTTTGAAATGGTTTATATCATTTATTTAAAAAAATTTGTTTAACGAAAAAACATTCAGTTTTTATTTCAAATTTATTTTATAGAAAACATTATTTTTATAAAAAATTTGAACAAATTATTATATTTTAGATTTTTTTTTAAATTTAATTGGTACTAATTTTTGCTTTTTTTGAATTTTAAAATAGCTGCCCATCCACCTGGAATTGTGTTTCAGCTTCATCATATAACTTTGGTTTCTACTTTTAAATAATTATTTTTAATTTAAAAGGAAAATTGATTTTAATTTTAATTGTTTTTTTATTTAACTTAACTACATGTTACGAGATACAGTATTTCATCGACAGGTTGTTTGTACAATTCACGTAATAATAAGAAATGATTATATCAACACAAATTAACACATAAGTGATTCGCTTCATAAATAATATCTGACCCTATACATCGTTCCACTGTATAATTAAATTAATATTTCAGTTTGCTACGTCTATTTTTATTTCCCCTTCAAAACATTTAACTTATTAATATATTTCAATTGTTTGTTTTTATTTCTTTTGTACCAACGTTGAAACAAACATATCTTGTTTAAGCTAAAACCAAAATAAAGTAAATTTCGCAGGTGCGTTGATATTGAGATCATCAATTGAGTGATTCGTTTTGTGTTTTTTTGTTGGATTATTGTGAAAACTATCTGTCTTAGATGTAAAACAAATTGATACCCCAGATACCTTGAATGAATAGATTTTGTTGGTTGTTACAGTTTCTAAAAAAATCATTTGAAAAAAAAGTCCAAGCGGCACGTATATCCGCTAGAAATAGGTAGATTTCGAAATCAGACAGTTTTGTGTACAAGTAGAATCTGATGTATCAGATTAGTTTAAACAAAACAAACTAATTACAAACAGATATCGAGCAAATTTTAAAAAGAAAATTCGCTACATATAAGCAAAACTACATCTATCCAATTTTGCAACAAACAAATATCAGATCTACCACAGAACATATGTGTGACAATTTATGTGACTATATAAAAAACAAACGCCAACTCACTCTATGTCATATGTCGTGCAACTACTGCAAAATATCAAAATAGTTTATTTCTAAGAAAAAAAAGTTTTTTTCTTCTATTCAAATCTTTTTATTTTTTTTTCATTGATTGTTATAAGGTTTTTGCAAATTGTTTTTCTTAGGGCTTGTTGAAGCCGACGAGTCAAAAATCTCTAACTGCAGAGATTTATGTTTATAAGAAACGGATTAAAATGTTTCCACAGATTCTAAATTTATGAGGGTTTTAAAAATATTAGTATCCAAACGGACGTTATAACGGATTTAAAAAACCAATTTTTTTTCTAATATAAATCCTCTAGTTTCTTAACCATGTGTTGGATTTATCTGATTTTCGAACTTGTCCAAGATATTCATAAAACGCACATTTTAAAAAAATTTTTTGATCTGGCTCCACAAATGCGACCGTGAGAGTGCCGGTTGTTTCAAACGCATTTTGTGTTTTGCAAGCTTTTTTGTTGGAGCCGCTCACTCAGAAACTTTCAACTGCAGAGGTCTTTTTTTTGGAAGAAATTGATAAAAAGATTCTAAATTTTTGAAGTTTTTAAAAATATGAGTATTCAAACGGCCGTTATAACGGATCTAAAAAACAGACTTATTTTTTTAGTATGAAGCCTCGACAATTAATTCAGTAAATTATTTGTGATATAACATCACCTCGATGGAAAATCTCCCATCAAGAATAATATAAGAACTGATTCTAAAAAATTATGGTGCAAATTATGAAACTTTTTGCAATCCATACAATTTTCGACCGACCTAGTTTCGAACCAATGAGAAAATTTTAATCTTTAAAAAAGTTTATCATTCTCATCAGGGCTAGCCGACTAGATAAACTACCAAAAAATGTCAACGCTAAATATAACCCAAAAATTAGGTTACACAACTAACGAAGTATAAAAAATAAAAAATTTACATAAACATATATTTAATAGATTCAGGTTTAGTCAATTAATTTCTCTAGTGATCACTGTTTTGTTATACTCTAGACATACTAGTATTGAATAACAAACTCGTATCGGTGAGAAGAAGATGACTAATCTTCACTTGTGTCTATTGACACATAATCACAGTAATCGCTAGAGAAATTAATTAATATATATAATTTTTTTTTTTGTTTTTCCGTCTCCACTTATCATATATAGTCGTTTGGCACCCAAATTTTCCCGAAATTCCGAGATGAGGCACATTACAATAGGTAGATTTTTATATGAAATATACCTAAAAGAAAGAATTCAGATAAACTATTCACTTGAGATATAATTGAGATCATATAGATAGAAAAGAAAAGAAAAGAAGCTCACATTAACAATTAAAAATATGTTGTAGCACACCTCCCTGTTAATGAAAATCATGTTAATGAAATTTGTTCGTTTCTCTGTATTTGCGAACGAGCTCATAAAAACAGTGACCGAAATCTGAAGTAAATAAAAGAAAAATTGATTAATAAAAATTAGACAAATCAAATGTTGGATTTTCTTTGTTTTGAAGATGAGCCTCGATAGAAGTATGATAAATGGACTGCCAGAATTGAGCAAATGATGTATGCTTATCAGAAATTCGATCCTACTGACAAATATGGACTACCAGAATTGAGCAAATGATGTATGCTTATCAGAAATTCGATCCTACTGAGTTAACCACATCAGCTCTTTTAATTTTCTGAACGATTCGATTCAGTTTGTTGTTAGTCGGGATAATATTGACTTTTAAATGTTTTAAACCAGAAAACAGATTCAATGTTAGAGGCACATGTTCATTCCAGATAACATAATAATATTAATTTAGATAATCTATATGACAATCATCAACAAGAAGCAATTTCACTTTATCGAATATCCAAACTTGATCAATGTAACAGTTACTTCCAGAAATTTCATTTACATTTACAAAGAAAATCACTGTTTAGTCTAATTCTCAAAGCTAACTCTATACAGGAAAAAAAAAGATTCAACCACAAAAACTGAAGTTTACATTCAATACCACTGATAAGTTTCGAAAATGTCTCTCTAAACCTGCCAGGAGTCCAGGTCTATCACAAATTTGCTTATCAGTAAAGCCTTGGACTGTTTATAATTTCCAAAATAAAATAATAAATTTCCTTGAAATTCAAATTCAAACAATTTTTCTTATCTAACAAAAAAAGATTTGTTCATTTGTTTCTTCTTAAATTTAAAAAAAAAACAAACACAAAAAAAAAGGATTTCAGTTTTCATTTCATCCTCAAAATATCCCTTTTTTAGTTTTCTTACATTAGAATATGTATTCTGAAAATTAGAAAATCCAACAAAAAGACAACAACAAATTTGAAAATTTATTTTTATTTCGGTTTATTTGATTCTAATCGTGACAACAACAAAAAAAATTATCGTAACACTAAAACCAACATTTGAATATTTAAAAAATAAATAAAGTTAAACTTTAGTGAGGGTTGATCTTTGTGTTTAGAATTTGTGGCTTTGAGATAGTTAGAGGGTTGAAGATTGTTAATATGCAACCCTTGCTCTATTTATTTGTGTTATTTTTTCATGGTTGAAGTTTAATGGATATTTTTTTCTCTCCGCCTTATATCACTTTCTTATCTTAATTTTTTTGTGTTTTTTTCTCTCGGAACGTTATGTGAAATATGTTTAGAAGAAAAGGATTTAGTTGACTTTGCGTTAAATACTATTGTTTTCAGGATATTTATATGGAAAGGAGGTTTGAATTATTCAAAAATAAAAAAATTCAAGTAGGCAACTTAAGCTAACAAAAAAAAATTATTTCGTCATTTATTTCAACTTTAAGCTTTCAAAAAATCCTTAATTTATTTTTGTTCAAGATAAAAGTAAAGTTAAGCTAATAAAATGTCAATTTCCAGAAGTTATTTTTGCTTTTGTTTGTTTCTTTATTTTCATTTTTATTTTCTTTAACAAAAGAATAAAAGTTATGCAAAATATGTAATTAATAATCCATTAATTTTTTTTATGATTCTTTTATAAATTTTTTATTAATCGAAAGAACCATCTTTTCTCAAAAGTTTATATTTTTTTGTGATAATTAAAATGCAAATTGAAATATTTGTAAAAAAAAATTGTTTTAGTTTTTAAATTGCCTTTTTTGTAATTGTTTCTTTGTGTGACATTTTATAAAAGGTTTTTTAAGTTGGGAGTTGGATTGTTGTTGTAGAGTTTAGAGGATTTGTGTGTAGGTAGACAATTAATGTTTAATGTAGACAGTTAATTATGTCGGGTCTCTTAGCATTCATTCTATGCTATATGATGAATTATGTTTATCATTTCAAAACGAAACATGCTGCTGAAACAATTTACCTTCACAAATTAAATGTATACTGATTTCTGTTAGAAAGTTGATTTAATGGAAGCACTGACAGATATATAATTCTCATTTATTTAAAGGAATTTCTGTGTCTGGATTTCTCAAAAACTGGACATTGTAAATCAATCAAATCGAATAAAAACTCAATTATGAAAAACTTAAATAAATTAACACCGAAATAATAGTTTTTCCCATGAAATAAATTTCAATAATTAATTTTGGGCGGATTCTTATCTAATCTTAATTTCCATTCGTACGAATCGGATCATGTTTCACTTAAACCTCATTCTAGACTTCTTGTCTACGATATCTTTAGTTAATTTAAATTTACATAATTCTGTCTAGACTTTTTACACTAAATATCTCAACAAAAAAAAATTGTTTTCACATAAATCAAAATGTCCAATATATGTTTAAAAAATAATATTTTTCAAGTTAGTAATTTTAACTACAAAAAAAGGTCTTTCATATCCTTGAGAAAACGTATATGCAAAACAAAACAAAGTGAAAATTACATCGTGAGACTTTTGTGTTTCTTCGATTTCCAAAGATATCGACATTTCTTTGATTTTATTGAAAACTAAAAAAATGTTTTCAATTATTTTCCGGTTACAATAATTCCGGTATTAAATTACAAAATCATTACACTGTCTTGTGACCTGTTCCTTTTTTTATGGTTTTGGTTGTTTAAGCTATCAAATATAGACCTCAAATTAAATAGGAGGACGAACGGTCGTCCGTTTGGAATAATTTGATGTGATTAAACAAAAAACAAAACAAAATTGAATCAAAACATATTAAATTATGGTGTAGTAATTTGATCTTTGGATATATTGAACGATCAATGATCGAAAGATCGTACATGATCATCTTTCAATTTGTGAAGATTTTTTTTTATATACGAAAGGACAAATAATTTAATATTGGGTTTCCTTTGGGTTAACATTTTATGAATCATTTAATTAAGAAATCTGGAGAGATCTCGTGTGAGATATATGATAAATTTATATTAAATTGAAAAATTTGATAATCAGTGATTACACGTGTCACATATATTTTAATCAAAAATTTTCATACAAACGACATCAGGTGGTCGTTGTAATAATTTAAATATTTAATAATTTAAATATTTTTAAATTAAAATTAGCTTTATTCATCCCTTTCATTTATTTTATATTTTTATTCCCGTAACACAACTAATTCATCATTCCAATTATAACATTGCAAGTGGATTGCATTCAAATTTCAAATTCATCATAACCAACAACTCAAGTAAAAAAGAGATATTATTAGATTTCATAATTTTTAAATTTCAACCCATTTCTACAAGAAAAAATATACAAAGTTATTATCCCTTATAAAATTATTTGTAACTATTCCACCCCTACAAATACATAACAAAACCACTGAATTGTTTTAGTTATTTGGTTAATTCAAATAACCTGACACCCAATATAAAGAATTAAGATCACAAGGGAGCAATCAATTTTATTCTATTTTCAAATCACTCAACAGTCAACATCATCAAATAATTTTTTTTCAGTTAACGAACGACAGTGATAAATTCGGTTAAACTGTCCTAAATTTTGTTATTATAAAATATTATATTATTTTAAGTTTGAACGATAACGATATAGACAGGTTGACTTGAAGGTTTCATATATTGAAGGAGAAAATTTACTATCATCCTCGCTCCTCGTGGAGCGAATTTGTGGAATCAATTCCATCCATCTCGTTCCATTACTAATTGATTCCAGTTTTGATATCTACAAAATTACTAATTTTTAGTTTTTGTTTTTAATTTTCTTAAATTTTATACCAACTTTTTTGATTTTTTAGCCAATTAAAAACAAATCGGTTAAAACATAAACGTTATGGCAGCCGTTTTAATTATTAAAAAAATCAATGGTTTGTTTAATTTGACATTTGGCTCTAGAGAACTATACGAGAGTTACAAAAATAATTCAAATGACAATTTGACGCTTTATACGTTATATATAGTCACAAAAAACTCCTTTAATCGTACTATTGCTTCTCTCACAACATCAATACCGCCAACATCAAAAACTGTATTATCGATGAACATTCGATGGAATTATTTAAATATTATTGAATGCACATTTTGCAATTTTCTTAATACAAAGGTTTCTGAGAAACAATTTTCAAATCAAAATAAAACAACAAATTTTTTCATAAATCTCAATTAGTTGAGTAAGTTTAGTCTTTTGTATGATTGGTTTATATTAACTACATAACTACATAATTGTTAAGCTTAGTCCTTTTTGTTTGTAGCTTCATGCTAAAACCCACTTGAATGAAGTCGAAGGATTGTTTGACTAAACTATCCTGAAAAAAATTGAAGTAAAGACAACCTTATCTCGAAGTTGGCAGTTTATTATTCCAACAAAGAAAAAATATTTACAAACAATTTCACCGTGAGTGACAAAATGATGTTAATTTCAAATATAAAGTGTTACATCCAAAATAACAGTAGTTGAATAAAGTTAATAACTATTTCCGTGAAAAAAATTTTCTTTGGCCTTATATATATCATGCAGTTTTTATTTCAAAATTGAAAAATTTGAATTTAATTGAACTATATTTAATTTTCACATAAATATTACGTGTGATTGTCTCAACTACATCGTTCTATAACTGCACACCGTTCGTTCAACTGTATACAATTTCGTATTTCTATTCGCCATATCTTGCCGCACGGTGAGATTGAGACAACTACATTTCGATTGAAAATAGAACATGTTTTTTCAGTGTAGAGGTGAAACAAATTTTTATGAGTTGAGAAACAATGACAATATCTGCAATCTGCATACCACATCACAAATCCAACTGCTATAAAAAGGATTGAAAGAATTTAATCAGTTGCCGAATTAAATACAATGGGAAATCGGCTTAAATAACTTTAAGAAAAAATTGTACAATTTTGTCCAAATTGATTAATCGATGTTGTGTCAATTTTTATTTGTTTTGTAATTATTATCATAAATGGATAAATAAATATCTATTATTATAACGCGAGGCTGTCTCAACTATTATTATAACGCGAGGTTGTCTCAACTTATTTACGGGTGATGTAACTTAACACGGTTAAAAATTAAAAAAATTGAATACAAATGAGACCAGTTTTTTCCGTGAGTGAATGGTAAGAATTTGAGTATTCAGTTATTCGACATTTTGAGTTATCCGAATATCGAATAACTTTTTCTTTAAATATCCGAATATTCGGTTAGTATTCGAATAGTAAAAGAAGTACTAAGAAATCAAACAGGTTTAACATATTATGCATTTTATTTTATTTATTTTCTTGTAATAAAATATGCATTCAAAAAAGAGAAGTGCATTTAGATGTTTAAATATTAGGCTACTTCTTATTTCAGATATCCCGCCGTAGAGAAACCCCTTTTAGTTTTGTTGAAGTGGGGCTGATGGTCAATAGAGGATTATTCAAGTTGTCTAATTTATCTGTTCTTTTTTTGAACGAATTTAAATACCAAAAATGTTTTTTTAAGCTATTAACCGCGATTTTCATTACCACTGTTACTGTATCTCGTGTCGTGGAATCGGTAATTGAGCTAATCGCTAGTTCAGCTTTTGTTGCAACATATTTTTACTTTGATTGTTGACTGCAACTGCGTCATTATTATATAACAAGATACCTGCAACTAGCTATCACTGTTTTCATCGCTAGGATCTGGTACATCTTTGAAGGCTGAGGAGGCGAGAAAGTTTTCACAGCAGTTTTCTTTGCGTAATCAAAATATTCGTTCGGATGTGGTATAACTCCAGTGTCAAGATATAGAAATAAGGTTATTAAAGTTTTGTTTATTTTCTGATCCATTTGTTTCCTAATTTCGTTGAGTAAGATTTTACTTTAATCACTTTTCCGTTCCGTTAGAGAAGTAAATAAGAACTTGCATATGCCTTCGGCTGTCATAAGTGTTAAATTTTTTTGCTAAGTTCTTTGACTGCAATATTAAGCGGAGTTTATACGTCAAGCACTTTTTGGAATGGAAAACCATTTTATTTTGGGAGATAAAAAATATTCGAATATTCGCGTATAAATATTCGAATAACGAATACTTAAAATATACCCAAATTAATCGGATATTCGAATACTCGAAAATTCGTTTTTGAATGCTCTAGTAAGAATATATAAAGCCATGTCCCAGAATATTGCCGTTGAGTTCAAGGCTAGATAGAATAACTTTTAGGCTAGTGATTATCCCAAAAATAATACACAAAATATTTCTTAATTACACTAAAAAATTTTTACTTACAATTAAAATTCACTATACTTTTATATACACGATTTATTGTTCGCGATACGGCGTTTCCTTTAAAATTAATTCTCTCTGTCTACAGTTTGCACTATCGCATTCCAACTGTTTTAATGTAATCGTTTTCTAATTTGAACTGTCTCTTATCCTACAAAATTAATTCGTTAAATACAATTTTAATACATATCTAGATTATTCGAAGTGAATCCAAAATTTCATTGCATTGAAAACTCAAAAATTTTCGAGAATCATTAACGTCGTTTTTATTTTGCATGTATTTTATTTAATCTTTTTACACAGGAACCCGTGTGACCATCGTCTACTTAATTCTTGAATTGTAAATGCGTCATAATTGTATAAACAAATTTAGTAGTAGACTACTGTTTGCTTGTGACAGTGACATAAAATTGCGACTTTATGTGAACGGTTATGTTTATGAGTATTTATTAACTATGTACATTAAAAACTGTAAGTACTGACCAAAACTGAATTATTGTAATGACGGTTTTACTGCGAGGTTTTCTCGACGAATAGGAACAGTACTCTCACATGGTCTGATCACATAAATCAAGTTTGTCGTAAAGTAAATTTTTCTCTACATTGCTTGCGTCAATTTCAACACTTTGTTCCTTTAAATATACGCTTGCTGTTTATCAAAGCTCTAATTGTACCACTCTTTACATATTGTGATGTTCTGTTTTACAATTCCGACTTTGATTCTAAAAGTCGCTGCAAGTCGCATTTAACAATTGTACACGTTATGTCCATAAACTTAAGCGGTATGATCATGTCTCGAATTATGGGTTGCAAGTTCTTTTCTTATTTACAATATCGTATGTGTTGCTTTTTATTTAAGATCTTGCATGTCCATCATCCGCCTTATTTATCTTCTTTGTTACAGTTTGGTTCTTCCATGCGCACACGTAGACTTCAGTTTCTTAGTAGCAGATACTCGTGTAAACAATTTTCAGACTCTATTTTCGTTCATGGTATTAACATCTACAATAATCTTCCTGAACATACAAAATGCTCAAATACTCTTGGCATATTTAAAAGAAACTGCTTTAGCCATTTTGTCAAATCAAGCCATTGAATTATTGAATTATTAAATTTTTTATTTCAATCATACATTTTTGTACATTTTTTTTTCATTTTTTATCATTTTCAACTCACTATCCATCTTTATTATTAAGTACATATATTGTTGTTTGGTAGATTTTACTGAATAGTTCAATTTATAAATATATAAGTATTATTATTGTTGTGAATATCAGTATTTTATGTCAGTATTAAGTAATTATTATGTCTCATTTCAATAATTGTATTGTCCTTTCCTTAATGTTAATTACTTGTTTGTTAATTACTTGTAAATGTATATCACTCGGTACAGACTTTGAGAAGGCTTGCCTTAACTGTATCGTTTTATAATGATAATAATAATAAATAAATAAATAACAGTGCAGGAAGGTTGAAAAATATCGCATCTGCCCAAAACTAAATTATGTCGATAGATTTAAAAATATGAAGACCACCAGGCAACTCCTGTAAAAGTTGCTTGTTGATGGTACTGAAAGCTTTGTTTCTTGAGACAAGAATAGCTCTTTGGCACAGTCATGCATAATCAGAAAAGTGCCGGGCTACACTAAGTGCCACTTCTTTAAGCTCTTGTTGGTTTTTAATTTGACAATCGTTCCAACACTTTGCATCGCTATGCATTTATCTTGATTATCCTAATTTATAGCACCATTCCCCAGTTGAAGTAGATTATCTGCAAATGGCTGGGCAGAAAGATCGCCGGTGGCATAAACTCGTAATGCCTCCCATTTTATCATTATTATGTTTCAGGTCCCTTAAAGTGACATTAATTACTTTTAATGCAGCTTTGTGCGACATAGTACATCCATCTCAGACGATGAGTTTGCAGTCCTGTAGACCTTGGTTTTGCCCGAATTTCTTTAAATATTACAGAGCCTCTGTACTTGCAAGATTTAAGAGCAATTCGAATGCCGAGTGAGTTGTTCTTGTTCCTGTCAATAAAGTAGTAGCAATGCATGATGAAGCAACAGCCAAGGCAATTTCATTTGTTGTCGTAAATTAGCCAAAAAAAGATTAATGAGAAAAGTTTGCCCTGTACCTCCAGAAGTATCCAAAAAAATATGCCACTTCAGCTACCAAAAACTGACTTTATAATCTTTCATAATACTTCCTTTTGATTGTGAACCAATTTTGGCTTATTCTTCTTCTCTTCTCTTCTTTCCGTTGTTTCTTCATTTGGGTAGGCTGGATTCATGATTTTGATGAGGTTGTGCAAATCCAAATTTTTTATGTTTAATCCACCCATCGATATAATTTGATCCTCGTTTGATCCTCGCTTTATACCAATGTTCATCATTCTCCAAAAGCCCCCTCAGCTTGCAAGCTCCTTTATAAGTATCACACACCTTTGAATCAAATGTTCTTAGGTCTGTAAACGAAACTGAGTCGAGTACTTCATGCAGTAGTAGTCGCAGGTGAAAGCATTAATTGTTATTTGAAAGAACGGTGTACACATGACCGAATGCATTGCTGGACCTTATTCCAGAATATTCAAGGACAATATGTCCTTGTTCAAGGCAGATACACGTCTTCTATGTGTTGTTCCAAGTGTGGTATGTTGGGACTTGGTTATACAAAAGAGTGCCTACAAACTCATTTTGGGCACAGAGTTTGTAAAAAGACGTTAGTGTTTCTTGAACTGATTGTGCACGTTGAGCAGAATTTGCTCTAGGCTAAGCTTAGATGAAGGCTAAGATGAATCACTATGGGGTGTCGTTCGTGAATTGGAATGTTAATATTCTCCATAAAGCGTCGTTGCTGCTTTTTTATCTTCCCATTTCATGGAGATGAATTTCATCAACCTCATTACGTCCTCTGGTGATGTCAAACACAGCTATATCTGATCATTTGTTAACGTACTTACAGACGTACTTTATCGACTTCACCGAATTACAATATTCTACATTGATGTATGCGTTGAAAATTTTTGTTAATATAGGACGACAGTACAAAGAAACATCTGAACCTCGAAAATTGATATTTGTAGTAAATCCTTCGTGTTGTGGGCTTTTCCGATGATAGAGCGGATATCCGTCTGGCCCTGTCTGTGTATCTTTGTGGATATCGCTTTTCCATTCTACATACATGCAGAGTTGGGATTTAAAGATCCACAGAGGCCATACATTATGTGGTTTGTTACACTGGTGTAAAGTACTAAGCCTTCTTGTGGGTTAGGGATTTCTGCACTGATGCAGTCATCTATACTGGGTAAACATATAATATAGCTTTAAGCCAAAACAGAATGTCGGCATGAAGAGGTTCTCGTTTCTGCCACTCTATTGTGTACATATGGCATTGAAATTCACCAAAAACATTGGCTTTTGTAATGAGAATCACGAGTGTTTTTTGCTTTTGATGAAATGTTCTTGTTAACAAATTATGACGATCATGTTGTTCTTGTGCGACAAATAGTCTTTTTGTATCTTTGGTCAATTTGGATTGCATGTAAAAGTGATAATTAGGTACGGCCTACCGTAGTTTTTCAGATAGATCATGGCATATTGAGTACGCTAATGCATGTATCTGGGCTCATCGGTAAAGCTGGCACACAAGATAATTAACTGCCCAATGTCGGCAACTATTCCAATCCGTCCGTCAAACGTGCATACTGCTCCACTCTGGGCATCTTCTGATTGAGTTGAATGTACCTCAGACTTTCACTTAAAATTTTGACATACATGTCTGCAACAAATTGATGGAACAGATCCTTGATTCCTTGCAATACGTTGAAATTTGAAGAGTACGCATCTTATACGCATAAAAGTCCATAACAGAAATTTTATTCGTTTGTGACATTCTTGTATTTGAGTTCGTTTGTCGAAGTTCAAAATTATGAAAATATGAGTTCTATCTGCTGATATTCGGATGAAAATGTTTTGAACCTGCTGAATCTCCAATCAGAAGGATACGTTGTTGTTCGGATGGATCCATTAATTGAGGTAGTTTAATTTTTCCTTGGCTACAGCACATACTTGATGTTTCACCTGCGTCCACTTCTTTCCTTCACATAATCTGCTGATGGATGATAGTTAAAAGCTGCGTACTCTAAATTGTCCCAGATACGTATTCGAGCAGCACTGGTTCCACTTTCGTCGCGTTGTAGTTTTGATTCTCTTTCGAGTGTTGTTTCAAGTTTTTTTCTTCTTTGATGTCGCAAATAATACACACTAGTCCGTACGACCACAAAACAATGTCATTTTGCAACCTACAGATCACAGATCATTTTACGTCAAACTACCGTCTTATAAAGTCATATATTACCATAAATAGGGAATCAGTATATTAGTCTTAACGACGTCGCGGAGAGACTTCTGATCATAAGCCATTGTTGTCAAATTTATTCCTGTTTATAATTTAGTTTGACCTTTATTCTAACGAAAGAAAAGATAATACATAGTTTCAAAATTAAACGAATAATAAAAATTTCAAATGTTTTCATCTTCGAACCCTAGTTCCCTAGTTAGCATGGTATCTTCGAATATTCAGAGACGTTGATCTATATTGGTTAACACTAAACATGCCTAACATTGAATTAAAAAAAAAAAAAAAAAAAATCTTTTTCGATTTTTCTAACCCAAACTCGATTCCTTAAAAAAACTTTTGTTTTACTATCTCCTTATCTATGTCCATGAAATATAGATAAAAACAAATATTTGAAATTTTTTTGTTATCATCAGGTGTGGGAAAATACCTTTGATAACTGTAGAAAACAGATGGCTGATGAATTGACGAGCGTTGTATAGATGATCGTTGAATGGTGTTATGTTTCAAACCAAATAGCAGTAAAAAAAATACAGTTGGTTCTTGAATATTATCGAAACATACAAAGAAATCGCTTCTCCAGGGACGTTGTTAAGTTTATTTAAACTTAAAAATATCAATCAAACAATCCAAACATCTAGCTCCAGCAGTAATTACCCAAATTAATTTTGATCAATTCACAGTGAAATAATGACGATTACTTGCACTGCATATCTATTACAACACAAAACAACAGTGGCAAACGGCACGTTCTCGACTTAAACAAAAAAAAATTCACCAATGCAGATTTTCACATACCTCCAGTTGGAACGTTTTTAACCGCCTATCCACCCTATAAAGCGAATGGTATATGATGCGGGTAATAAATCGGATCTGGTTCAAAATAATAACATCAACCAGTCACAACAAGCCGTGGTCAAAATGAATCTGTAAATAGTTTGTTCTCTTAAATAATTTTTTTCTTTTTAATAACAATTGAATTGCAGTTAGAGATTTCTGAGTTCAACAAAAAAGATTGCACGAAACAAAATTCTTTTAAGAATTTAATGGTTCTAATGTCATTTGCGTTAAAATTTAAAAAATAATTGTATAATTAGAACATTTGGAAGTATTTCTATCAACAACTTTAAAATACAGATCTGTGCAGTAACAGATCTGTGCAGTAGTAGGTGATTGAAATAATCGTTATGGAAACTTTTGCAAAAGCTCTGGATTCGATTTTGTATGTGTTGCCATCTTGATAATCTGAATGCTGCTGCATTGCTTCAATAAAATTCAAGCAATCAGAAAGTAATCTGGAGTAAGCGCTTTGATGTAGGTATCATCTTCTGATATAGGAAAAAGAGGGAGAGAATTCAATTTTTCCTCAATTTGGAGGAATTTATTGAATGAAGATATTCTATTCAAAATTATGCATTATGTTTCTTCTTCCATATTGTTACTAACATTTAAGTGCAAGAACGACAGAGGTAGTTTTTTTTAGTGTCGCATATTGTGTCATTATAAAACACCTTTATTTTGTGAACGACCATGAAGTGGGTTATTCGGCTAACCATGACGGTCCATGCCACCATTGTTAAAGAGAAATAAGTTTAGATAGCATGATACCTCTGAACGCGTAATCTTCTGAGTTATCTTCTGATTTGACATGTCTCCATTGATTGATTGGTAATAGTTGTTGTATCTCTCTATCATTGGTCCCTTAGTCTACCCATTGCTACCTTAGTTTTGTAAGCCAGAAGCTCTATTTTAGTATCCTTTTGTAGCATATGCTCTCTCGCTCACATCATCAAAAGCCAACGAAGCGTTTGATTTTTATTTCTTCTAGGTGTGTTAGTTCTGTTCTTAGCTTGGCCCACACAATAGTTTCCGCAACGAAAGCCGCTGGCAAAGGATTTTCGAAATTCTAATTGATGGTGAAAGCAGACCTAGTGAATCGAACACCTTCAAAGCATTGGACTATAGTGTTCGTTTAGTTGGGTGTGATTCATGTGGTAAGCATACCTTGAAAAAGAGATGATAAGCTGTAAAGTTCCATTGAAGACCTAGTATATCTTAGAATTATGACAATCTTTGTTGTTTGGTAATAAATGTTTTTGGTTATAGTTGTTGGTAGAAGAGTGCAGCAGTTCCTTAACATAAGATTTCCATTTTCTTAACACGAATCCTCGCCCTTGAAGTATTTCGCTGATATTATTTTTAGTGCCTGTTCTATCGTTGGAGCTCCAGACAAATAATCGTTGATATAAAATTTATCCAAGATTTCCTTGGATATTATAGGATGTTCCTTAGCGCAATCGAAAGCTGTCTGTTGTACAGATGAGATGATAAATATGCCGAACGGGCCATTCCAAATGTGACTTTTGTTAGTTTATAATGCTGCAGTGTGTCGTTCTCGTTTTCTCGCAATAGTATTCGGTGATAGTTCTGATTCTTTTAATCTAGGAGTACTTGGCGATACTTTTTTTTCAATATCTGCTGCTATTGCTGTTTTATTGCATTGAAATCTTGGACCACAAAGAAGGTTCCACAAAGAAGGCTGTAAAGTTGGACCGACTAGCATGTCATTGATTACATCACAAAGTTTTGTGGCGGTACTATCTTTTTTAAACACTGCGTGATGATGGTAAGTAGTAGTTTTTATGTCCTACATATCTTCTTCCTTAATGCACCGGGAGTTGCAGGAATTCGTCACAATTTCGCAGGTAATGTTTGCGATTGCACTTTGAGCAACTTACAACTTTTTCTTTCATATGAATTACCTTTGTATATACATTTTGAGGCGGCCGATTTCACAGGCTCACAACTTTCCAAGGTATCGCTTTGTTGTTGATTGATAAAATCAAAACAGTTTTCCAAGTGCTTTTTTCCAGCTTATTGACCAGGATATAAATTAACCAATGATCGCGTGATTGATATCCTCCTCATAAAACCTTAATTCCTCGCAAGTTTCGTCTGAAATATCGTGCATCTGGTGAAGAAGCTTGACCTAAACATGAGTGACGGATGGTTGCTTCATAAATGTTTAAGAAGCATTGTTACAACTTCTTTTTTTGTGTCGTAAAGATTGACTACCATCTTCCAGGCTTCTGTTAAATTTGCTTCTGTGATGGCTACGTGATGTGCTAGAGCGTAAGCTTCTCCCTTTACTAAACCTCGAGGTACTGTATAGTTTGTGATTTTTTTACCTTTTTGTGTTGTATTGGATAGATGCCTCTTACAAATCTCGAAATGATGTAACAGATGTTATAATTTTAACAGAGGTACTGAGATATTTAATATCTGATATCAAAATGAAATTTATAAAATATTTTTAATTTTATATTGTATCTCAATTGTAATCAGATTACCTTCTTTACATATGATTGCATTTGTTAGCTATGCTGCTAGAATAGTTCTTATCTTGAAGTTGAATACCAGCTTGATTAGCTGCTGACAAATAGCTGCTAGATCTTGTCTTAAAAGTTGATTTATAATAAGGAATGTGTGAATATTAATTTTCCTTGTAAGATCCCAAGTTGCACCAATAATTTATTCAAAATATTACATCGAGGAATTTTTCCACAAATTAGCAGAATTTCAATGTTTCTTTAAACTAATAAAGATTGCACAGCTTGAAAGTTCAATCATCATCATAATTGTTTAAAAAAACTTGGAAGCAATTTAATTTAACTATATTCTATATAGTTGCACACCAGCTATCATTCAATTTTTCTAATGACAATTGTTCCAATCCAATCACTGAATTATCACTTAACAATCTATTTAATTTCAGTAACTGTTTAAAATTTTTATTCAAATTCCATAATGAACAAACTTCTTCTTCAATAAAAATTTAACATTATTTAAAGTTCAATTACAAAGAATTGTAATTTAAAGGAAACATAAAACTTTTAAAATTTTTTACTTGCAAACAGCCATATCCAATTTTTTTTGTAAAAACTAATTGTTTTTTATAAATTTTAACGCAACAAACATCGCATGCTAAATTGAATTTTTTTAAGTTTTAATTTAGATGCTCGCCACATCAGCTGATTACAATTTCTAGTTTTTTATATTTATAACATTAAAAATATTTAATAATTTGTTTTATGAAATATGATACATAGCACCATGGTAATTATGTCGCTGTTGCAAATGACCTTGGTGAATACCCAAAGCTGATTAGCCTGGCAACGCTGCTACATGGAGCACGAACGCCACAAAAAAATACTACGTATAATCCATATATACATTTTTAATATTGAAATTAATTAATTTTCTTTTAGGAAATTATTCAAATACAGTGAAACTTTCACAATTCGAATCACTATACATACCATACATTTTTGTTCGATTTAGGCAAACTTCAAAATATAAATACGAATATACGTATATTATACGTTAGATAATATACGTTAGATATAAAAATTTGTAAAATATAAATACAATTTGTAGAGAAATTCGAATAATAGAAGTTCGATTTAAGGAAATTTGACTGTATGTTTAAGTTTGAACCTTACTATCACTATCGCTATGACTATCATTATTTCTATCACTATCACTATCGATTTAAGTATTTATAGCATATCCCAAAATGTTTGTGTACAAACTTTTATTATTCAATAATTAATCTTCTTTACATTAACAACAACAATACTTTTAGAACTCACTTCTTTTTTTTTTTATATAACTTTTATTATCAAATTAAAGTAAAAAATTAATCAAAGCAACTATGACTAACTAAAAATTATGATGAGTTTATGAAAACACTAATTTTTTATACTAATTGAAATTATTGTTTTACCTATCGATTTCATCAGCTATGGTGTCATTCTCAATGTATTTTCTAAGCTCAGTTTAGAAAAAATACCTTGAGAATGACAGCGTAACTGTTGAAATCGATAGGTAAAACAATAAATTCAATTAGTATCAAAAATCAGTGTCTTCATCAACTCACCATAATTTTTATATAAGATATCTAGTGCTCAACAAAAAATAAAGAAATATATGACTAACTAATCACTCTTATCCTGATGTATTCTAATTTCAAACTAATCAATCTCAAATGTTTTATCGAACAACCTCTTCATTTTTTCATTCTTTTGTTGATTTTTGTTTTCCATTTCAAAAATTTTCAAAGGTAAATTGATAAAATAAAAATGATAAAAAACTAATATTTTAATTTTACAAGTATTAAATTTAGAATTACATAAAATGTTTCATCATAACAGTTTTCTTTGAAAAACATAGACCGAAATTTTAAAAAACATCGAAGCCTGAGGTTTCAGACCTTTTATATTTTAGAACCTATTCCTCTGCTTTGGTTTAATTTAAATTAAATTGATCGAAGTTATGATTTCTAAATGCCGGTCACCTTAGCGCATCACTATCACATAAATAATTTAAAGCAAAAAATGGATTCAACCTTTTACATTTTCAATTTAGTCATTGTGTTTTTTAAATTATGATATATTAATAGATTAATACCAACTTAAGATATTGAATTAAAGCATTAAATTGAAAATAAATGAAAAAAAATTGCTATTTTAACAGAGTCCAAATAAAAAAAAATCCATATCCAAAAAATTAACTCTAATAAATTGATAATCTCATCAAAACAACATAATTAAACACATCAATAATTTAGTGTTTTGTTGTTAAATTTAAATAAAAAACTATAAAATATTATATATTTGTTAAAGGATGTTGTTTTTGTAAATATATTTTCTCTACTTAGACATTATATTATATTGCTGGTCATTAGTTAACTTCAACTTTGAACGAACGTAATCAATCTTTTTCCACTTTTTTCCTTCTATAGTTTTGTTTGCGCTTATATACTCAATCGTATGTGTGTTGTGTCTCGTATTGAAACTGAATTAAATTGAATTGAATAAAAATTCTGATGGATTTTTATAAAATCGATTAATATCCACCATAAAAATATAATATATTTTATTTTAATTTACACCAATAACAAGATCAACCAAAGTAAAAAAAAAATAAAAGAAAAAACTATAAGAAGTTGAAAGAAATTTCATTTCATTGTCTGTCTGTTTTAGGTTAATTTACTGGTTAAGTTATAGCGATTATTTAACATATTTTGGTATCATTGACTCGATTTTAAGTTTAAGTTGAATAGATGTTGATTAAATTAATTTAAATACTTTGAGCTTTTGAGCTTTGTCTAAAACGGTGTTGATACGATATGATTGTATGTCATCTAACGAAAACAAATAATATAGCGATAACTATAGTCTCATGCTCTTTAACAGTCGGTAATGGACATTAATTAAAATGAAAAAAAAAACTAGAGTAGACAAAAATAAAATAGGGGAAAATTTTAATTTATTTAAAAAATTATTTTTACATAAATAGAAAGTTAAGTGGAAATTGATATATAATTTTATTTATTTATTTTTATTTTTAACTAATTTCAATATCATATTTATATGATTTTAATAGATTTATTGGATTTTGAATATATTTTTGTTGCATCACACTTGATATTCACTGTTAATTTCCTGTGACAGATTTAGGTTCTAATTTAGGAGTTTAGGTAAATAATTAATGTTTTACATATGGAATTTCAACTAAAAATTTATTATTTTTTGTGTTAGAATTAGTGATATTAATTCAAATAGATTTAAGAATTTTTTATACTAAATACTAGAGGTGGAGAAATATAAATATATATTAAGGCTTTGATGAAGGTAGTAAGTGAAAAACTAGATCTGGGTATAGTCATCTGGATTGTCATCTTTCTCGAACAGAATATTGCTACTTTTATTTTGACTGTGACCTCTTCAAACCGGTGCTATGTAGGATAAGAATGGATTGTAAAATGTAAATGAAAGATTGGGAACGTAAAATCATTCACAAATTATGATTTGTAGCCTGCTTGACATCTTCGAACTATTGGTGACACGGTTCCGAACGAACAAACAAAATTGAAATGCTTTTACCTATAATTACTAGTCAGAAGTGATTCACTTTAGGGGGATAGGAAACAGCTAACCGGACTTCAGGAAATTTATGTTTAAAAAATGATTTTATTACGAAATTTAATACACATTGACGGTGTGGAAACGGAATGAAGACAGGATCAGGTGAAGAGACGGGAGTAGGAGTAGAGAGGTGAGACGCTCTATGGTGATTGTGGAGGGTTTGTTTAATGGTATGAGGAGAAAAATTGTTGTTTTTAAGGATATTGGAGATCTTTTCAATGTTTCTGGAATAGTATTGGTCGTCACAGAGAGACAAAGCCCGTTTGGCAAAAGAATAACCGATTCTTAATTTGGTTTTGTAGGAGTGTTCAGAGAGAAAGTTTAACTGTTGGTTGGAGGAAATGGGTTTATGATACCAGTTGATGGACATCGGGCGATCTTGTTTGCGAAGAATGAGAATGTAAGACTGATTTGGTCATAGTTTTCTACTTCGTGAGTGAATTGAATAGACGGAGAGATGGAGTTAAGGGAGGATAGTGAGTTGTAAATGTGAGCGGTATGAATGCAACAGATGATGTCATAGACAAACTTTTTAAAAAACAAAGGGGAGTACAAGACTTGGACAAAGGATCTGTTTAGAACATCTTCCAAGACCAAGTCTGAAAGCGCGGGGAAAAGGGGTTGAACATGGCCAGGCCACGGATTTGTGCGTGCGTGTTGGAATGACAGGTAAAGAAAGAAGTGTTGACCGTGCAGAACATGATCATTTGCTGAAAGAGAAGATGGGAGTAATGGTTTTTATGTTATCCCAACGGTTGCAGATGGTTGCATTTAGAGCCATTTGGACAGGCATATTGGTGAACAAGGAGACGACATCAAAGGAAACCAGGGTGTGATAAGGCGGAATGATTTTGTTTGAAAGGAAATGTTTGAATTCCTGAGAAATTTTTACGTTGAAACAGAAGGTGTCGCAAACTTGCAGGAGGATCGTATTTAGAAATTTGGATAGGTTGAACAAAGGAAACAAGTAGTTGGCGACGATCGGTTGAAAAATAATGCCTTCCTTGTGTATTTTTAGGCGACCATAAATTTTGGGGAGAGTGGAAACGCTTTTAAGAATACGAGAAGAGGATTGGGAATTAATGTGTTTGGAACGGAGAAGGGAGTTTACGTTGTTGTTGTTGGTTTTTGTAACTCTTTGGTATCACTGATGTTGCCTTTGTATTGCTGGGAGATAACCTCAGGGTGGGAGAAAAGGAACCGACGAGATGAGTGGAGGGCTTGGATATTGATGGACTCAGTGTGGTTAAAACGTTGTTTTTTGGAGGAGTGTTTTATGTGTTTGAAGAAACTAAGGGGACCAGTTTGGAATAAAAACTATTGATGGATGATAGGATGTTGAAATTGGTGTGGAGATCGAGGGAGGAGTATATTCATTCTTTATCAAAAAGTCTCCAGAAAATCTGTTGAAATTTATTTCATGTTGTTTTATTATTTTATTTTCTGCTCTGTCCTTTTTTCTTGTGACCTTGATTTTAGATTTGAAATAATATTTGTGTTTGATTTAACTGAAGCTACTGATACAACTTAAAAATTGAATGCAATTGTTGTTGTTCTTTCAGTTGTTTCAGTCAAATCGAACGCACCTATTATATATCGAAAACTGAGGCTGAATACAATTTTGTTTTGTACTTCATTGCGTTTATGTAGAATCGTAACAATATGATTTTAAATTAAACTACCATTATAAACTTCTGATGGTCGACATTAGTAGGTATATGGCTCCAACAGTGATGGAGGTGTATTTCCAGCAAGTGCTTTGGGAAAATCTTGGATTATACGAGACAGCTCTCTTCAAGTCCCGAAGGACCAGTTCTTGCCAGGAACAACTATCAAAACGCCTATTGCATTGCATGGCGGTAACAATTTAACTTACAAACACCAAGTTTTTATTTACAGGCTAGTATACTTTCAATATCCAATCCATTTATAACTGTTATATTTTACGATAAATATATAGATGTGCTTAGATTATCGCAGGCACGTTGAATTAAATAGAAAATACTTTTGATATATTATTCCTTACATTCAGCTAAAATTTGCAACAATTGGTGTAAAAAATTGTACCATACTTCATAATTTTTGATTCGATCAACACCAATAGGTCAGTTCAGATACCTTAAAAAAAGACAGAAAATGGAAAAAATTAGTAACATCATGAAAAATATGGGATAAGAAAAAAAATGTTGCACAACTGATGGGAAAAATAAATTAGAGGTAATCCGAGTTACGAGGGTGAAATGGGTGAGCTTTTAGGGGTGAAAATGGTTTTTCACGATTTGCAGCGATACTTGCAGCGATACCTTCTTTAAAAAAAAATTGAAGTAAAAGTTGTTGGAAATAAAAAGGTCTAAAACTTTTATATATTCCATTTTCCACATAACCTATAGAATTTTTCGTGAGAAATAAAAAAACCGACAAAAAAAGGTTTTACTTCGGTCTGAAAGGCCTAAGAATATTATACATTCATGAGCTAAAAGTGAAATTCTTACCCCCAATTTTTTTTGGTATTTCTCGACGTTTTAGGACCTACTGATTCTAAAAAAGCAAAAAAAAAAAGTATGTCTGTCTGTCACAACCTACGAAATCTATAAAACCGTTCGATGGATTTGAATATTTTTTTTTCTAAAAATAATGTTTACTCAATGGAAAAAGCCGAAAGGACGATGTGCTCGATAACTGTACCGAAAGTGTGTCAAAAAATCGTCAAGTGTGTCAAAACAAGGAAATTTGCATATTCTTTGCTTAAAAAACTTTCATTTTAAGTGATTACGATTAGGAACATTGAATTTGGAGAAATCTTGATGGTCAGTATTGGTATGTGAGATCAAAATTTAGATTATTGCCTTATAAGCTTGTCAAAAAAATGTTGTCAAGTGTGTCAAAAGAAAGATTTTTATTTATTTTTTTACCCAATTTTTTGGGAAAAAAATTAAATTAAAATTTTGTTTGAAATGAAATTTTATTATTATTATTGAGAATTGTGGCATTATAAGTTTGTCAAAAAAATGTTGTCAAGTGTGTCGAAAGAAAGATTTTTATTTATTTTTTTACCCAATTTTTAAGCGAAAAAAATAAAATTAATAATTTGTATGACATTCATATGTTATTATTATTGAGAATTATGGCATTATAAGTTTGTCAAAAAAATAATGTCAAGCGTGTCAAAAAATGATTTCATTGATTTTTTTAGCCAATTTTTGGGGAAAAAATGTAGCTGTTTTTATGATGTAAATGTAATTGAAAATGAAATTGGACATGGGAATTTTTTAATTTGCTAGGCGCGTTCCATTGAAAATCAAACTTACTCAAATTTGTTTTGATCTACTCTACCTCGAACAAGTTGTGTAGTTGAAAAGCAGATTATTTTTCGATTTTATTTAGATCGTTTATAAATTTGTTTTGGTATTTTTAATAATAAAATGGACCAGTCAGATCTAAACATCAGCCCAAAATAAAAATTTTTGAGAATAATAAAATTGTGTGGCTATATTTGAAATTTTTTTCCAATTTTCGGCGTTCCATTGATGATCTACTCAAATGTTGCTTTGAGCAGCTATTTCGTTCCAAAGGAACGCATGTGTTATAGTTTTTGAAATATTTTTGGAATTTTGAAAAAAGTTTGTATTTTTGATTTTGTAAGAATTTTTGGAATATTTTTTGAATTTTGAAAAAAGTTTTATTTTATTATAACCTTTACAATATTTTTGGAATTTTGAAAGAAATATGAATTTGTAATTTTGAAATAAAAAAAATAAACATTACATGGAAAAATTTTCCAGGCAATGAGACAAACTGTTTTGGATAGAAGGTCTAGTTTCGCTGCAAATCTCGACAAACCATTTTCCACCCCTAAAAGCTCACCCCATTTCACCCTCGTAGCTCGGATCACCTTTAATATATTTTTCCCATCATTTTCTTTCTTATCCAGTAGTTTTCAGGCTGTTAATAATATTTTCCTTAACAAAAGTTATTTGCACTGGTGCAAAATTTCCTGAAAGATATAAACTTTTATTGTTAATATAAGAACAAGAGAGCTGGTTTAAGGTGTTAAGAAATCTATTGCTACATGAAACTCTGTTGCCGCTTGGTTTATGAATGAGGGAAGAGTGAATTGGGAAGAAAGGCAAATCAGTGGAAAGAAAACAAATAAAAAAAAACAGAAAAAATTTTTTTTAATTTAATTACATATCTACTGATTTTTAATTTTAATTCATTTTAAGTTTTATTATAATATTTGAATTATTGTTTATGTACATTTGTAATTTGGAATAGTTTATTTCTTTATAATAACGGTTGGAGTTTGGCTCTAAAACAAGAATATTTATATTTAGAGAAATTTTCTATATGTTTTACATACTATTATATTTCGGTTCCGGCCTTATTTCAGTTCATTATATTAAAAAATTCCATGTCAATGTTGGCTGTTGGTCAATCAACCAATTTTCAATATTTTCTCAGTTAATTACTTTGTTGCGTCACACAAGCAGTAAAACATGTTTCTATCTACATAAATAACACAAATTTGGTTATGTTAATTATATGTAGATATAATACGGTTATTCAAATTTATGACAAGTAAAATGGTTGTCTGTAGTTGAAGAGGTGCATATTTTCTCGTTTGAATAAAATGGTTTATTGAGATGATATATGGAAAGTGCTTGACCAGCATTTTATATTGAGATGATATGGGAAAATTTTAAATTAAATGATTTGATGTGATTAAAGTATAATTAAAAAGCAAAAAAAGATAGAGGATCTCGCTGTAAATTTATTCGAATAAGTTTAATCAACACAATATGTAATTTAAGTCAAACAGTTTGAATTAGTGTATTATGCCACAAGTGATTATATAAAATTTAAATTGAAGAGATAAACTTTGTAGAAGTTTTTGTAGTTTTGTGGTTATAAAAAATACATTAAATAAATAAATTATTTTTTATTTTAAATAAGGAAAGAAAATGTAGTTTTTATTGAGCAAATTTTTTTATTTTCATTTTGCAATGGAGTTAGATTTAGCTATGTGCATGTTATGTGAACAAAATGGTAGTAAAACAAAAGTATTGTTAGTGAATAAAAATCCTATGTTTACATGCTGGGATGATGATGTTAATTTATTGATGTTAATGTTTTACAAAAATAAAAACGTTAATAATTGACCGATAAGTAATGTTCAATCGAGTAGATAGTGTTGACAGTTGTATACAAAATGAAAGGAAGAATGTTAAAATTAATTGGAGATTTTAATCTATTCAGAATTAACACGTTCTATTTATTGATGATTGCAAATTAATGGCGACTAATCTGAATTATATTGTTGAACTATCTAAATATATTATGTTAATTACAATTTGGTGAACCAGATTATAAAAACTATGTTACGAAAGGGAATCGAACGCGATGTAATGTAAGCTTTTTGATTTAATCTACATAATTTTTGTTTGTATTTTTTTTTCTTCGGTCTCTACATTACATTCTCGGGCACATTCTCGGACCAAAAGTGAAATTCTTTCCCCCACTTTTTTGGCATTTCTCGAAGTTTTAAGACCTACTGATTCTAAAAAAGCAACCAAAAAATGTATATCTGTGTACCGGCCGGCCGGCCGTCACAACCGACGAAATCTATAGCACCGGAAGTTTATCAAAAAAACGTCAAGTGTGTCAAAAGAAGGAAATTTGCATATATTTTGCTTAAAAAACGTTCTTTTTAAGGAATTACGAGTAGGAAAATTGAATTTGGAAATCTTGATGTTCGGGATTGGTATGTGAGACCAAAAACTAGATTATTGCATTACAAGTTTTTCAAAAAATATTGTCAAGTGTGTCACCCATTTTTTTGGAAAAAAATGAAATTATTGTGTGACATGAAATGTAATCAAACATGAAATTGGACATGGACATTTTTGATTTTGTTGTAATTTTTGGAAATAGTTTGTATTTTTGATTTTGTAATAATTTTTGGAAAATTTTTTGAATTTTGAAAAAAAGGTTAAGTTTTTTTTATTTTAATTTATTGAGTATTTTTGGAATTTTGAAAGAAATATGATTTTGTAATATTTTCTCGACACTCTAAATGGAGAGGTTTTTGAGTAGTTTGCTGATTGTATCACCTTTTCACTAAACTATGCTAATTTATGATGTGTTATAATATTCCGGCAACGTACGTATTGATGTTTCATGCTAGTTTTGTAATACATTTCTAAACTGAGATGCCCAAAACTAAAAACAATGTCCTCATAAAAATGTTTTGCTGAAACCTATATCAAAATTCTTAACCCAGACCGAAGTCTCAATATATCAGAGATTTCTCTAGATTTTATCTGTAGATTTTATAGTTGAATTTATAAGGGCTCAATCCAGATTTCCGAGTATAAATTCAGTATTAAACCGTTTATTAATTTTTTTGAAGAAAAAGTCAAATGGGGCAACTTAATGTGCTTGAATTTTCTTTAGCCGCTCAAGAGTATCATATAACAAACATATAAGATACATCTGTCGGACGGCTTCGTTTCCTTATGAATTGCAATCAGCTAGATTATCCTTAGACGCCATTGCAATCTAATGTAGTGCAAGAATGTCGCTGCTTCTATTGCCAAAAGAAGTGTCTATTTGTTGGGATGCACATTAATCCAATCTTTTATCTAATCGTAAAATTGACACAATTCAATACTTCACTAATTTTCTGGTTTGTTCAGGACTAATATGCTAAGCAATAAATCATCAAACAATCGTGAAACGGATAATTACTAAGATTTTGCTACTTTCGTTTCCACTTTCAATTGTTAAAATTAATTATCGTTCAAGCTATTGATACGACAGATTAATGAATATTGGTACAGCATATAAAAGTAAAATAAGAGGTCGAAACTAATTTTTATAACAAATTTGCAACAAATCTAAAATTGGATTGACAATAATCAAGCTTGTGGCATATTTCTTGATCATGTGACGCAGATTTCTTCAACGTTGACTGAATAGAGTTTATTTGTGAGAATATCCAAGATATCACCTTCACTAGTAATATCTCACTGCTGTTAGCAGTGATATGTGATATCTCACGTTAATTCGTATGTCAATATCAGAAACTAGATTGTGTGGGGTTGTCATACCCACAGATCAAAAATGTTAAAAAACCGACAAGTCAACAAAAGACGATTCCCCCATGCGTCACTAAAACCAATAAAAAATTATTCTTAAAGAAAAATTATGTTAAGTAACAAAAACTTCCAAATTAAATTTTATAATCAACATCCTTCACTACCTATAAATCTCCCTTTTCACTTAACCAAACTCATAATAATCCAACGAAAAAGTTTTCTTCTCAATTTTCTTAATTAAAAAAAAATCTCAATTTTTCATCATCCTTGAGTTTCCCTATTCAATTCATTTTTCTTTTTATATAATATTTACACAATTCGACCACATTATAATCATCATCATCATAATCACATAAACAGAAATTTTTTTTTCTATATTTAAATATTTGACTTAGACTTTTTATGTTTAATAATGAGATCTATACGATTGACGTTGTGGGTTGTTTGTAGTCTCTACTGACTGAACTGAACTGATTGAATAACAACACAACCGTCCATAAATATAATAACAAACGAAAAACTGAAAATGGAATATGATTGATAGGAAATAATATTTGATTACAAAATGGTATAAAGAAAACAAAGAAATTTTCGATTAAGCTAATTTTTGTTTCTTGGGTTATTTGATTTATTTGATTAATTATTTCTGGAACTTACACATTTGTCATGTTAATTAGTTATGACGAGGATTGATTTTGTTTTTTTTTTTTCAAATTGATATGAATTTTGATATCTTTGTTATAAATACGCTATATCCTTTTAAACATTTGAATATTTTATAGAAGGACAGTTTTGAGAAATTTGATATGTTTTTGAACTGTGATGAAATGATAAACAAAAATTAGTAGTACTTAAATCTTTGAGTTTGATACTATAAATCTGAATCATCCACAAACACTTCATTATTTTTATCTTTTAACATCTGAACTCCTCCTACCCTAATTATAATTGATTAACATACCCTTGCCTGTTATGGTATTTCAACTACCTCTAACCTCATGCAACATAAATTACCAAAATATATATTAGAAACAGATAAAAATCGGAATTCAAACATATTTACATTTGCTGTACACTACACAATTTACACAATCAGACGACAAAAACATATTTGTATAACAAACAAAAAAATTTAGATATCCGCCCAAGTTAGGTAAGTATAATAAAATAAGAATTTATTTTCCCAAAAAACTACCATTTAATTTAATGAATATGTTGTAAATATGTATGAATATTGAATACCCGTAACATAATTAAGAAAATATAGACACATATTTAAAAAATATTTTTGGTAAATTTAAAGAAGGAGACGTGGAAACTAATTTTCGAGACTAATATTCGAGTGAAAATTTATGTAGGAATTTCTGGATTACTGGTGCTACCAGTAATTTTTACTCGTTCAGAGGTCCAAATGCGATCTGGTGCTCCGACTTTTATCGATTAATAGTTTTCAAATAAGAGTTTAAATTAATTTTTATATAGTTCAAATTAATAGTGTTCACATTCCCATAACTTCAAATATAAGATCGATACCGCTAATATGTATAAAATTGTGTAATTGTGTATCGTTGATATATAAGGTTGATTTTTATACTGTCGTTACAACAGTAATTGAAAACCACTTTATGACGAGCTTTCTTAAATACTTGAAAACTCTACTATGTAGCTCTGTACTGGTTTCACATTAACAAAGAAAATGTTTTAAATTCAGTTTTTAGTTTATTTTATACTTAAGTTAAAATCACAATTTTGTTGAACTATTCTTTAACTAAATTATTTGACTATTTTTCACTATAACAAAATCACAATCTAGATATTCACCTAAATTTTATTTATACCTAAATCACAATTAATTTTTTTTGGAAACATTTGTAAATCAGACTTGATTTACACAATAAGAAACTAAATATGTTTTGTCTTCGAAGGTAAAATATATTATCCCGGAATAATTAAACAACAAAAACGTTTTCCGTATGATAAAAAAACCTTATAATTCCAATACTTTTTTGTAAAGTAAATTATTTTATTTAATAGTAATCGCTGTTCTTTAGGATCTTTCATAGAAATTATTTATGTAAACAAAATATTAGGTTTGTTAAAATGAAAAATACATGTTTAGTTGAAGTAAGGAAAAGTTATTTATAAGTAGTTAAATTGGTGTAAGACATTGTAATCTTTAGAAAGGGGGCTACAAATTCTGGTGCTGGCCCACGACCCATGATAAGTCTCAAGCCGGGCAAAAGATATAAAATAAAAGATTAGAGGAAAAACTAAACATGTTTTGCGTGCGAATTTTGTATATCCTTAAGATAATATACGCCTATGTTGCTACATTTTTCGTCCAATTCCGATCTTCTGCCTAATTATTTATTTGATGAATTTTGGTGCGAATTTTCGCCGGTCGCTGGTAAAACTCTGGATCGGTATTCGATGCTGTTTCTTCCATCCGGGACCTCTGGTTAGGAATTTGTAAAATAATCGGGATGGGTTGACTCCCATTTCGCACCCCTCTTCACGTTTTCCTGACACTTAGCGCAATACTCAAATATAATGTTAGACTGGCCCCAAATGGCCATGCACACCACAATTCCAACACTTGACTTTCTAAAACAACTGTTTAGAAAATACCAAAAAAGGATATTTATTAACTGAAGGGTTATATGCGGTGTTAAAGGGTGAAACATTAGGTTGTGAAAGAACTTTTTGAGGTATCTATGATCGGGAAATAATATCAGAGGGATGTTCATCGATTGGATCGTCCATTTAATGTACTTGGCGGGTATCAGGATCGAAAAATCGATTGAAAAAGATGGGTCTAGATCCAAAATTCATTTGCCGCTCTGGAACAAAAGCTATTTGTCTCCAGGTGGACCCGATCAACACACATTTATCAAACAGTTCCAATGAGGTTGAAATGTTTTTCCTGTTAGTCTTTCTTTCAATCCAGTTCTCATGCTAGCATGCAGATTTAACATAAACTCGAAATCATTCAGAAGCGCAAACAATGAAAGAGTCAGCTCAAAAATTGCAGTAAAAAAATCTTGAAATGTTACTTCAGGTTGTTGCCTTCTGCCGCATATTGACTGCCAAACATCGAAATCGTTATGCGTGTCTTGAAATTGTTTTCGCATCGCTGTGCTAAGCTTCGACCAGGATCTAGGGTGGTCTGTTTCCTTGTAGGACCAATACCTGTTCAAAGCTTTGCCTTTTAGCAAATAATTAATGTCAGCAAGTAGTCTAAATTCAGGTAGGTTATACGAAGACGCGTTTGTCTCGACTTTACACAAAAATCGTTCCACATTGAGTCCGGTTTTTCAACCCATCGAAATACAATAGCCAATGATGAACAATTGACGGGCTACATAAGTTATAAGACATGGAAGAAGTACGACTATTAAATTCTCGAGGGTTTTGCATATAACGATTTGGACTAGAAGTAACTGGACCACTTTCAACAGTACTGGGGGCCCGGCAATGTTTTTAATGCGGTAGGATTGAGATACCTTTCGTAACAATATTCGATCTTTTATCAAATCAATTGTGTAGTTTTGGGAATTATCTACTGAAATTGGCAGCTGTTACTTTGTCGTATCAGCAAATGGTGTAGATAACCTAGATAAAGTATATGTTATAGTATTTGAAGTATGTATTTGTAAATATGTAGATGTTTCAAGATAGGTGGTGGAATGCTTTTAAAATGAGATAATTTATCACCAGAAGTTGAAGATGGAATTTTCAACGGAAATTTGCTAAAGGGAACTGAATTAGAATGTAGGTTGACATCGGAGTTATGAACAATATTATTAGCGAATGAGTTTGGCTGAATATAGGGGCTCAAAAATGTTTATCGAATTGGACAAGTAGAAGCTGAATAAGTAGACTGACTTGATACAGAAGCTAACGGTGGTTACTTAGGAATGGTTCCAGTATAAGAAGTAGCAGTTAAAATATTATATTGTTCAGATTCAGACGTTTTCTCCACATTATGCATAACAACTTTAGCAATGCTAATGTCAAGATCATTCAGTTATTTAATTAATTCGGTCTGAAAGACATTCATGAGCCTTCATGAGTATTACATTCATGAGCCAAAAGTGAAATTCTTACCCTCACTTTTTTTGGCATTTCTCGACGTTTTAGGACCTACTGATTCTAAAAAAGCAAAAAAGAAATGTATGTCTGTCTGTCGGCCGGCCGACTGGCCGGCCAGCCGTCCGTCCGTCATTACCTACGCTGCAGTGAAAAACGCTGGAGGGATTTTAAAATTTTTTTTCTTCAAAAAATAGGTATACTCAAGGGACAGGTCCGAAACGACGCTGTGTTCGATAACTGTACCGGAAGTGTGTCAAAAAATCATTAAGTGTGTCAAAAACAGCAAATTTTCATATTTTTGGCTTCATTCTAAGTGATTACGAGAAGGAACATTAAATTTGGAGAAATCTTGATGGTAGGAATTGGTATGTGAGATCAAAAACTAGATTATTGCATTATAAGTATGTCAAAAAAATGTTGTCAAGTGTGTCAAAAGAAAGATTTATATTTATTTTTTACCCAATTTTTTGGAAAAAAATAAAATAAATTATTATTATTAATAAATAATTATTATTATTATTTGTATTTAAAATTCCCTTAATGTAGTCTAATGTTAATACATATAGAACTACAAATTGACCAAGTGTCAGCCATTGATTTCACATTGATTGGAAACAACCAATAATGATTATACAATCGTGACTTAGGATGTTAATTAGAATAGAAATGTTCCCCATTCTATGAATTCACACAAAGTATTGTCTAGAAATTTAATGCAAAAAATCCCATATAATGTAAAAGCATTTCCATAATATGGAGTCTAATGACAGTGGAAAAATTGAACTTAAGTAAAAAATAATTAAGTGATGAAGAAGTTTCAACTTTGATATTGTCATCGCCTCAACGGCGTAATCGATAGCGTGTCTGCCCAAGGATTCGAGCTGGGCACTGACGAGGGTAGGTTTGAATCCGATCCGAAACACGTAAAAAATGTGAATTGTTGTTTTTTTCTGAGAAACTTCAAACCATACCTTTGAATTGAAAATATTCCAATTACTTCTTTATTTACTTGAGTTTAATTGATCTCAAAAATCCAAAAATAAATTTAAAATTCCCTTAATGTAGTCTAATGTTAATACATATAGAACTACAAATTGACCAAGTGTCAGCCATTGATTTCACATTGATTGGAAACAACCAATAATGATTATACAATCGTGACTTAGGATGTTAATTAGAATAGAAATGTTCCCCATTCTATGAATTCACACAAAGTATTGTCTAGAAATTTAATGCAAAAAATCCCATATAATGTAAAAGCATTTCCATAATATGGAGTCTAATGACAGTGGAAAAATTGAACTTAAGTAAAAAATAATTAAGTGATGAAGAAGTTTCAACTTTGATATTGTCATCGCCTCAACGGCGTAATCGATAGCGTGTCTGCCCAAGGATTCGAGCTGGGCACTGACGAGGGTAGGTTCGAATCCGATCCGAAACACGTAAAAAATGTGAATTGTTGTTTTTTTCTGAGAAACTTCAAACCATACCTTTGAATTGAAAATATTCCAATTACTTCTTTACTTACTTGAGTTTAATTGATCTCAAAAATCCAAAAATAAATTATTTGTTTCAATGAAATTTTATTATTATTATTGAGAATCATGGCCTTATAAGTTTGTCAAAAAAATGTTGACACAAGAATAGCTATTTATGTACCTAGGGCGTTATGTAGGTTATTGCGCCCGGAAAGCGACATAATCTAACCCGAGGGCCTCTGGCCCGAGGGATGGATGTCGCTTGATGGGCGTAATACCCAGTAACGCCAGTGGTGCATACAAGATTTTATGCTTCACTTAATAAGCTCAAAACTAAGAAAGAATTTAATTTGTTAGTCTATATTTGATATGCAAAAAAATACAAATGTATCATAGTATGCCAAGAAAATAACTATTTTGAAGTTTAAAATAAATATTTGTTGTTTGTACGTTGCTATGTAAACAAATTCTCCTAAATTTTGTAGCGTTTGACAAAAACATTGTATGACGTTTAAAATAATTTGATAGTTTTGGAAAACTATATGACCATTTAATAACTAAAATGTTGCCAAACATTTTTAAACAAATGTAAAAATCTTTTACTAGCTTAAATTGAATAAGAATTATCTACATTTTGTAGACAAAACTACTGTAAAAATAATTTCATTTAGTTTTTTAGCGTTTTAATAGCGGGCGTTATGAATTCATAATGCCCTCTCATAATGCTCCGGTTTTTATGAATGTGTTTATATATCGCGTATCCAAGACGTTATAACAAATTTATATCATTGTGAAGCATAAAGATTTTTATATATTTGTTTACCCAATTTTTTGGAAAAAAATAAAATTAATAATTTGCATGACATGAAATTTTATTATTATTATAGAGCATTATGGAATTATAGTTTGTCAAAAAAATAATGTCAAGTGTGTCAAAAAATGATTTCATTTATTTTTTTAACCAATTTTTGGAAAAAAATGTTTTTTTTTCGTTTTTATGACGTAAATGTAATCCAACATGAATTTGGACATGGAAATTTTTGAATTTGTTATAATTTTTGAAATATTTTTGGAATTTTGAAAAAAGTTTGCATGTTTGATTTTGTAATAATTTTTACAATATCTTTAGAATTTTTGTAAAAGTTTTAATTTTTGAATTTGTAAGAATTTTTGGAATATTTTTAGAATTTTGAAAAATTTTAAATTTTTGATTTTATCATAATTTTGGAAAAGTTTCAATTTTTGATTTTGTTATAATTTTTGCAATATTTTTAGAATTTTGGAAAAAGTTTGAATTTTTGAATTTTTAAGAAATTTTGGAATATTATTCAAATATAGAAAAAGTTTAAATTTTGGATTTTATTATAATTTTTGGAATATATTTAGATTTTTGAGAAAAAAATAGAATGTTTGTATTTTATATATGTTTTTAGAATTTTGAAAATAGTTTCAATTTTTGATTTTGTAAGAATTTTTGGAATATTTTTAAAATTTTGAAAAAATTTTAAATTTTTGATTATATTATATTTTGAATGACTTTGGAAAAAGTTTCAATTTTTGATTTTGTTATAATTTATGCAATATTTTTAGAGTTTTTGAAAAAGTTTTAATCTTTGATTTTGTAATAATTTTTGAAATATTTTTAGAATTTTGTTTGAAAAAAGTTTGAATTTTTGATTTTATTTAATTTTAACAATATTTTTGGAATTTTGAAAGAAATATGAATTTGTGATTTTGAAATATTTTCTCGAAACGCTAAATGGAGAGGTTTAGAGTAGTTTGCTGAGTGTATAATCTTTTCACTAAATTATGTTAATATATGATCTATTATAATTTTCCAACAACGTATTGATGTTTCGTGTTAGTTTTGTAATACATATCTAAACAGAGATAAAAAATACATATACTTTAACAAAAAGTTATGTTTGATATACATCGCTGCCCAAAACTAAAAACGATAAAAGATTTTTGCCAAAAACTATATCAAAATCCTCAACCCAGACCGAAGTCTTGATATCTCAGAGCTGTGAGACTTCAGCCCCTTCATATTTTATTCATTTAAATCATAACCATCGACAGATATTTTGGTTAACGTATGTACCATTTCATCGCAAAGGTTAATGGTTGAATATTTTTCATCGACAACAGCCGGTGAGATTGAAATACGCAATGAACGAGAACTGAAATGTTGCACACGTGATTTTATAGCAGAAAAAAATAAAGTTAGATGGTCGGACGGTAATTTCAATGGATCTTCTAGAGATTCTTGTATTTCAATTAATTTTTTTTCGTACAACGCAACTTCTCTTTGCGGATTGGAACATGCAGCGCATGAGAATATTTTGGTGCAATGTCACTACCAATTCCTTCTTTTTCCAGGTACTGTTTGAGCATAGATAATTGCATTGATTGCAAGCCTTTAATATGGCGTAAAACATTATAGTTCCCATAAAGAGGGTTACACAACATTGCATTAGATCGTGTACTCAGAATACGAGATAGTATGCTTTACAAATCATCCTTTAAAACCTTTAATAATACTGTTTAATAATTTATTTTTCATCTTCATTATATAGCTGTGATCAAATATTATCAATTAATTCTATCAAGATCATTTAATATTACAAATTTAATTTAAATAAAATCTAGTTTATTCTTCTGCTTTCCACAATCTCACTACTATTAATCTGTTATTATTTTATAGTTAGAATGCATATAGACCTGAACTATATTTTATTTGTTCGGGTAATTGAAATAAAAATAACTTGTTAAAGAGTTCCTCAGCTCGTTTTGCTGGACCCAAATTCACCCAAGCAAAAATTTTCCACCCTTGGCAGTTAGCGTGGCAATCTTAAAGAATCCTGTGATTGCCGTTGTTTTTCTAGATCACATATAACCCTTCTCTTAAGGAATGCTTAGGTATTGGTGTTTATATATCTGTAGGCTGGAAAAAGCGTAACTGTTGAACACATTGTTTTTCCGTAATGTCTTCCTGTTGTTGCACACAGACTCTAAGATGGTTTGAGTGACAGTGAATTTGCGTCCTTCCTGCAGATCCCCTATGTCTCATAACCTGTCTGCCCCATCCATCCAATGCCGTACTCTATTTATAAGACCTCTCAAATATGAACCTTGACTGGATGTGGCATGTTCCTACCCTACCTGACTATCATGATACCCGCTGTCACGGAAACGACTGATTGAAATCTCTTGGCTCCTCCACCCAGTTCCTCCCATTCACATTAACTCCCCTTACCAGAAACTCAACCGCTAGTTCAGCATCCTAAATTCTGAAAAACAGATGATCAAAAGATTATGCAACCGCCATTTTGTCAAAAACAGCGTGACACTTAATAACCGATTAAAAAAACAAAAGCACAACATTTAAGGAAAGAGAGAGAGAGAAACGAGACCTACTTGTGGGAGATCAAAAACCAGACGTATTAGTGGGCGATGTCTTACACATCTATAACAAATGCCTAAACTATTTATTGTCTATAAAAAAATTTATATAATAATATTTATTTATTTATTAAAAATACATATATCAATATCAAAAAATTTATTTATTTATAATAAATTTATTAGAATCAAAAATTTATTTATTTATTATCACTACAAGAATACTTGAGCAAGAATCGCGCGCTTGCGAGCCCCCTTTCCAATAATGGTGTGTAAGATCTGATGTAGTTTGGCCCATAACGACCAAATTCTACAAAACAGATCTTCCACCCAACTAAAAAGGGGAATCTATACCTAATCTGGTCGGCCCCTTTACGACCAGAATTCACAGACCAAATATGCTTCCTCTTACTATTAATAAATCATTAAATATTTAAACTAATGCCAAGCATGGAGAACGCTTCCGAGCAACAGACTTCAATTTTCCAAGCAACGGTTATAGTTCCTAAACAGAAATCTCCTGGCAGATTAGGAAGCGCGTTCCTTAGCTTATTTATTTAAGTCCAGTTTAGTTTTGTCCTTCTTAGCCGTCTGGGCGTTACCGGATCAGGCATTGGAACCAGCTGAATCCCTGATTCGGCATGACCACCGACTCAGAAGGATCAACTTCTGGCCCACCTGCTCGTTTGATCAAAAGCATTATTGTTTTACAGAAATAAAATCTCAATAAAAAATTATCAAAATGAAATTTTAATTATATTATTAAAATAAGATTTATCCAAAAAACAGTTTTTTTCTCAAGTAAGAAAAAAAACCGTAAAAATTGGTCCCTATTTCGGCGCCAAATGTTGTAACTTTTATTCAGAAAGTATGACAAAATAATAATGTAGTTAAATCGTAAGCCGACTATCAAACGGACGAATCTCGGTTTTATAAATCTCTTATTAAAAAAAATTCAAAGAAAACAAATTCTACATTACCTGCAGACAAAAAAGAGAAAAACCGGTTTAAGTATCAAAATGCTAGGTTTAATCATTATGAACCAAAAAAAATGAATGGCTTAAGAATAAAAAATAAGAAAAACACGCTCCAGTATTCTTCAATCCTCAGGTTGATTCTTCAGTTTCCCTTTTTGCTGCAATAATATTGTCCTTTACGTCCTGTCCTGTAAGTAAATATACCATTCAATGAAGCCGATAACGTAAACATCCATCCAGCCAGCAAAAAATGTTTCTCCTCATGCCACTAATGCCTCTCTTTATTTTGTTTAGTTACTGTCGGGGCTTTCCCACATTTTCGCTCATAAAAACTATTTTATATAACACACACCAGCCTTTCCAAAAGAAACTAATATGGCGTCGTGTTCAGCTGCGTTACACAACTTCTTATTCTATTTGTATATATGTACAATGTACATGTATATTATAAAATAAATTGGTTTAGTCAAAATAGATTTATTATTTTTCATTGTTACAGTAACTCGTTTGATCATTTCCTTCTATTATCAAAAATATTCTGGATACATTTAGTATTTGTAATATAATTTTAAAATTCATTAAACATTGTTTTAATTGTTTAACCAAAAGAAATTCAAATATATAATATTTAATTGATATTACTAAATAGATACAAAATAAAACTCATTTAAATTCATCAAACAGGTAGTTTGGTTTAATGGGTTCGAATCCCGACACGAAACACACTACAAATTTTCTATAGGAGTTTTTATAACAGAAAAATAAAAATGATTTCGAATTGCAAAATGCAAGTGATTTTCAATAGGTACTTAAGCTTCATCGCCCACAAAAAACCCTCCATTTCATAATATTTTATTAAAATTTATGGATGACATTTTTTCCAAGTTTTATTCGTCAGCGTCACTTAAATAATCTGCTTTATTAAAAATGTTTTAATGTTTATCCTAAACACAAAGCCTTATATCCACTAATTTCCCTACCGTTTATAAAAAACTTTGAATCAAAAAACATCAAAACTGAATTATCTACTTTTATTGTCAAAAAATATTGTTCTTTTATAAATGAGATCTAAAATAAATCTAAACAATTTTATCAATTGGTTTTTACTTATTGCTTGCTTTCCCTATCATCGGCCACCATATGATGATTTTTTTTATTATTTCTTTCATTTTCGTTATTTTCATTAAATCTGAAGGTAAAAGCTGATTTACACGCTCAACTCAATTGTTTCATACAAATGACAAAATCTAGTCGTAAAAAATGTACTTTACAAATTCGCCATGTTTGACAAATTGAAATTAAAAAAATCTTATTAAAATATACATTTTTCTTATACGTGTAATTTTTTAAAAAGTCTTACTTAGTACCTTACAAACGAAAATTTTTTTTATGAAAACCGGTTTACCCGTGTGCAAGAGCACAATATAATTTTAAAGTTTTGTTGTCTCTAAATTTTTTAACAAATTTTGAAACCACCCTGTGTCAAAACTAAGAAAAAATAAAAACACGTATAGGGCTCGTATACTCGGGTATCGGATAACCGGGTACCCGCGTATTTTACCAAAAATTATAGTACTCGAATATCCGGGTAATAGCTTCGAGTACCCGGGTATAACAAAAACAAAATTCTTATGAAGCTCACTGTCACTTTTGCTGATTTATTCAAAAAATAATTTCAGAAAATATATGTTGCATTGTTGTATTTTAGATAAGTTCGTAAATCAGCTAAGGCCGTCAAATAGTTACGAAGCTTGCAAGTCACAAAGTATGGAGCGTTTTACCAAAGAAGATTTATAAAATGAATGAATCTAGATTTTTTAGAAATACTTCTATCACCTTAAAATGTAGATCCTTGAGAGATTCCTGAGTACTCCCACACAAACGACTACAGTCATTTTCCGATGGTTTAGTTTCTTTTATTTTTATAATTAGAGCACGTAGAAGTTCAGGAAGGTCAAAAGTTGAAACTAATTTTAGATTGTAAAACACGGTGGAACATACTTATTGCAGCAATAAATCGATTTCTTAAATTAAAAAATTGCATTAATACTACACTCGATGAGCTAGGCGCTGACAAAATGAACGAATGCGATTTGGAAATATTAAAAGAAATCTCTTATATTCTCGAACCACTTATGCTAGCAGTACAAGAACTGAATACAAAAAACGCCACCCTAATAACAGCTGAAGGTACTTCTACGTACTAAAAAAAATAAACGAGATTAGTCTTTCTCGTGAACTATTTGAAAAACGAAGTTAATGAACGTCGACAAAAGGATATAATAACATTATTGTTATATTTGCATCATTGCATTTTTTCAAAAGGCAATGAGTTTTTAAGCTACGCAACAAAAATTTCTACAAAGCAGCTTGCTCATCAATTATTATTACGTCTACACTCGAATAAAAACAACACCAGAGTTGCAGATCAAAGCTCAAGCTCTTCTGATTGAGAGCGGGAACCAACATCAGTATATAATGAGTTACAGCATTGTCTTGCATTATATATAACTAAAACCAAAGAAAAAAGCGAACATTTAAATGTTGACCAATCCCTTCCATTTATGCAGACAAATGGAGGTAGGCGAAACCACATGTTAGATAATCTGTACTCTTCACTGCTTACTATAAATCCTACATCAACGGCATGCAAACGGGTGTTTTCAGTAGCCGGCAAAATATAATAACCAAAATTCGCAGTTCGTTAGCTCCTTCCACACTCAACGGCTTAATATTTTTAAAATACTATTTTATAAACAAAAAGTTATTGTAAATATTATATTATTATAAAATTTGATTTCATTTAACGTTTAACATATTTTTAAGAATTAAATTAATTGAATTAAATAAATATCAATATTAATTGAATTGAATATGTACAAATGAACTATTAAAAATTTGTTTTGTTTTAATTATCCAACTACCCGGGTTACCCGGGTAACCCGGGTATTTGAGTAAAATAACTACTCGATACCCGGGTACTTAATGTTCGAGTATTTTACGAGCCCTAAACACGTATTAATGTTTTTGCTATACTAATTTTTAGAAAAATTTTCACGAAAAAAACTAATATTGAAATGCCGGTAAATCTGTGCTTATACCTTTTAGAAATCCGTATTGACAGTCACTCAATTTTTTTTTTTGCGTCGCTGCCTTTAAATAAGGAAATGTACCGCTAGTATGACCCAGATTAAATATGTGCATTAAAGGTTCTACTATGTGCCGAGAAATTTTTTTTCCAAAGTATTCATAGCTGTATATTTTAGCTCACTGATAGTTATTCTAATTCCGTTTTGTGTGATTGAGGTTAAAAAACAGTTGAAGAGTTCAAAAAAATTATAATAAATTAAATTATTCTGATCTTCTTTTTGTTTTGTCGAAGTAGCAGTTAAATAACTGTTGGACAAGACATCGAGTTATCTGATATAATGCGAAAAATACGTTTTGCTCATAAAAATTGTGTTCCTATTAAAAACCGGAACCGTAAAAAAACTCTGTTTTAACAAATTTGTTTGTTTGTAGAACTAATTTAGAAGGAACCATAATGACGTAGTTTCTAATCACCTAGACTAAAAAGTTCAATTGTTAAGTCATGCCCAGTATTCAGACTTGTAAATTGAAATTCGAAATCCTAGGAATTCGTTCTTTTGTTAAAACTTAAAACCATCACTCAACTTGTTTTCGTATTCCTTTTAAATTTGTGTGAATATCGATCCTTAAACCATTACGATTTTTATCAATATATAAACAATTCGAAGGAAATCGATCGTGATCGTGATTTATATCGTTTTAAATTTTCTTCTCACACATCTAATATTTTATCTAACATTTAAAATGTATAATAAAAACAAAACATGGAAACACAAATTAGTCCTTTTTCTCTAACAAATATCTCATTTGGGATTTAAGACATTTTGACGATCTTCCAATATAATCAATTTTTAATTTTTCTTTTTTTTTTAAACATAAATGACACAAATTAAACTTCATTTTTGCGTGGGAACCTTTCACCCTTGAATTAGAAATTAAGAAAAACAAAAACGAGATATATTTATTAGTCTCTAAAGACTCTCAACATGTTTTGTGGTTATATAATTTGGTTCAGAATATTTTAAATAATTTTATTAAAATTAGACAACACAAAAAAAACCAACATCTGGACGATCGTGTATTCAGAATTTTAAATAATGAAGATCAAAAAAACAGAACGGAACCACAAACTTACTGTAATACTCGTATTGTTAAGAAAAAGGTTGAAATTGACATAACTTTTTACGTTATTCATTCACACTTTTGGACAATACAAATTTTACGGTCATTTTGTGGGTGTTTAAAGATAATTTTATGGTCTAACGCCCTCTGATAGTTTTAAATTATTTTATTAGTTCTTTTTATTTTTGTAAAATTTGTCATACACGTAATAAATTATATAAATAATTTTATGGTTAATTTTATTGTATTCATTCATTCACATTACAATTTAACAAATAACAGAAGACAAAAGAAAATCAAAGGATGACTGAATAAATGATATTAAATCTTGTTTGATGTCAAAGTCAGATGTCTCAATTACGAAAACTATATTTGAAATGAAAAATTATTTAGTTCCGGAATTGGACAGAATGTTTTTTTTGTTTTATATTTTGTATTATTCTTTGGTTTTGTTAGTGTTTTGATTTTCTTTTTGTTCAGTTTTCGTAAGAAGCGAAAGGTGATTTTTTTTGTCATAGTTAAAGTTGAAGATCTTTAGGTGATTTATGTATAGTTTTTTAATTGTTCTGATTTATAGTTGGAGTTTTTATGTTTTCTGTTTGTTAACGAACGGCCGACATACTTCAGTACTATCCAGGTGGTATTCTTTGTAATATTGTAATGTGCTAGAGCCCAATCTTAAATCATAAGTTAGAAATTAAAAAACCGCAACCAAACCAATACTAAGCAATCCCCAATAAGTAAATTTCATTTCATTTTAACTCACTGGTATTGATAAAGTTACGGTTTGGAATCCCAACCGAAACACGTAGAAAGAGAAAAATGTACATAGTTTTAATGTAATAAACTCTAAGGTTTATTCAGAGAAACCCAAAGCTGATTTCGAATTGAAAAAAGGACTCACATAGTTGTTGCTTGAGTTTCATTGCTCATTCTCCGGTGTATGTTTTTTATGTTTGTTGCGGTCATACACAAAGGCAAATAAAAGCAAAAAATGTTTATGAGCAATGGGGTTGAAAGAATCAATAGCAGGTTATAGTAACAGATTTGCAGTTATTAAAATCAACATTCTTTTAAAGTAATTGCGATACGTCTTCTATAATTGCATTTAGTGTTGATAACTCAAATTCGGATTGCCTTAAATTATTAATTTCTGAGTTAGTTGTCACAACTACCGCACTCTTGAAATTGGTATATTAAACAGATTTATTCAGTTGCCACAACTAATACCGTTTTTATGGTTGTTATATTTTGAGTTTTGTTTGTTCTTTCTTTTCTTTAGTTTGAGATGTTATCTTTGCTAAAGTAAACATTTCATTTTGAATTATGTGTTTATATTGTTCTGTTATCTTTGTAAATCGTGTAATAAAAAAGTGTTTGGTTTTGGATGTGATGTGTGAATTTTTTGTTAAAATAGTTGGACTAATTTATTTTAGAATGCAATTTTAATCAGTTTGGATTTATTTGTTTAAAGTTTTAAGTCACTCGAACTGAATGTATTCAATTGAATAGAATGAAACATTGCCTTGAAAAGGATATACAAATATGGAAGACAAATTCCATCCCAAATAGTCATTGAATAAAAGTCATTCAATGTAAACGTAGTTCAAGTATGAAGAACGGTAAAACGTTTTCGAAGAGAAAATAAAATAAGAGAAAAAATTAACACTAAAATTCAAGTAAAAATATTACCCCGCCAGTTTGTCAAAATTTGAAATGAATCCAGACCTTTTCAACTGAACCTAGATCATTTGCCATAGTTTCATCAAGATCCTATGCAGGCATGTCACGAAATTTAAATTTAAATTTTAAATTTTAGTTTTACATTTGAATTTTAAATTTAATTTGAATTTTAAGTTTGAATTAAAAATATGAATTTGAAATTTGAATTTTAAATTTGAATTTTAATTTTGAATTTTAAATTTGAATTATAAATTTGTTAAATTTGAATTTTAAATTTGACTTCTAAATTTGAATTTTAAATTGGAATTTTAAAAATGAATTTGAATTTTGAATTTGAATTTTATATTCGAATTTTGAATTGAATTTTAATTTTGAATTTGAATTTATGTATATTTTAAATTTAAACTTTAAAATTGAACATCAATTTTGAATTTGAATTTTAAAATTGAATTTGAATTTTGAATGTGAATTTTAAATTTGAGTTTTAAATTAGAATTGTAAATAATTAAATTTGAATTTTAAAAATGAATTTAAATTTTGAATATTATATTCGAATTTAACATTGAATTTAAATTTTGAATTTGAATTTGAAATTACATTTTAAATTTTAAATTTAAATTTGAACTTTAAAATTGAACTTTAATTTTGGATTTTAAATTTGAATCTTAAAATTGAATTTGAATTAAATTTCAAATTTGAATTTTATATTAAAAGTATAAACTTAAATTTTAAATGTGAATTTTAAAATTGAGTTTTAAATTTGAATTTTGAATTTAAATTTTGCATTTAAATTTCAAAATTGTGTTTTAATTTTGAATTTTGAATTTGAATTTGAATGTTATATTCGAATTTTGAATTGAATTTTAAAATTGAATTTGAATTTTATCTTCGAATTTTAAATTGAATTTCAATTTAAAATTTCAATTTTATATTTGAATTTTAAATTTCAATTTTAAAATTGAATTTTAAATCTTAATTTTGAATTTTAAATTTGAATTGTAAATTTGAATTTTAATTTTGAATTTTATATTCGAATTTTAAATTGAATTTTAATTTTGAAGTTGAATTTTGAATTTATATTTTAAATTTGAATTTAAAACTTGAACTTTAAAATGGTACTTTAATTTTGAATTTTAAATTTTAATCTAAAAACTGAATTATGAATTTGAATTTTAAATTTTAATTTTAAATTAAAATGATAATTTTGAAGTTTTTATTTTAATGTTTAAATTTTGAATTTTAAATTTGAATTGTTAATTTGAATTTTAAATTTAAATTTTAATTTTCAAATTTCAAATTCATATTCATTTCCAAATTAAAAATTCATAATTAATCAAATTTAAAATTCAAATTTCAAATTAAAATTCAATTTCAATTCAAATTTCAATTTTAGTTTTCAATTAATTTTCAATTTTAAATTTCAACTTTAATTTTCAATTTTAAATTTTAATTTTAATTTTCAACTTTAAATTTCAATTTTAATTTTCAGTTTTAAATTTCAATTTCTATTTTTGATTTTAAATTTGAATTTTGATTTCTAATTTTAAATTTCAATTTTAATTTTAAATTTATTTTCAATTTTAATTTTCTATCTTAATTTTCAATTTTATATTAAATTTTTATTTAAAATTTCAATTTTAATTTTCAATTTCAATTTTAAATTTAAATTTTTATTTCCAATCTAAATTTTAGTTTTCAATTTAAATTTCAATTTTAATTTTCAATTTTAAATTTCAATTTTAATTTTCGATTTGAAATTTCAGTTTTAATTTTCAATTTTAAGTTTCAATTTCAATTTTAAATTTTTATTTTTTATTTTCAATTTAAATTTAAATTTTAATTTCCAATTTCCAATTTCAATTTTTAATTTTAATTTTTAATTTAAAATTTTAAATATCAATTTTAAGTTTCAATTTTAATTTTTAATTTTAATTTTCAATATTAGTTTTCAATTTTAAATTTCAATTTTAATTTAATTTTAAATTGAAATTTTAAAATCGAAAATTATAAGTGAAATTTAAAAATGAAATTTAAAATCAAAATTTCTAAATTGAAAATTGAAAATTGGAAATTAAAATTGAAATTTAAAATTGAAAATTAAAATTAAAATTGAAATTTAAAACTTAAAATTGAAAATTAAAATTGAAACTAAAAATTGAAAATTAAATTAAAATTTAAAATTGAAAATTAAAATTGAAAATCAAAATTGAAATTTAAAATTGAAAATGAAAATTGAAATATAAAATTGAAATTTAAGATTGAAATTTTCAATGTTCAATTTCAATTAAATTTCAATTTTAATTTTCAATTTAAAATTTTAATATTAAATTTCAATTTTAAATTTCAATTTCAATTTCAATTTTTAATTTTAATTTTCAATTTTTAATTTCAATTTTAGATTTTAAATTTAATTTTCATTGTTCAATTTTAATTTTCAATTTTGAATTTCAATTTGTATTCTCAGTTTTCGATTTTAAGTTCGATTTTAAATTTCAATTTTAAATTTCAAGTTTAATTTTTAATTTTAAATTTCAATTTTAAATTTCAATTTGAATTTTCAATTTTTATACCAAACGTCGTGTATTAATTACAGGAATTATTAAAACTGATGCAAAATCTTTCTTTTCATTAGATGTTACAAAAAAAAATTCAAATATAAAAATAAAAATACTAAATATGTCGTTTTCCTTTATTTCGTTTTTAGTGCCAAAACACGAAACATTAAAATCAATAACAAGACGACCAACATTCCATTCAATCGCTATTTCTATTTAAATAATTGAGATAATATTTTGTTTGCTTTAGTTTATTTCTTTAAATGTTGTACTATTATCAAAAAAAAAAAATTAAATTATATGAACATAAAATTGAAGATGTTTCATCCCAAAATAAATGTCGCAAAAGAAACAATTGATATCTTTCATTTTTTATATTATTTTTACTATAACATTTAACGTTTTCGAAACAATTTCAAAATAAAGTGTGATCACTGGTATTTCGTTTGTTTTAAATTAATCACAACAAATTCCAATATTTTATGTATATTCCATATTTTGAAATTATTGTTGAAAACATTTTCCGCAAAGTCAACACCATATCACACAGATAGAACAAATATTTCGCGTGTTTGTATCTGGGACTTTCGATTATTGATTTTAAATAATTATAAACAAAAACAAAAAATTAAATTTTTTTTGACCAACAATTTAACAACAAACAATTAAATTAAATTAAATTTTTCATTGTATATTATTATTATTAATTTAAAAAAAAATTGCACTCAAAAATTTTCAATTATAATGAATTCATTAAGTTTGAATGTTGGAGTTAATTCACGGAACTCCAGTATTGCACACTCGTACAAGTATATAGGAAAAAAAATTAATGAAAACGCATGAGAAAAAAATATGACAAAAAACCCATTGAACTATTTGTTCAATATGGAGTTTTTATGCATTTTATATATTCAACCGTCACAAAACACAAACAGTTTAGCAAAAGAGAATTACAGTTTCATTCGAAAGAATGTGAAACAAATTGGTGGTGGTATGTATGAAAAAACAGTACGATCAATCGAAATGGTTTTATCTGTTTTAGTCTAATTACAAAATCCACATCAAAATAATTATAACCAAGCAAAAAATCGATCATCATCCAAAATTCAACTCATCTCACTAATTATTGTGATTCTTATTGATATTTTAATTAACAAAAAAAACTAAACTATAACTAAAACAACAAGAAATGGTGAAAAAAAACGTTATACAACTTCATCAAACATAACATTGAAATGTTGAAAATAGTTCAACTATTTTTTTGTTCGCATGGTTATTGGAACTTTAAATTGAAACAAATTTTAATATTTAGTTGAATAGATGAAACGATCAAATTATAGAATTCTAAATAAAATTGTTCTTGTTATATTCACAATTAATTATTGATTATAAGTAACCGTTAAATCTTTTTATAATTTCGTTTTAGTTATAGTTTACGTATGAAATAATGGCAAATGTGAATTTTGTTTTATTTCGATTTTTTAAGCATAATTAGTTTATAATTTTGATGTTTCGAGTTATTATGATGATTGATCGAATGTAATTTAATGTGATTTAAATGCAATCTATCAGATGGATGATTTGTAAACTAATTCCTATAAGCAAAAAACTATAGAATATTTTTTTCTCTCGATACACACAAAAGCAAGTAACATTAATAATTTTTTCTATAAATAATTTTCCCATCTTCTTCAACAAGACAAAAATAAAAACAACCCAAAAATTTAATTTTTTATTCTTCTAAGTAAAAACATAACCAAAAAATTCCATTTTTATTGTATATCGTTGATAAAGACCTAAGTCTATATTTCATGTCATTCTATTTTCATTGTCTTTCAGCTTTCTGTTACAAGGAAAATACAAGGAAAAAATAATAAAGAAAATTATAAATTGTACATGTTAAAAATTGGTTGGTTCATTTGCATGTAATTATTTTTTTTGTTTTCGTAAGACTTTATTCTGGTTCATTCGACTTTTTTGTTTTACTGCGTTAAAACTTTTAACTGTTAAAGATAACAAAATGTAATAAAATAGAAGAAAATTTAAAATTAAAGTTTGTACCATGAAGATGGTTTGTCAGAAATTTGAAAGAACAAAAATTGAATAGAAATTTGAAAGAAACGGAATAGGTGAACATTCTTATAGTGTTTTCGATTTTACAAAAAAGTGACTTTATCCAGTGCACATTCTGTATGATTATCGAAAAAAAATGTATGCCTTAAAATATACGTTTTCTTTGTTGAATTGCATCCAGTTTCGCCATTTTTTGTGGCAATTACTTTCCATTTGTTGACTTTTTATTGGAAGATGGGGCAAAAAGGTTACCTTGTACAAAACTACAGTACAACAAAAAAAAAGTTAATTAAATGTGGCGAGTAAAGACAATATAGAAGAAGATCGCCATCCCATCTCATCGCTGACCACGGTCAAGATCTCGAGCTAGCTCAAAAAATAAGACGGGATCGTGTATCTACTGCCGAACATTTTGAGCAACGGCACGTAAATGTAAATCTCCGAGCTCGTTTGATCAATCCGCATCTAAGTTGATGTAAATAAATATTTAACCCAAAACGAGGTCGAAGCAACTGTGGATCGACAGTAAACATTCCAGCCATTCATTTACGATAGATTAAATTGACAGATCAAATTGACAGATCTTTTTGATAGACCCGGTAGGCAGATCTTTTGGCACCTCCAGCATTTTTGTAGAATTTCCCTTTATTATTTGGGATCCAACTGTCACTCTATTATACAATCGACAACAATTGCTAATTCTACTAAAAAAGTTTATTTCCATAACAGCAGAGCCGAATTACAATATATGTGTCAAAACCAGGTGGCGGCTAGATCTGTGAAACTGTGAAAATCTTAGCTGTAAAATAATCCTTGATGATGAGACGCTATTGTGTCCTCGAAGAAACGACCCTTTATGTAACTATGTGTGGGCTTTAATCATTAAGAAAGACAGTGCGTCACAGGATCCAGGAATATGTCACCGGCTGGATTATTGGCAACTACATTTTTGTTTTGTTTCAGCAAATGTGGAACCTTGATCTTAGAAGATTTTTATGTGTTGTTGTGACACATATTGTAATTCTTACTACACAACACATTTTATTAAATAACAAACTTGTGATGAACAGTGTACACTGTGCATTCCTGATAGTGTAATCACTATCAGAAATATTAGAGAAATGCCGTGTCTTGAGATTTTTTAAATTTCCGACCAGCTTTAATCTGTGAGTTCGAATATGCCTTTCCTTCTCAACCCAGTACAAATGCTGAATTGCACGCAAAAGTTTAACAAAAAGACGAATTCAAGTGAGTAAATAATAGGGACTCTGACAACCCGAAAATTCGAAGGAACCAAGACCATCACCCACACCACTTCAAATACGATTACAACATTTAAAAATTAAAATGTTGTACTTACCCTATTATTGCCCTCTGATCCAACTTTTCATGCCTCAGTAATTTAGCCAACCAACTATAAACTAAACGTTGCGCCTTTGGTCACGGCGATTGTTGAATATCAATAATAAGTTGTAGTAAATTGGCTTATGAAATCCAAATGACTGTATTGTGCGTGTGAGAGGGCTGTGGTCGGTGTAAATTGTGAATTCGCAACCTTCGACAAAATACCTGAAGTTTTTTATATCTAGGTAAATTGCGAGTAACTCTCGATCGAAAGCGGAGTATTTAATTTCAAAGTTTCTTCGAAAAGAATCCCAGTGGTTCCCAAACAATCATTGTTACGTTGCTGTAACACTGCTCCGACAGCAATGTTCGATGCATCAGTAGTGATACTGTATGCAGTACGTTACGTGGATGAACTAACAACGTGACATTACCCAATTCCGTTTTTCGCTTGGCGAATGCGAGTTGACATTCATTTGGTTAAGTGAAATTTTTTGGAGTCTTGGTTTTTTTCAGTAAAGGAACTAAGTGTGTATGAATTGGAGCTAGTGTTTCAGCTAGTTTCGGTATGAATCGATGTTAATAATTTAACATACCTACGAATTGCTGAATACATTTGATTGATGTTGGTGCTGAGACTTCCGTAATGGTATTAATTCGTTCTTGAGAAGGCAGAATACCATTAGGCGTTATCGTGTGGCGAGAGTGTTCACGCCAAAAACGCATTTCGAACTCTTTATGTGAACGCCAAACTCGCTTAGTTTTTGGAAGAGTTGTTCCAAATGGAGCTGGTGTTGTTGAAACCACTAAAATTCGTCGATGTAGACGAATACGAAGTCTAAATTTTGAAAGATTTCGTTTATGAAACGTGAAGCGGCATTGCGTAAGCCAAAAAGAATTCGTATGAATTCAAAAAGGCCAAATGGAGTAGTGATCGTCGGCTTCTGAATATCTTCAATCGCGACAGGAATGAGATGATAAGCTCTAACAAGGTCAATTTTAGAGAAAATTTTGCAACCAAACAAGCTCATCGAAAAATTTTGTATGTGCGGTATCGAATAGCGATCAGGAATTGTGACCGCGTTTAACCTGTGATAATCTCCACACGGTCTCTACTCGACATCTTTTTTTGTCACCATGTAAAGCGGACAAGATACAGAGGAGGAGGAAATGCGACAAATTCCAAGTTCAACTATGTGATGAAATTCTGTGAACGTAGCTTTTTGATGAATCGTATCTAGTCTGTGTGATCTTGACACGGACAAGTGCCTGGTGGTAACAATGTGATGCACTACGTTATGTTTGACCGGTAAACTGTATTTTGGCTCTGATGTCAGGGAAGGAAGCTTCTTTAGTGGCAGGCTATAATCGTTGTCGATCATGAAATGAATGGGAGTAGGCATTTCTACGTTAACCATTGTGGCATTGATTGACAGCTGAGTAGCTGAATCAATCAGCCGTTTTCGTTTCAGATCCTCAAGAAGACCAAATTTACTGAGAAAATCAGCGCCAATGATCGGACGCTTCACTTGCGCTAGTACGAAAGCGTTTGTGAAAGTTCTTTTTGGGCCAATATCTACCTATAGGAGCTTTGTTCCGTAGGTATTGATTATCGTTCCGTTGGCAGCTGATAAAACTAGATCGGTTGATTTGAGATATTTAAACTCGATGCACAAAGTTTTACTGAGAGCACCGAAAGGTCTGCTCCTGTATCAACTAAAAAAGTTAAATGATTGAGTGGATCGTGGACGAAAAGTCGGTAGGATGTACTGACAATCACGTCGTTGTCACCAAATGATGATCTAGAGGTGATGTAAGGTACCTCTATTGATCATGCAATTTTTTGTTAAGAGAAACACCAATTCACTTTTGCTAATATGAATTATGAAACAGTTATTTATTGTAACATAATAATGTCCACAAGAGTTATTATAAGTAAGGATATTTATGATCTATTGAATTTATATTGATAAAATTATTTTACACTATATTTAACAAAGTATATTGTACAGCACTCAAATATATGTACAAGCTAGCCTTGTATTTTTCGCGATAACAATATTGCAAAACTTAATATTTGATAAACCGAGAGCAAGTGAAGTTAATTTCTTTCTTTCTTTCGTTTATTTATTTCTCTAGAGGCCAACCAAAAAAGGCAAAGAAAATCCATTATGAATAGTTCTTACTCTTTTTTTATAAAAAAAAGTCACAAGTGTGAATATAACTGGCTCTTCGAGGGTTCCATGTATATATTATTTTGCAAGAATAGTTCTTCTCCACAACACGATCTTAGAAATAAGCCAAAAACGGTGCGAAAGTTACAGAAAGTTGAAATAAATTGTTTTGCACTCCAAAAAATAATCACCTTTCATGTGACAACAAAAATCACCTTTCATTTACTTGACATGATCAAAAATATTTTTTTTCGAAATTTCTATTCTCAACCCTCCATTCTATTCCAACCCACATTTCAAATTATAACTACCAAGCAAAATTAGTTTTTATTTAACAAAATTCCTACACCCGTGATTTTTTTAAAAAAATTTCTTTTGTAATGTTCGTAGATAAGAGGAGGGAGTCGAAAACTGTGTTTTCGAAAATAACAAAAAAAATTGTGTACAAAATTGTGTTTTTTGTTGTACAAAAAACATCACCTTTCATATGCAAGAAATCACCTTTCACCATCATGTCAAGTGGGGTGACATGATCAAAAATTTTTTTTTCGATATTTCCACTCTCAACCCCATCTCCCATCCAAAATTTGAAATTATAACAACCAAAAAAATATGATGGGGCTGAAATCTCACAGCTTTGAGATATCAAGACTTCGGTCTGGGTTAAGGATTTTGATATAGTTTTCGGCAAAAAACTTTTATGAGGACATGATTTTTAGTTTTGGGCAGCGATGTATATCAAACATAACTTTTTGTTAAAGTACATGTATTTTTTATCTCTGTTTAGATATGTATTACAAAACTAACAAGAAACATCAATACGTTGTCGGAAAATTATAACAGATCATAAATTATGTTAATTAGTAAAAAGATAATACAATCAGCAAGTTACTCAAAACCTCTTCATTTAGCGTTTCGAGAAAATATTTCAAAATCACAAATTCATATTTCTTTCAAAATGCCAAAATTATTGTAAAAATTAAATAAAATCAAAATTCAAACTTTTTTCAAAGAAAATTCTAAAAATACTTCAAAATTTATTACAAAATCAAAGATTAAAACTTTTTTCAAAACTCTAAAAATATTGCATAAATAATAATAAAATCAAAAATTGAAACTTTTTCCAAAATTATAAAATTGTAATAAAATCAAAAACTTAAAATTTTTCACAATTCCAAAAATATTCCAAAATATTAAAAAAATTGAAACTTTTTTCAAAATTCTAAAAATATATATAAAATTCAAAAATTCTATCTTTTTTCAAAAGATATTCCAAAAATTAGAATAAAATCAAAAATTTAAACTTTTTCTAACTTTTAATAATATTCCAAAAATTCTTAAAAATTCAAAAATTCAACCTTTTTCCAAAATTCTAGAAATATTGCACAGATTATAACAATATCAAAAATTGAAACTTTTTCCAGAATTATAATATAATCAAAAAATTCAAAATATTTCAAAATTTTAAAAATATTCCAAAAATTCTTACAAAATCAAAAATTGAAACTTTTTTCAAAATTCTAAAAATATATATAAAATTCAAAATTTTTTTTTCAAAATTCTAAAAAAATTCCAAAAATTAGAATTGAATCAAATATTTAAACTTTTTCCAAAATTCTAAAAATATTGCAAAAATTAAAACAATATAAAAATTGAAACTTTTCCAATATTATAATAAAATCAAATATTAAAAATTTTTCAAAATTCTAAAAATATTCCCAAAATTCTTACAAAATCAAAAATTGAAACTTTTCTAAAATTCCAAAAATATTTCAAAAACTATAACAAATTCAAAAATTTCCATGTTCAATTATATTTACTACGTAAACAAACATATAAACTTTTTTTTTCAAAAAATTATCTAAAAAAAAAAATGAAATCATTTTATTGACAATATTTTTTTGACAAACTTATAATGCAATAAAATTCTTAATAATAACAATTTCATGTTCATTATACATTTCATTTCATACAAATAACTAATTTTATTTTTTTCTAAAAAAATAAATGAAAATCTTTCTTTAGACAGACTTAACATTTTTTTTTGACTAACTTATAATTTTCAATAATAATAATAAAATTTCATGTCGTACAAATAATTAATTTTATTTTTCCAAAAAATTGGGTAAAAAAATAAATAAAAATCTTTTTTTTGACGCACTTGACAACATTGTTTTGACAAACTTATAATGCCATAATTCTCAATAATAATAATAAAATTCATGTCATACAAATAATTTATTTTAGTTTTTTGCAAAAAATTGGGAAAATAAATAAATCAAAATTTTTCTTTTGACACACTTGACAACATTTTTTCGACAAACTTATAATGTCATAATTCTCAATAATAATAATAAAATTTCATGTCAAACAAATAATTAATTTTGGATTGGTTTTTGTGAAACAATTAAGCTTAAGTACATATTGGAAATCACTTGAATTTTGCAATTCGAAATAACTTTTCATTTTCTCTAAAATTCCTTTAGAAAAAATTTTGTTGTGTTTCGTGTTAGGATTCGAACTACACTCATCAGAGACACATTGTTCAAATCCCATGTGTCTTACACAACTTAGCCAAAGCGGCGATGACGAAACATATTTTAATTTTGATGTTCAGATAATTTCTAAATTGAAACTTCATTATTTTTCGTATTTACTTAAGTTGAATTTTTCATCTATGATTACATATTGAAAATTGTATTTCTTTGATATTTTTTGTATTAAATTTCTAGATATTACGATGTGTGAATTCATAGGATGAGAGAATATTTCGTCAACATCTAAGTCAACATTCTAATCAACATCCTAAGTCACGAGTGTAAAGTCATTATTGATTGTTGCCAATCAATGCGAAACTTAATATCTGACGTAAAGTCAATATAAGAACTGAATTTAAAAAATTATGGTGCAAATTATGAAACTTTTTGCAATCCATACAATTTTAGAGCGATCTAGTTTCGAACCAATGAGAAAATTTTTAAACTTTAAAAAAGTTTATCATTCTCATCAGGGCTAGCCGACTAGATAAACTCTACCAAAAAATGTCAACGCTAATGTATATAAACTAAAAATTAGGTTACAACTCTAGCGAAGTGTAAAAACAAAAAATTTACATAAACATACATTTAATAAATTCAGGTTTAGTCAATTAATTTCTCTGGTGATCACTGTTTTGTTATACTCTAGACATACTAGTATTGAATAACAAAATTGTGTCTGTGAGAAGAAGATGACTAGTCTTCACTTGTGTCTATTGACACATGATCAACAATTAATTCAGTAAATTATTTGTGATATAACATCACCCCGATGGAAAATCTCCCATCAAGAATAATATAAGAACTGAATTTAAAAAATTATGGTGCAAATTATGAAACTTTTAGCAATCCATACAATTTTAGAGCGATTTAGTTTCGAACCAATGAGAAAATTTTTAAACTTTAAAAAAGTTTCAGTTTCACAAAATTTTTTCTAAAGGAATTTTAGAGAAAATGAAAAGTTATTTCGAATTGCAAAATTCAAGTGATTTCCAATATGTACTTAAGCTTAATTGTTTCACAAAAACCAATCCGAAATTAAAAATTCCCCTAATGTTGTCTATATTTCCTAACCAAAAATATAACAACATATTGACTTTACGTCAGATATTAAGTTTCGCATTGATTGGCAACAATCAATAATGACTTTACACTCGTGACTTAGGATGTTGATTAGAATGTTGACTTAGATGTTGACGAAATATTCTCTCATCCTATGAATTCACACATCGTAATATCTAGAAATTTAATACAAAAAATATCAAAAAAATAATTAATTTTATTTTTTTCCAAAAAATTGGGCAAAAAAATAAATGAAAATCTTTCCTTTGACACACTTGACAACATTTTTTTTGACAAACTTATAATGCAATAATCTAGGCTTTGGTATCACATACCAATCCCGACCATCAAGATTTCTCTGCATGCTTTGTTCCTACTCATTATCACTTAAAATGAACGTTTTTTAAGCAAAAAAATGCATATTTCCTTGATTTGACACACTTGACGATTTTTTGGACACGCTGCTGGTCAAATAACAGTCATCAAACACATCGTCCTTTCGGCTCTTATCATTGAGTGTACCTATTTTTAGAACCCAAAATTTTTAAAATCCCTTCAGCCGTTTTCTAGATTTCGTCGGTTATGACGGCCGGCAGACAGACATAAATTTTTTTTTTTAGAATCAGTAAGTCCTAAGCCGTCGAGAAATACCAAAAAAAGTGGGGGTAAGAATTTCACTTTTAGCTCATGAATGTAATACTTAGGTCTTTCAGACCGAAGTAAAATTTGGTTGTCATTTAGCAAAATTCCTAACACATGAATTTCAACACATTATTTTTATACAACTTTTTGTTGACTTTGATTCGAAGAACTTTTGAAGATTTATTATACCTTTTCGAACACAATTTCTGACATCCAATTCGTAATCATCTTTAATTTTCTGTTAAAACAGCTATTATGATAAAACTACGGATACGCTTATCGTACAAAAAATGTTGTGTTTTTATAATTAAAAATGTTGAAATTTGTAGTATATTGTTTGCTTTTAATTAAAACTGTTACCAGTTAAATTTTTAATACACAACACATTAGTTCTCTCTCTCTGGCGTTTACATCCCATGAAGGGATTTTGCCGTCTGTGCCACCAGCTTCCAATCATCTCGTTCCATGACCAGTTGACCCCAGTTTCGACATTCTATATCACGAAGGTCTTGGATGATGTCATCACGCCAGCGTTGTCTAGGTCTTCCTCTTCGACGAACACCAGCTGGTTGTTGTTGGGACGCTTTTTTTATCATTCTTTCCAATGGAGCCCTTTCTACATGACCAAACCATCTAATCCGGTTGGATTTAATGAATCCGATTACATCGCAGCCTCCAAGAAGCTGTCTGATTTCATGATTCATTCGGATTCTATACTGATTTTCAGCAACTTTACATGGACCATAAATTGTTCGTATGACTTTCCTCTCGAATGTTGATAGAATTCTACAATCGGAGGAAGTCAGTGTCCAGCTTTCACTTCCAAATGTAAGCACAGGTCGTATCAATGCTTTGTAAAGTGTGAGTTTACACGACCGCGAAAGATGTTTTGATCGCAGAAGTTTTGAGTATGCGTAGAAAACTCTGTATGCGGCAGAGACACGGGCTTTGATATCTGCCTGCATGTCATTTGACGATGTTATTACAGACCCGAGGTATTTGAAGTTTTCCACGCGTTCCACTTCATAGTCGCCAGTATCCAGATTTCCGGGAGGTATGTTCTTAGATGTTGTTAACACTTTAGTTTTGCTGGTGTTGATGCATAATCCAAGCCGTTTAGCATTTCTTTCAAGCTGAGAGAGACTATCCTTAATATCGCTTGTTCTACGTCCGAGAAGCACAATATCATCTGCGTAGCCAAGAACTTGACTAGATTTGTTATATATGCAGTTTGTGTCTCAATTCGGCTTTTTCTTATCGCGTACTCCAGCGCCAAATTAAATAGTACGGGCGCGAGTGCATCACCTTGTCGAACACCTGATGTTATATCGAAAGGATCAGAAACTGACCCTTCGATTACTATTCTACAATTTGATCCCGATGTTGTGAGTTTACACAGAGAAACAAGTTTCTCTGGGATACCAAGGCATATGAGTGCGGACCAGAGGTTGTCGCGGATGATACTATCATATGCTTGCCTGAAATCAACGTAGAGCTGGTGAATGCTGATGTTGTACTCCCAACATTTTTCCAGAATCATCCTTAATGTAAAACATTGATCTGTGGTTGAGCGGTTGGGACGAAAACCACACTGATAGTCACCGATGATAGATTCGGCGAACGGGATGAGTCGAGCAAGTACAACATTAGCTAGTATTTTATATGCAGTGTTCAACAGTGCGATGCCACGATAATTTTCACACTTTAAACGGTCACCTTTCTTATGTAGCGGAACAATGAGAGCTGTTTTCCATTCATCAGGTAGTTCTTCTTGGTCCCAGATTGCAAGAATCAGATCGTATATACGTGAGACCAGAGCTGCTCCTCCATTTTTCAGAAGTTCTGCGGGAATTCCATCGAAACCTGGTGATTTGCCATTTTTCAGTTTTTTAATGGCAGCTTCCACTTCTTCTATTGCTGGGTAAGGGACAAAAATCTCTTCAGTTGATGGAGCAATTGCTCGAATAGGATGAACTTCGTTCGTCCTATTCAGTAGGTCTTGAAAGTGGGATCGCCACACTGCCAGCACATCACGTTCACTTGTTGTAAGTTCATTATTTACATTTTTGATGGCTGTAGATCTTGGGTGGAAATCTTTGGTCAGATTTCGTGCATTGGCAAAGCACTCTTTTGAATTTCCGTTGGCCGCATGTTGGTTGATGTTTTCGATGCAGCTCTTCATGTGTTCGCGTTTCTTTTTACGTAGAAGTTTTGCTGAGGCTTTCCTGGCGCATAGATAATCAGCTTGGGAGCTTCGGGTGTTCCTTGTTAACCATTTTTCTCGCAGTTTTTGTTTATTTTCAACGGATTGGCGGCACTCGTCGTCAAACCATTCGTTGTGTGATTTCGGTGGTCGTTTTCCGATTGTAGTTTGTGCTGCGGCTATAATGGTTGATTGAAGCGTTTGCCATTCTTCTTGTATGTTTAATGGCATCTCAGAAGAGATGTCATGCTCTTCTATATTTTGTGTTATTATTTCCTGATATCTATTCAGCGTTTCCGGATGTTTAAATGCTTCGACATTCCAGCGCACGGTCTTTTTTGCTTGTCTGTTAAATGTGGATGACAACTTGCACTTGTACTTAAAGATGACAAGCATATGATCGGTGTCCATATCAGCACCTCTGTATGATCGAACGTCAGTTATACTTGTAGAGTGTCTCTTAGATATCATGACGTGATCGATTTGATTTTCCGTTCTTCCGTCATTTGATTTCCACGTTGCCTTGTGAATTCTCTTGTGAGGGAAGAAAGTGCTGGAAATTACTAGATCTATGATGTATGGCCAGCTCGGCTGCGCGAAAACCGTTATTGTTGCTGGTATGATGCAAGCTGTTAGGGCCGATATGTGTTTTAAGTTCTGCAATCCTACCGATTTGAGCATTAAAGTCACCTACCACGATTTTTATATCGTGCCGCGGGATGTTATTGATGACTTCCTCGAGTTCTAGGAAGAACAGGTCTTTAATATCATCTGCTTTATCTTCAGTAGGTGCATGAACATTGACGATCGTTACATTGAATTTTTGCGTGCGGATTCTCAGTGTGCATAACCGCATATTAATAGGGCAGAAGTCGATAACATGCTGATTCACGCGACGGTGTATATGAAAGCCAACTCCAAATTCTCCTCCGTTTTGATGACCGCAATAATACAGAGTGTATCCTTTCGCTGTTTCATGGATTCCACTGCCTGGCCATCTTAGTTCTTGTAATGCCACTATATCCAGTGTGTAGCTCTCGACTTGTTGAGTGAGTTTTAGGAGATCTCCTGGTCTTCTGAGGCTAAGCACGTTCCAGGTTCCCATTTTTAAATCGTAGTCCGGGTACAGTTTCCGAGGTCGTTCCAATAATGAATCCGAGATATTCCGAGGCCTGTGTACAGAATTCATGACAATAATTTTTTTACGGAAATGGGGTGTTAGCCCTTCGCCCAACCCAAATTTTCGTGAATGGGTTCGTTCTGCATCTTAAGGTCACCAGAAACAACCTTTTTACACGTTTATATAGCGAGCCGCTTGATCCAAGACAGACGCCCACTGAAAGCCGCCCCTAACATGGAGAACAGACGCTTTCTACACATTTATATAGCGAGCCGCTTGATCCAAGACAGACGCCCGCTCCAAGCCGCCCCTAACATGGAGAACAGACGCTTGAGTTGCATTGGTTTTATGGCGCCAATGACTCGCCATGGTGCAGAATCATTGAGTATAAGCAGTATTTACTCTGCCCCTCTCAACTACACCAACCTAATTCTGTTAGCGTTACCCAGGTAGCACGGCGTGGACGTAGAATTTCGGATTTTCGCTACCCATTAGTTAAGAAACATAAATTAAAACACTTGTGGCACTATAGTAATACCACTTGAGTACCACTTGACCTTTGATTGAAATTTACATCATCACAAAATTTGATCGAATTTAATAACGAACATTTTCGATCCTCTATTTCTTTTTTAATATATATTATTCGCATTCCCATCACATGATTTCAATATACAATTTCTATTTACAATACAATTTCAATATACACTGTTTCACTCGCATTGGCTTGTATGTATATTGCCTCGCGCAACTGCGGAATCGCGTGCCTTGAGATATCAATTTCCGACTAGTGCAGTCTGTAAGCTCGATTATATCTTTCTTCAGCCCATTACAAATGCTGAATTTCACGCAAAAAGCATTTTTTTAAGTTATTTATTAATTCAATAGGTCTATGTTAAAATAAAATCTTCTTTTTCATAGACAAATCAATTAATTAATTACTTTAATAAATTATTGTTTTGGAAAATAATTTTAGAAAATTAAATTCACTAAGTAATATTTTAAATTTATTTATTAAATTTGAATTGAACCAACCTTCTTCTCGTTTGAATTAAAACTATTCAAACATATATTCAGTATAAATTTTTCAAGCTCTTGATAATGGTGTAAAAACCGAAATTAATCGAGCAAAAATATATATATACATACATATATATTTTGTTTAAATAAAAATTAAAATAAAACAATAATTATAATTTGTATTTATTGCGAAACTTATAACAAGTAAAATAAAATATTTAAAATAATATTAAAATGTTTCGCCAAGTGCCTACAGCGTCTTCAATTATGTATATTAAAACTATTCAACAGATTCGTTGGAAGAGCACACACGCGCTTAAACTACTGTTAAACCACAAGTCAAGAAAATAAATATTTTCTTTTATTTTGTTTTTTTTCGTATAAAAATTTATGATTTAACTAAAAAATATATGAAATCAACTCCCGCAACATTCAACACAATATCATAAAATATAGAAAATATTTCTCGTTTATATACTAATTAAATATCTATTTTTATTTCATTAGTTTTACGGGCCGACTAGAATTATTGAGTGTATTCAGTAGAGTATTGTAGACTCCAACAAATACATAAGAAAAACAATTAATGAAAACGAAAGAGAAAAAAATGTGACAAAAAACCCATTGAACTAATTATTCAATATGGAGAGAACGATAAGAGTTATTTTGCTAGTGTCGAATCGGATGAATTAATTGCTTGGTAACATATTTTGGTAACTTTTTAACACAACTGCTTGGTAACATATTTTTGCACTAAAATTGTACTAAGATTTTGTTTTCATCTTCGATTTTCACCTTGTTTATTTCACGATGACGTCAGGGAATAAGGTACAATTGACACTGTTAGTCAAACCTACTATGCTCGACACACATAAGTCAATTAAATATGTTTTTCATATGAGGTTTACTAAGGATATAAAAATTTGAATAAAACACAACCTTACAGCTTTGGTTATAATCCTCTTATCGCCAATTCTAAACATAGAGTTATCATGATAATTTAAAATTCTCTTTTGATACCCTTTAAGTTAAATCGTTAAATTACTTTTATCAGTTCCCCAAATTAACATAAAATAAAAGATATGATCCAAACTAAGTTTAGTGGAACCAGAAGAAGGTTTTAAACGATAAAAATAAAATTGAAGAAAAAAATTCAAACAAAAAAATATTATTAAATTTATTTTCTTTCAATTTCAATTCATTCCATTCAATCAAAATCGATTTACTATTAAACCGAATAATTTGTATAACAAAGGTAAGAACGAGGATGAATACATTATCATTCCGTATTATGTTGTTATTACTAGAGTAAAAGTATTAAGACGAGCGCAGCGCGATTTTTTTTTATTGTTAACGAATTATATTTAAATCCGTCCAAGAATAATTGATGACTTAATTTTATTTTAATTTTAAATTTTTTTTTTATTTCTTAAAACCAAATCACACTGAGATAATTTTTTTTTATTTTTAAAAAGTTATGTTGTTGGTTATTATATGATTGTTATTGTTATTTATTGATGGCTAATTAGCATAATTATTTTTGGATAGTAAAACGAAATGAAATTAGTTTTGGATTTGTTTTTGTAAGAAAAAAAAATGGTTTATTCTTAATTTAAATATTACATAGAAAATATGATGATGAATTGTTAATGATTTTTGACTGTTTATGAAGATATCAAAATAAATTTTGGGCTTTGAAGAATGAAAAGATAACTTCTTTAATATGCATGTGAAAAAGGTAAAAGGTTACTTTTTTGAAAATTGGTTTTATGATATTGAGACAATTTTTTAATTATATAGTTATTAATGGAAGTTCTTGCTCCCAGTCAGAAGCCGTAATCGAATTGAATGATTTTTAGAAAAGATTAATTATGAAATTATAAGATTAGTGGATAAACCATCAAAACTTGAACTCTGTAATTAGTATTTACGATTACATTTGAATATACAATATTTAATGTTTACTGCTCTTAAGTTTTAAAGTAAACAACGTTTGTATTTTTGTCACGGCGTTTCTGTCGGTAGTATAGTAACACACTTAAAATTTACTTAATTAAAGTTTTAGATTGAACATTGTTTGCTTCGGCATTTTGTTATCTCAAAAAACTTGATACTAAAATTCATTATGCTGAAATTTAACTTAAAGCATATATGGGATATTACCCCTTATCAAATTAAAATTTCATATGACACACCATTATCCGATTGGTACTTCCACTTTTTGTCCTTGTTGCGGTAGATATAGTTTTTATTACATATAACTTACTAGATTTGCTTCTGTAAATTCAATTTAATTAATTAATAAACTTTATTTAGTTTAGCTTAGGCTAGGTAGACTCAGAAGTCGGAACAAAGAAAGATAAAGGCCATATAAGAGGAAGGAATTTTCTAATTTTAGAGGACACAGAGAGGATCAGTTTTTGTTTATTTTTAGTTCTTTTCGTTTTTGATAAACTAGTGTGACAACCTTTCGCCCTCCAGTCTCTGTTATTGACAGGAATTATGTATCGAGCAACATGAATGAAAAAGAAAAGAAAAAGTAAAGAAAAAGTAGAGAAAAAGTAAAGAAAATGTAAAGAGAAAGTAAAGCAAAAGATAAAAAAAGTAAAGAAAATGTAAAGAGCAAGTAAAGATAAAGAACAGAAAATTTAAAGAAAAAGTAAAGAAGAAGTAAAGAAAAAGTAAAGAAAAAGTATAGGAAATGTAAATTAAAAGTAAAGAAAAACTAAAGAAGAAGTAAAGAGAACGTAAAGGAACATAAAGAACATAAAGAACATAAAGAAAAAGTAAAGATAAAGCGGAGAAAAAGTAAAGAAAAAGTTAAGTAAAGGAAAAGTTAAGAGAAAGTAATGAAAAAGTAAAGAAAAAGTAAAGAAAAAGTAAAGAAAAAGTAAAGGAAAAGTAAAGAAAAAGAAAACTGAATATTATAAAGCAAAATTAGCTAAATTTAATCAATAGCCTATTATTATTTTAACATTTTCTAATTCATTTTGCTATGGGTATCAACTAAGATACAATAACATTAATTTCAGTGTCACACTTAATAATTAAATTCATGACAGTCTTAGAACAATTACTAGAGTTGCCCAATTGTCTAGATAAGAATTAAGGGAATAATAAAACTGTAGGTAAAAACTTTGCAATCCATTCAAAAAGTAATGATTTTGCAGTAGATTCTCTATTCCGTCGCAGAGGCAGTATAGTGTCAGTCTTCTTTTTTATTGAATTTTTTATTAATTCTTTTCAAATTTTACTTTAACACATCGCATAACTGAAGTTACTAGTAACCACCCAGTACCTAGTTTGTTTTTCTACTCGGCTAGACTTGATGAGCCATGATAAACTTCTTAAATTTAATATTTGCAGATTGCTTTGAAACTACGAAAAATGGGTGCCAGATGTAGTGCCAGAATAAAAAATAAGAAGTTGCACAAATACATCTGTCTGGTTGTGTTCGGTGGTCATGACACTACCCCGGGCAAAGACCTCAGAGCTTAAAAGAACATATAGACGGGATAGCACTGCTTGATATACTGACAAGTAACAACAATCCAATTTCATATCATAAAACACACCCTCTGACAAAACAAAGTTGTCCTTTTTTCCATGTCTGTTTTAAATCCCTCCAAAGCCGAAATAAATGAAAGAGGGTAGATTAGTGTTGATAGATTCATGCTCCTAAGATTCATGATAATCGATTTTTTAACAAAACTATGCTTCTAAAATTTTAAATGAAACAAGGGCAGCTAGAATTGCGGAGCACATCTGATGGTACAATCTTCAAAGTAAAATATGGAACAAGAACAAGTTTGTCGGTGACTTGCCTGGGGGGAGAAGACGTCAGTTTTATTAGGCGTTGTTTAACTCCCAACAACTACTCACCTCTGCTTGTTGGAATTTTGTTTAGAAAATGGCCGCCTTGCTAAGCTAATAAAACTAGAATTTGGAAAATCCTTTGAGCACTTTCCTTGGAGCGAAGTACTCCTTTAGCTTCCAGTTGTTCTATAGTTCCACGTCTGGTGCCCATCGCGGGGCTTGTACGACCCTGAGATTAAGATTATCACGCTTTCCCAATAAGGTTCTAAGTTTTATTTTTTCTACTAGACATTATATGGGATTTTTGAAGATTGAATTTAAGTTCTCAATTTTTAAACTGGCGTTGGAGTGAGTTGAATAGAAGAGAGTAGAGTGTTTATTTCTAAAAGACCCTCATTATGTTCTTCCAGAATACGCTAGCTCTTGGTTGAAGCAATATGCTTATTGAAAATTGTGTCCAATTTACACACAATTTCATCAAAAGACAATTAACAAAGCATTTTTCTTAACGTTTTTTTGTCCATCCAAATTAAATATTTTTTTTTTTTAATAAAAAGTGTTGTGTAGTAGGAATTATAAAATGTGTCACAAAAACACATAGATACCTTTTAAGACCCAGGTCCCATAACATCATGCGTCTTGAGGTATAGGTGGACACTTTTTTTAAATCTTTGTGGATTGAAGGCACTCGAGACTATTGATTCGGGCCAAGCATTCCATTTGTACGATGTACGTACAAAGAAATCCCTTTGCATTCTATTACTATGACAGTGAGTAATCTCGACAGTCCAACCATCTGCACAAACCGATTGACGAGTCAAACGTGAAAAACATATGTCTGAGGCATTATGGACCTGATTTCATCCGAGCACTGCTGGTGACGATATTTATAAAAAACAACGAGATCAGCAACAGTGCGACGATGTTGTAGGGAATCAAGATCTAATGTTAAATCTCGATCACCAACAATGCGTATAGAACGCTTTTGAACAGAGTCCAAAAGAGCTGGGATAGTAACAGATGCAGCGCCCCAAACTTGACAACAATACTTCAGGGACGAATATAGGACCTATAAATGTGGAGTAATTGATGCGAAGTAAAATATTTTTTACATCTATTGAGGAGGCCGAGTTTTCTTGACGCGCTCTTTGCCATGGCCATTATATGATCGTTCCAGAGTAAGTCATTGGATATTTTGACTCCCAATAAACGAATGCTTTCACATACGTCTATTTGGTCGTCACACATATTAATTGAAATATCGTTGGGAAACTCAGTCTTTGATCTGGAAACCATCAATAGCTGTGTTTTGGTGGAATTAAAATTGACCAAATTTCTGTCACCCCAATCGGCGCCTTTTTTTAGATCCTCGCTTACATTTCTGGCAGCGTCTCTCCTGGCGGGATTTATTCGTTCATACATTTTACCCTTTGAAGATAGGGGGACGAATGACTTGTGCAGTGTACTGCAAAACTATTTATTGGGTTACTGGTGACTTTCAACAGTTCGTTGATATAAATTAGGAATACAAGTGGGAGATAAAACTGAGCCTTGGTACACCAGCGTTAGTTAATTTGGACTCAGAAGAGAAGCCATCTATAGATCCCGAGATGTATCGGTTAGACAGAAAATTTTGACTCAACTTCACGACTGCGGGATGAAAACCGTACGCAACGAGCTTGTTGATCAAGTTGGCATGCCAGATTCGATCAAATGCTTTTGAGATGTCTAATGCGACTACGTACGTTTCACCACCTTTCTCAAGTATGCTATTCCAAAGATGTGCTACATAGTTCAATAGATTGGTTGTTGATCTTTTGTTTCTAAAACCGTATTGGCTGTCAGATATCAAATGGTTGACCTCCAAAAATGTAGATATGTGTGAATTAATATATTGCTCGTATATTTTAGACAGGACTGGGAGTAAGGCTATTGGTCTATAATTTAAATATCACATTTCGTTCCTTTTTTGGGACAGGCTGGACATTGGCCAACTTCCACCAGGATGGATAAATACCAGATTTATAGGATTTATAAAATATTTTGGTGAGAGTTGGTGCAAGTTCTTTTGAAAATGTTTTTAGAATAACAGGAGGAATGTTGTCCAGGCCGGAGGCTTTGTTATTGATTATCTCCCTTAAAAGTTTTTCGACAATTTTGGGTTTGAAATGTAATTGTTTCATATTGACTCCTGAAGACTGGATTTGGGGAATTTCTTTAGGAGTTTCTAAAGCTGTCGAATTTGAAGCAAAGCGTTCCGCGAACAATGTAGCTTTCCTTGCAGGGTCAGTAACGATTGAGTCACCATCGATGATAGGGGGGATAAAAGATTTAGTACCAGAATTTAAAGAATTAATGGCACTGTAAAAACTTTTGTCAGAAATTGACATACTCGAAAGCTTTGCCGCTTTCGCTCTGTCAATCTCTGCCTTTTCGTTTTCAATTATCTGGTTTAATATTTTGTTGGTCTTTAAATATTGGGATCGATTAACAGAATTCTTTTTATGAATCCAAATATTAAATAGTCTACGTTTATTTCTAAGAGCCAATTTGGCTGCCTTCGAAAACAAATATTTTTGTTGGGGTTTCATTATTGAAAAGGGAACGAATTTGTTAATACCGAATTGAATGGTTTCAGTGAAGTTTTGAGCAGAAACATTTACATCGTTCGTATAAAAACAATGACGATCAAAAGGGAAACCTTGAAAAAAACTTCGGAAACCAATCGTGTCCATTTTTGAAAAGTGAAATATTTTACGGGGTTTGGGAACTCTAGTTTGTAGTAAATCAGTTTTGATAACTGATGTGACTAGATAATGGTCAGAATTTCCAATACTACCCTTATTGACATCGATACTCGTAATATCTGGCATAGATGTGAGATAGAGGTCTAGGAGAAAACTATTGTCACCGCCATTACGAGGAGTGAAAGTTGGGTTTTTTACAATCTGCGTCAGATCGTGCTGTGCGGCAAATATTTCTGTAAATGCTGCAACTTCTGTATTAGTCATACACAAAGTCACAATAGCTAACTTATTTCAAAATAGATTGATATGCCCACTAGGCATGACCAGATATGTATGAACAATTTTCAAACCATCTTTTTCTTCGCTCCCACCGACTAATTATGTTCCATTTGACTCGAAAATGAACTATATCAAGTTTTATTGAAATCGGAAAATAATTACCCACCGCGCAGTGGCGTCGAAGATAAGAAAATTAGCAGAATAATAGGATTTTTTATTTTTATCAGATATAATTATCTTAAAACATAATATATCTCATAATTTTGATTTTTTTTATTAAAAGCTAATTAATTAACGATTCTAACGAGCCTAAGTATGTAGAAATCGATCTTAGAAAAGCGATTTATTTATCTTAATTTTTCTTCTTCTATATACGAAAATTCACTAATTCATAATAATCTTTTTTCAAAGAAAAAAATTAATTTTTATGGTTAAATTTATAATAATTTTTCATTCAAAAGCAACATTTTTCCAAAAGAAATCAATAAATTAAATTAGATTTATTGTATGATGGGTATTTGCATCTGTAGTTTTCGACCACCTGAATGGTGTATTGTGTACCTTCCTCGTCTTTAGGTAGAATGCTGTTGTATTCCGTGTCATCAACTTAACACCGAGTTCGGCGGTATCATTAACAACATGCAAACTTTGGCAAAACAACGTGGCTTTGACGAAATCCTCATTCCGATGGGTCATGTAGCAAAAAATCAATACAAATTCTAAATCGATTAAAAAAACTCTGAGTTTTTTCTGTGACAAAATCAATAATGTTCTTATTAGCAAAAAGTTGCATATGTTTGACTGCGTCAAAATCTTTTTTGCGAGTTTGGGGTGCGATGGGGATGTCTCGTGCTGGGACCTCAAGGTTTTGAACCATTTTGCGTTTTTCATCAAACGAAATCTCTGGGTCGAAAAAAGCCAAGCCAATATTTGCTTCCGTTAAATAGTGAAGATGATAACAAATTTTGTTCAACGTTTGTTCTGAAACTCTTTGGTCAATTTTGATGAAATCCAAATCCTGATTTGCGACTGCTGTTCCATCTATGCATTTGAACCAAATTTTTACATACAACATAATCAGAAAAATGCAAACGTCTCGAAAAAATGCAAACGGCGCGACTTGTCGGACCTGGGCGTTTGAATTTGTAATTCTCAATGGTGTCGCCAAGAAAAAGCAATGTAGCTTCCAAAAATTCTTTATATTCGCTGCGTGGGTGTGATTTTTCCAACTCTTCATGACAAAAAATTACTAGAGCTTCTCACGAGTGTTTTGGAATTTTGTTTCCCAGTTTTTTGTCCGATATTCCATTTTTGAACATTGTTGGAATAATTTTACCATCGTCCCATGCCTTCTGAAATTTGTTGAACAGATAAACATCGGGTGCTGTGGTCTTCCCAATTTGAGATCATAAACAGCCCGTAGTTTAATCTCCTGTATGTGATGACGACATGGGAATCGAATCAAGTTGTGGCCAATCTTTTTTCCACCTTTTTCTGGTCCAGCGTTACTTGATGTCGTGTCGTAACACATGGCTTCGACTTTATCAGTAAGATCCCATTCTTCAACGCATACATATATTGCATTCGCAATCGATAAGCCGCTCTGTTCTTTGCATTATGGAACCGTTAATAACTTCTCAATATTACCAAATGTTACTATGGTTGGCAAACGATCTACTTTACCATGTCCAGTTAATTCTGCTAGCAATGTATCCAAAAATAAAAATTTGTGTTACTCAAACAAAGTCTAAATCTAACATAAAAATTTATTTTTTCTGAATTTTCGCAGAAATTTTTTTTTTTGGATTTAAGAAGAAGAAATTCGATAAAAACGCTTTCCTAAGATCAATTTCTACATACTTAGGCTCGTTGGAATCGTAAAGTAATTAGCTTTTAATAAAAAATCGAAATTATGAGATATATTATATTTTAAGATGATTATATCTGATAAACATAAAAAATCCTATTATTCTGCTAATTTGCCACTGCGCGGTGGGTAATTATTTTCCGATTTCAGTAAAACTGCGTAAACTTCATTTTCGAGTCAAAAGGAACATAATTAGTCGGTGGGATGGATGAAAATAACAACTTCATAAGTCATGTCTAATGCCCACAAATTGCGTGATGTCTAACATGCATCGTTTGTAACAATATACAATCTGATACAGAACCAATTGAGTTCTAAGTAAAGGTGTTAGTAAAGGAATTATTTCTTTGTAGTTAAAACCCAACTTTCCTATTTTTTCATCTTTGATGCTACATTATTGCGTTTTCATTAACATTTTTATTAACAATCAGTCGGTATACATAAATTTTTAACTCACTGTCGAAACATCAAGGTTATAATAGTTTTTGTAATATACTTGCATTCCTTTATAAATGTTTCGAATTTTATTTGTGTTCTTTCATTATCTCTTTGCTTAATTAAAACGAAGCTAAAAGAGATGATAATATGAACTCTCTTTTCGTATAATTTTGTTGTATTAAAACATACAAGAAGGAAAACTCAAATGTATGTATGCTCATTTTACATTTCGATGTGTGAGTTTTTTTTTGCCGATTGATGTGTGCAATAAACCTGTTGGTGATATGATATGATTATTTGTTAATAAAAGGGTGGTCCACATTTTTTGATTCTGTTTTACAATTAACAGAATACAAGAAAAAATATTTTGGAAAAATGAAAAATGATCTGTTAACTGGTTTCGTTATAAATGTATTGTTTACAACAATATGCACGACGAGTTAAGAATATATGCAATCAACTCTTCTTCTCTCTTGTTTAGAGTAATTAAAAATATATAAATAGCAAAAATTTTTCAATTTGAGTTGAGTTGTAATTTGAAATTTAAAATAAGTTCATAAGCGTGCAGCTGTGAACTTTTACTCGATACGGTTGTAATTAATTTGTTAATAAATATTATCTTTTTGTCCGGTCAAATTATTATTGAAATATAACAAAAAAAAATCAATGAACAAGAATGTGATTAATTAAAAAGAAAATATATATATATATATATATATATATATATATATATATATATATATATATATATATATATATATATATATATATATATATATATATATATATATATATATATATATATATATATATATATATATATATATATATATATATGTATTGATAGCTTTGTTTATTTTAATTTAAATATTTGTGTTTGTTGTTGAATAAAATTTATATTTATTATAATTATTGTTAATAAATGTGATTTTAAAGAAATTTAAAAGCAAATAAAAAGGTTTATAAATGGAAATAATTTTCATAAGGTTTCGTGTCCTTATGTTTGGTGCCTACAAAATAAAAAAATGAATGAATAAAAATAAAGAAAATAATAATATAAGCAAAGGAAAAAAAAATTGATTTTTTGTTTCTTAATTATGTCATTACATATTTAATTGTTTTTTTTGTCAACCGTGCTCGTTGATAAATAATAAGAAGAAGCACATTTTGGATTAAAAAAACAAAATCATCACGATATTCTTCAATTTTATTTTGAATTGTTTTATACCATCAGGGTCCACCAGGGACCATCCTTAGTAGAGTCCGCGCATTATCCGTACATTCATGCTTTGTTTAAAATAATTAATTAATTCCCTTGGATAAATAGATACTGTATGTTTTTATTTTTAATAATATAAAAGTCCAGGCCTTACTAGATTCGTTGCTACGTTGGGGCTTCTAAGTAGGTGAAGACGATGGAGATCTCTAAATGTAATTATCTTAAGATGAATATTAACGTTTGATGATTATGTGACGATCCAGGAACGCATACAGTAGGTAGATATGTTGGTTTCTTTCACATCGATGTCCTTATAGCTTCTGCTGATACACCAAAACATTTTGTGCGCTCTTCAAGAATTCGATGTACAGTGATAAATTCTACAATCCAATGTCTTGCTGATATCTAACCTAACCCCATAAAATGTTTCATTTGGAAGTTCTTATTAGGCTTTCAATAGCAAATGTCTTGATTGCAAACAGATCGTACAGAAATAACATTCATTATTTGTTATCTGATGTGCCAATTAGTAGGTAAGCCCTAAAAATGAATGAGACTCCAAGAATGATGACTCCCAGCTCCAAAAATGAATGAGAAAACAAATTAGTGAAGTGTCGGTCATGACGACCGTTATTAATTGAACGAATCACTTTAGTGGACGATGGCCGATCGATCAATCGATTATAATCAATCAATTGATCGATCAATTAATTATTACGCATTACGATGACCGATCGATCAATTATATATTTATGTAAAGAAAAAAGAAAACTGAAGTCTTGTTTTGCTTTAAAGGAACGATTTGTTTTAAAAAAAATGATTAATTTAAAATGTAAGACCTCTTTGTCTTTCGAACGACCGCGCATTGATTTGAACGAACGAACGATCCAAAATAAACGACCGATAAAAAAAGAACGACTGACCTAAAAAATATTCATTCTTGAAATAATGATGCTTATAAAATGGAAAACGAATAAGTACGAATCCTTCAATTTATGTGGGGATGATATTTTTTTTCTTTAATCTCACTAACAGAACAGGACAATAACTTAGGTTAGACTGTAAAGCTCGTTTAACTGATAGTTGCAGCAGGTTATAAATTTGAGCCTGTTAAATATTGAAAGTAAAAAAAATTTATACGGTATGGCGTAAAATATTGGTTGAGTTTATGGTTTGCAAAATAAATTATATTAATGAAAAATATTTTTTGTTTAATTAAAAACTGCAATATCTTGCCACAAGTGTTTTTTTTATTTGGCACATTTATGCTCTTTCCAAAATGTTTTGAATAACCTTTTGCAACAATTTGAATAACCTTTCGTCCCGACTTCATGCAGATTGTTGATTTTTATTTAGAAGATGGCTCTGGACTAGTTCATTTTAGAATTAAATACTTACGCTTTTCAGTAAGTATCTGTGTAATAAAAAGGTTTCTGTTTATACCTGGATACTACAAATATGATATAAATTTACCACATGCCATCAAGCCCAAGAAAATTTCTAATTCAATTTAATTTAATTTATCATTATAAGAACTTTTGGTAAGATAAGACCTCAGAAAATATGTCTATAAAATAAAAGAAAATAAGAATAATAGTAATAGAAAAAAAAACTTTACTGAAGGTGTTGATTGTAGTACATTCGATCCTCTTGTACAATAAAACAATCAGTTAGTCCGTTAAGTAGCAACAGGGTTGATGACAATTTATCACAAAGTTTTTCAACAAACGATCCGTATTATAATATTTTCAAAAAACCCCCCTTAAACAACAAATTCCTTATTTATTTTCTGCTCACTTGTACATTCCAATAACTGTTCGGTTGTTGCTAAATTACAAGGATCAATTTGATACACATAATCGAAATCTAAAAAACGTTCATATTGGTTGGTAAAAAAATTCTTCGTTTGAATTTTGTTAATTTTCTGAACAAAAAAATTTTATACAATCAGTCACAAATTTTTTTTAATTGTTTTATTTTTAATTTTCAAATCAAATAACACTATTATTTATGTATATGACATTTTGTATAAAAATTTGTGTCAAAAAAATAGAAAATTTTATGAAAAATGCAGGTTTTCGTTAAGATACACCACTCAAATCTTTATTAATTAATTCTTAAAATATCGCTTTACAAATCGATTCGATTATCAGCGCTTTCCATTCATTCGCTCGTTTTGGTTTTCTTATTCCAGCAAACAACAAAAATTAACCCATACATTGAAAATCTGGCGTGTATAAAAAAAATGATTTAAAAATAATTTATTACTCATCAAAATGTAAGATCCGTTAAATGTTTTAAAATAATAAAAAACAATTATGCATTACAGTGGGACATCACATATAGACAGATGTTATTTATGAAACGAATCTTAAATTGTTTGATAGGACGTAATGTATGTATGATTATGTGAAAACTTTGTTTTAGATTTTGATAGAAAATGTCCACTGATCAGATTTTTGTTAAACGTTGCAACCGATTCATTGCTTTAGTTAATGTTATCCATCAATAAAGCAAAGTAATAAAATTGAAAAAAAAATATTATTACCAGAAAGAATAATACAAATGTTTTATTCAAAGGAACAATACAAAAAAATAACGATGATTTTCGTAGAATATATTGAAGTGGATATAAAAATACAATGCTATGTTTGAATCTTTTGATGAAATAAAGCTTTAATTTTCGTTTCCCATCAATAGTTAATTTATTAATCCAAAGAAGGAGTAAATATAACTTTTTGCTTGACTTTACAGAATCCAAACAATATTAGACTTTTATCAATAATTTTAAACTTTTTTTTAATCTACAAACTATAAATCTTATATTAAACGTTATTTTTTGACACATAACATAAAAAGCCAACAATAATTTCCTAATTAAAATCACAATGATAACTCCAAAAACAGATGATTAACGGAGTGTTACGGAAATTAATAAACAACAACAATATATGCCTGTAAGTTTCTATAATATTATTTCTTTAAAGATAACTTTGACATTCAAGGTGATTATCAAAACAAAAAATAAATTAAAATATTATTAATTTATTCAAATGATAAATGATGAAAAAATAACCGAAATATATGAATTTAAGATGAAAACAAAAATCGTCATTAATCTTCAGATCAAAAATTGTACAAACTATTAAGAAATCCTTTTTCTTGTATCTATATCTCTTCAGAATTATTTCTTTGAATAAAATTATTAACTGAAGAATGAATTTGTTGAATTTGCTGTACGTCATGCTGTCTCGCAGCTTAGACTAAACTATGTGTTTTTCTTTGTATTTGGTTAATTTTTTTTATTTGTTTCGATATCATGTTTTTGATGTTTGATTGACTTTACTAAATAGGTGAGAGATTTTTATTGAGTGAGATAGAATTTATTGAATGTTTGTAGAGCATTTATCAAATCGATATAGACAAAAAAAGTTCAATGAAATGAATTGAAGAGTGTATAAGCCCGACTTACCAAAACATAAGAATATCCATTTGCTTTCACTTTCGAAGAAGTAAAATAAAAATCTTCACAAGACACAAAATACCAAATGATTTATTATAAAAGATTCAGGAAAATTTCTAAAATCCACGAGATGTATTGGAAAAAAATGTATCCATAGAACTTTGTGAGGGTTGGTTACTGTGATTTTTTTTGTTTTAATTTTAGACAAGGGATGAATAGAATCTATGAAATAAAAATGTTATAACACGAATGTATGGAATTTATAATAAACTTCTGTTTTTCTCCGGAAGTTTATGTTACCGATATTTGTGAGAAGATAAGGCAGAAATTAAAACACATTTAATAATTTGAATTGAACAAGTTATCAATATTAAGAGAGATCAAAGAAATAATATTGAAACAAATTATTGTGACATAATTTTTGTTTTTAATTTAATTTTTTCGGTTCTTAATTCTTCAAAAACACTTTTAATTTATTCGTAAAACGGAAAACGGAAATGATACTAATTTTAGGATATTAATATAAGAAAGCCATAAAATGCAGTAAAATAATTTCAACTTTATTTAAAATATTAAAGAATAAGTTATGGTTACGTTTTAAACAAACACCTGCATTCGACTCAATGTTATGGTTAATTTGGAGGTTATTGTATTAAGCGATGTCTTATGATATTTGAATAACAGAATGTTAAATAAAAAAATTAACTGTAATATAAATGCAAAATACTCTAAGGAGTTTATTGGTTTCAAGAAATAAAAAATAATAGTTAAAATAATAATAAAATGAATATCAATTTTTTTTTATTTTTGAGTTAAGGAAACTGAATAAAAAAAATTATGCATGTCCCATGAGGCTTAAACCCCTACGATTGTCATATATAAAAATATGATATCAAAATATGGATTGGGAGATAAGCTACAGGATGAAATTAAAATGTCAGCTCAGATTAAAGTTGTCGTTGAATTTGATGGAGACTATAGGAAATTATTGATTGAATTTGAAAGAACGATAATTTTTGCTGTGACGCAGTTTAAGTTATTTATATTAAAGAAATGCATGGATATATCGAAATGAAACTTTATTTTATGCGTATAACAACTGCGCGTACTCAAGTCTTTGGTACATTCCACCACCAATAGAAGTGCAGCATAGCTAGCTAAGAAAATATCTTAGGGGTGCATAGCAGATGACCTGTATTCAATTAACTATTGCACCCACAATCTTAGTTATGGAGTATTCTTTAATAATGGAACGCTGTTGCTTGCTCTAGGAAACAATCCTTCATGTAGATTTATAAATTGAGGAATACAGAGTGTTGCATGATCAAAGAATATTTCACTAACTGGATTATTGATAACCCAATTTTAATTTTGTTCGTTCGCCCAAATTTTTCTAAAAAATTAGCTTTTTACCCTTTCGAAATATCGGCTTATGTCATATTTTGTTATATTTGTTGCATTTATTGTTCGGTTATCCATTCCTTAAAAAATATATTAAAAACGTTTTGTGGTGGGTTCTTGGGCCTAAAAGTTTTTTATGTGTTGTTGTATGACACTTATTGTAAGTCCTACTACACAACACATTTTATTTAAAAATCAAAAAAAAACAAAAATGAGATTACAGTTTCCGAAATTTTGTTTTGCTGTTTATTCTCACCAAAATTGCAGAAAAAACTACAGATGCTCCAGAAACCTCTCTACTCGATAACCTTCAGGTAGTTATAATTAAAATCAAATATCTTTGACCAGAATTTAAAAGCAAATTTCTGCCGGATTTAAATGAAGAACATTTCATAGAAATAGCAGAAGACTTCTTCCGAAGATGGAATTTTCCAAATTGCATTGCAGCGATCTGGTTATTTGAGTGTGAATTTAATTATAAAAATATGGTTATAAATCTATGGTTCACAATTTATTTTATATAAAAATGAATATAATAATTACAATGTAAATAAGATTTATAGTATGCATAGAAACAGCTGAATTTAATTTAATATAAAATTTAAATCTCGTGAATGATAATGATCCGTCACAGGACTCCCCCGCGAGTGTGATTTTTCAAAGGAAAAGCATTGGCAATACGGACTATTTTCCGTGGTTTGATTCCTGAATTCTGTTCGGATAGAATCCCGTATGCTGGTTTCAACCTGTCAGTTGAAACGTTGTGATTTTTACCTTTGATTGAAATGATGAAGTGTTTCCGGAGTTGACAGAGTACTTTGTACAGAACTTCGTGGAGGTGATAATCCTATGCACTTCTTGTCTGACCTAACGAAAACGAATTCGTACTTATCTAATGTTTTAGGGATAAATATACCATTTTGTTTTGTAGAATGTGGTAGTCTAGGAATTAGGTTTTGCATGATATTGCGCAGCTGATCGAAAACTGTGTCTGTAGTTGGCATTAGTGAAGCAGGATTTTTGATTTAGAACCCACTGGGTAGCTTGATGGTTTGTCCGTAAACCATTTCAGCAGGTGAGCACTTCAAATCTTCTTTCACTGTTGTCCGAATTCCGAGACTTACAATTGGGATTTCTGAACTCCAATTGACAGTGTTGCCTCAGGCCATAAGAGCAGCTTTAAGCTGTCGATGGAAGCGTTCGACCATGTTATTGGTTTGCGGATGGTAAGCCGTTGTACGTACGTATCCAATGAGATCCGAGGATTTGTTTAAATTCTGAGAAAAGTTTGCTTTCGAATTGTGTTCTTTGATCAGTGGTAATATGGAAAGGAACGCCGAATCGTGATACATTGTTGTTTACATATGTTGTGGCAATGGTTGCTGCATACATATTGGTCATACAAAAAGCTTACAGCCATCGAGTAAACGATCGACACAGGTAAGTAGTTGTTGAAATCCGTTTAAAGGTGGAAGCAGTCCTGATAAATAAATCTAAATAAAATTTGTTCATATCGACCGGGTGAAATTTCGAATTGTCCCTGAGCTGATTTGGTATGACGTTTAACGTTTAATGTTGACAGGATTAACAAAAGTTTGCCTTTTGAGTTACATCCTTGTTTAAACAAGGCTATAAGTAACGGACACTAGGATGAGACAAGTTATATAATGTTTCGAATATCTTTCGACATGGTGGTTCTGCGATGTATATGGGCGATTGTTTTCAGTGGGTGTTTCGCAGGTGATTTCTAAGCCAGGTAATTTGAAAAGCTCTAGTTTCTTGTTGGAACTAGTGTGACGTATGGAACCAGAAATTAAATTCTGAAGTTCAAAGTTTGCTTTTTGCGCTTGCATGATTATGTTGTAGTCAAAGAAGGTCTCGACTGTGGACGTTTCTGACTCTGTAGTGCAAGAAAGTGTATCTACCACTACATTATCTTTGCCATGGATGTGCTGAATGTCCGTTATAAATTGTGAAATATAAACCAAGTGACGTGATTGTCTTGGACTGCCCTCTGTTTTGGATTGGATAGCTCGAGTCACAGGCATATGATCTGTGTTTATAATGAAATCTTGACCCTAGACAAAATACCTGAAATGTTTGATTGCTAGGTAAATTTCCAGTAATTCCCTGTTGATGTGGTATATTTCTTTTCTCTATCCGAGAGCTTCTTTGAGAAGAATCCCAAAGGCTCCCATACTTATTGTAAAACTGCTGCGGAACTGCACCTACCGTAGTGTTTGATGCATCAGTAGTAATGCTAAGATTTGAGTCGCTTAGTGCATGACGGGGAAGTGTTATTCGGGCCAATTCATTTTTGACGTGCATGAATGCGTTGTTGCATTCAGCAGGCCAAGTAAAGTTCTTAGCTGTCTTGGGCATCCTGAGAAGAGAAGTCAGGTGAGAACGAATTGTAGTCAAAGTTTTGGCAAGCTTTGGAATGAAACGCTGGTAAGAACGCCAAATTACGTGATATTTAACAGGTAGCATTTTATAAGAAAATCTACACCAACTCTAGAACAACAAAACTAATAGTAGAAACTAATTTTCTGTTCAACCACCAAACATTTCCATTTTCATGTATAATACGGCTACATTGCATTTTTCATTAACATTGTTTATTATCAAACAATCAGTATACATAATCTTCGGATTTCCTGTAACAAACGATCAAGGGTATAATAGTTTTTTTTTACTACTTGCATGAGAAATTTCTATTATTTACTCAAAAACCCAAGACAAAAGTTATTTTTCTCAGCTATGGTTACTAATTCAGATTCCCCACACCTAATAATAAGTATTTTAGCACCTTGGTAAATAACAAAAATATAACTTTTGTTTGTTTGATAAACTGAGTGCATCTTTGAATTTTTTTAGTTTCTTCCTACAGGTTAGTTTATTTGCAATTTTAATTCGTGTTGAACATTTTTGTTGAAATTTAGCTTAGTTGTGAGTTGTAGACTAAAAAAATTCAAAATTTGGTTTATCAATTGAATAGGTTTTCAATTTTATGTCAAAAATAAATAAAAGCTATATTTTTTAATGCAAAGCATATGTGATTTTTATATAGTTTTAAGAAAATTCATTGAAAATAAAATTCTAACTAAGCAGCCCTGAATAATAAATATCCAATACGCAATCCAATGATATGATAAACAATGTTTCACTAAATTAAAATTTTTAGTTATTCACCATTTGCTTATTAATTGACATTTTATTTTGTGTATAATTAAGAGTTTCAGTGTATTTTTTATATCAAGTAGTAAAAAAAATAGTATATAAACCTCGGTGAAGCAAATTTTCTCCATTTCGGCTCTTAATTCGCTCGAAACTTCGTTTCTCGCGAATTAATATTCACCTCAATGTAGAAAATTTACTTTATCACCACGGTTTATAATGTACTATTTTATATGTTTGAATTCTCTCTAAAATATTTCGAATTTTAATTGTTTTAGTTTATCTCTTTGCTAAATAAAACGAAACAGGAGAGTTCATGCAATCCACAAACAACCGTTCTCCTTTTTTTAGTTTATTTTAAATATTATAAATACTAAAAATATTGATGAACTTTTTTGAGTCATAATTGAGATTTAAACGAAAAATATTGTTTCGAGTTATAATAAAAATAAAAATTATGGTTTTGTGGGAACAGAAGAAAAAAGTTTGTAAAACTAAGTCTAAAAATAATTTTATATGTTGTGGAGCGATGTGAGTTGCTACCGTTTCGTTGTTTTCTCGCATATGATGTGTTCCGGTCCGTAGATAGTGACCAAGATCGTTGATCCGTTGATGAGCTCAAAACAGTCCATTCAATCTTGCTTCCAGTTTTGGAAGGCGGTTCTCGATTGGAGTGCCCGACTTACAGGAAACCGACTCTGGCTATCTCGATGCGGGTTTGTGTGTGATGTTGAGCGGGGAGGTGTTCCACTGTCTAAATGGAATTACTTCGTAAAGTTTATCTTCTGTTTTTGCCTATTCCTGTTGTGTAACTGTTTTTGGTATCGTCAAAAACGCTATTTTGGCAGCTTTCGGGAGTTTTCTGATCCACAAGGATTTTATAATATGCGGTTTAAAATTTTCGTCCGGTAGTGCTTGAATGTACCGCAGCATGGCAGAAGGCCGTCTGTCTCCCATATGTTGGTTGCCAAGTAGTGCCTTGAGCTTGTTATTGTCTGACGGAGATAATCTGTTAAGCAGTGTTTCTTTCAGTGCTTTGTATTTACCTACCATGTTTGCTGGTATAATACCACTTTTCTGGATTTCCCATCCGGAATGGTTGAAGCGATATTTCAGATTCTCGCTTATGTGCTTGAAGCTCTGTTCTGAGAGTTACTGTTAGTTACAAGTTAGTTACTCTAGTTAGTTTTTTTTAAATATTTGACACGCAACGCAAAACGCATAATAAACAGACAGAGAACAACCCACAATGCACTTAGCATAAGGTGTCACATAGTCTCTAAAACCAAGATTGAATATACCTAAGGCATGAATTGAATGCAACACGAAGCATATTCTTAGATATACAGTCAGATTTATAGAATAATACATCACCATAGAGAAAGAGATAAACAATTAATGATTGGACAAAATGTAGTTTAGTAGCCTGTGGAATAAATTGGGTAGCGAGCTTAAGTATAAAGCTTGTGGTAGATGTTGCTACACAGATGAGTAATATGGTCAGACCAGGTCACAGTATTTTTAAATATTACTCCAAGATTTTGGGCAGTCCTAACAAACTCCAGATTGTTGCCCTCCAGAATCATATCAGTTAGTGTAAAGTTGATATTGCTACTTAAACTAAAAAAAAACCTACGTTTTCTTGCTGTTAAGTGATAATCCATTCATTAAACTCCAAAGCGTCAGCCTACTCAAGTCGCTGTTAACGAGATCAAACACAGCTGAAATGTTGTTGTATAAAGTTGACTGTCATCTGCATAGAGATGCCAACTAAAGTATTTAAGACAATCAGGAAGATCATTTATAAATACAGAAAATAACAGAGGTCCCTGAATAGATCCCTGTGGTTGTTGAATAACACTTACTGAACGAAAGTGAGCAGTTTGTTGTAGATGATTATTTTGGATCGTTACGATTTTGTGGAGGTGAATGATAATAATCCGCCACATATTTGATGTATGATGTTTATAACTAAGATCTTCTAATACGTTATGAATTTTTTGGTAACTTTATTACAACAAATAAAGATTGTGGTTGTATTTTTAAGTTGTAAAATGAAAATGTATGTAATTGATTGCATTTGTAAATAAATCGTCCATTCTATCGCTATTTTTTTTAACGATACAATTTAAAAGAAAGAAAAAATCAGAAATCAAAAAATTTAAATATTTGGCTCACATATTTGTTAATCATTCAAAGTAGCCGTTCATTATTTTTGCATGTTTTCATTAAGTTCACAAAAATATTTATTTCGCACATTATTTTAGACGAAAATAAAATAAAATTTATCAATTTATTATTACGAATAGTATCTCAATTACAAATATTATCTCATATTTGTCATATTATCTCATAAAAAGTTAAACTACTTTTTCATTTTTCTTTTGTTTATTATTCTTATCGGTAAATAAATTTCGTTTCGCTTTGTTTTTTATTATTCGTGAAACATGCGGTAGCATTTGTGTGCACATATATGCAAGGTGTTTTACGAGATGTGCACGGTATGGTGCACATAATGTGCATGACATGTGTTATGCACATTTTTGTGCATGGCGGTTTTGTAAAATGCACAATTAATGCACATTTCACAAATTTTTTTCCAAGATTATGTTACGGGATATATGTGATTTTGTCAAAATAGTTTTGCGACAGATTAAACAGAGCTTGCAGTTGGTCAATTGTTTCTTTCGTTTTGATCATTCAAAAATCTAACTTATGTGAGCAAATCTCTTATGACAATCATTAAGTAAAAAACAAAAACTTTATTTCAATTCAAATCGAATAATTTGTTTTCATTCAGCAGATTATGATAACACTTCAGAAGCTATTTCTTTAAACTGAGATTTGATTTTCCACTATGAAGTATCCTTTGTATTGATGTACTATATCAATAGTTATTACATTATTACAAAATTTTTATACTTTTGCTTGTAACAACAACCAAATCCTTACATTGGTTTTAGCTACAACTCCTTATGTTTCATGTTTCATTACCTTTCTTATGTTTCATATGTAATAATTCAAATAACATTTATAAATTAACATAGACAATTTTATATTTTTTCATTTATTTATCAGATAGAATTATGGAAATACATTTATGTGAGACAGACAGCACAAGTAGGAAATCAAAATTAACCTAAAATGGTGACCTGCACTTTAAATCTGTATACATAATTTTATATTTATACATATACTTAATTTACATACCTTTTACAAAATTAGTAATGGAAGAAGTTCAATGTCTGTTTGAAGGGAAGCCATAAATAGAATTATTATTTTTAACTTTATATATAATATTGTGATTTAATTGATAAGTGGAAAATATTAGACATAATTATGCAACTCAGAATGGTTGAATGTTTCATCAAATTTACATTATTAGATTTTTTAGAATATTCGATTTTTTCCACTAAGATAAAATAAAACATAATTATAAATCATGTTTAATCTCCTAATAATTAGTCCTTACACAACGATAAGAAACATCATAACAAAAATAAAATTATGAAACTAAAAACGTGTCTTTTTTTACTATAACAAAATAAATAAAACGTATTTTAAAATAAATTTTTAAAGGTTAAAACTAAAATTAAAAATTAAAAAAAAACGAAAAAGTTTTCCATCGATTTAGTTATATAAGTGAACACGTGTTAAACTATTCCAATATCTCCATGAGTTTTTCCGCGTAACGAGAAAATTCATGAATACAAAACTACACATTTTCAAAAAAGAATAAAAAGAAATAATTTATGTTATTATTTCATTCAATTTTTGTTTGTGGGTGTGCTCGAAAAGGTCAACCCAAACATAACAATCCGTTATAGCTATAAAAACAAAAAATGTTAAATTTTTTATACAATTTCTATTTGAGTGAAAATTTAACTTTTATATAAAATGTGTATAACTTGAGGGTTGAATTTTTTTTTAGTTAATAACCACCATAATAGGTTGGCTCACCAACCACTAAACTTTCAACATTTTAAATATTAAATTAATTACAAGAGAAAAATTTGAGCACAGGTGTTATTACGTTCGAGTTAATTTGTTAAGTTTTTTGATTAAAAATATTGAAGGGATTTTTTGTGTAGAAAAAAGGTAGATTTAAAGGGGCGGATTTAATTGAAAAGTTTTAAAGTGCGTTGATTATCGACCAAATCACCTACCATGCAATTACGGGATATAAGTTAAGCGACGATAATTAATTGTTTTAAAACAAGCTCGGCTGTACAGCTAACGGAATGGGACAATATGCATGATCAGATTATTCTGCTAATTCCAAGTATTTAATAATTTAATAATAATAATAATTTAATAACTTAAAAAATAAGTTTAGTCCCTTTTTATTCTATTTGCCTTTATTTACATGACTATGTATTTAATGGTAACTGAAATCAAGGCTCGCTCAAAATAATAATTGTATATAAAATGTTCAGGCGGGTATACCTTACTTCAATTAGTTATAACACATAAAAACTCCAAGATGGTGTGAAATACTTTATGTTACTCTCAACAGGCGGATCAATTGGGCGAAGATGGTCTACTGGCTGCATAAATTAGTTTTACAGACCCACACTCAAAAAAATAAAGGAAACTTTTACAAAATTTTTATACATATACAACACACAAAATTTTTTAATAAAACTACAATTACTTCGGTCTGAAAAACCTAAGTATTGCATTTTTGAGAAAAATGCGAAATCCCTTCCCCCACTTTTTTTGGCATTTTTCGACGTTTTATGACCCACTGATTCTAAAAAGCAAAAAAATGTGCAGTGTGTCTGAGGACAACCTACGAAATCTAGAAAACCGTTGAAGGGATTTCAAAAAATTTTGTTTCTAAAAATAGGTATACTCAATGGTAAGAGCCGAAAGGACGATGGCTTCGATAACTGTACCGTATATGTGTCAAAAAATCGTAAAGTGTGTCAAAACAAGAAAATTTGCATATTTTTTGCTTAAAAACGTTTATTTTAAGTGATTACCAATAGGAACATTGAATTTGGAGAAATCTTGATGGTCAAGATTGGTATTGGAGACCAAAAACTAGATTATTGCGTTATAAGTTTTTCAAAAAAGTATAGTCAAGTGTGTCAAAAGAATGATTTTTATTTATGTTTTTATCCAATTTTTTGGAAAAAAATAAAATTAATCATTTGTATGACATTAAATGTAATAGAACATGTAATTGGACGTGGAAATTTTTGATTTTGTTATAATTTTTGGAATATTTTGAAAAAGGTTTGTATTTTTGATATTGTAAGAATTTTCGGAATATTTTTAGAGTTTTGAAAAAGTTTAAATTTTTGGTTTTATTATTTGTTTTATAATATTTGAAAAATTGATTTTTTGATTTTGTTATAAGTTTTGCAAAAGTTTTTCGAATTTCTAATTTTTGAAATACGATTTTGGAAAAAGTTTCAATTTTTGAGTTTGTAATAATTTTTTCAATAATTTTAGAATTCTGAAAAAAGTTTGTATATTTGACTTTGTAGTTCTAATTTTTGGAATATTTTAAGAATATTGGAAAAAATTTCAAATATTAATTTTGTTATAATTTTTGCAATAGTTTTGGAATTTTGAAAAAAGTTTCAATTTTTGATTTTGTAAGAATTGTCGGAATATTTTTAAAGTTTTGGAAAGTTTAAATTTTAGAGTTTATTATAATTTTTGGAATTTTGTAAAACGTTTTTATATATGTACGATTTTATTATAACTTTTGCAATATTTTAAGAATATTGGAAAAAGTTTCAATTTTTTATTTTGTTAAAATTTTTTGCAATGTTATTAGAATTTGGAAAAACGTTTCAATCTTTGATTTTGTAATAGTTTTTGGAATATTTTTAGAATTTTGAAAAAATGTTAAAATTTTTTTTATATAATAATTTTTACAATATTTTTCCAATTGTCAAAGAAATATAAATTTTTGATTTTGTAATATTTTCTCGAAAATCTAAATGGAGAGGTTTTTGAGTAGTTTGCTGATTATATCATCTTTTCTCTAAATTATATTAATATATGATGATCTGTTATAGCAGCAACGTATTGATGTTTCGTGTTAGTATAATTTCTAAACAGAGATAAAATACTGATACTCTTACAAAGAGTTTTATGTTTGATATACATCGCTGTCCAAAACTTAAAACAATGTCCTCATAAAAATGCTTGCCGAAAACTATATCAAAATCCTTAACCCAGAGAGAAGTCTTGATATCTCAGAGCTTAAATTTCATCCCCTCCATATTTTTCTTCCTTCAAATCCAAAAATAATTTGTAAATCAAATAAATTTGTGGATTTTTCAAACAATTTTTTGTTTTATAATATATTTTGTGAGTTGTATATTTGTAAAAGATTTACTTAGTTTTTTTTTAATTGTGTGGGGATCTCTTGCATTATTCCAAACTGGAGGCGGTACAAAGGCTTACTTGTTTATATGCCACAAGTGCTTTCAGGACTTAGGGGGAAGTGGGGATGGTATAAACAGTTTGTACTTAAAGCTCAATAACTTTAAAACCATAAAACATTTTTACTTAAAAACTGTTTCATTGTAAAATTTCATATCTTTACTACATAAAACTATTTTTTTTTAGTAACGTAACATTAAGTATAAAATTTTGAATTTCAAAAATTTATGTTTCTCGTTTAAAGTATCCCCACTGGTGGGGCACTTATAAACAATGAGCATTTTTGTATGGGGCACATATAAACACCCAAAAAAAACCACCATAAAATTCATAAAGTACTTTTTTTTAAATTTTTTATTATTTATTGTGTTTCAAACAATATATATAAGCAAATAACATATATATTTCCTTAAAAAAAACAATATTTTTCGATTGTTGTAAAACCTTAAGAAATTCAGGTAGAAAATTATAAAGAAAAAAGCAAAAATTCAATCTCATCGTATGTTTAGGCTTTGCAAATCAATATCAAAAGTGAAACGGGAAACCACACGTATACCATATAACCATACCATACGGCACATATAAACGCGTTTATACTATCCCAATTTTTTTTTGTTTATATGTGCCTTACGTGGCGGATTTAGGGTTATGTTTTGCAAAAATATTCCAATATCTAAAATTTGGCTAAAACAAAGAAATATTATGTTTCTTGAATATTTCAGCTATCAAAACATGTTGGAATATTTTTAAACATATGATGGTAAAAAAAGTTATTCGAGTTTTACAAAAAAAAAAATATTTACTTTTGGGTTGCCAAAACATCTATTCACCAATAACTTTTGAACAAGACTGACTTCAGCTGTCAAATTCTCCTGGTGTGTGTAGTCGATCGAAGCGACATCTGTGATATTTTTGTCGAATTTTTTGATTGATGTTTTGTGAGGGAAATTAAAACTGTTTACAGTTGCCCCATGTTTATTCTATCCCCACTTCCCCCTACAGTGGATCTGCAGGCCTTATTAGAGCTTCATTCCCCTCTTGGGAACTACCAATGGTTATGGAAAAGGTCATTAAGCGCTATGGAGGGATCTGGAGAAACAACTAACAGATTTTGCCATACCGACTAATGATATAGTACGTTTTACTGTCTTTTGAGAGCAGTATAGCGTTATTAATCCAACGATAGAAGATCTGCTGGACATTTATATTGCAAGATTACGCATACTGGAAATAGCGCAAAAGCTGCTTTCTGCTTCAAAAATGAGAATCTTGGGCTGCAATTTTTACTTGGCGAAGTCTTTGCATACACATTCTCTCAGGCTGAAGTATTCATCGTAAGTGCAGCATTGATGCGCGCAACGATGTTTAAGTGGTCTTGCAAAGACATAAGTAATTATACTATAGCCATGCTGCTATAAAAGCTCTAAGAAGCTACACTATTAAGTCAAAAATACAACAGTACTCTAGGTCTTATATTTATCTCTTGCTCAAGACCACCATAACACTGGTATGGCAACTAGAGCACAATGGGTCTCTTGGGAACCAAAAATCGAATGAGTTAGCAAAGAAAAATGCATCGAGGCCTAAAGACACAAGCCAGACACTAGTTCCAAAGCAACATGTTAGAATCAAACTAAATCAAAGGGTAGTCGATTTTTTCAAAGCAGACCGTTCAACGATATTGGTTTTTTTCAAAAAGGTCTTTGATCTTTATCTCTTGAGGATGACATAAAAGACTTCCGTGCTATGAAATGGTCGCCTCTCCATAATAAAAATTAATTTAGCTTTGTACCTTTTTCAAAACAGTCAAAATTTGACCAATGTGTTTTGGAAAATTGATGGAGAACTTTTAACGCAAAAAGCAGACAGGCGTATCTAAACAACCCAAGAACAATGATTTTATGTTGTTTTAGAAGTAACTAGCTACAAACAATTGTTAAAGCCTCTTCTTATACGCCATAATAATGTCATCGCCTGGGAGAAACACTTCAATGTTTCTAATCAAAGAAATCTTTTCCAGCTGTTTTTAATAAAACCACAACAGGTTTTGTAGGCATTAAAAAAGGTGTCACAACACAACATAAGAACCTATTAAGCCCAAGGTTCCATAACAACATGAGTTTTAAGGTGTTTATGGATGCACTTTTGTATTTTTAATTGTTTACTTATCTTCTTTTTAGAGAATGGATAACCAAAGAATAAATTATAAAACATGCAATAGGCAAATTGTGCAAAAGCTTTATCGGCGTCTTTTATATCAAAATATTTGCGTTCAATCATTCACATCATTCGAGTCGAACACACATGAAAACTTTAATATCCAATAACAATTAGCATCATGCGCTCAAATAATTAAGTGTGGTTGAAAGACATTTTTTTGTTTAGTTTTTGAAGTCTTTTACCATAAAAAACCATCACAGAATTACAGAAAATATTTTTAAAGCCTTGCAATTCGATGCGTCCCTTTCAATTGATACGACCCTAACCGATGCTAATTCAACTATGATTTCTTCAATGATTTGGCGAGCACAAACAGACGACTTTTTTGCTGTGCAAAAAACTGTCGAAAAAAATTGCCTTCGCAAACGGTTGAACTTAACAAATGATTCTGATGAATTTTGTGATACCACTCAGTTTTGCTTAAAACATGTTTATAGTTGTATCGTTATTAATTTTTTTTATCATTAACGGTAACTAACCGACCAGTATTTCCGACCGACGTTCATGGTACCACCACTGGTTTGACGATTGTTTTAGGTTTTGATAAACTAAATATTTGTTAACAAACCGATAGTAAATATACGAATCGCGCAAGCAACAAAATAAACTAGCAAACGAAAATTTTATTTGAAAAAGGAGTCATGTGCGAGTCATATTCTATTACAATTGTATTAAAATTCAAATTTAAATGTTTTGTCAAAAGTTACTGAATAAAAATCCTCTTATTTTTTCACATTTTGTTTTTAAAAATTTTCGTCCCACTAAATCCAGGTATTTCGCGGATATTTGGTCTATTTAGTCCGGGACATTATTGTCCAATTTTCGAACTCAAAATCCTGGTTTTCCCGGACCGATCTGGGTAAGTTGGCTAGCTTAAGCTAGTGGCATATTCCTTGATTATATACACACTATCTTTCGCTTTGATTAAATGCCAGATAAAGATATGGAAATTCGTTTTTTTCAAACAAGAAATAGCGTGCTATCACCAAGGAATATTCCATAACCAAGATTGAAGGTGACTCCGGTGACTACTACAGTTTATGTACTATACAGCAACACTACGATATTGCCTAGGTCAGTGATATCTCACTGCTATTGCTAATGTGATAGCTCAAGTTACCTAGTTTGTCAATAGCAGGGACGAGATGATGCGGGGTTGTCACAAACGTAGGTAAAAAAAAAATCAACAAAAACTAATTACATCATGCAGGCAAAAGGATAACCTATTGTAAATACACTGATTGCCATTTGACTTTGCTTACTTGACTATTTAATGATAACTGAAATCCATAAAATTCTAAAATTCCTCAAAAAAAGCAGAGTTCTTGTTTCGGGGAATCCATGTATTGCCTGAAAAACCGTCTTATATGTTTCAATGAAAAATATTTCGATTCAACAATAAATTTTAGTATTAATAAAATTTTATACATAAAGAAAACAGAAGCACTGTCCAAATACTTTTCTACCCTTCCTCTTCTTCATTCTCAGTTGGTTGTAGCGACACAGTTTTGCAAAAAATTGAATTAACTTTTATACTAACCCTATAGTATACATTTCATATGACTTCGACCGCATATGCTTCTATAAAACAAAATAATAAAATTAAACATGTAAACGTAAAACAAAAATATGGAGGGGATGAAATCTCACAGCTCTGAGATATCAAGACTTCGGTCTTGGTTAAGGATTTTGATATAGTTTTCGGCAAAAAACTTTTATGAGGACCCGGTTTTTAGTTTTGGGGAGCGATGTATATCAAACATAACTCTTTGTTAAAGTACAAGTATTTTTTATCTCTGTTTAAAATTTATTACAAAACTAACACGAAACATCAATACGTTGCCGGAAATTTATAATCAAAATGCCAAAAATATTGTTAAATTAAATAAAATCAAACGCTTTTCAAAATTCCAAAAATATTCCAAAAATAAGAATAAAACCAAATCTTTAAAATTTCTCTAAATTCCGATAATATTCCGAAAATTCTAAAAATTTAAACTTTTCCAAAATTCTTAAAATATTGCAAAAATTATTACAAAATCAAAAATCAAAACTTTTTTCGAAATTCCAAAAATTATAATAAAATCAAAAATTTAAAATTTTTCAAAATTTTAAAAATGTTCCAAAAATTCTTACAAAATCGAAAACTGAAACTTTTTTCAAAATTCTAAAAATATATATATATAAAATTCAAAAATTTTATTTTTTTCAAAATTCTAAAAATATTGCAAAAATTATAACAAAATCAAAATTTGAAACTTTTTTCAAAATTCCAAAAATATGCCAAAAATTAGAATAAAATCCAAAATTTAAACTTTTTCTAAATTCCAATAAAAATCCAAAAATTCTTAAAATTTCAAACTTTTTCCAAAATTCTAAAAATATTTCAAAAATTATTACAAAATCAAAAATTGAAAATTTTTTCAAAATTCCAAAAATTATAATAAAATCAAAAATTAAAATTTTTTCAAAATTCTAAAAATATTCAAAAAATTCTTACAAAATCAAAAATTAAAACTTTTTCCGAAATTCTAAATATATTGCAAAAATTATTACAAAATCAAAAATACAAACTTTTTCAAAATTCCAAAAATACTACAAAAACTATAACAAATTCAAAAATTTCCATTCAATTTCTTTTCAATTACATTTACGTCATAAAAATTTCTACATTTTTTTTCCAAAAAATTGGCTTAAAAAATAAATGAAATCATTTTTTGACACACTTGACATTATTTTTTTGACAAACTTATAATACCATAATTTTCTATAATAATAATAAAATTTCATGTCATTCAAACTATTAATTTTATTTTTTTTTCTAAAAAAATTGGATAACAAATAAATAAAAACCTTTCTTTTGACACAATTGACAACATTTTTTTGACAAACTTATAATTCTCAATAATAATAATAAAATTCATTTCAAACAAACAATTTTATTTTTTTCCAAAAAATTGGGGTAAAAAAATAAATAAAAATCTTTCTTTTGACACACTTGACATCATTTTTTTGACAAACTTATAATGCCATAATTCTCAATAATAATAATAAAATTTCATTTCAAACAAACAATTAATTTTATTTTTTTTCCAAAAAATTGGGTAAAAAAATAAATAAAAATCTTTCTTTTGACACACTTGACAACATTTTTTTGACAAACTTATAATGCAATAATCTAGTTTTTGATTTCACTCACTAATCCCTACCATCAAGATTTCCAAATTTAATGTTCCTACTCGTAATCACTTAAAATGAACGTTTTTTAAGCCCAAAATATGAAAATTTGCTATTTTTGACATACATAATGATTTTTTTGACACACTTCCAGTACAGTCATCAAACATAGCGTGCTTTCGGACCTGTGTCTTGAGTATACCTATTTTTAGAAAAGAAAAAAAAATTTTGAAATCCCTCCAGCGGTTTTCCCTGCAGCTTGCGTAATGACTTCGGTCTGAAAGAACTAAGTATTACATTCATGAGCTCAAAGTGAAATTCAAACCCCCACTTTTTTGGCATTTCTCGACGTTTTAGGATTTACTAATTGTAAAAAAGCAAAAAAAAATGGACGTCTGTCTGTCGGCAGGCCGTCACAAACGAAGAAATCTAGAAAACCGCTAGACGGATTTGAAAATATTGTTACGATTACAGAAAAATCTAGACGATTACGGTCACTTCCAGGAAAATAAAATCAACAAAACACAACAAACAAATTAATGAAATGAATATTGTTGTTGTTGTCTTCTTCTTAGAAATAGGGTCAACATAAACGATTTTATGAATCAAATCAACATAACGTAAAATAATCGAATATTCTAATATTTTCTCGAGGTTTCTGGAAAGTGATGTCGAATTATCTAGAAGTATTGCAGAAGGTATATAAGAAAATTGCCTCTTGTAGTTTTTAATTAGTTTTATTTTAAACCTGCGATAGTGAAGTTAAAATTATAAAAGTGATTTTTAAATTAGTTTTTGTGTAGTTATAAGTGAATAAAGTTATAAGTGTTATTGAGTAGAAATAATTTGTGTATTATTTTGAACGTTGCGTTAATGGAAACTTCTACAATAAACCGTTGGAGTGTCTGAAGCTGTTGAAAGAATATTCTAGTTAGGAATATTGTTTGCTGTATTGTTTTCCTGTTGTTGTGACACAATTAAGGTGTTGAATTCTTAATAAAACCTGGTGTTTGTGCTTACTAATCAGTGATCGAACTCAGGAAGAGATTGGAAATTACGTTTATCGAATTGTGAGTTAGGCCAATTCGAAGGAAAGTTGGGAAAAACGTAACATTGGTGACATCGGCGGATTAGTTAGCTGTTAATAATGGTTTTATTATGTGATTTGAAGGTTCTTGAGTTAAAGAAAGAACTAGAACAACGTGGATTGTCAACAAGTGGAAACAAAACTGAATTAATGCTACGGCTTCGACAAGGTATGGAAGCCAATAGAATGGACGTGGAAAGTTACCAGTTTGGAGTGATTAGTACAAATAATGTACTAGTGGCAGCTGATGAGGAGAAAAGTTTTGTTGCAGAAACAACAACAACATTACCATCTGGAAACTGCGATTTTACGCAGTTAATGGCTATGATGCAACAAATAAATTTAAACATGCATCAGATGAATGCTAATATGGTTGCCAATAAACAGGAAATGAATCAGCAACTGGATGGCGTAAATGCCAATATGAATCAATAAATGGCTGCTACTCAGGAAGAAATCAGTAGCAACATCAATCAACAATTGGCTGCAAATAAAGAAGAAATGAGTAACATCAATCAACAGTTAGAAGCAATAAACACAAACATTGCTATGAGTCGCGATGAAGTCAAACAAATTATGGATGAGAAACTTCTACAAATGTCAACGGCATTCGATGGAAAAGTCGAGAAGATTCAAAACGATATCCAAGAATTAGAACAAAAAGTGCTTAACGAAAACAAAAAGGTACTTTCCAAAGTTGATGATTTCGAAAAACGGTTACAAGATGTTGAAACAGTTAAGGGTTCTTCACATGTGGTACACCAAGTAGCAAATATTAAACTAAAGCCACCATCGTATGACGGTACCACATCTTTCGGCATCTTCAAGTTCCAGTTCGAGACCGCAGCCGATCAAAATGTTTGGAACGCTGAAAATCGTCTTGCTGCATTGATAGTTGCGCTTAAAGGTGAAGCAGCTGAAGCATTACAGGCAGTACCAGAAAATGACCAGAAAAGTTATGCTGAGGTGATGAATGCGTTGGAACGTAAATATGGCAGCGACCATAAAAAGGAGTTATACAGAATCGAGTTAAAAGGTCGCTTGCAACGCAACGGAGAAAGCTTACAGGACTATTCTTCAGCAGTAGAACGGCTTGTACATTTGGCACATTCTAACACTCCACCGTATTTTATGGAGAAAATGAAGATCGAGGCTTTTACTGATGGTATCCGAGATCCAGAAACCAGGATCAAAGTAATGACTACACCTAAGGCGACTTTCCATGAAACAGTCGCATACGCAATGCAATATGAGATGGTACAGAGGATGTGTATGCCATCTGGTGGATGCAGAAAAAGGAATGTAGAGGGGAACATCAAAGGAGAAGTATTAGCACACAGAAGTGGAAGCGACATCAGATGCTGGGTATGTGATGAAGAGGGTCACATGGCACGGGAGTGCAAGAAAAACGGGGAAGCAGACAGATTGTCGCCTTCTGTGAAGAACAGAGGAGCCGAAGAAATGGAGCTCGTAGGGTTCAGGAACAGCAGTAGAAAACTCCTGTGCTGGATATGTAGGGAATCGGGTCATATCTCACAGGACTGCTGGAACAGGAAGCGTGATAGATCTTTGTCTCCTATTCAACGGAAGTCTGTTGAAGGTGCAACTGTAAAGCCAAAATGTGAGGAGAATGTTGCCTACATTCCAATTTCAAGAATTGCGGTAAATGGTGAAAGCTTGGGTATCAACGGACAACTTGAGGGTAAAGGTTGCTTCATGACACTGGATACAGGTTCAGCTCGAACATTCGTTCGCAAAGGTTTAATTGACGGTGTTTTGGAACCATCAGATGGATTGAAACTCCAAACAGTAACTGGAGAATGCGCTGAAATAGAAGGTAAAAGAATACCTGAAATAAAATTAGGGAATAACTGCTATCAACAAGAGGTGCTAGTGGCAGACATTGTGGATGAAGTCATTTTAGGGATGGACTTCATGAAGGCGAAGGGATTAGTCTTTGATTTTGGATATGGGATCCTAAAGGTTAATAATGTTCAGATGCCCCTACTTGTGAATGAGGCAGAGCCAACAGTTATTGGCAGCGATGAGGAACTACGCAGTGCAGAGGAAAATCCAGCACCAATTAAACAGATGAGGAAGAGAAACGTCAATCGACGCAGACGATTAAACAAACGCCGAAAGTTAAAAAGGAAACAGGTCCAAGACCATAACGAAGTGAGTGATGTAAAAGAGGTGGTTAAAATAGCTGCAAACGGAGACGAATCGCAGCTGAAAATGAGATTGGTTCGGAGACATGGCAATGTGGAACACTCAAAGGGAAAAGATAAGGAGGACTTTAGAGATAATGAGAATCCATACTTATCACAGTGGGCGGACATAGAACAAAGTAATGGCCAAGGACTTAGAAAGGGACCAGAAGCAATTCTAAACCGCCTGGGTAATAGAAAAAGAAAAAAAAATGTTTGGATTCAACAATTGGAGGAGAGATCTAGATCCTGTTTGGGACGAACAGGCTTAAGTGGAGGGTAATGTTACGATTACAGAAAAATCTAGACGATTACGGTCACTTCCAGGAAAATAAAATCAACAAAACACAACAAACAAATTAATGAAATGAATATTGTTGTTGTTGTCTTCTTCTTAGAAATAGGGTCAACATAAACGATTTTATGAATCAAATCAACATAACGTAAAATAATCGAATATTCTAATATTTTCTCAAGGTTTCTGGAAAGTGATGTCGAATTATCTAGAAGTATTGCAGAAGGTATATAAGAAAATTACCTCTTGTAGTTTTTAATTAGTTTTATTTTAAACCTGCGATAGTGAAGTTAAAATTATAAAAGTGATTTTTAAATTAGTTTTTGTGTAGTTATAAGTGAATAAAGTTATAAGTGTTATTGAGTAGAAATAATTTGTGTATTATTTTGAACGTTGCGTTACTGGAAACTTCTACAATAAACCGTTGGAGTGTCTGAAGCTGTAGAAAGAATATTCTAGTTAGGAATATTGTTTGCTGTATTGTTTTCCTGTTGTTGTGACACAATTAAGGTGTTGAATTCTTAATAAAACCTGGTGTTTGTGCTTACTAATCAGTGATCGAACTCAGGAAGAGATTGGGAATTACGTTTATCGAATTGAGAGTAAGACCAATTCGAAGGAAGTTTGGAAAAACGTAACAATATATTATTATTATAGAGAGTCAATTGAAATATATTATTATTATAGAGAGTCAGTCTTGTTTAGCCAATTTTTTGGGAAAAAAAATGTTGCTGTTTCTATGACGTATATGTAATTGAAAAGAAAATTGGACAAGGAAATTTTTGAATTTGTTATAGTTTTTGAAATATTTTTAGAATTTTGAAAAAAGTTTGTATTTTTGATTTTGTAATAATTTTTGCAATATTTTTAGAATTTTGGAAAAAGTTTTGATTTTGGATTTTTTAAGAATTTTTGGAATATTTTTGGAATTTTGGAAAAAGTTTCAATTTTTGATTTTATTATAAGTTGTGGAATATTTTTAGAATTTTGAAAAAAGTTTGATTTATTATAATTTTTACAATTTTTTGGAATTTTGAAAGAAATATGAATTTGTGATGTTGTATTATTTTCTCGAATCGCTAAATTGAATAGTTTGCTGAAAATGTAAATTAAAATGAAATTGGACATGGACATTTTTGAATTTGTTATAGTTTTTGAAATATTTTTGGAATTCTGAAAAAGTTTCAATTTTTGAATTAGTAAGAATTTTTGAAATATTTTTAGAATTTTGAAAAATTTTAAATTTTTGATTTTATTATAATTTTTATGATTTGGAAAAAGTTTCAATTTTTAATAGTGTTATAATTTTTGCAATATTTTTAGAGTTTTGTAGTTTTGTAAAAAGTTTTAATTTTGAATTTTTAAGAATTTTTCGAATATTAGACTTTAGAAAAAGTTTAAATATTTGATTTAATTCCAATTTTCGGAATGTTTTTAGAATTTTGAAAAAAGTTTCAATTATTGAATTTTTAAGAATTTTCGGAAAATTATTAGTAAGTATTTAGAAAAATATTTGATTTTATATTTTTAGAATTTTGAAAAAAAAATAGAATTTTTGGATTATAATAAAATCAAAAATTTAAAATTTTTTAAAATTCCAAAAATATTCTAAAAATTCTTACAAAATCAAAAATTGAAACTTTTTTCAAAATTCTAAGAATATGTATATAAATATTTTTAGAATTTTGAAAAAAAGTTTCAATTTTTGATTTTGTAAGAATTTTTGGAATTTTAAAAAATTTTTAATTTTTGATTTTATTATAATTGTTATAATTTTGGAAAAAGTTACAATTTTTGATTTTGTTATAATTTTTGCAATATCTTTAGAATTTTTGAAAAAAGTTTTAATCTTTGATTTTGTAATAATTTTTGAAGTATTTTTAGAATTTTGTTTGAAAAAAGTTTGAATTTTTTATTTAACAATATTTTTGGAATTTTGAAAGAAATATGAATTTGTGATTTTGAAATATTTTCTCGAAACGCTAAATTGCGAGGTTTTTGAGTAGTTTGTTAATTGTATAATCTTTTCACTAATTTATGTTAATATATGATCTGTTATAATTTTCCAACCACGTATTAATGTTTCGTGTTATCGAACCATGTCCTCATAAAAGTTTTTTGCCGAAAACTTTATCAAAATCCTTAACCCAGACCGAAGTCTTGATATCTCAGAGCTTGAGATTTCAGCCCCTCCATTTTTAACTCTTAAAAAAATCTATATGTTGACATTTTGAATTGTTTTAATTGCATAATTTTATGTATGAAAAAATTGACATCGATTTGATCAATTGAAATTAATTTATTGACTTCAAGCAGTAAAAGTCTTAAACCCTATAAATCCAGTGACCTGAAATTTTTTTTTACGATAACAGTTGTTGTGTAAAGCAGTAATCAACTTGGAATACCAAAGTATTGCAAAATTGATTAATGGGGCAAGTTTTGAGATACGCATGTGCTGAAAAAATATATAGTAAATAGCACCCCTCTCCGATAACATCTAATGGAGGTGGCAGAAAGCTTGCGCGTGTCCCAAGTAAATGCCCACCTCACCATATAAGCGACAGCGGATGTCTTAAGAATATTCACCAAGAAACAGCTAGGACTCAAACTGGTACAAACAACCTGTATCCACAAAAACAGGATGAGGGGTCTTGCAAACAGCGAGGTGAAGCTATTATGGAAAACTAATGCAAAATGACCTAGAGTATGCATTATTATTAGGAAAAACAATAATTATTTTTGTCTATCAGATTTTCTTACCACAGAGTATTTGGCCATATCAACCACCATCACACTTGGAGGCATTCGCCACCAATTTCTGGTAGCATCAGTAAACTGTGCGGGGAACGTGGTTCTGATACCGACTACAGATGTACAAGGGCTGGTGGAATGGCGCAATTAGAACAGTCCATAAAGAACTGGAGAGTCTCATATGAACCCTCTTTGTCGGACCATAGAATGATTCTGTTTTAACTGGATAGTATGAAAAAAGAATCACCCCTGGTTCGAAGCCCCAGGAAGACAAGGTGAGATCAATTTAAGAAGAATATAAAAGAAGATTTACAGCTAGTAACGGTTAGAGGGACAGTAAACCGCTATACAGTGTTGGAACAGGCTGTAGCGGCGGAACTCACCAATGCGTTCGAAGTCAGCTACCAAATTACTAAAGTTCATAGAACTGGAGGGTGACTGTCTCACTATTTATGGAGGACTGTATCAAGTAGGTCATAGGCATTTTCTAGCCATACGGATCATCAGAAGTGGACAGAAAAGTCTCACCTGCAAAAGGGAAAGAAATGGAGTAAATCAGTTGGAGTAAAAGTACGGTAGTCCCAAGCCATTAACCAAGAAATGAAAGCATAGCACTTAAACCACCATCATGAAGGGTGCCTTAATTGAATCTACACATGAGAATAAATATCTGGGAGTAGCTCTCGATAGCAAAATAATGGGGTTTCTATCGTGCTTTCTAATGTGGTTTCTCATGGAAGGATTGAAGAAAAGTCGCAAAGCTCTGATGGTATTGAAAAACCTTGCTGGTAAAACATGGGGATGCGGCTCAGGTCTCTCAAGGTGGATGTATACTATGATAATGAGAACACTTACGGAGCAGTCGTGTGGAACAAAAGACCCAAAATTAATGCTGGGAAGACAAAACTGGAAAAGTGGCAGAGGCTAGCCTGTACCTGCATCACGGGGATAATGCGGGTCCTACCACGTCAATAGAGATGCTGTCAGTACTTGTTCCAACTCACTTGCTGGTTAAGAGCGTAACCAGGGAAATCATACTGAGATTCAGCATGGAAGGAATTGGAAAGGAAAAGATCATGGAGTATAAAATCGAGAAAGTCTTTCAAGGAAGAATCCCTTGCTTGAACTTCTTAAAAGTGGAACGATGTTATCAAATGGCACGCGAATAGTTCAAATACCGAGGCAGAGGAGGGTGCAGGAGCATTTGACCAAAGATAAAATACTTTGAGCCTATGAGCATATACCCTACCGTCTTCTAGGCCCACATATGTGCAATCGAAAGGTGCCCAGACTTCAGTTTAGGAAGAAAATATAAGAACAAGAGAAATCCTATCTTGTCGGACAGCTAAGCAGCAGTTAATGCGAAAAACTCATACACCATCACATTCAAGATTGTTGGCGACTGTGCGAGTAAGCTTACATAGCTTGGGAATAGTAAGAAAGTTAAAAGTTACTAAGTACCTGGGTATGCGGGTAGCACAGGTAATCCAGAAACCGACAAATTGGCAAGGCGAGGAATTTTGAAATCTTTTGTCGGTCCGGAGCCTTTTTGTGGATTGGAGACAAAAGCCATTCACGAAAGGATGAGGGAAGTAACTGTGACGCACAACCAGATAATGCTGACAGCAGTTCATACAGGACACTGTCAACTACGAAAGCACCTTAAGAACGTTCTTGTGGAGCCGACGGACGAATGTAGATTCTGTCTATTGTAAGAAGAGAACCTATCCCATCTTCTCAAAGATTGTATAGCCCTGATCTACACGAGAAGGTTGCATCTGGGGGAGCATAATATTGACGGACATGCCCTGTATAAAATAAACCACGTCCATATGCTGAATTTTCTAAGGAAGGCTGGATTGGAGGAGGTGGTCTAACTGAGTACACATCAGGGAGTATTAGGACGGGATACAACGGATCATTTTGGTCGCAGTACATTATATCACCACCGAATTTAATTTAATCTAATCCATTCTTAATATGGTAACATTAATAATAGAAATACATATACAAAATGTAAAATCTATAGTAACAAAAACTAATTGATACGCCAACAAGTGAGTGTACCAAATCTTAATGACAATAAACGTTAAAATTTCTATATACATAACAAAATCGATTATCGATGCATACTGTTTTCAACAAAACAATAACCTGAATCGACTAAACCCAGATTTAAAATCACAACAATTAATCATAATTTTAATATTAAAAGTTAATTAATCATCAAAGGTTAATCCGAAATAAAATAAGATTTACCGAAACACATCCCCTTTTGAATTAACTAACATTTTAATCAATTATTTTCCTCAAATTTTTGTGCTTATTGCATTTCAATATTCTTGAAGCTCTACCTACCTACGTATACATGATGCTGCTGCTATTGATTCATATTAAAATTAGATAAAGTATTAGTGTGATAAAAAAAATTCTTAAAGTTATTGTTTTTTATTTCCCAAGAAACATCATCAAATAATGATTATACGTTGATCATCAACAATATTACAGTCAGATGTATGTTTCTTGGGTAAATTAAAATTTAAATAATATACTTCTTTATGATTTATGTTATCGTTTGATCGATTGTTTAACAAAAATTATTATTTTGTTTTTAATTTTTATTTTTTTTTGTACTTTAAGATTGACATCATGCAGTGACTGATCGCTAACAAATTGCTTACAGTTGGATATATTCTTGTACATTAAGCAATATAAAAATTTGATAATTGATGATTTTGATGGTTAAGATATATTTTTTTTTTCAAGAAGATATCTAAGAAAAGGTGCGAAAGTGTTAAAAGAAAAAAAGTTGAGTGAGATGTTGAGAGAAAGGGTTATTTTAAATAGGAAAAAATATTTTATTTTAAAAGTATGTTAAGCCAAGGGTTAAATATTAGTTGAAATTCTACAACAACGTTTTTGGCTTTTTCAATGTTCAAATTTATGATTGGCATATTTTCATTTCAGCGTACAAATTCTCTTTATTTTGTAAATTTCTTCAAATATTTTACTTTGGTTATTAAATTCTAGCTTAATGCATATCAGGATACACAGATAAGACAACATAAAAGTCAGCATAAACAAATTAAAGTTGACTTTTTAATCTCGATAACCTTCTCGCTAAAATCTAACCATAACTAAAGCTAATAATTTCTCTATGCTATAAATTATTATTAAACCTTCACCCCTTTTGGATTTTCCAATTTCGTTTCATTTTCTTTTCGTCACTCACTCCTCAAGAAGGAACTCCAAAACGAAAAACATGAAACACATGTTCAACTTTTATTTTTTCATTATTTTAACAAAAAGATGATTGTCACCATAATGGACAACAATCCCCAAACTACAGCATGAAATACTTTAAAATGACAAAATTGTAAATAAAATAAACAATTTTGAAATGAAATGAAAAACCTCCATCCCTCCATCCATATACATTTTTAAAGTTACCAAAAAAGGGTGAGATTTTCTTGATTATGATATTGACGTGTTCGTAACATTCTGACAGATCATCAACAACCTTATTTTGTGACAATTGTGTCATATCTATATTAGAAATTTAATTTAAGAAAAAAAAAAAGAAAATTTATTTTATTTCCAAGGAAAAACTTTTAAAATTATTTGATTTGATTTGAAAACATAATAATAAAATTCACATACTTATAGAATTTTCAATTTGATTCTATCTATTCTACTTTTGGGAAATTGATGTGTCAACTTTTTTTTGTGAAGGCGAAAACATATATTGTGGAATAAATTATTTGATTTGATGATATGAGGAACATGTGAGCAGTTTCTGTTAAGTGTATACAGTGGAATTGAGCTTTTTCAATAAATTTGTGATAAAAAAATCTAATTTCCCTATTCCAATTATACAACAAATACTAAAACATCAACATAAGTCACAATGGATTACCATCAATATTTTGTCAACATAAGAAATACTAATTTTAAATGCAGTTCTCTGATCTTTCGAACATTAGTTAGCTTATATGTAAGTTAAGTTTTTAAAAACTAATTAAAAACTATTAAAACTATTAAAAATTCCCTCATAATTACACAAAAACTTATCCGAAAAAGAAAATAAATATTAAATTAAATGATGAAGAAAGTGTGCTCATTTCATATTTTTTGGTTGTTTTCTAAATAGAAACAGACACATTTTTATGTTTTCTTCCTATTAAGCACGAACTAATAATAATCATAATCATAATAATAAAAATAATATTTTTATTTATAGAAATAAATAAAATATATTAAACAGAACAAAAAACTATTAAGAGATTGATGACATGCATACCATCATCATTTATGATTTTTTTTGAAGATTACGCAGGAGGTGAACGAACTTATCCCTATTTATTATTTCACATTCTAGATGGGAACAAGGTATATAAGGTTTTCGAGAATTGAGAGTATCTAAGGCTTATAGTTTTAACTCAAAGACAAAATATGAATAAGCTGGTTGCTCAAGCGGCTAGGCATTAAAACTTCGGTTTCTGGTAAGGGTGTAGAATAGTTTTTGGAAGGAACTAATGTGGAGCAAAATTTTGTTTTTTGGGCACAGCAGTGTAGCAAAAATAAATTTCTTTGCAACCGAAACTGTGCAAGTCCTTTTTTTCTATTTAAAAATGTATTGCAAACCTAACACAAAACTGGAATGCGTTGCCGTAACATTACACTTTTTCATAAATTAACATAACAACATACAATGAAGGGAAATGCGTATTAAATCAGATAACCTCATATTTAACATTAAATAATTACAAAATTTTTAGAAAAAAAAACTTTCAATTTGACACTCCTTTATATTTTCCATCCAATTCAATGCAACAAATTCGCATAAAAAATGTGTTCTTTAAAATGTATCTATCTAAAATGATTTTCATTTCAACAAAAGTACGGAAAAATGCAACTCACACAGTTAATAATTTAAAAAACATGTGCGAATAAAATTCTCTCGCCAACGGTCCCGTGAGTGTAAAGAACACAATATCAAAATAATTGACATAAAGTTGTGTTGTAATGTTTTTATATTGCCAGACCACAGATACATAAAAAAAAAAATGTTTCATCGTAAAATATCAATAGTGAATGTCAATCTCATCTAAATTGATCGAACTGATACAAAAAATATTACTTTAGGTTAAATTTTATTCGTAGCCTAATTCTTATCCATATCCATTTATGGAAACTAAGGAACGACTTAATTATACCAGCTAATGGTTTGTATTGGAAAAAATATCTTTTAATTAACGAAGAAATTTAGGCGGTGGGAAAAATAGAACTTTTTTGACAATAATTAAAAAACTGTTAATTGCAATGTGTCTCAAATGACACTCTCTTCATTTGGGTCAAAACCTTTTTCATCTTTCCCCTCTCCCATTCTCTAAACACACAGAAATATAATTATTTGAGACTTTGCTATATTTTTTTAAAAAAAGTTTATCACATTTCCTGTCTATGAGTTTTTTCTAATTTTTCTGTCACTCAACGAAGAGGCTAAGGAGGGGGGGGGGGGGGGGGTTGAGGAGAGGTAACAACACTTTTTGTTGCTTTTTTGACAATAATTTAAAAACTGTGCATAGCATTTGTAATGAACACAGAACCTACTAGTGACTCACTAACAAGAAGCAATCGGAGGACTACGTGCCTGGCTTAAGCCATGTGTGTTCGAGCAGTAATATCCACCAGTCCAGTACAAATAGTCAAATATGCACGCAAAAGAGACTGTAACTGGAACTAAATAAGCAAAACAAAGAGACAGAGATTCTGACAACCCCCAAAGACCGAAGAAACCGAAAGCATCACACCAACATCACTACAACTACAATTGTTACATTTAAACGTTTAAATAAATGATTCACTCACCCCATGATTGTTCTGGATCCAAATCTTCATTTCTACGAAAACTTAATTAACAGATCTCTTCACCAACTCAAACATACGTTTGATATATTAAAACAATTAATAGTATAATAGTAGAGTTAATAGTATATTGAGTAAGCTTCTTTCAATTAAAAAAAATGCGCCAATATGTCTGCGTGTGACGAATTTGTTGGCAATATATTCAATGATGTAGTAAAATACTGTCGCATACCCATATAGTTGTTGAATTCGTTAGAAATATATAATATTCAATGATGTAATAAAATTGTTGAATTTGTTGTTAATATATTCACCGATGTAAAAAAATTAATGTTGGCAAATGTTGAATTTGTTGTTAATATATTCAATGAATAATAAAATTAATATTGGCAATTATTTAAGTCGTTGGAAATATATTAAATGATGTAACAAAATTAATATCGGCAATTGTTGAATTTGTTGGAAATCTATTACAGATGCAACAAAAATGAATGTCGGGAAATTTTGAATTTATCAGAAATATATTAAATGGAGTACCAAGATTAATGTCAACAATTGTTGAATTTGCTGGTAATATACGCATGCAGCATACACATGCAGCTGTTTTTTTTTATGGTAATATATTCAATGATATTACAAAATTATTGCCTGCAAATGTTGAATTTTTTAAAAATATACTAACTGATGAACCGTTATATATTCATACGATGATGACGACGACGAGTTTTACTTTTCACAATGTAACAACTCTTTTAATAAAAAAATAATAACTGTTATTCATAATTGTTGCAATGAATGAATTAAACTTTAAAGAAAAGAATTAAGGTGCACGAACAAAACACAGTTTTTGTATACAAAAAAAAAATTATGCTATCAACTATGATTTTTTTATTCATCAAGGTTGTTTGCATAACATACACAAAACCATTTTACTAAACATTAATTTTTTTTCTAAGTTGAATTATGTAAATACGTTTTACGAAAAAACAAAATTCGATTTTCCTGATTTCTTTTAACAAATCGACTAACTACAGAATTATACTATTGTATTACAATCAAAATTTTTCTAATCAATCTTATTATAGCACATAAGTAAATTTTGGTTATCACACAATACAAACAAAGAAAGTTTTTCTTATTCTTTTTTCATTATTATAATTGAAAAAAAATATTTTTTTTACTAATAACTTTAACATGAATTTTCTAAATATATAAGTTAATTAAAAAATTATCAGCCAAAAAATTTTTTATTGCGATCGACTCTGTTAGTCAATTACCAAATGTCCAAATTAATAACAAAAAAAAAATTTATGAACCAACAGCATAAAACATGAGATAGCAAATCAAATAGGTTGAAAAAATATATAAACAAATATGGAGGGGCTGAATTCTCACAGCTCTGAGATATCAAGACTTCGGTCTGCGTTAAGGATTTTGATATAGTTTTCGGCAAAAAACTTTTATTATGACATGGTTTTTAGTTTTGGGCAGCGATCTATATCAAACATAACTCTTTGTTAAAGTACAAGTATTTTTTATCTCTGTTTAGAAATTTATTACACAACTAACACGAAACATCAATACGATGCCGGAAAATTATAACAAATCATAAATTAACATAATTTAGTGAAAAGATGATACACTCAGCAAACTACACAAAAACCTCTCCATTTAGCGTTTCGAGAAAATATAACAAAATCACAAATTCATAAAAAAATAATCCAAAAATTAGAATAAAATCAAATATTTAAAATTTTTCTTTATTCCAATAATATTCCAAAAATTCTTAAAAATTCAAACTTTTCCATAATATAAGGAATATTTTCCATAACAATAAGAATATTGCAAAAATCATTACAAAATCAAATATTGAAACTTTTTTCAAAATTCCAAAAAATTATAATACAATCAAAAATTTAAAATTTTTCGAAATTCTAAAAATATTCCAAAAATTCTTACAAAATCAAAAATTAAAACTTTTTCCAAAATTCTAAAAATATTGCAAAAATTATTACAAAATCAAAAATACAAGCTTTTTTCAAAATTCCAAAAAATATTTCAAAAACTATAACAAATTCAAAAATTTCCATGTCCAATTTCATTTCTAATTACATTTTCGTCATAAAAACAGCTACATTTTTTTTTCTAAAAAATTGGCAAAAAATAAATGAAATCATTTTTAGACACTCTTGACATTATTTTTTTGACAAACTTATAATGCCATAATTCTCTATAATAATAATAAAATTTCATGTCATACAAATTATTAATTTTATTTTTTTTCAAAAATTTGGGTAAAAAAGTAAATCAAAATCTTTCTTTTGACACACTTGACAACATTTTTTTGACAAACTTATAATGCAATAATCTAGTTTTTGATCTCACATACCAATTCCTACCATCAAAATTTCTCCAAATTCAATGTTCCTACTCGTAATCACTTAAAATGAATGTCTTTTAGGCCAAAAATATGAAAATTCTCTGTTCTTGACACACTTAATGATTTTTTTTGTCACACTTACGGTACAGTCATCGAACACAGCGCCCTTTCGGATTAGTATACCTATTTTTAGAAAAATTTGAAATCCTTAAGCGGTTTTCCCTGCAGCGTAGGTAATGACGGGCGGACGGACGGCCGGCAGAGAGAAATACATTTTTTTCTTTGCTTTTTTAGAATCAGTAGGTCCTAAAACGTCGAGAAATGCCAAAAAAAGTGGGAGTAAAAATTTCACTTTTGGCTCATGATTGTAATACTTAGGTCTTTCAGACCGAAGTAATATTGCTAACTTATTTATATATAGATAATTAAAAATGATAACGAAAAGGTGCTAATTTTATTTTCTGCATTTGTAGTGAAAAAAATATTAAAATCGATTCTAAAGGAGTAAAATAAAAAAATAAAAATTTTAATCTTACGAGTTTAAAATATATAGAACATTTTGCTGTTATTTTGTGAGTGAAAATTTGTTTACATTAGTAAAACGTTTTTATCTTGCCTAGCAAATGCTAGTTTGTCTACGATAGTGAATAAATAAACAATATTTATTATAAATTATTAAATTAGAAATCGCCAAATTGATATTCTATATTTTCATGGTTACTTTGATTTATAATCTTTATAAAATTACATGAAAATACGATAGCAACAACAATTTGTTATATAGCGAAAATGATTTTACACTAGTCGAAAAAAACATTTTCACAAGGAATTAAGCCTGCATAGAAATAGAATTTGTATATATGCTATCGTAGAAAAAAATTTTAATTTGTGAAATAATATTTACATTGGAGGAGTGAAAAAGGCGCTCGAATAAAATAAAATTGTAACGGGTAATAAATATAAAGAAATTCGGGGACCTCTAAACTTTTTCTGCAGACCAATGATGATCCGCAGACCACCCATTGAGAATATAGAATAAATTTAATTATTGTGGTTCAATCTAAATGAGTTGACTGAGCGAGGACTACATAAGCTTTGTTTAAAGCTGCCTCGCATTCAAGTGACCATACAAATGGCTTCGTTTTGCTAACCTTGCCAAGTTTACTATGATGATCGATTTGCAGATGACTTTACATCTTGTTTGTTTACACCATGGCTTAAGAAAGTGATAGAAACTGCACCAAATTGGCATTTTGATGACTTCATCGACAAACCGTATTTTGATCATCTGCGGAATAAAGCATAAGTAGACAAACTCTATTACTATCTGAAATGGTTGTCCTGCGTTTCTTAATTCATTCGAGGAACGAATATGGCAGTCTTATGAACGTCCTCTTCAGCGACCGGTATTTGGTGATACACACACACGAGGTCTATTTTCGAGAAAACGGTGCAGCTCTTGAGGTTAGGAGAAAAGTTATGAAGTTGTGGGTGGGGATATCTGTTTGTTTACTTATTTGCATATAAACGATGATAGTCCTAGCAAGAATGCCATTCACTATACTGTCCTGCTTTAGTACCAAGTGTAATGGATTAGCTGCACAAGAAGAGTTAAGAAGAAGAGCCCGCATAATCCTAGTTGCGTCATGAGTTTGAACTCGTTTTTCGCTTTATACTAAACACAATAAAGCAGTATCTAGCCATCTTGGGCTGGAAAATTGTAGATCCGGATAAAACCATCAATATCTATTGATTTAAGCAAATGTTAAATTTTTCCCTGCTCTGACATGGATCATCTCTTTATTACTGCATCTCAACGAGACTCACACTTATTGTTTTTAGGCGACTTCCGAGCTATATTCGTGACACTAGCTATGACATTAATCATTAGATGAGCAATCGCAAAACTATATTTATTTTCATCGTTAATGATTTGTTTTACTTTGAATAGTGGCTCTTGTTGCTTCAACCAACGCTCAGGTAATTCTTTCCAGAGCTGCAGAGCTGACCCTTCTGTTGCGTTCATCTCTAACGCAACAGAATTTAGTTTCATCACCAACTCCTCCACTTTCTTCGTCTGACGTGTTACGAAACTTGCTATTACGAAGAAAGCAAAAATTTTAAATTAATTTTGCCAAAGCTTAGATTGGATCATTTATTGCTGCATCAAATTGAGCATAATTCATTAATAAACAAAAAATAATAATACAACTTAAGACTTAAACTAACCCTAATTCAAAAAATACCTTAATAATTAAAAATAATTAAAATACAAAATTTCATTCAACTTAACTCAATAAATAAATGGGCTATTATTTTGAAAACGTACATTTTTTTGTTGATTTTTAAATTTTTGATTTTTAAAAAATCTGAAATTTTGATATATTGTTGGCATTGACAAAAAGAAAAAAAATTATTTCTGCTTTTATTTTCTGAGTACTCTGAATCGGAGTTATGCGCGGTTGAATTTTGAGGCTTTTTCACGTAGTTTTTGGTAATGGTGGCAATGTTTTGTGAATAGGTGCCACAAATTTCATCCGACTTACGTATATTTTTGCAAGTAAAAAGGACAATAATTGAATAATTGAAATAAGTAAGTTTAAAATTAATAACTTTTCTCTTTTCCGCTAGGCGGCGCGTAAAACCTTGGTTTACTTCAAAGCTCATATCTCAAAAAGTGGGCTTTTTTTTTTGTTTTTCACAAATTTTAAAGTAAACATATGCAGCTATGAAATTGAGAAATAAAAAGAAAGTCAGCGATTCAATATGGATTTTATTCTTACGATTTTTTAAAGTTTGGAATATGAAAAATTCACATGTGTTTTTTTATTAAGTTAATAATCCTGTACTAAATGTGGATCTAATAAATTAAAAATTTCATATTTTAACACCTGCAATAAATTTGAACCATTTTCTGTGCGGTTAAATGGTTAAAAACTTATTAAAAATTAATTTAAGTTAAGTGGTAAAATAAAGGAATTTAAATTATTAAAAGGGTGTGTAAAATGTTTATTCATTTTAAAAAATGTCTATTCAGCCCCTTTTTAGTAATTAAAATCTCATTAGAGGCTCATAATTTTAACATTTAAAATTTCTAATGACGCCCACAAACGGTTTTTGACCAAATTATACTTGCATCCAATCAAAATATATTAAATTGTACCTACCTAATTTTACCTGATTCTACCTATGTCAAAACTATTTCAAGGGTATATATATTGATTGGATTGCCTTATAATCAATTATATTCCAAAATATTTAGAAGACATAACGTTTAGAAAAGATAATAATAGAAATGCCTTTCAAATTGTGCTGTAACTTGTACGGTCTCAAAAATCATCAGCGGACATCAAAAAATGTCACACCAGCTGTTATTCAAAAAGCTGCGACCCTAAATTTTACTTTGCGTGATGACCAGTTTATACGTGAAACATGTCGCACTTATATCTATAAAAATAAGGTAAATTTAATTATTTTATTAAAATGAATAAAAATTCATATGCAACTAATATTTTCTATACAGCAGCTTTCATGTTCGGAAACTATCGATAGTGAAATTATTTCTATAAATCAGGATGTTGATAATGTTCCAACGAACGAAAATATTCAAATACCTCCAGCATCTTTAGATCCATCACCAGTTTCGGTTGATACTATATCTCCACCAGTTCCTGAACTACTTAATGACATTTTAGAAGATATTAACAATGTTCTTGGAAGGTTAGCCGAATCTCCCATCAAACAAAATTATATTACAACAGGAAGTTATAAAAAAATTGCAAGTGTCACATCGGCAATAAGTCAAAGAATATTTCAAGTAGATTCAGTTAAAGTGTTATCACCAAACGAGGAATGTGAATATACATCATGGCTTATGAACCTTAAAAAAGAGTTTAAAGATGCCAGCTGTAAATCAAAACAAGTGTTTTTGTTGACAACTCTACCACGTAAATTTTGGTCAAATCAACGTATCCAGGATGAATTTAATGCATCAAGACGACTGGTAGAATTCGCCATGGATCTGTTGGAAACAGTAGGTCCTTACAGTTGGCCTCAAAGCAAACAAGTGCACAGTTTGTCACAAAATATAGTAAAACAAATTCAAACATACTTCTTATCAGAGGAAATTAGTAGAACAATGCCTGGCCTTAAAGATGTTGTTACTATTACAGAAGGATCGACAAAAATTAAGAAATCAAAGCGGTTGGTGTTATGAACCCTCACCGACATCTACGAAATGTTCTTGGAAGAAAACAAAGAACTCAAGGATTCCACTGTTTTTTACCGGATAACACTACACCCGATAAAATAATTGCCAAAATGTTTTCTTTTTCTGATGATCATTAATATTTCAATTTAAAGGCAAAAAAAAATATATAAATAATTTTTTAATGTATTTATTTATAATATTGATTAAATTATAATGTTTATAGGAAAAATATTTTTTTAATGTTTTTTTCTAATGTTAGTGTTGGTGATGTTGAAATGATAACAAAATCTTCGATCATTGGGATCTCCAATTCTTATTCTGAATAAAAACCTGTTTCTCAATCAGAAATACACAAAAAATGGTTCAAATTTATTGTAGGTGTGAAAATATGAAATGTTTAATTTATTAGATCCACATTTAGTACAGGATTATTAACTTAATAAAAAAACACATGTGAATTTTTCATATACCAAACTTTAAAAAATCGTAAGAAAAAATCCATATTGAATTGCTGACTTTTTATTTCTCAATTTCATAGCTGCATATGTTTACTTTAAAATTTGTGAAAAACAAAAAAAAAAAAAGCCTACTTTTTGAGATATGAGCTTTGAAGTAAACCAAGGTTTTACGCGCCGCCTAGCGAAAAAGAGAAAAGTTATTAATTTTAAACTTACTTATTTCAATTATTCAATTATTTTCCTTTTTACTTGCAAAAATATACGTAAGTCGGATGAAATTTGTGGCACCTATTCACAAAACATTGCCACCATTACCAAAAACTACGTGAAAAAGCCTCAAAATTCAACCGCGCATAACTCCGATTCAGAGTACACAAAAAATAAAAGCAGAAATAACTTTTTTCCTTTTGTCAATACCAACAAAATATCAAAATTTCAGATTTTTAAATAATAGTTGTTTTTTTTCGATGTACGTTTTCAAAATAATAGCCCAAATAAAAATTTCGACGTAGCGTCGAGTTCGTGTTGATTGAAAAGTAGAAAAAGTGTATGAGATGGTTAAGTTAATGCGGATGAGAAGAATACGATCTGTAATCTTTCCAAAAGTGCTCACACCAAATAAGTCCACGGATATTTTTATGAACGATGTTGTGGGTATATTATCTTCACTGTAGGCGTATTTTTGAGTTGAAGGCGTTATACCATTTCCTTTTTGTGTAATGTTCTGCTTAACAGCGTCTGAAAAAGAAAAGTCCTTATTAATTGTGTTATGTACTGAGTTAATTATAAATCCAGGTGACGCTACTGCGATGTTTTTGGATTAGTGCTGTTCTGTTCTCTGGCTATAACCTGTTTTTGGTTCTGAGAACAACCTTTTTAATTTGCAAGATGTCCCATCTGAACACAGCTAACTCAAAACGGCTACTGAATATCTTGAGCTAGCGGGTCAAGTGGACAAGCATGCTAGTGAACATTAAACCAAAACGAGAACAAGCATCTGGTTCTTGTTTATGAATGGAAACTCTTTTTACAGAGGGAATTAATGTTACCAAGAATACTTTGAAAGTTATACTCCGTGTACTCCGGTCTCTGCTATTGACATATCAGTTAACGCGTAACGAGTAAGATATAACTAGAACTAGTTAACTAGTAAGATATTACTAGCCAAGTTGATATCTTTGGGTGTTGGCAAAAGGCACTCTATTCAGACAATGGTAGCCCCTTCAACCAAATTGTTTCTTACTGGATAAAATGAGCCTTTATATGACTCTATATATGGGCTTTAATTATTGAGAAAGACGGGACATCACATGATTAACGAATACGCCCTGAACTGGATTATTGGCAATCCAATTTTTGAATTGTACCTGGAAATTTTTTAATTAAATAATTTTTTGATCACCTTATTTTATCTGATAGGATTTATTGTTTAATTATTCATTTACAAAAATATAAAAACACAAAAAAAAATTCGGACGAACCCACAAACATGGAGTCTGAAATCATAGATTCGTTTCTCCTTATTGCAGTTTGTTAGAGAGAAGAGTTGTGAAAATCGATGTGGAAGAGTTAATAAGAAGATTTGAAATGTTGGAAAATGTTACGAGTAGACAAATTAGAATAGGAATGGTTTGTCTGTCTGACTATTTGAAGTACCACATACAAAATTTTATGGTGTATTGTTCTCTTTTTACAAAAAGAAATACATTATTTTGCACAAAACACATAATTCTATGATATGACCAACATGAATTTTTAAACAACTCTTTGATTACCCTTTAACTATAAACCACTTCAAATTATCATCATAATAATCATTTCATTGTTATCGCCAACCCAAAAATAAAACAATATTACAACAAACCAAAATTACCAGATGGGAGTTTTTTTTTTGTTCATAAAAATATAAATTTTACATATTGATTCCAAATGAATTCATATTTCAAATGAGTAGCAAAAACCGTAATATTACCAAAGCAATATACAATATTATTTTATATTTGCTGTAAATAGCAAATATAAAATATAAAATGCACAGCACGTGACTTTACAAATAAATACAATATAAAATCATTACTTTGGAGTAGTACTTACTTACCTTCCTTAAGGGCATTTCATATTATATGCATTATGTATTATGAAAGTTAGCTAATGAAATGGATTCAAATGAATACAATAGAGAAGTCAAAAATAATCATTTTAATGTTAAATAATTGGTTGAATTTATTATATTATACATATCAGTTATATGTTGACAGATGATATTTGTTTATGCCAAAATTAAACTAATATTAAATGCTTTCTGTTCATTGGGTTTTTGAATGTGGTCACCCTAAAATCAAACTAATTAAAATAAACTGAGAAAGAAATATTGAATTAGTACAAAAAATTCTCTCATCTCTCTCTTTTTATAAAATGAATTTCTTTTTTAAGTTCCACTTTTGTAATTGTACGCAACAGTCGTATTTTGTAAGTTATAATGTATTTCAATGTGGTTTTTCAATAAATAATTAAAATAAAATTATTCATCATCAGTGGTTTCAATCTATGTGAAATAAAATAAGTAGAAACTAAAAATACAGTCCTAAATATTATTTTGAAGGAAACATTTTGGTCTCATCGAGCAGGATGAAATGAATAATTTTTGATTTTAAAAAACCACGCTATATGTTCAGGAATCCAACACAATTGATATCCAATAAATTCAATATAAAACGAAACAAATATTGTTTTGTTGGAACTATTTTCATCAAATTATTTGGAAATAACAATTTCCATCATCTTTATATTTATCTACGGAAATATATATCTCATGCAAGAGGAGTTTATGTGATAATCAATTTCATCGCCATTTTGAGTTAATAATTGCATCATTCATCAGCATCGAAAAAACATCGCAGTTCATCATATATTTTATGTTACAATACACTTGAAGTAATTTATTTACCATCAATTTCATCATTTATCAACATTTTGTGCTGTTCAATAATTTTATTCAGCACTTTTTCAACAATTGCAGTTTTCAAGGAATTGTAAGGTTTACATCGAGATTTATCGCAATTGTGTAGTTTGAAATTGTAAGGTTCGTAATTATTTTTAATTTTGTTTCTTCAAGTTTAAATGTCAAACATTTTATTTTGATGAACAGTTTATAATATTTAATTAAAATTGCAAGATTTTGTGATTATTTAAACTATAATAAAAAGTTATGTACAACATAATCAACGTCAGGTGACAAAATAGTATATTTTAAATTATTTTTATTATATTTAATACATTTAATTATTAAGTACATAACTAATTTAACTAATAAGATAATTCAGCTGGTGTAAATTTGTTTAGTAAGGAAAATTTATAGATTCATTTGATTAAATTGATTTACTGTTCTTAGTATTAAAACAAGAAGTATTAAATAGAAATCAATTCAAATGGGTAAGAAAGATATTCCATTTTATCAGAGAACAATCGACGGGATTAAAACCCGCGTCACACATTTTCAAAATCAATTAGATGAAAATATAGAATTCACGTTAGGTGAATTAAAATCAATGTTAAGTCGATTGAAAATGTTATATGCTAAATTTGATGATGCTCAAACGGAGTATGAGATTCTCGATCCGACTGCGCAAATAGATGTTCGTTTTGAATTTGATGATAACTATGGTGCAGTAGAATCAAAGTTAATCACGTTAATTGATGCCGCTGAAAGTAAGCCGCTTTCAAGTGCTCTCCCTAATACGTTTGCGATCGGTACTTCACTCGCTATTCCACTACCCGAAATGAAAATTCCAGAATTTGACGGAGAATTTTTATCGTGGAACAATTTTCGGGATATATACCGTGAGCTTATCCATGACAACAAAAATTTAAATAGTATTGTAAAATTTCATTACTTAAAAATGTCTCTATCAAAAGGTACCGCTTTCCATTTTATTGAAAATTTATCAGCAACCTCGGAAAATTACGAACAAGTATGGTCGTCCATTTTCAAATTTTATGAAAACGAGACTCGGCTTAAATTTTTGAACATGAAACAAATGTATTATCTAAAACCAGTGGCTCAACCTAACGATGCAAAATCATTGCAAATATTTATTAATAACTTTTGGAAATATTACAATTCTCTTAAAGCGCTTGGAATTCCGGTTGAACATTGGGATCTATATTTGGTCTATCATATCTGTGAAATAGTTGATCCAATATCGCGCCAACAAATTGAAAAAAGGAAACCAACAGATAAGCTCATGACCATCGCTGAAGTAATGAATATACTATCTCAACGAGCACGACTTTTGGAATCTATGTCCAAAGTCGATGAATTAGTCACAAGTGCTCGGTCGAAATCTATCCTATCTTCGTCTACAAATAATTCAAAACGGGTTTCTGAAAAAACAAGTCAGTCGTTTGTCACAAGTGAGACAACAATTACTTGTTTCTATTGTAAATCGAATCATTCGATTTTTAAGTGCAAAACTTTTGAAAAATTATCAATTTCCCATCGATATGATTGGGTATTGAAAGAAAATTTATGTAGGAATTGCTTTTATAAACACCCAACAAATAATTGTAAAATGAAGGGATGTAGAATATGCCAAAGAAAGCATCATACTTTGTTGCATAGAAACAAAGCAGATTGGGATACCCCTCAATCTAGTAATTCTACAGCTCAATCACATGATTCGACAAATTTACAGTTAAATTCAAATAATCCATCATCGGCAGGTGTTAGTAGTACGAATAATAATAATAATTCAAAAACAAGTACAACCGAATCTAAAAATTGTTCAAATTCTTCTCAAAGTTCAGGATCTAGAGATGGGCAACAAGCAATTCTCAGTACGCCCACTTCATCAAATTGTTTTGCAATGCAACTTGAAAATTCTATTAATCCTGAACTCGAAATACAAACAGGAACAATGTCTTGTTTACATACAACAAATCAAATTTTATTGGCAACAGCAATTATTTGGGTAAAAGGCCCTACAGGTATTCGTCAACAGTGCCGGGTCCTGCTGGATTCCGGCTCTCAATCAAACTTTATTACAGAGAATTTATGTCAGCTAGTAAGGGCCAATAAAAAATCAATTTATTTGCCTGTTACGGGAATCAATGAACGCGTCACTCATATTAAGCATCAGGTCAATTTAACAATTCAATCTCGTGTAACAGCCTTTGAATCAAATTTAAATTTTTTGGTACTTCCTAAAATCACTAGTGATCTTCCGTTGCAACCTGTAAATTTTGATCTGAGATCTTTGCCAAAACAATTTATTTTGGGTGATCCACAATTCCATGTTCCACAAGCAATTGATTTGCTTCTTGGTGCAGAGATTTATTTCAATCTTATAATTGGTGAAATCGTCGTCATAGTTGATGAGTTGCCCCCATTTCAAAATACCCTTTTTGGACATGTTGTTTGTGGCAAAGTAAAAAATTCGTGTAAAACACCTTCAATATCATTACATTGCTGCGACGTAGATTCTTTAAAGCAAGATATACAAAAATTCTGGCAAATTGAAGAGGTCAATGTAAATAGTTATTCAATTGAAGAAAAATTAGCTGAAGAGCATTATAATAGCAACGTTGAACGTGAATCAAATGGGAGATACTGTGTAGCTCTACCAGTTAAAAACAATATAAACCAACTTGGAGAGTCGTACCAAAATACCTTAAAACAATTTTATTATTTGGAAAAAAAATTGGATCGGGATGCTAATTTAAAACGTCTCTATACAGATTTTATGGATGAATATATTTCGTTAAACCATATGGAGCTCGTTGATCCTACAAAATCTATTACCGATGATTCATATTTCATGCCACATCATGGTGTTTATCGAGAGAGCAGTTCCACTACAAAGTTAAGAGTGGTTTTTAATGCGTCGTCCAAGACATCAACCGGAATCTCTCTCAACGACTGTTTGCTAGTAGGACCAACGATCCAACAAGATCTTTTGTATATTTTAATTCGGTTTCGTAAATTTCTAATAGCATTAACGGCAGATATAGCGAAAATGTATCGCCAAATTAATGTGCGTAAATCCGACCGATCTTTTCAAAAAATCCTTTGGCGAAAATCGCAAGATGACCCAGTGTCCACTTATCAACTGAAAACTGTAACCTACGGTACAGCAAGTGCCCCGTTCTTAGCGATCAGAACACTTAAACAGCTGGCACTGGATGAATGTAAAAGCTTTCCTCTTGAGTCAGAGCGTTTATTAAAAGATTTTTATGTTGACGATTTTCTGAGCGGTGCCAACAACTACGAAGAAGCCCTTCAAATCAAACAAAATCTAATTTCTTTGCTGGCGAAAGGGGGGTTTGAGCTTAGAAAATGGGCCTCAAATTGTAAAAATGTTATTCCCAATAACGAAAATTCTACTCCCAATGTTGTGTCTACATTAGGAGTTATTTGGGATTCTAACTCCGACTCTATGCAAATTTTGTTAAATAAATCAAAGTCATCCACGATAATTATTACCAAACGAACGGTCTTATCTCAAATAGCTCAGCTTTTTGATCCTTTAGGTTTGTGCGCCCCTGTAGTGTTTACGGCTAAACGATTTATGCAGAAATTATGGTCTTTGCCTCAACTAAAATGGGACGATCCCCTAGAAGATGATCTACGTTTAGAATGGTCTACCTTTTTAACAGAATTAGAAAACTTAAATTGCATTGAAGTACCAAGATGTATAAGTCCATTTGAAAATCCAAAGGCAATCGAACTCCATGGATTTGGAGATGCCTCCGAAAAAGGTTTTGGCTGTTGTATTTTCATACGAACAATTAGTGATAACGGTACTATCAATTGTCAATTATTATGTGCCAAATCTAAAGTGGCACCGCTGAAAAAACAGACGATTCCACGACTTGAGTTGTGTGCGTCGGTTCTTTTAGCTCAGCTCTATACTAAAGTCCAGATTGCCATGGAAATTCCATTCAACAAAGTTACTCTATGGTCCGATTCGGAAGTAACACTTTGCCGAATTCAATCCTTGCCATCAAAATTTGCAACCTTTGTGGCTCATCGAGTGTCTAACATCCAAGACTTGACTGATCCTAACATGTGGAAATATATTCCCACTAAGCTTAATCCTGCGGACGTGGTTTCAAGGGGATTAATGCCATTCGCATTACCGACACACGAGTTATGGTGGAGTGGACCGTCATTTTTATCCGAACCAGAAGAACATTGGAATTTCATTCAAACAAATACCATCATTGATGATCCCGAATTATGCAACTTAAATGTAATGTTAGAAATAAATGAGTCTATTGAGAATGATCTCATTTTGTTGTACTCCAATTACAATAAACTGTTACGCATCTCAGCTCTTTGCATACGTTTTGCTCATAATACTAAGTTGCAACAGGAAAATCGAAAAACCGGTAAAATATCAGCCGATGAAATCGATTTGGCCCTTAAAGGGATTGTCAAATATATACAGAGAACAAATTTTTCATCTGAAATCGAAAATCTAAGCAAGGGAAAACGTATATCACAGAAAAGTTCTATTAAAAATCTGAACCCTTTCTTAGATTGTTCTGGCATACTACGCGTTGGTGGCCGGCTGATTAACTCTAATCTTCCTTTTAATCAAATACATCCTATGCTTTTGTCCTCATCTCATTATTTCACAAAACTTTTAATTAGACACGAGCATGGCCGAAATTTGCACGCTGGACCTCAAGCCCTACTTAGTCACCTGAGGCAAAACTTTTGGATCATCGGTGGTCGCAGTTTATGTAAAAAACTAGTTCATGAATGTCTCATATGTTTTAGATCAAAACCGACATCTATCGATCAGCAAATGGGACAATTACCCGCTGAGAGAGTAAAATCTTATCGAGCATTTGAAAATATAGGCATAGACTTCTGCGGCCCCTTCCAAGTCAAGTATAAAATTCGAACTAATGTGACTTCTAAAGCATATATCGCTGTATTTATATGCTTCTCCACCAAAGCAACACATTTAGAGGTCGTATCTGATCTTTCTACAAGTGCATTTTTAGCTGCTTTTAGGAGATTCATATCGCGTCGTGGTCGATGCTCTATCGTATGGAGTGATAACGCTACAAATTTTGTGGGCGCACGGGGCGAATTGCTTGAACTACAAAAAATGTTTAATTCAGAACTTCATAAAATTGAAGTTTTCAAATTTTTTGCTGAAGAAGGTATTAAGTGGAAAACTATTCCACCAAGATCCCCACATTTCGGCGGGTTGTGGGAGGCCGCCGTAAAAAGCTCAAAATATCATTTGAAGCGATGTCTTGGGAATTATACTTGCACCGTCGAAGAATTGACAACTTTAGTCGTTCAAATTGAATGTTGTTTGAACTCTAGACCGTTAACCCCTATATCAAACGATCCCTCAGATTTAGCAGTACTAACACCTGGCCATTTTTTAGTAGCAGGTCCTATTAATGCAATTCCGGAACCATCGCTATTGCATCTCGATTTTAATCGTTTATCAAGGTTTCAAAGATTGCAACATATTTTGCAACAATTCTGGCGACGATGGTCCGAAGAATATTTATCGGAATTGCAATCTAGACAAAAATGGACCACGGTTAAGTCCAATGTGGAACCCGGAATGTTAGTTCTTTTAAAAGAAGACAATATCCCACCTATGAAATGGGTTATGGGACGTATATTAGAAATACATCCTGGCGCAGACAAATTAGTAAGAGTTATTACCGTTAAAACTCAATTTGGAGTATTTAAAAGAGCGATTGCAAAAATCTGCGTACTTCCGATTGAACAATCATCAACAATAAATAATATTGAATTTTAATCTCTAGTTTTTTTTTGAAAATATATATTTTTGTCTTAATGAATACTTGATGATCTTAAATGGTTCTGATCATTGATTTCTATTTAATTACTTCAAATATTTTAAATAACGTAATTTAAATAGACAGAAATGCCTTTTGTCTAAAATTATTTGAGATAAAATTTAAATTAAATTTAATTTTAATGTCTTTTCTTTTTGGGTTTTACAAAAAAAAAAACCAAAAAAGAAAGCGTGTAAAAATTATATTGTATAATAATAATTAACTAATTTTGAAATCTATATATTTCAAGGTGGCCGGTATGTTTATGCCAAAATTAAACTAATATTAAATGCTTTCTGTTCATTGGGTTTTTGAATGTGGTCACCCTAAAATCAAACTAATTAAAATAAACTGAGAAAGAAATATTGAATTAGTACAAAAAATTCTCTCATCTCTCTCTTTTTATAAAATGAATTTCTTTTTTAAGTTCCACTTTTGTAATTGTACGCAACAGTCGTATTTTGTAAGTTATAATGTATTTCAATGTGGTTTTTCAATAAATAATTAAAATAAAATTATTCATCATCAGTGGTTTCAATCTATGTGAAATAAAATAAGTAGAAACTAAAAATACAGTCCTAAATATTATTTTGAAGGAAACAATATTCTATAAACAAATTTGATTAAATTTGGGTTAGGATTATTAAAACTTAATTTAATTACTAGTCTAATGGTTGCAGCACATGACCACCATTATTTTTAATAATCAACGTTAGAACCATTGACCACATAAATCAAAAGCTAACCTTAAAAAATCAACCCACATTTTCCACCCAAGCATTACAAAAAACTATCAAATAAAAAAAGTAACATTTATCATAAAAATTGAGATAAGAAAACGAAAAAATAAAAACAATATCCAGTTTCTTATAAAAAAATATTTTATTGTATTAACATCAAAATATATCGACTTCGACACACTTTAACTACTTTTGGGAAGCTTTTTGTTTTTGTTTTTCCAACCACATTTAGTCACATAGAACAACCAAAAGTATAAAAAACAAATAAATAAAAAACAATCTAATGGTGAAATGTCTTTTGGGACAGACGTCCATTTCTCGTTTTTATTTTATTTTGATGATAAACGACCATTAAAAGTGCTATCGAGTTTTGGTTATAGGGCTATGAGAAAAGGCAATATAAAACAATTTTGAAAAAGTAGGAAAATCAATGACATAATCATAATCATTTTATGATAAAAATGCACACGATTTGGGAAGTGAATGGGATTATGATTCGTAGTCACAAATTATTACTAGATCTTACAACACACCACATTTTTTTAACCGATTTTTGAGGCGAGTTAGCGTTGGTAAGTATTACTTTTATCCAGCGTTTTCAAAATTTATTCTTTGGTTGTTGAGAAATCCGCCATTGCTTCTTAAAACAGATATTTTCATCGTTTGATTGGGTTTGAGTTGAGCTCGGCGTTCCTAACAAGAAGTGATTTGGAGTAAATGGTTCATCGTCGATTGATTCAACTGGCATATGTGTTAGTGGTCGAGTATTCTCGATATTTTCTGCCTCTATCAGCAACATTTTTAACGTTTCAACCCTAGGCGCTTCTCCATTTAGGGTATATACCAAAACCTTTTTCACTGGTTGAACCAACCTTTTGCAACATCCTCCTGCGCTTGGATTTCCCGGGCAGTTGAATATCCATTATATTCCCTTTGTTGCCATTTCGACTTTCAATTTATCATCGTCACATAGTTCATGATTTAGCAATATATCTCTACTACTGTGAACAAAATTCGTTCCATTGTCACTGTGTATTCGTATTGGTACCCCACGCCTATTAATAGACTTTCGAATGCATAAAATACAAGCGTCAACAGAAAGATTAGACGCTAACTCTAGATGTACAACTCTAATATTCAATCAAGTAAATAGTGCTGCCCAACGATTTTCCTTTTTCTTCCGATTGTTACGTTAAGAAATTGACGAATAAATGGCGTGACTCGATTAATCGGTAGTTGACCCATCAGCGGCTGGTGTGGTTTAGCTGCCTTAATCTTACTTAATTGATAGTTTATTTTGATTTTATTCACCACAGTCCACAGATCATAGATGAGGTATCCAGAACCGTTGTCGTATTTGGCTCATTATAAGCTCCTGGTTTTGATGATGATATTCTTGGTGATATCTTTGAACAATCAGCTTAGTTAGTTAATGTGTCTTCGGCAAAATTATTGGTCGTTCTAGCTAAACTAGAAATTTGTGATGCTAAGTCTATTCGTCCTTTTACTCGGATAAGGTTGTTACAAATTACAATCAATATATGGCATTAGCTTATATATCGTACTATGTTTCTCAACACGTCTATTTTATTTAATTTACACAATTCATCAGAATAAAATTTATCTTGAACACTTTTGCACAGCAGTATTTCGGCCGTTTCTAGTTCGAATGCAGTAAGTTCACCAAGATTTCCTTGAAGTGGAATTATTTTCGATTTGATATTGGCAATTCGTATGACCCATGCAGTGACTCTTTTTAATTTTTGATAATCAGAAAACTTTGATACGTTTAGTAATTCGCAGCTGACAACAGTGCTAACCTCCGTTTAATCCTCTTTGGAATATTGGCCAATGACTTTCAACATCTCGAAGGTATTCTGGTCCTTGTATCCATGTAATTGTCGTTAACGGCTATTGGTAATTTTCCCCTTACAGCGTTATCGGCTGGGTTATGCTTCGTTGGAACTCATATTCAATTGGAATCGTTTGTACTGTCCAAAATTTCGGTCAATCTATGTGCTACAAATGGCTTGTATCGGTGGTGGTCAGATTGAATCTAGTTGAGAACAGTTTGAGAGTCACTCCTGTAGATGCGTTTACGGGCTGGTATGTTATAGCAGTCGATTATTGAGTTACACAAACGCACACCCTTTGCGTATATTTATTACTTCGTTATTTGTTTTTATGGTTTCATATTCTGTATCAAATCTCTATACATAATCATTAACCTTTAGTGGCTTTCTATTATTGACATGAACAGCGTCGAGATATTGTTCTTGAAACTCCCGAACATTTTTATTTTTAATATATTGAGCAGAAGATGGTAAACATGTTGCGCCAAATGTCATCGCATGCATACAATATACTTCAATTAGCTGAAATGGACTACCGTCTCTTCATAGGAAACGTTGGAAATTCATATCCTCTGACCGAATCATTATTTGATGAAACATTTCTTAGAATTCACCACAAACTGCGTCAGCTTTTTTACAAAATCTAAACAGTACGGCTAAGAATCGTTGATTTAAATCTGGCCCTTTGAGCAGCTGTGAATTTAATGATGTACAATTTATCGATGCGGCTCCAAATAATCGAAACTTTTTAAGCTTGTTCGGTTTCTGAACTACAAAATGTGGTAAATACCAAGTTTTAATCCTATTCCCACATCATTGATCTCTTTTTTTGTCAGTTTATTGGATAACCTTTATTTAAGTAGGCAGCTATTTTCTCTCCATAGCTAGTGGCCTACTCAGGATTTTTCTTCATCTTGTTTTCAATGCCTTCGAGACGGCGAAGTGCCATGAAAAAAAAACATTTTTGACCCCATGCAATTTTGTTTAGAATTTTGCAATGCACAGTTTTTGTGTTATTGTAAAAATATTACTATTTTCAGTATGTAGTCTCTCCACCACCCTAAATATCGACGTTGATTAACAGAGAAAATAATTAAATTTAAACCATTTACAAGCTGGGGTAATTGAATCTTTCTTGAGTTACCATAAACAGCTATATGGATAAGATTTAACCTGAAGTAACATTTTTTGTGTCATTTTTGATCAATGTAGATGTGATTGTAATTTACTATTGACATTTACGATTAAGCATTTATTTGGTTATGCGTCTATGGTCTTGGAATATAACGACTTTATAACACAACTTTTCTCAATTTCGTTTGATATTGTGTTAGTTTACATTCACGAAACATTTGACTTGTTCGTTCTTGTCTGACTTTTTTATTCTATTTTACGAATTTCAATCAAACTATTTTGCGATTTTATGAATTAAATTTTCGATTATTTGATTTTGTGTGATGTGATGTTTCGATGCAATGGCTTTTCGATGAAATGAATTTTGGATGGTATGATATTTGTGATGATATAAAAGTCGGTTGTATGAGCTTTCGGTCTACTGATTATTGTTTCTGTAACACGATTCGATGATTTGATTTTTCGATGCTATGATACGGACTCATATTTTTCGATGTAACGAATTTTGAAATTACGGTTTTTCGGTGATATGGCACGATTCGTGTTTATCGACCTCATTCTTGGAATATAAGTATATAGGCGCGTCAACGAAGAACAGATCGATTTTGATAATTTGTTTTCTAAATTTTGTTTTTTTTATATTATTTAAATAAAATCAGAAACTTTTTGGAGCGGTAACGGATTTATGTATATTTACCTTTATGATATTTATTCAAAAAAAAAAAAATTTCCCTATACTATCCGTTAAAAAGTTAGAAAAAAGAGAAATTTATGTTTTTTTATATATTCTAAAAGTAGTTTCAAATTATATGTCAATATTCATAATATATCCAAAATATAATAGCCGTGTGTCTATCCCTCTACTACAAGCGTAACGCACGCTCAGATTGTAATATGAGTAACGACGTCAACTGAGACGCTATAGGTCGAGAGATCGATTCCTATGGCATGGTACATTCTTCAATTGTTTTTATAAACATTAAAATTGTTGTTTTTGTATTCATATATACATAAAATCATAAAAATTTCGTTTTACGAATTTTAAATTGATCGATAATGTAGTTTTTTTAAAGTTATTGCTACTCTCTTTTTCCGGTTTGTTCAAATTATTATCATATCAATATTAGCAAAAATTAATTATATTTTTGACAGGCATACCTAAAAATCATACAATTATGGTTTTTCGATCATCATTTTATATACTTACATTCCTGTGAAATAAAACAAGGAAAAACAAAAACTACTATTTGAGTATTTCTCTTTCATTATGTGTTGACATATTTGTGACGAAGGAGATCCCAAACACAACCTCTTCGTGCTCATTTCATTATCTTTACTTCCCTCCGTCACAAGGTGGCTGATTCCAGATTCCACAAATATTTTTTTTATGTCTCATGACATTAGACCCATCTTTCAAAACTATGTATTCAAGTTTCAGTTCTGAAAAATTCCATTAATTTAAATTACAATCGTTCCCATATTTCAGTTTTGCAATCTTGCAAAACATTTTGATCTAATTAAATTTAACGGTTTACATGTGTCGTTTTTGTAATCATTGCAAAAACATTTTTTTTTCCAAAAATTTTCCAATTCCCTTCTTTTTCACATTAAAACTGAAACTCAGTTTCGATGATTTTATTTTTTTCTCGAAATCGGAGAATCTTTATTTTCAATTGAACTTTATTTTCAATTGTGGGAAAGTTTAAAATATTTCTACAGTTTATAGTGGATTCTGGGTAACGTTTTTTCTGCATGTCTCAAACTATTTTTTTTTGTTCTTTTAGTTTTTCTGAACATTTTATTAACAGTCTCATATAACACCGTGGTGTAAACTGGAGAAAAGCATATCTTGGTAGGGACTTGCGATCGAAGTGTTGATCGGTCGGGTCGAGTTATTGCGGTTCCTTTTTTTTTGGTTTGGCTTGTGTTATAGTAAATGTTTTTTTGTTTTTATTGTTCGTTTGGTTTTTGTTTATTGATTTAAAGCGAATTATTTGAGAATATATACTTTTAAAAAAATACCAAAAAATATCAAAAAACTGCTGTTTTAAAGTGATTTAAAGTGAATTATCTGAAAATTTATATACTTAAACAAACACCTAAATAAATCAGAAAATTATTGATTTATAGAGAATTATTTGAAAATTCATAGTTTTTAAAGAGATATCTAAAAATATCAGAAAATTCTTTTTTAAAGTGAATTATTTGAAAATTTATATTCGTCAAGAAATACCTAAAAAAATCAGAAAATTATTGATTTAAAGCGAATTTTTTGAGAATTCATATTTATAAAGAAATACCTAAAAATATTAGGATATTATGGTTTTGAAGTGAATTATTTGAAAATTTATATACTTAAAGAAATACCATAAAATATCAGAAAATTATTGATTTAAAGTGAATTATTTGGAAATTTATATTATTAAGGAATACAAAAAGAAAAATATGGAGGGGCTGAAATCTCACAGCTCTGAGATATCAAGACTGGGTTAAGGATTGGTATATAGTTTTCGGCAAAATACTTTTATGAGGATATGGTTTTTAGTTTTGGGCAGCGATGTATATCAAACATAACTCTTTGTTAAAGTACAAGTATTTTTTATCTTTGTTTAAAAATTTATTACAAAACTAACACGAAACATCAATACGTTGCCTGAAAATTATAATCAAAATTCCAAAAATATTGCTAAATTGAATAAAATCAAACTTTTTTCAAAATTCCAAAAATATTCTAAAAATTAGAATAAAATTAAATATTTATACTTTTTCTAAATTCCGATAATATTCCAAAAATTCTTAAAAATTTAAACTTTTCCAAAATTCTAAAAATATTGCAAAATTTATTACAAAAAGTTAATTTTTTTAAAATTCCAAAAATTATAATAAAATCCAAAATGTCAAATTTTTTCAAAATTCTAAGGATATTCCAAAAATTCTTACAAAATCAAAATATGAAACTTTTTTCAAAATTCTTAATATATATACTAGCAGGACCCGGCGTGCTTTGCTACGCTTATAAATAAAGTTTGTGCGCAGGCACTTTGTTGACGTAGTAGCAATGATTTAAAAAAAGTGGTAATGAGAAAAAAGAGAGAAAAAACAATATTTAGTACCAATTTCGGTCATTTCCACTTTCCACTTTACTAGACTTCGGTTTAAACGGTGGACCTTCAACTTTTCAACGATTGATGAATTCAGTTCTAACAGGGATTAATGGTATAAAATGCTTCGTCTACCTAGACGATATAGTCATTTATGGACATAATTTAGCTGATCATAACCAAAAATTAGAAGAGATGTTTAAATGCCTTAGAGATCACAATTTAAAAATCAATCCCGATAAATGTCAGTTCTTACAGAAAGAAAGAAATTATTTAGAACACGTTATAACTTCTGCTGGCATAAATTCTGATCCAGAAAAGATAGAAGCAATAAGAAATTATCCAATTCCTTGCTGTGCCAAGGAAGTCAAATCTTTTTTCGGACTCGCTGGCTTCTATAGGCGATTTGTTGCAAACTTTTCAGGAATCGCACAAGCTCTAACAAACCTTTTAAAAAAAAAAACAGAATTCGTTTGGGATGAATTTGGCGACGAATCTTTTAAAACACTGAAATTAGCGTTAATAAGTCCACCAATATTACAATACCCTGATTTTTCAAAAACATTTACGATATCTTTTGATGCTAGTGATAAGGCAATTGGAGCCATTTTATCTCAGGACCACAACTCTGTCGATCTTCCAATCGCTTATGCAAGTAGGGTTCTGAATAAAGCGGAGAAAAATTATCCAACTATTCAGAAAGAGGTACTGAGTATAGTGTGGGCTGTCAATCAATTTTGTCCGTATGTATTAGGTCGCAAATTTAGGATTTTCACTGATTACAAACCATTGGTTGGTTGTGCAAAGTCAATGATCCATCCTCCCGTTTGCTCCGATCGAAATTAAAACTCGATGAATACGACTACGAAATTGTATATAAACCGGGAAAACTGAACCAAAACGCCGATGTTTTAAGCAGAGTGGAGTTACCAAAACCCACTAATGCTCATCACGTTCACGTTCTCACTCGATCGAAGTCAAAAATAATTTCAAATCCAATAATTACATTATCACAACCAAAGTCTTCGGATACAAATTCTAAAAGTAAGCAAAATGATGCTTACAAATGATAAGCAAATGATCATCAACAGTAGAAAAATATATCAAGTCTTGTGAAATTTGCCAAAAGAATAAGTCCTGCAGGGTGACCAAAATGCCAATGGTCAATACTAGCACATCCTCGAGACCATTTCAAAAAATATTTTTAGACATTGTTGGTCCTCTTACTTCAAGCTATCAGAATAACACTTATATTTTAACAATCTAAGACGACTTAGCAAAATACTCTCTTGCAATTGCTTTACCAAATCAAGAGGCGGATACGGTCGCTAAAGCTTTTCTGGAAAAGTTAATATGTCATTTTGGAACTCCTTTTTCAATCCTAATCGACCAAGGCTCCAATTTTATGAGCAGTGTATTCAAAACTATTTGCAAACTTTTAAAAATTAAAAAAATTAATTCTACTGCATATCATCCTCAAACAAATGGTGCCTTAGAGCGCTCTCATAAAACATTAGGAGAATATTTGAGAAGTTATACCTATCAGGATTTCCTGAACTGGGACGCCTGGCTACCATATGCAATGTTCGCATATCACACGACACCGCATAGTTCTACAAAATATATGCCATACGAGCTTGTATTTGGGCACAAACCTGTAATTCCCAATTCAGTTATTCAGGACATTGATCCCGTATACAACTATACAACTATGATGATTATTTATATGACTTAAATTTTAAATTTCAAACTTCCTATCAGACAGCGCACAAAAACCTTTTAGATTCTAAGATTCAATCGAAAAACATCTATTATAAAAATACAAATAGAAAATTGTTTAACGTTGGGGATAGAGTTCTTTTAAAAAATGAAGCAAGGAAGGGAAAAATGTCTGCATTATGGCTGGGACCTTATGAGGTGAAAGAAATAGTCTCTGACGTCAATAGTGCAATTCAAGTTGGTAAAACTATCAAAACTGTACACAATAACCGATTAAAGCATTTTATCTCTTTTTCAAGTTGAATTAAATATAATGAAATAAATAAATAATTTGGGTAAAATCATTGCTAAACTTTAAAAAAAAAAATAAATAAATAAAATAATCTGTAATTACATATATTAGGAGCATATCTAAGTAAAACTATTATAAGTAAAATATGAAATCAAATAAATAAATATTTAATATAAAAATGAACATATTGTAACGACTCTTCGTTGGTTCTTTTAGATTATTGAGCAAATACGATAGTAAAAATACAGATCTTTAGTTAACAAAATCTCAAACTTTATTTATCAACCAGTTACAGCAACTTCCGATTTTAATTGCAATAAATTCCAGGGTCTCCAATTTATGCACGATAAACTTCACCGCTTTTCCACAATTTGAATCAATAATATTCGGAATCGTATAAAATCTGAATTTACTATTCCACCAGGTTCAAATTCTTTTACTATTAGTACCCAGGCTCAAGTACCACCGATTATTCCTTATACTTGCGAATATTTATAAACACTTTTAATTGCAAAATTAAAACTGACTCTCTGTTATTTTGTTCGCTTATTTATATTCAAAAACAAATAAGCAGAAACGTCTGGTAACTCAGTTTTTGTTGCCAGTGTATTTTCTAGAAACAATAGGCCACACCTCCTTTTAATTCATTAATGTAAAAATTTAATTTACATTAATTTATGCAACTTGTATTAGTTAAAGGGTGTTAACTTTTAATTCATCTTTGCCATAGTCTGAATGTAGAAAACATTTAGGCAGAACGTATTGGTTATTTATGATTAAATTAACCCATTCTGGACGAAGTTTATTACAATATAAATAAAAAAAAATTTAAGAAAACAAATAAATTTAACAATACATATTATCCCTTAAACAAAAAAACAATTATTATAATTACTTTTATATATATTAGTATTAAGTATCTTTTTTACAATTTGCTTGATACCTTTTTAGAAATGTTAGTAATTAAAATAATTTCATTAGTTAAGAATTCAGTCAAAAAGAAATCTCTTAGAAAAATAAGATTTTTCGTAAATAGCGGAAAAGTGTTGAACACCCCTGCAAAATAAAATTGGTTTTCATCGCTATATCCGGTTATATATTAATCTGGTTATTAAAAGGAGATAGATAGCGAGAATTGTCAATAAAAGCCAATTTTATTTTAACAAAAATGATGAATCTTTTGTGATAAATCTTTTGTAATCCAACACATCTAGTTGGTAAAAAATATAAATAAATAAAAGTAATCTTACAAATAAAAGTATATATAAAAGTGTATATAATTAAATAAAAGTATTTTACAAATAAAAGAGTTATATTAAAGAAATATGCTTAACAGCAGTGTTTTTTATTAGTGTTAACATTAAACCTTTTCTAACACACCACGCCCTACAGGGTCAAAAAAGGTTTTTTTACCCTCTCTAGCCCCGTCCCCTAAACACACAGAAATATAATTGATTTATAAATTAGGGGCTCTTTCAAATGGCACCCCGCTCACTTGCGTCAAAAAGCGTTTTTTACTCTCTCTACCCCCGTCACCCAAACACACAGAAATATAACTATTTGAGACTTCGCTATAGTTTTCAAACAAAATATACATAATTTCCTAGCTCTGTGAATTTGTTCAAATTTTTCTTTCAATCAGTGTCGGAACGTAGGGGGGGGGGGGGCGGTCTGAATTTTGCACTTTTTTGACAGTAACTCAAAAACGGTGCATCGCAAAATTCTAAAAAAATTGCAGTGTTTTTTAAATTGGGCGCTCATTCAAATGATACCCAACTTGACCACATTTTAAATAGTGTTTTTACCCCTCCTCATTTCCACCCCTTAATAAATATAATTATAAGTATATGACACTTTTATATATTTTTTATGGAAAACGTACTAACTTTTCTATTATTCCAAATACATTTGAAGATTTTTGATCAGTCAGTTTCGGAGCTAATCGAGGTAAGAAAACACGAAGAAAACGTCATTATTAAAATTATACTTAAATTGGTGAGGTGCAAAATTCCAAAATAAATTTTTAAGGAATACTGAAATGAAGCTCTTTCATATGATACCCTACTTGAATCTATAAAAAAATGTATTTTCTCAAAAGTCTCACATCGTAACCCTGTAAACCAAACGAAAATAACTTTAGTTTTATTTGTATCTGTCATCTTATGTGGATAGGTTAGTTTTATACGCACCTCAAATGTCAGGTCCATAGCAACTAAACTATAAATTACAAGATAATCGATATAATGTGAAAAACTCGTAAAAAAAGGGAACCCAAAAAATTTGGAAAAATTATTAAGATCGGCGCTGTTCTGGAGGACTCATGAATATTGCCTGTTTTATGTATTCATTGACGCGAAATAAAGAAATGAATTGTGAATGAATTTAAATTTGTTATGAATTTGAAATGAAATGATAAGAGAAGGACTCACCCGATATCAACGGTTTTTAAAAATATTAAGAAATAATTTTTTTAATGGTGCTGATGTCGTAGATCAAACATGTTCAGAATTTTTTTCCACAATATTAAAGTTCCCACCTTACCCTAAAATATACTAAAATTTAATTGAGCATTTTTTGTTCTACATATATTATTTTTTAAAGATGTGGATCTTAGGTCAAAAAATTTTAGTTTTAGATGAAATTCGTGATCTGGACGACCGGCGGACCAATTTTATGTTTCGGTTAAAGTTTTATGGAAATTCAAACTAAGGGTGACTTTCAAATCAAATTACAAGAGAACGGATCGCTTGAGGGCAATTTAACTTTAAACTTTCCTTGTATCTAAATTTCTTAACAAATTTCTAGTCACCCTGTTTTAAAACTAGGAAAAAATAAAACACAAGTAGCTAGCAGGCCCTGGCTGGTTTCATTTGATGATTACCACACATTTTATAGTTCGTGAGACTACTGTCCTTGAGGAGTCCGACAACTTTTTTATATGCCATTTTCTCGATTTGGCCACTTTTTCGTTCGCCAATGCACCGAAACCTTATGATTGCCCGAACATTTTGTAAATCTGCCACCACAATTTTTTTTATTAATGGGGGGGGGGGTGGATTTTGGTTTGAAAAAACGACAAAAATTTGTCCCCTATTGTGGAGTTCGACAGTTGAAATTTTGGCATGTTTGGATTGTCAGACTCGATTATAGCAAACAATTTTTTGTCGCACAAGGTTTTCCTCGTTTTCTTAAACAAATTTCCACTCCCATTAATAAAAAAATTGTGGTAGTAAATTTACAAGATCCTCGGCCAATTGTAATGTTTCGACGTTTACTGAACGAAAAAGCGGCCGAATCGAGAAAATGACAGATACAAAAGTTATCGGACCCATCAAGGGCAGCCGCCTCACGAAATATAAAATTTGTGGTAATCATCAAATAAAACCGGCGAGGAAACCGGTGACTAACGGATTAATTTAACGTAATAAAAAATAAATCGACTGTTTTCGACTTTTTTAAACCAAACTCGATTCCTTAAAAAACTCTTTTTTCTATCCCTAGTCCATAAAATATAGATAAAAACAAATATTAAATTTGTTTTTGTTTTAGGAAGGTGTGGACAAACACATTTTATAACTGTTTGAAAATTTAAGCTTGTAGCACTTTTGTTTGTGAGAAAATCGATTATGTGAAATTTGGGACTGACACCGAGGTCTCACCGAGGTCTCACCATGGTGTCTGTTTTAATTTTTAAAGTACGGACCCCTAATAAAATTTTTAAAATCCTAAAAGTAATCCAGAAAACGCTGTACCGATAATCACTAATCACAAAATCAAATATAGAACCGAAAAATTTAAAATTCTTCTCTAATTTATTACAACAAAAAATTTCCAATTTCTTTTTAAAAAAAATGCAATATTTTGAAAACTTCATTTATATTTATTTTTAATTTAAAGACTTTTTGAAATTAATGGTTTGTCTAAAATTTTCCGAGTTTCTTTCAATTTAAGAGGCAGGAACGGTTGTCATAAATATTTATTTATTTCCTACTTAAACGATTACGAGTATTAGACAAGTGTGTGTTCTTAATGGAATGATCAGAATGTTTGTCAACATAAATTATTTTTTTAATATATTTTTATTTTTGATATTTTAAAAGATTTTCTTTGATTTTTTTTTTTTTTTTGAAAAACAAACTGTAAATGTTTGAAAAGAATGTTTGGAGAATTTAATTGGTGATTAGGTTGAAGTGTAAAGAGAAAAAATAATTTAATAATTTTATTATGATAAATGAAGTGTTATGATTACTTTAAATATAGAGTTGATGTTATGAATGATGATATCTGTTCAACCAAAACCTATAAAAATCAAATTAAATTATTTTTTGAAATTCTCAAATATTTGTATTCCAATTGAAATGAATATTATTTAAATTCGAAATGATTGTCTTAAACTATCTATTATGTTAGGAAATCAGACCAATTTCTTATATTCCCTCACCCGATATAGAAATTTCGTTTCAAACAATAAAATCTTAGGTTATAACTCCCATTGAGTGAGATGTCATCAATTCATTTTCTCCTTATTTTCTGCTAAATCAAAACCAAAATTAATCAAAACATAGAAATTCTTAAGAGATTTTTCCATTTATATTGTCATGTCTCAAGAGAATTTGTTTTTTTTATTTCTAGATAAAATTTTTTATATTTTAACAGTAAATGGCGGAGAAGACGTTGATGTAACATTAAAACAATCGAAATAAAGGAAAAAGGAAAAATATAATATCAATATTTCGTGACGACTTTTTGATGGTTTTGTTTTTTATTGGCGTGATTGGAAGTGGGGTTGATATAAAGTTTAAGTAGATAACAATGTTAATGGTTAAAATATCATATTATCAGGCCAATTTTTTCTATGTTAACGCTATATTGTTTTTGTTGTTTTATGCTTGGATGTAATCTATGAAAATTGACAGAATTTCACATCAAGCAATGGAAAAAATCGAAGAGTTGTGAAATATACTATAAACGCATTCGCTATCAGCAATCAAGCTGTTATAGCGGATACCGTATAATTTCTCACTCATCTTGAATCCTTAAAAGATGATGTGGGATTCCGTAGAAGTTGACGAGTCAGAAAAGTTTTTGTTGTTGAACGGGGATTTTGCCATCTGGGCTTCGATAGTATGTCATACAAAATTTATTCAGGACATCAAACCAAAAAACTTTTCTAGTACAATATCCAACTATTGCTGCGGCACTGAATAATGCTTCATAATTTGTTCCATATTATCTATGGACCACACCATATGCGTTACGACTGTTAGTAGAGGTATCCTATCTCTATCGATATCACCATTCTCTATAGTAAACTGCGTTTATTCTTCAACAGCCTCTTTCATGCATTCCTGTGGAATATTATTTTGAGTTCTAACAACTTTCTCTCCATACAGGTTGTTGGGTGTTGGAATGGAAAATGCTACTTAGCATTTGGCTCTCTGAGCCATAGCTAGACCTCATGTGTTTGCTTTTCGGACTGATGTTATCACCTGGACATCCTATCAAAAGCCTTTTAATTAAATTTTTTTACAACTCCTCCCTGATTTTTTTTGGAAGTTTTGTAAGTTTTTTATGATGTTTGGAAAAAATTTGAAATAATTTTTTCGAACCTTGATGTTTTGTTATAATTTTTGAATTTTGTTTAATTTTGTTAGAGTATTTTAGAAATTTTTTTTTGTAATATTTAATTTTTTTATATATTTTTGTTTGTTGAAAGAATTCTTGAATATGTATTATTTTAGATGAAATTTTAAATAATCTGAAATTAATGTAATTATTTGTAAATAATTGTGAATATATTTGGTAATTTTAAAAGTTTGAGAATTTTTAGTAATTATATTTTATGTAAATATTTTTTGAAAATTTGATTGTTGTTTTAGTTTTAATTTTTATTTGTAATTTTTTTTGAAACTTCACTTACACAAGTAAACTTTGGAAATATTTGCTATCGTTCATTTTTTGTGAAATTTTTTATAATTTTAGAAATTTTTGTTAATGTCGAAATTTTTTTGCTTAGTTTTATATTCTATTTGGAATTTCGGAGTTAGAACTTTTTTGTAAAATTTATTTTGTAAATTTTTAAATTCTTAATAATTTTTTTGGCAATTTTTTGAAATAAATTTTTTAATTTTTGAAAATTTTTAAAATTTTTTTTATAAGTTTAAGTGAATTTGTATAATCTTGGTTGAAAATTTTGAATTTTTCTTTTAGATTTTTCGTAAGTTTTAATTTTAAAATATTTTTTTTGAATTTATTTTTTATAAAAATATTGTTATTTTGAGTTTTATTGAAGTTCTGTAATTTTTTTACCTTTTAGAAGTTTTTGGAAAATTTTGAGTTTATTTAATATTTAAATTTTTAAATGATTGTTTATATAAGTTTAAATTTTTTTTGTAATATTTTTAATTGTGTTTGTAAATTTTAAAGTTGTAAGAAACTTTTTAGTTTTAGATATAGAAATTTTATTTCATATTTTTGAAGTTTTAAATGTTAAAGTAATTTTTTTTTTAGTATTTAAATTTTAAAACAAAATTGTTTTCCAGAAATTTTTTTGTAGTTTTTTGAAATTAAGTTTTTATGAAATTTTGGTTTAAGTTCGTAGTTTTTGTCAGTTTTAATAGTAAATTATTTTTTTATTTATTAATAATTTTTTTTGAAGTTTTTAAATTTTTTGTAAATTTTCGAATTTCTTGTGAATTTTAAACTTTTGAATGTTTTTTTTTTAATTTTTTAATTTTTGTTTAAATTATTTTGAAAATTTTGAATTTTTAAACTTTGGTTTTGAATCTTGAGGTTTTTTGAATATCGAATTTATTTTTGTTTAAATTTTGAAATTTATTTTAAATATTTTTTGTTTTGGAATTGACATTTTGAAATTTTAATGTTGTTTTTTAACTGTAGATTTTTTTTGAAAGTATTTCAATTTAGTTTTAATTTTTTTGTTTGAGTTAATATCAGCGATCTGGATTTCAACCAACCAACTCCACTAACTCCAACTCCATCAGGTCTAACTCCAACCGTCTTTCATTTAAGAGGTTAAAGTAAGTTTATTTTAGTAAATTTTTTTTTGAATTTGGTGTTTAAAATAGTGTTGTTTTCCATAATAGTATATGAAAATACTATTTTGGTATTTTCATCACGCTTAGTTCCCTGTGAAAACGGGTTCTTTTTCGACTAGAGTGTAAAAAGAATAACGAATTGTAGTTGCTATGGTTTTTTATATAATTTTACAAAATTTTTTAAACAATGCAACCACGAAAAAATAGAATATGAATTTTTAATAACATCACATCCATATCTAATTTTATAATTTATAGTAAATATCGATTATATATACTATCATAGGAAAATTTGCATATCCTAAGCGAGATAGAAACGTTTTACGTTCGTAATCATGTCTCAATCAAACGTAAATCTGTCGTAAACATAAAAAAAACAATGTTTTCATCTCTTGTAGGAAAATATACTATTCTTCAAAAGTTTATTTGTTTTATTTTTTGGTTGAACTTTATTTTAATTTAGCAAACTTTGAATTTTTTGGTGGAAAGCATAAATTTTTTTGAAATTTTATTTTAATTCTCTTTTTTAGTGTTTTTGTTTAGGATTTCCTCTGTAATTGTCCCATTTTTGTTGTCTCCCCTTGGATTCTCGGCGCAAGAACCGTCAATCGACATCGCGACCAATCGTTTTTGTGAAAGTCTTTTCTTCATTAACTTTTCATTCGGCTCCCCTTTGAGTCACTATGACTTTCACCAATCATGATGTCACATTAGCCAAAAGCAGCACGGTGTGTGGACTGCTCGAAAATGGATGGTCTGAACGAGGAAATGATTTTTTTTGGGTTAATTTTTTTAGTTTTTTTAATTTTTTTAAACTTTGCTTTTTTTGCTTCTGACAGCAAAATAAAATAAAAATATATTTAATAAATAAATATGTTTTAATGATATTTATATAAAAATATGATTATTTAATATTATTAAAGACTTAATTTTGCGTTATAAATTATTTTTACGCCAATCGATGAAATTTGTATAAAAAAGTCAACACACAAAACATAAAGCAAAATTGTGATTTTGACAGTAACTATATTGTTCTTGTCAGATTCACAATATTGTGTTGAATTTTCACCAAATTGGTGTTGCACAAAGAATTAAGAGACTAAGGAAACGAAACTACCATATGTATACACAAAAATATTTGAAGCCGTTTTTTTCTCTTCTCCTCTCGTATTTGTCCATTTTAAGTTGTCAAAAAAAACAGTGTTTTGTTTGGTTATAATTTGGTTTTAATAAAATTGTTTTTATTATTTATCGTGGTGATATTTTGACGAATTTATAAATATAAAAAATGCTAGTGATTTTATTATAATTTAAAAATAATTTTAAAGAAAAATTAATATTTTTAAGTGAAAATTTTGAATAAAACATTAAATATGAAGTAGTGTGATAATGACGTGTAAAAATGACCGAAAACATATACAGGATGGAATTTCTTAATGGAATTTCTTAATATTGATATTATAATTTACTTTTCGATTAATAAGTTTTAAGTTTTTTAAATATTTTCGAGAAAAAAATATAATCTAAAATCAATGTAAACAATAATAAAATGCTTCCATTTTAAATTGTCAAATTTTTTTATGTTGTATTGTCAAATTTTTTTATGTTGTTTTTCTATGTTGTTTTTCTATGTCTCTTTTTTTTATATTAATTTTGGGGGCAAAAATACGCTTAAATTTGGAATTCAATGCAATAATAGAATATTTACGGCGCCTCTACTAAAACGCAAGTGTGTTAGTAACAGTTTATTGGTGTGCAAAAATTGCTTCAATTTTTAACATCAATTTCACTTCCTCTATTTTCTTAATTCTTTGGTGTTACATAATACGAAATTCACAATATTGTGTGAATTTACAATATTGTGATGACATTTATGTGTTCGGGACGTGCAGACAATTTTTTTTTGTTTGTTTGTTAAGTTTTGTTCTGGGCAGACAATTCTTAGTTTGTTTGTTAGTTTTGTTCTTTGGGCGAAAGGTAAGATTTTTGCAAGTCTTGACGCGCAGACAATTCGTATTTTTGTAGTTTTTTTGCATTTTTATTTTAGAACCGCAAAGGTAGGAAAGGTCCTGAGAGGTATTTCTAACGGGGTTTACGATCCCGCGAATTTTAGTTGGGTGGGAATTTTTGCCCGCTGCGAAAGGGTCTTGAGTGGTGACATGGCCCGGATCTTGTTGACCCCTGATGGTTTACCATCCAGGTCATCCCACCATGGTTATTTCATCATGTCCATGGGTTATCAATTGGGTCAGTATCATCAAATGTTACGGTCAAGCAATCTAACTGTCATGGTATTTAAAAATTCTATTCGTAAGAGCGTATCTTGTAGGAGGGTATGAGGAGCGCGTACCAGTGGACGATAACAGGGAAATAAATCGCCTGTCATTCGGACCGCTGTGACTGACGTTCTCTATCCTTAAACAAACCTCTTTATTCTCAATACAGGGTGTTCCGGTGGTGTTATTGGCTGGCCAGGTAACAGGGGAAGGAAAATGCTAGCCTTTGGCTTTGGAGTCATAGCTAGACCACCTCTGTCCTCTGGTCATCCTTCGAAACACTCTTCCAAAACTCATTTTTTGTTTATTATGCGTTAAGGTTAAATTTTTCTTTGGTTTTCGATTTTGTTGTTAAGATTCAGCTCTAGTTGTCCAGTCCTGTAGTTGTCTTAAATTTATTTTTGGGTACATTTTTATTTTTTGCTCTTTATATTTTTTTTTTGTCATTGTTTTTGTTTTTTTTCTCTTTATGTTTTTTTACTTTTGATAAATTTTTTTGTCTGCTATGCTAGTTCAGTCGGTAGAACCTGAGAGTCTATCTCGGGCTTTGGTTTCGATCCCAGGTCCCATTTCGCGTCTTCATTTTTCTATGATTGTCATAACGAATTTAGTCAGCTGGACTTCTTCCTTTCGTCCTGTCCTGTAATTGGCAAGATATTCGTTATCAGGAGTCCTTTTTTCCGGCCTCTTAGCAATACTATGGTATTTTTCGGATGTGTATGTAGATATTTTCCACGATTTTCAACCCATCTGTTTGTGAAAAAACAAAGACAATTACGACAAATATTTCTATGTGCACCTGACCCTTACCGGTAGATTATTTAGTATATTTTTGCACCTATTTATAAAAACTAAAATGAATGAAGCAAAAAATTGTGAAACAAACAATTAAAATGTGAATGAAAATTTATGCTGACCGGGAAATTTTTATTTTGGCTCGTTCCATTGAATATTATTTTTTTTTGTGCCGAAAATTAGTTAGTCAGTCTTGGAATATTGAGTTGGTTTTGGTTTACAGTGTTGGACAGTTAGATATTGAGTTGAGGTTTGGTAGCTGAAACAGTTGAGTGGTTTTAAGAATGGCAGTTGATTTGGTGTGCTAAAATAAATGGTTGATTTAAGGTTGATTCACAAGAACACGTAATGGCGTTGATTATAAAAACTTTTAAATGAAAAAGGTGCTTTTCGCCGTAATAAAAACATGACAGAATGTCAATTGTTGTTTTATTAAATAACTGTAGCTTAAATTATGTAATTAAAGTGAAAATACTTTGTGTCATTATAAAATAATACTGCACATATCTAAATCAATTGTTAATTTAATTATTAATGAAAACAATCCAATCCAATTATTAATAAAAACAATCCAATAAAAGTAGTAGAACGATAGAAGTAAGATGTCCGTCGTATGTTGCCTTAAGCTGATTTGACTACTTTTCCTACTAAACTTACCAAAACAATCAACTTGCTTCCTCATTGAGCTTACCGCAGTAGGGTAAAAAGAAGCTAAGAGTGCAACAAAAGTTGTTCCTGATCGTCGTAACAGACATGATTTCGATTGGAAGAGGAACGAATACTATCGATCGTCAATCATTACGATATGAGATACAGTTTTCAGATCATTTATAAAATTATTTTATTCAATTTTTAAATAGTTTTTTTACACACTTCTTAAGTTGTCTCCAAATCATTAAAATGTCATAAAAATGGAAAAATGAATTTAGACTTCATAAACATAACACTAATTTTTTTCCATAATTCCAGAAAATTTGTTTATTTTTTGTTCTGATTTTCTTTTTAAAATCTCATTAAGTTAATAAAATTATGTCTCCCTACATTGATTTTGAAACGTTTTCTTTTTATTTTATGTTTTTAATGTTGTCATTTTAATGCCATTATGACATTCATTATCATCTCATTAAAAAGTGATTTTAAAATATAACTGTGAAGGAATAAACAATGAGTTCGAAAATTTATGATTGTTTTAAATAGTAGCCATTTCTTATTTTCAACTTGTTCAATTTTCTTTTATTTCGTTTACAAAATATAAAATGAATTTTCTGTTACATAAATATAATGTTCCTCCCCAAACAGTTGTTCTACCGAAAGGGATAAAGGAATTGATTGCAGATATCTCTAGAGAAGTTTTACGAGAACAACCACCCAAAATTTATGACTATATAGCTGATTATCTAGAAGGATTAATTTTAGTTCGAGAACATGCTTATATTGCTCAAAAAACCCTAGATAATTTACTTGATTTCAATCTAAATGTTGTAGATATGTTAGAAAACAGTGGATTAGATATGGATGAAGCAAGTAAATCAGCAAAATTAATTGCCTACGAACTCGAATTATTTGCAAAAGAACCGTGTGTTACTAAATTTGATGAGAAATTAATTATTCAAAAATTAATCTCGGAATGCGGATTACGTCCAGAAAATGCAGAAAATGTAAAATCAATTATTCAAATCGCTTTTAAAGATTACTTTTATCGACGAATTTCGCATCAAAATAGTCAGTTTATGAATGATACGTTTGGATGGAAAGAAGCTGTCAAACGGACGCTCGATGTATACAAAAAAAGTTGTCCAGAACAAAGTGCCATGGATCGGGCTGCTGTTATAATACAATCTGCTTATCGTGGGTTTTTTGTACGAAAAGGTTTTGCATCACGAAAAAATTTAGAATATTGTGCACTTACAATACAAAAATGCTATCGAGGCTTTTCTACAAGAAAACGGTTGAAGGAATAAACGAGATTTTGATTATTTTTTGTTCATAAATTTTAATGAAAAAATCTTTTAAAATAAATTAAAATTAATCCAAAATGTTGTAGCTAGTTATTTAACAAAAAATTATAAATTGTGAGCCAGAACCTACACTTTGAATTTATATTTTTTAAGAAGTTAGAGCAGGTCAGGTGTTCCTCTAACTATAGTGTTATGAACAGGTTTCTGTTTATATCCGGGATTACAATTATTCAAAAAACTTTCAACACATATGGCCTCTGACGCAGAAAATATCTCTAATTTAATTTAATTTAACTGACCATTTTAAGACCCAAACAAAACTTCCGAATATATGTATGTATATAAAATAAAATAAATTCAAAATAATAATAGAAAAAAAAGAAAAAAAAACGGTTTGAACTGAAGCAATCATAAGAAATATCAGTATTTCTTCTAATGTTTTAAACAAAGCTTGGTGGGTTGTTGATCAAGTTTGAAGGTGTATCTTCTAAATTTTTCTCAATTAATCAAAAAAGGTTATTTTTCAGAAGTACAAAATAAACAGTTGTTTTGGCATAGAATTTAATTTAGCATAATTGAAAAAAGTTCAATGATAAGTTTCAAATTAGTATGCTATGATAATTTTAAAATAATTTTTATATATTTCTGGCAATGTGGTTTTACACAACGACTTGTCTTTCATAAAAGCTTTCTATTTATCTCTTTCGCTTTGGCTTTTTTACTCAATTCAACAATAAAAATTATCCCATACATTGAAAATCTGCCTTATTAAAAAAACAAATAAAACAGACAGAAAAAAATTATTCAAACAAACCGTCTCATACCATCAAATCATAAGATCCTCCCAATAAAGTCCTTCAAAATTTAATCAATTATTAATATTGCGTACATGTTTTAGTTCAAGCATCACAAAATGAAGTAAGTTTCCGATTAATGATGGCAAGATCTGCGCAGAATCAATATACTCCATTTCGTTATCTGTTCAACAAAAAAAATATATTTGTTTATATAAAATATATTTATTTAAAAACATATTTTAAAAAAATAAAATAAAACAACAATTGATTATATTCTTATATATAAGATCCGTCAATTGAGTTCGAATAAATGATTAACTAAAAGAAGAATTTAGTTTAACAGTGGAAAGTTGTGTACGGTCAGATATTATTAGTGAAATGATCTTAAGTTTTTTGATATTACGGAATGAAGGTGTGATTAATTTGTTGACTGTTTGTTTTCAGATTTTAAAAGAAAATGTCTACGGAACAGAATTTTTTTGGTTGTTACAGTAGTTCTTCTTGCATGATCAAATGTCCCATACACACTTCTTCCACTCAAACCTATATAATTCTGGGTACCTAGATAATAGCTATTTAGCTAACTAGATCTAGATCCTATTGTCTGATCGTCCTTAAAAATTAATTTTAGATAAGTTGAAAAAATTCTAATAATGTTTATCTCGTAAAAACAATCCTTTTTCCAAACAAAACACATAAAATTAATTTAAAAATAATGAAAATAAATCTTTTATGCAATTTTTAATTTTCACAAACAATTTTCCATTCACTCACACACAAAACAAAACAACAAAGTCAAGAGCAATAAACCATAAAACACATCAATGCCTTTTCTATGTAATTCACTTTTCATTGAAAGTTTTTTTTGTAGAAATTTTCCTTTGATGTCTTTCAGATTCATATAAACATGAAAATTGTTTTTTTTATTGTTTGTGGTTTTGCTTATACTTGTTTTATTGGAAAACATCTGAAAAAGGTAAGTTTTCATTTGCTGTTTTTCTTTTTGATTTTAGATTTTAAATTTTTTAATAAAAATTTGAATTTATTTTTTTTTTTAATATGTTTGATTTAAGATGAAGGATGAAATGATGTGATATGATGATGATTAAATTTTGTTTAATGGAAAATTACTCTCTTGTTCTTTTATATAAATAAAAGAAAAATTGTTTAAATGTTGAAGTCATAAACAAAATTGAAAATTTATTGAAAGATTATTCATCAAGGATTTTCGTTATGTTGTAGATTTAATGGAAATAAAAATCTCTATTGAAAGGAAATTAATTAAAAACGGTTTTTATATTTTCATTTTCGTAATAAGGGATTGGTTATAAAATTAACCAATAAAACATGAATTCGATTGATATTAATAATACTTAAACCAAACACTTTTAATAAAATTAAATTACAATTTCAAATGTTTTCCGTTCACATGAAAAGCTTTATCACTTCAAACCTTATTTCAATTTCCAATCAATAAAAAACGGTAAGAAAATCATTGTCATTTCACACTAAATGTATTGTAAAAAAACTATGCCTTCAAATTCACTTTAATCTAAATTTGTTCCTAGCATTTTGTGTCTGTGTCAATTCAATTTATTTGATTGTTTAAAATAAAATATAACAAGGATAATTCCACCCACGCATCTTTTAATACAAATAAACTAAGTAGTAACACTTATGGTGTTAAGTAATTCGTATAATAAAAAATAGTTTTCACTTTATCACTTTTGATTTTTGGATTTTTTTTCTGCTATCAACATTGATTATTGTTATTTTCATTTTTTATCATTCGTATTTTTTGGGCAACGAATAACAATAGAAGGGGAAGTAAGAAACGATAAGAAAAGCTTTTAACCTTAATTTTAGTTTTTATGTTTTCTTTTTTTTTGCTTTAAAAGTTTGAAAGACATATTTTTTTCCTAGACCTGATATGAGAAAATCATATTACAATGACATTGGGAGGGTTATCGTATTTCTTTTAACTTTTTAACTAGATTCTTCTAACTTAAACTATTGGAATGAAAACTGTTTTGTAAATGTCATCATTGATTTTCGATTTTGTGACTTCTGGTAAATTTTTTTGCACATGAATTTGGTCTGAAATTTTTTATCTGCCCATTAGGATATTCTGATCTTAAAACAGCATATCGAGAACACATTTTTATCGGTAGAAAACTTAAATTTGAAATTCTTGTTTTATTGGATAGAAAATCGAACATTTTGACTGATTAAGAATGTCGGTTTTGTTGTAATAAGGTGATCATCATCCATCGTTGTAAGTTTATAATTCTTTTTATTTTATAAAATTATTATGTTGCAGGTGTCTGCTGCTCTATGCGCCGAGGTATCTAGGCGTTGGTCTGTGTACATGATAGATTGTTTTATATTTCGGAACGAAAAAATAAAAAATTTAAACCCGACAGCTGCCGATTTTCTAAAAACTTCGGTAGCCGTTGGTATAATGAAAAAATCAATATGTACGTGTTTTTTATTTTTCACTAGTTTTGACACAGGGTGGCTCGAAATCCGTTAAGAAATTTAGAAACAAAAAGTTTAAAGCTAAATTGAGCTCAAACGGGTTAACCGATTTTTTTGAATTTAACTTTGTTTGAAAGATACTAAGTAAAACTTTATAGAAATATAACAATGATAAAAAAATTGTATTTTTAAATGACTTTTTATTATAATTTTTCATACATGACAATTTTGAAAAGTCCATTTTTTCTTTTGTTTTTTTTTTATATTTTAAAGATTTATTATTTACTCAAAACGTACTAAAATTACAGACTAGCGTTAGTGTTTGTTTTCTAGAAAATGGCATTTGCATTAATTATTGGTTTGAAATTTTTTGAGCTTTGTGCCATTTATAAAAAAAAACGTGTTAAGCGATTCTATTCAACTTTTGATTGTTTGAAAGGTATTATATAAGGCTTTTTACAAAAACTGCACTGAATGTATGAACTACATGAAATTTTTCAGTTTTAATTTGTACGAAATTTTGACCCTCAAATTTTGAGCCATCCTGTGTCAAAGCAAGTAAAAAAACATAAGCATTCATTTTTTAATTTTTCGAAAAAACAAGGTTCACGTCATCGTCTTTATTTGATTTTCCGTATCTTATTTTTAGATTAAACTTTTTATTAATTTTCTGAAATGCCGAGGTTCGGTGAAAACGCGAACTTGTTATGCTAGGTTTTGATGTTTTCTCCATTATCAAATAAAAAGCAAATTTCTATTGATCATCCAGGCGACGTAAGAACACTGATAATTGTATCTTAATCTGTCGGATGTGGAACACTATTACGACGATGTTTTTGTCAACTACTGAAGCGGTTGTGATTTGTAGACAGTGTAGGTAGACACTAATTTTAACATGGCATACTGTTTTTCAGACTAAAATGAAACAGAACAAATGGCTTAAGGCGAATATATAATATTGCACACATATTCTCTTTCTATTGCGTGAGCGATGAAATACCAAGGAAAGAACAACGGGTTTTAAACTATAAAGAAAAAAACTTTTGTTAGTTAAATTATAGAAAAATCTGATCAACCTCACAGAGGACATGTTAAATGATAATCTATCGAATAGCAAACAGGTATGTTATCGCATACTTTTTCAACCGAACGCCTTTCGCATAAAGTCGAGTTCATCTAATTCGTTAAACTTGTTTGATCTAATCTGTACCTCGATTCTGGTTCTGTGAGAAAAAATGAAGTGGAATGGAATTATTATTTTTCTCGAATTTTGATTTCTCACTAAATAATTCCATTCCACTAATTTTTATTCTCATGCTCTTTTCGAGAGATCGTTTTAGTACAAGTTCTAAATAATACAAACTTTTGAAAATGGGATTCATCAGTCAGTTATTCACTTGTTTTTATTTGTACAATTTTCACAAACGAGTCTAATTAATGAATACAAAACAAGGCAAATGACGTCCAGTATTATTTATTTATATATGTTACTCATATTAAGATTGTTTATTTCAGATTTTATGAAGCTTCTGGCTTCCCAGGGGTAATAGGATGCATTGACGGAACACACGTTACCATAAAAATCCAAAAAAGAAATTGAGCATGTCTACGTGTGTCGGAAAGGTGGTATTTCAAAAAACATTCAAATTGTAAATATTTTTTAAAAAATTTAAGTATCTAAATAATTTTATACATATTCTACGTATCTAATCTAACATTTTTCATTCTATGTGTGTGACAAAGATATGTGACGCTAACCTATTAATATTGTCAGTTAATCCAAAGTTTGGTGGAACTGCTCATGACGCTTTTGTATAGAAATCCTCACAGCTTCAACTACATTTGAATTTATTATATCAAAATGGCGAAAAAAATTTTTGTTTGCTGGGTAAGCAAAATAAATAAGTCTCAGTTGCACAATGGCGTAATAATTAATTTAATCTTAGGTGATATTGGGTACCCACAACAACCGTGGTTAACTAATGAAAAGGAAGACAAATATAATGTCGCACATAAATCTACCAGAAATTGTATTGGGGTGTTAAAAGGCTGGTTTCGCTATGCCTCTCTAGAGAACGATTTTTATGCTACTCTCCATCGGAATGTGGTGTAATTGTAAATGCGTGTAGTGTTTTGCACAATATTTTTGTCAGAAGCCGCATTTTAATTGATGAAGAGGATATTTTTATGGATGATGAACACTAACAAATTCTTGATGATACCGAACAAACATTTCAGCCATCTCAATTAATCGAAGGCAGAAGAGTGCGAGCCGCATTGGTACAGGAATATTTTTAATGTAATCGTAATGAATATAAAAATTATAATATAAAACTGCATATATAAAAATAAATATTTATTGAATTAAAATTGATTGAGTTGGATTTTTTTTAATTATTATTATTATTACAAGCAGCAATCGCTGCCGCTAACCCTTGGACAGCAACCACTTTTTGTTGTTCCACCACAATTTTCCGTTCTAGAAGATTATTTCTTTTTTTATCTTCTATTAAATAATCCTCCAATATATCCTCAAGGGACCTCGATCGCCGCCTTTTTGATGAATTGGCCGAGGGAAGTGGTGTTGTCGACAATTGAGGTAGAACTTCATTTGGAGCAATCTATGCATCTAAATTTCCGCTATAGTTTTCTATTTGTTCTAAATCAAAAACGATTGTTTTTTCCACCGTCGGTAGGGCTTGCAAACTCTGAAATATATAATAATAGGTCAATAGATTTCAGAAGTCAAACGAAATATTTGTGATTTACACCGCTGGTAAATCCAGATTCGGATGCAGCATTTTCATCACCACGAACGGCATTCCATGTAATAAGCGCAATAATTTGCTTTTCCAAATCATTTAAAATTCTTTGCGGTGTCATTCCGTTGATGCTACTTCTATTGTTTGCAATTTTAATTTCAGCTGCCCGATTTTTTACATACAGTCTACAAATAATTATATTATAATATATCTATTACCAATAACGATCTACAAAACTTTAATAATTTAATTGAGATCAACCCACGTCTTTCTCCAAGTTTTCCCATCTTTGAATGCCCCTCCCGCCGCATTTAAAAACTCCGCCACTTCGTCCCATTTCTCCCGCATTTCTCTATTTTGGTCTGCTGCTTTATCAAATCTGCGAGTAGCATAAAAAACAAAGTGTTTAGTATATACATAAATTAAATAATTTAATTTTTCTAAAATATTTATTGATAAATAATAAAATAAAATTAATAAAATATAGTTACCTCCCACGCACCAAATCCACATTCTTCTAAAATTTCTTTTTGATTCATTGTTACTTTTTTCGACATTTTTTTTTCTTCATTTTTGTGCTTGTGAAAATTTCAAAGCAAATAATCAAATTTCATATTTAAATTCGTTGACGAGATAATTTGACAGTTAATCCCGCAAACGTGATATTTATTTTTTCATTCCACTGAACCGGAATGCAAAAACCTCATTTAGTACGAAATCTCATTCCACGAAATAATTCCATACAATCAGAATCTAGCTACAGATCTTGTTTGTTCATTTCTATATTTTGTTTGACTCAATATTTTACCATAATACACATTTGCTACAACGTAGCAAAATTTATCCTATTCTACGATTATTTTACGTAAATAGTCCTTCACAAAAACACAATTTTAGAATTTTAATCAAATGAATCAAAAACGGTGTTTACGAAAACTACAGAAAAACTTGTTTTATACTAGAAAAAAATTCACCTTTCATATGACACCCCACTCGACAAGGTCAAAAATAATTTTTTTCAAATGTTTACACATTTTTGAACATAACTCAAAAACTGCGCTTTAAAAAATTACAAAAAAAACTGTTTTGCACTAGAGAAAATTAACCTTTCATATGACACCCACTCGACAAAAAAAACTAAGCAGTCGAACAAAAAAACTAAGCCGTCGAAAAATCATTGAAATTTTTTTTTGAAATATTTTGACCTTTTTCTAGTTTTCTAAACCAAACTCGATTCCTTAAAAAACACTTTTGTTTTACTATCTCCTTATCTATGTTCATAAAATATAGATGAAAACAAATAGTTGAATTTTTTTTGTTATCAGTAGCCATGGGAAAACACAGTTAAAAACTGTGGAACCTGATAGCACTTATAGTTTGTGATTAAATCGATTATGTTGAAATTCGGAAGGATGCCGAAGTCTCACCAATAGGGTACCCTTTTTACTTTTTTAAAGTACGGAACCCTTAAAAGGAAGGTTTATGAAGTTATGATAAAATGTTTTTTATTTTAAGTAGCTGTAACTATTCTTCGTTGAATCTATAGCAAAGGGGAAGGGGAAACAAATTGGTGCTTACCTTCTTTCGTTTGGAATCTGTAATATTGATGGATTATTTAGTGTCAGGTCGCATTTTTCCTTTTATTTTATTTTTCCAAAATGCGTGCTTATCAGTTAATTTGTGCTGGAATGGTAGATCTTTTTTTTTGGACTCATAAGACTCCAGCCAGTTTTGGAATATAACATCGCTTGGCGCCCAGTTTATCAAATTACGTCCTTATGAGGTTATCAATAGGCCCAGAGTCCATTACAACACGAGCCACAATGGACATCATTCTGTAGATTTGCATAATTCAATGAATTTTAAATACGAGTCGAACTGGTAAAAGTTTTATGAAGTTGAATTGTTCAAGACTATTTTGGTTGTGGCTATTTTCTTCATATAAATTTAAATCTGGGTGTGGAACATGATTTGGATTGGTTTATCTTTTTGGAATGTTTTAATTTTAATTTTGGCAATTCAGATACGTTAGCCAGTTTGTAACGAACTTAGACTATCGAAGCTAATGTAATTTTTGAACTATTCGTTTTGTATGGTACATCAATTAAATTGACCAACATCTTAGGCTGTAAATAATAATTTATAACTCGGAATTTTTTGAGAACAATTAAACTCAAGTAAGTAAAGAAGTAATTGGAATTTTTTCAATTCAAAGGTATGGTCTGAAGTTTCTCAGGAAAAAGTTCCACTTCACATTTTTCGTGTCTCCACTTCACATTTATAATACTATAGCATAACCTGAGACTGCAAATTTTTGTGTGGTTTTGGTTACATTTTCCAGACAAAAGGCAGTTTTTAATTTATCTAAGGATATTTATATATTTGTTTGATTTTGTGCACTTTTTCAACTGTAAATCATAATTCCAATAAGTATTTTTAAAATTTTAGGTTATCCATACGAAATAGGACACTGAACAAAAAATCGAAGCACAGCACATTTTTTGTATACGAACATATTTCGGTTGGGCGGGGCCTTGGGTACTAGATTTGGACATGTTGTTTAATTAAAAATCAAACCAGTAGATGTCGATCATTTTCTTTTCGATTCGACCGATAGTCGTGTAGGAAACAATTAGAGCTTGTTCAGGTTTCCAAAAGCAATCTTTGATGGCAACAAAAGACATTTAAACTGTGGCTACTCAATATTTCACAGCTGTTCTTATCAGTGAAAAGAAATTTCATAAAACCTCTAATTTTCGTGAATGATTCTTTTCCATAATTAATGAAATTTGTGATCTGGACTACTGACGTTGAATTCGACCATTTTTGATTTACTTCATACTTCTATTGATGTAAAATGGGTTTCACGTAATATAAATTGTTGATAAAGAAAAAAAGTAAAAAGCTTGCCTATAGCTTAAAATTTAAAAACTAAACTTTTTCTGCCCATTTTTAAAACTTTTGCAAATTTTATTTCTTAATATTTTTACCCGGGTAAAATGATGGGCCAGTTTTAGGTAGATTTCATATAAAAATCTACCTATTGCAATGGGCTTCATCTCGGAATTTCGGAAAAATTTTGATGCCAAACGACTATATGTGATAAGCGGAGATGGAAAAACAAAAAAAAAAAAAATTATATATATATATATATATATATATATATATATATATATATATATATATATATATATATATATATATATATATATAACGATATGAGGTATAACGGAATTTAGCGGCACTCTCACGGTCGCATTTTTTGACCTACACCAAAATAATTTTCTGTGTATGTTTCGGCAAATAATTTCTTGGACAAGTTCGTGAACTGGCCATATCCGGGTACCGGTTAAGCGGCTTGAGCCTAAAAAGTCGAATAATCTAGGGCGCTATAACTTCCGTTTGAATAATAATATTTTAATAAAATTTAAAAATATTGAATATTTGAACCTTTTTTTATCATTTTTATCCAGATGACAACTTTGGCGTTTCAGGTTCCTCAAAAATCAGCTGTTTTAAAAATTTACTAAACTTTGCTGCCCTTGATCTAGCTGAAATGGCCAAGCTCATATTTGAAAACTTTTTTTCACGTACTTAAAATATAAATCTTTTCAAAATTTTCAAAAATAATAGTTTAAGTCTAACGGTTGAGACCCTAGGTCAGTTGAAATGAAAACAAACGCAAAAGGCAATGCTTTCATCATGTTTCAGTTTATGTTATTTAAATTCATCTTAACTTTTAAACATACTTTTAAACTATAGCCTCAAAAAATTTCAGCTTTCTAACCCAAAAGGTTCCATTTTTTTAAGCGTTATAATGAATCTCTTGCAAAAAAATATCAAGCCATTTAATACCATAGAAAAATTATCAAAATCTCTTTTGTTTTTATTTTTTTTTACTAAGTAACCGTTTGAAAAAAGATTAAATAAGAACAAAAAAACACAACAACAAAAGATGATTTTGAAATAAAATTGTTTGATAATGTTTGATTATAAATTATGTGTGATGGTATAATTGTAGTTGTGACGTAGTTCATTTGATCTTTGGTGGATTTAATATGTTATTAAAAGTAGTTTAAACCAACTTAAATAAAACTGTTCCGAAATTGTATTGATGGAGTTAGTTCGGATAATGTATTTAATTTGGTTCGATAATTTTTTTGAATTATTCTGTTTCTACTTATATTTTTTATTTAAACTAATCTGACTTATCTAATTTTATTTGGACACAAAACCGTCTGACCCCGAAATCTACCTATTTCTAGCGGATATACCTGCCGCTGGGATTTTTTTATCTTCTTAATGTAAATAAAATCGTTGATGTCGGGTGAGCTGTTCTCTTTTAATTTGATTTCTAAACTACTCTAAATTCGAATTTCCAAAAATCTTTCGGACCACCCTGTTCCAAAAATAAACACTTCAAAATTTTTATGAAAACCGTTTTTTATTTCACCCTCTACTACTTGTTGGCCAAAGATTAAGTCAATTAAAAATGGATCGGTTTCAGCGTCGGTCGTCCAGATCACGAATTTCATCTAGAACAAAAATGTTTGGCTTGAGATGCACATATTTATAAATTAATATCTTTAAAACAAAACAATGCTTTCTTTTGATTTTGGTATATTTTACGGTAAGGTTGAAACTTTCATAAAATAAAAAAAAACTCAAAAAAAGCTTGACTTTGACCGGCATCGTAACCATATTTAAAAATTTTATATCCTTTATTTTTCACAGTGTAATCAAAATATTTAAAATGCATTTTTTTCCGATAGGCAATCTTAACTTTCCAACGCACATAAAACGGTTAATATCGGATGAGTCGTTCTCTTGCAATTTGATTTCGTTATAGCTACATTGGGTTTTGATTTTCAGAAATCTTTCGGACCACCGTTTTCTCAAATGAAATACTTTAAAACTTTCTAAAGAAACTTGTATTTTTTATTTTAAAAATGGTTTGGCTCAAATTTCGACGTTTTGCGACGTGCAGAACACGAATTACATCAACGACATTTAATTTGCAACTACCTGATATTTTTCAGCTATTCAGCTTAGTCAACTGGATTCAATCAGAAAATTACTTACTACCATGACAATAATTAAACAGTAATTAAACCATGGTATTGAAATAATAACTTTTAGTATTATAAATATTTCTATATATGTGACTCAAAATCCGATGGTAAATCTGACATGTCAGCAGTAAAATGTGTCAGCACCTGGTAGTACAACTTTTAAGATTTCGATTGCAAATGAAAGAGACCATCCAAATCTGCTTCTATAAGAAGTGATTCTAGCTCGGTGTCTATGCAAACCTGCAAACATCGAGAACCAAATCCTCTTCAATCATAGCAGACACCCATGTGTCAAACCTACCGAAGCCCCCGCTGGACCACCATAGCCGTCTGGAAGAGAAATGCTGACTTTATAGTTACGTTCAAATTAACCTGCGCAGGTTAGCAATGCTTTCAGCTGATTGGAACCGATTTATAAAACAGGATGCTCCAGGGGCAGACAGCAACAGGGACAGACAGCAAAAAAATACAAGGTCTATTGACCAACAAAGACATCCAACTGATACACTTCTCAGGCTAGGAGGAACCCATGACGTCAGTTCTCTTCAACAAACGTATAAAAGTATTTGCGCATCTGCAGAGATCTAACAGCTGTGCAGGTTCATTTTAGCATCTGCGTACTTTCCAGGAGCTAAAGAGGAGTTGCCACCTGATAGGGTAGTAGTTGCCAAGGCATTGCAAGAGCAACTACTACAAACTAATATTTGCAAATTGTGATCACGCTGTATATGGTAGTAGTAAAAACAACACAAAAGTTGCGCTTCTGCTCCAATACCAATATATAAATAACATGTTTATAGCTAACAAAGGCAGCAAACTCACCTTTAAAAACGCAATCAAAAACGAGGTTTTGGGTCTTACTCTGAGAAACAATATCAATGAGCATTTTATAACGGCATCTTGGATGTCTTCGATATAGCTTGTATGTCGGACCACGCATACATATTCTTTAACATAGAGTATTAACCGGTAAACACTCTCCACTTTACGAACCGTGGAACGAGCTATTGGGATCTCTTTTAAGTATATCTTTATGGTATATCTTCACAATGGAGCTCGACTATACGGCAAACCACCTGCAGGATGTTATCACTGAAGCATACCACCGCAATTCTCCAATTGACAAGTATAAAAGGACCAGAGAAAAATTTTGGCAATTGCAATGGCGATTTGGAGAGGATAATGAATAAAGCTCGCAAACTCTTTAACAAAGTAAAATGAACAAACACTTGGATGGAGTACCAATCCATTCTTATTAACTATAACAAAGAACTCAGAGGATCAAAAAGGGATAGATGGAGAGAGCTCTGTGGAACGGTTGACAGTCTACCGGCTGCAACTCAACTTCAAAAATTGCTTGCGTCTAATCACACAAGCCTTCTGGGTTAAATCTGCAGGGTGGATGGTACCGCACACTACCAGCTGCAGTGAGACTCTAGAAAAACTATTACAGACCTACTTTCAAGGTTTTAAATGCATAAGCTCGGAAGAGTAAAAAACTCGGTCAGTTGTATCATGAAACTAGAAAGGAAACTAGGAAGGAGACTAGTCAACAATCGCATGGAGGGATCAGTTTTTATTAATTTGTTAATTTTTTTCTATTTTTTTGATCCACGGGTGTGACAACCCCGCGCACTCCAGTCCCTGCTATTGGCATATGAGTTAACGTGAGATATCACATACCACTGGCAATAGCAGTGAGATATCACTAGCCAAGGTGATATCTTAGGGGTGCTGGCGGATGAACTGTATTCAGTCAACGGTAGCACTCTCAATCTTAGCTAATGAATATTCCTTGATGCTGGAACGCTGTAGCTTGCTCGATGAAACGAGCCTTCATATAACTACAAATCTGAGCTTTAATCATTGAAAAATGTACTGCGTCCCATAATCAGGGATTATGCCATTGGCTGGACTATTGGCAAACCAATTTTAGTTTTGTTCCTGCAAATTTGTAAAACAAATTTGCTTTTTATCTCTTATTTTATTTTTATTTTTCCTATCCTATCACGAAATATTGGCCTATGTCATATTTTATATGTGATAGGATTTATAGTTTAGTTGTCCATTATTTAACAAAAAATATTAAAAAAACAAAAAAAAACAGATTTGCGTCCATTAACATCCTTAGAACGCATGTTGTTGTGGGACCTTGGTCTTAAAAGGTTTTTATGTGTTGTTGTGACACATATTGTAATGCCTACTACACATCACATTTTATTAAAAAAAAAAAAAAAACAGAATATTCTCCTCAAACAGAACAATTTGGACAATCAAATCGTTTGAATCATTCAAATCCCTAGGAGGCGACGGAATGTCTCCGATCTTCCTGCAAATAGGTTGAACGGCCATTCTCTTATACCTCGAACGTCTGTTAATAGCAAGTTGTCACCTTGCCTACATTCCTCAGATATGGAGAGAAGCTAGAGGAGTATTTATACCCAAGCCAGGAAAGAAATCGAGATAAGCCAAACCATACAGGCCAATAAGTCTTACATATTTTCTTCTAAAAACGATGGAAAAGGTGCTAGACTACTTTAAGCAAAACCTTCTCAACTCATACCATACATGTTGGTTGACCAAACGGGAAAATCTACGGAAAAGGCATTTCATAGAGAGAGATTTAGAGCACATGGAAATACAAGGACACACTTGGTCATTTTCAGGCTTTTGCTCATATTGCCACAAAGAAACTCTCTAAACTTGAATTAGTGGAATTTTCACTGATTAAATTAGTGAAAATTTTTTGACTGTAAAAATAGTGATATTAGTGATATTTCACTGATTAATAGTGAGTAATAGTGATATTTTCACTGAGGAATAGTGATATTTCACTGATTAGAACAGTAAATATTCACTGATTCCAAGTGGTATACTTGAAACTGTGTTAAACAGTGTATATGTACTGTGAATCAGTGAAAATCCACTATTTCATTTTTAGAGAGAAAATCTGAACATGAGGGGTACTTTCTCCGTTGCTATGGCTGATGCTCGCTGAGGATCTTCCAAATAGATTGTCTGAAAAATTCTGACTTCACTAGTGCATAAGCTACGCTGACGAAATAGCAGTCATGTTAATAGGTAAACATGACTCTACTGTCAGTGAACGTATTCAGGCAGCCTTGGACCTCGTGATAAATTTTTGCTATCTGTTAATACGCAAAAAAACTAGTACCGTTGTCTTTATTAACAAAAGCAGTTTTAACTTCAATCCTCCTGAGTTTACATTTTTTATTTTTGTATATCTACTGGTGTGATAACCCCGCGTACTCCTACTATTAATATGCGAGTTAGCGTGTGATATCAAATAGCACTGGTATAGTGAGTTGCTATGAGAAATAATCAAACTCTTTTTTGAGTAAATCAAATTTTAAGAGTAATAAAAGTGCTAATTTCAAAAGGTGACAACACACACAGTTCATAAATTTGATACTGTATATAGGTACCCATTTCATAAAACAATTTACTCAACCAAACATAGATACCAGATAGACACGATTTTTTATTTGCCGTATTTTGCACTTTTTTACAATGCTCACTAAAGTGGAAATTATTCATTTCATGACTTTTTTTTCCAAAATCACATTTAAATAAGAGGAAATTAAATTGAAATGAATTCATTTTTTTTATTCAACATTTTAATTTTCCAAAATAAAAAAATGAATAAAACAAAATTTTATTGTTGCTTTAATTTTTAATTAAATAAGTGAATGAAAGCTCAAAATTTTTCCATCGTGTGCTTTATTTTCCATACAATTTAGTATATATATGTATAAATAAAAAATGGTTGAATGATTTTTTAGAAAATGATGAGAAGAGCATAAATAGGAAATTAAAAAAAAACACTCAGTTAAAAGATTATATCATGTATGATTTTTTGTGTAACAAAAATCAACAGATTTCAAAACGAAATCATTTTATTGTGATTTTATAAACGATTTAAACAGAAATTCTATTTAAACTGTAATGATCACAAAAAAAAAATTAATATTTCTTTTAATTAAATCAAAAAACTTTTAATTAGTGGAACATTCAAATTACCAGCAATGTTCAAAGAAAACCAAAAATCAATATGGTTTATAAGACATCTAAAATACATAAGGGTGATATCATCCCTTCATAATTACATCTTTCTTGTGCTATAACAGAAAGAACAAATAAGTTTTGTTGATTTTTAATTATTTGTATTTTTCTAAAAATAAAATTGTCAAACCTTTCTTTCATTTCAGAATAAATAATTATAATTTTAAGTCATAAAAAAGGGTGACTTATTGTCATGGAAGAAAAAAATGTTTTATATAAAATCCACAAATATTATATCAATTCACCCCATGTACTTTGTGTAATTTTTAATTATTTATAAATACATATTAAACCACATACACAATAAATTTTGTGGGATTCTTGGTTTGGTTGATTGAATGGATAAATAGATTAAAATTATGAAGGGTAAATTTAACGTTTGTAGGAGGAAGATGTTTGAGCTTTTCTCATCAAGGTCAAGATCAACTAAGCTTCATACACCTTGAAAACTAATTATACAACTATTTTGACAACAGTTCTGGGCCAAATATAGCACTTACAAATTGTGGAGTAGTTGATACGTAGTGAATTATTTCTTACATATATAGCGGAGGCCTAATTGTGGCTCTCATCTTATATCTTCTTTGTTGGTTTTTGAAATACAATTTTTTGAGATACTAGGACCATGTTATATTTGCAAAAGGTTTTATGCTTATCGAATTCTTTTTTTCTTCAACTTTGTCTGTCACCCCAATTTAACTCTAATCATATCCTAATCAAATCGATTTGGTTGATATTAAATCCTAAAAGAATAAAATTTAAAACAGAATGAACATATTAATACGAGCTTTATTTTTATGATTAATTAACTCACTTAAAAGAATTAATATTCAAGTTTACAACAATTAGTGCATATGTTTGATCTTAATTTTTGTTTTATCATTTATTCTATGTTGTATTTGATAAATGAATTGATTGAACACAAAAAAATGAATAGTCAAAAATTAACCTAGTCGAACAGATTGATCATCCATTTATAGCTCGAATTTTCTACATCTTTGTTTCTTTTTAAATATATATCAGTCGCATTATTTTTTTCTCTATAAAAACAAAATCTCTACAGGCGTGTTCAGACTAAGAAATATGTATGTGTGCAACAAGTCAACCAACAAATTTCTAAATATTCTCCCATGCAACACTAAACATTTTGTGTGAGTTCATACATTTTTTATACAGAATTTGTTGTATGCTCATGCAATTGAAAGTTTATTGATTTGTTGCCTCATACAAATTGTAATACATTTTTCCAAGTCTGAGAGCACTTTTATAGCATTATTTCTATTTATATAACAAAAAACAATACAAATGAATTCTGTTCAGGGCGGAGGCTTTATTGTTGTTTAAAAGTTTTCCTTAAAAAGTTTTTCTACATTTTTTGGGATAAAAAACACTTTTTTTCATATTCACTTCTCAATATCGAATTTCGAGTATTTCGTTAGGAGTTGCCAAAGCTGTTGAGTTTGAGGCAAAGCATGCTGCAAACAACGTAGCTCTCATTGCAGAGCCCAGTAACAATTAAATCATCGTCAACAATAAGTGAGAAAGAACATTTCGTACCAGAATTTAAAGAATTAATGACAATAAAAAAACTTTTGTCAGAGAGAAATAGGCGAGACACTTCCCATTTTGCTCTGCCAATCTCAGATTTTTTGTTTCTGATTATCTTGTTCGACAGCCATAATCACAACGTAAATTTGGTTAGATAAAAAACATTTAATCTTTTCAAATTCTTATTCCGACAATCACAAAGTCGTTTGATTTTTTTTTTTTTTGTTACACCGCATCGCTCTACTATATCTACAAAAAAAAATATTTATTTAAACAACATATCAACGGTAAAAATTAAAAACACATATCATTAAATCTATCTCATTTCACTTATGTTTAACAATACAGCAAACAAATGCAACCCACCTCATCATCATCTTCTTCATCAACATTATCATCATCTAAACGAATATATAATATTACAATGACATGTGTTTGATCATCCTCGTTCCACTTGAACAAACTCAACAACAACAAAAAAACCAAGATTTTCCCTCATATCGCTAGCATAATTGTTTGTCGTGTTACTTAAACCAAAAACCATTATCACACACTCATTCGTTTCGACAATTTTCTTCTGAAAAAAAACGTTTTTATTTTCGTTAGTTTTTTTTTAAATTTTTAATTTTTCTCTGTTTATGTTTAACAATATACTTAGAAAACTTTAGGAAAAAAATTAACAAAATTTGTTTGCGAAACAAACAAACATAAATATTTCAATTAAAAGAAAATTCGATTTTTGAACTTTGTAAATATGAAGACAGAGAAATTAGAAAAACGTCCACCCTTCATCAACAAAATTGTCATCGTTGAAAATTTTCCATTTCGCGTTGCTCGTATTTAAAAGAAAATACACTTAGGAAAATTTACTTTTAAAATGTTGTATAAAAACCAGAAAGAAAATATTTGAATTAAATTATTGCGAACTGTTGGATTTTTCTTTGATGGATTGTGTTGGATGGATTGAATTGGAAATTTTTATTTTAATTGAAAACAAATAGTCAAAACGAAATGATAAGCCAAATAGAAATATAAACTAATTTCACTGGTTAATTTTTGTTTATTTGTTGAATGGCAAATCTTATGAGATTTGTGCTAATCGGAACTTTGAAACCGAAGCGAAATATCAACTTCCTCGCACATCTCATGTGCATACATTTTCTGAATCTATACTTATAGGATCATCAACTGTATTCATTATTTCTTCATGGCACTAAAATCGTTAAATGAATTAGTATTAAACAAGACAATAATATTGTTTTTGCATAAATAAAAAAGTCGGACAAGTGCCAATATAACTCCCTTGGCGAGGGTTCCGTGTATATAATATTCTATATAGGCTAGGAAATGAAGCATTTTGGCTCGCAATTTTTTCGTCCAGCATGGATTTACTTGAAATTTTCACAGAAGGTAGGGAATAGCCCAAGGATCATTTTCTATACCATGCCGCTGTACGCTAAAACCTTGGGGGTGGTTGCCATCCCATCTCGGGGGTGGAAATTTTTCATTACATTTTAGCCATGGAAATCGATGGAAAAAGTAATTCTTCGTAAAACTATTATTTTTCAAGTTATTCGCGGTTGAAAGTAACAGTTTTTCGACAAAAAAATCGACTTTTTTAGAGGGTTTTTTGAGAATAACTCGAAAAATATGCATTTAATCAAAAAAACTTTTGATATCAAAATTGTAGCTTTTAGAAAAACAAACAACATCTTTTTTATATAATTTTTCTACGACCAATACAAACCGAGATACGGCATGTTAAAGGTTAGCTTTTTCGTCAAATGCATTATTTGAAATATTCAAAGCCATATAACGGGAAAACTTTGCATTTTTCGAGGAAAAATTCTTACAGAATCTTTTTCAAGTATACAATTAGACTTTTCAAACAAAAAAAAGTTACTAGCATAAAAATTGAGCGACTTATGATCAAAATAAGGTCGGTACCTACTTTTTTCTACGAAAAAATCAGTGAAAACAACCCCCTAACTACCTTCCCAATTAAAATTGATCTTCACCCTTCTGTAATTCTTTTATATATGTATTATCAATACACCCAAGAAGTTTGACTTATTTAAAATGCCTAATTCTAGAAAACTTGTAGTTTAAAGATAAATTGATTTTTTGCAATTTCGTACTTTTCACCCTTTTTTTCAAAATACCTCCGAAAATACTGGAGATACGAAAAAAATGATGAGGTACTAGATTGTAGCTTTTTTAATAACTAAAATTTCCTTGTACATAGATTTTCTTTACAGTGAATATTTAGCGAAGCATAGCTGTTTAAAACCTCTATTTAAGAGCAAACACCCCCTTATTCGAGTCCTTTAAACTCACTCCATTTAAAAACTAAGGGATCTTACGGAATTTAATTCACATAGTCTTATAGCTCTTGAAAACCCTACAAAATTATTTTTGAAAAAACTTTTTATCACCAAAAATGAAGGAGCTATGTTTATAAAACGAATTAATTTTTTTTTTTCGAAAAAATCGAATAGCCCGCTTGGGAGTGTAATAGAGCATTTTCAATATACATAATACCACAGAACCGGTTTTTTTGGCAGTAATACGTTATAATATGTTCCACTTTCTCCATTCAAATCGAAAGACAGAAAAGAAGAAACATCTGCTAATGTGTCTGCGTGTGTGAGTGTATATTTCATTGATTCCTCGCCAGTGTGTTCTAAAGTTCGAAAGAAATAACACGTGCTTTGACAATTTTTTTGAATTATTCAATTGTGTTTATTATAGTAAATAAATCGGTTAGTTTCTTTGAAAATTAAAAATTTCTTTTGTTCTGGGTGCTCGGGCGAAGATTGCAACAATAGTCCACCAGATATAGAAGAAGACGAAGATGACATCGATCTCGATGAAGATGATTAAAAAACTATGTGTATTTGTATTTGTAAATTTGTATTTTTGTGTAAATAAATATTTTTGTATGTAATTCTATTTTTTTTTCTGTATAAAAAAAAAAAATTACTTATAAAAATTAAATTAATTAATTAATTAATTATTTATTAATTATTTAATTAATTAATTAATTAAATTACTTATAAAAATTGCAATGTTATTAAGGGTGGTTTTTAAGGGTTGAAATATTATGATATTATATCCTAAAGCATAAAGCAATCATTATTTAACTATGTAATTCAAACCAAATGTTGACCATATTAAAGTTTAAAATGTTATTTTATAATGTTTTACAATTAGGGGTAGTTTTCACTCTTAAAAAACCAAAATCGTAGAACGGCTCAATATAGAAAATAAACTAGAGGGTGAAATGAGCCTAATCCCAAATTTTTGTACAAATCGATGCTGGACGAAAAAATTGCGAGGTTTTGCTATTTTTTCAGCTTCATTTCCTGTACTAATAGGAGAATAGTTCTTCTCAAAAACATAATTTTAAATTAGTTTTCGCAAATCAAAAAAAAAAATTATTTTGGACTAGAAAAAATCTCCTTTCATATATAACACCCTCGTCAAGGTCAAAATAAATTTTTTTTTCAAAATTATACTCTCAATTCCCTCCAAATGACATTTTAAATGATAAGCCGACCGCCATAGTTTTAATTCAATTTTTACAACATTTTTATTATGAAATGTTCGAAGTTAAGAGGGAATTATAAGAGCTTCGTTCAGCAGAGTATGTCATGTACGATTAAGAAATATGCCCCTATAGCTAGAATATTGGAAATTACATTTTGGTTTTGTTTCAGTAAGTTATTTAAAAATTCAACTTCGTTAAAAAAAGGTTCTTGAATTTGAAAAACAGATTGGTAATGAATCCAGAACTATGGGCTGAACACATCCAAGTTATGTGCGAAAGCTTCACACTATCCGTTTGAACCATTCTAATGGTAAAAGCTATAGTTTTCCTCACCGCGCAGTTACAAAAATTGAAAGCACCAGTACCAAACAGGGAGTCGTCTTTTTCGGCTCTAGCAAAACTTCCAACAGAAATTCGGTTAATGATGAACTTATGGTTGGTTTAATAATAAATAAACGAATAAATTCCGATACAATAAAATTGCGATAACAGCCTTATATCCAAAGACCAAAAGACCAAAATTTCCAACGAACTGTTTGGCGAGAATATCCCGATGTCATAAAACACTACAAGCTTATGACCGTGACTTTCGGTATGGCAAGTTCCACTTTCTTGGTAACTAGATCACTACAACACTGTGATATAAAAGGAAATCTTAAATAAGTTCTACATCGACGACTATCTTCCTGGAGCTGCAAAACCAGGACGAGCAAAATATTGAAAGAAAAATCTTAATATCGTTTTGCAACAAAAGATTGATTTATAAAACCATTCTTTACCTGAAGGAGATGATATAATATCTCTTGAAAAAAATGATTTCACCACAAAAATCTTAGGTCTGTATTGGAATTCGAAAAGGATCACTTATCATATAAAGTAAATTTATATGAAAGGTTTGTACAGAAAAAAAAAGTTTTGTTTCGTTATATATATGGATGAGTTCTGAAATTTTAGACGCCATTGCCCAGGGCAAAACCGCATATCATCTTCATCGGGTAACGAAACTGTCAGAGAATAAGAAAATATTTTATAATCTGCGTAACTATGTCACTAAAATTATTAGGGACGCCAAATTCAACTTCTACCGTATACCAAGTTAGATACGAAACTACCACCCAAAACCTTATGGAGAAACATTAAATCAAATGATATCGTGGATACATCGAATGGCATAGAATCCTCGGCCAGTGCCTCTAATTTTGTTAATCATATTTCCAGCATAACTATGAAGGAAGGAGTGCTTCCTTTGTCGAATCATCATTTTAATTCGAATGAGGGTATCAGTTTAACCGCAATTATTGACTGTGATACTATATCTGCGATTAAATTTATCAAATATAATCTAACTGGAGCTCATAACATCTCTTTGCGTTTTATAAAGTGGTTAGAGTCTGTTCTTGTGTCATATCGTACATAGTTCTTCAACAGCTGTATAAAAACTTCTATGTTTCCAAAGTTGTGGAAACGTGCTAGTGTGACTCCTGTACCTAAGTCTGTTATTTCAAAATCTGCTGAAGATTACGGTCCAATCAGCATCCTTCCAGTTATTTCTAAAGTTTTAAAATCAATTTTAAAATTTCTGGAGCCAATTTAGTAATTCATAATGAGGGTTCAGAACTAAACACAGTACTATTACTGCATTAATTAAAATATCCAATGATATATCTAAAGCTCTTGATTTATCGTTGTCTACGGTTATAACACTCCCCGACTAATCTAAAGTTTTTGTGTCAGTGAACCACAAGCTGCTATGTTATTATTTTTTTCAAAAATCTTGTAATTTTTAGTTTATTATATCGTCTCGTTCGTTAATCATTAAATACTGATTTTTATTAAACCCTTTTGGTTCGTTCGGTTTAGCGAATTTGCTTGCAATTGAATTACTTCGGTTTTGAAAAAACCAAAGTATTGAATTCACGAGCCAAAAGTGAAATTCTTACCCCCACTTTTTTGGCATTTCTCGACGTTTTACGACCTACTGATTCTAAAAAAGCAACAATAAAAATGTATGTCAATCTGCCGGACGGCCGTCCGTTCGGCCGGCGGTCACAACCGACGAAATCTAGAACACGGTTATAAAAATTTCCAAAATTTTCGTTTATAAAAATAGGTATACTCAATGGTAAGAGCCGAAGGGACAATGTGTTCGATAGCTGATACAAAAGCGTGTCAAAAAATCGTCAAGTGTTTCAAAACAAGGAAATTTGCATATTTTTTGCTTAAAAAGCGTTCATTTTAAGTGATTACGAGTAGGAACATTTAATTTGGAGAAATCTAGATGGTCGGGATTGGCATGTGAGGCCAAAAACTAGATTATTGTGTGTCAAAGACGATGATAAGTGTGTCAAAAAATATTGTCAAGTGTGTCAAAAGAATGATTTTCATTTTTTTAAAACCAAATTTTCCGCTAAAAAATGAAATTATTTATTTGTATGACATGAAATTTAAGCGAACATGAAATTGGACACTGAAATTTTTGGTTTTGTTATAATTTTTGGAATATTTTTGAAATTTTGAAAAAAGTTTGTCTGTTATTTTGTTCTAATTTTTGCAATATTTTAAGAATATGTATTGGAAAAAGTTTCAATTTTGGATTTTGTTATAATTTTTGGAATTTTGAAAAAAAGTTTCAATGTTTATTTTGTAAGAATTTTCGGAATATTTTTAGAGTTTCGAAAAAGTTTAAATTTTTGATTTTATTATAATTTTGGAAATATTTTTGGAATTCGGAAAAAAGTTTGTATTTTTGATTTTGTTGTAATTTTTGCAATAGTTTTAGAATTTTTAAAAAAGTTGCTTCGGTCTGAATTTTTGGAATGTTTTTAGAATTTTGAAAAAGTTTAAATTTTTGATTTTATTATTTATTATTATTATATTATTTTTTAATTTTGAAAAAAGTTTATGTTTTTGATTTTGTTATAATTTTTGCAATATTTTTAGAATTTTGAAAAAAGTTTGTAGTTTTGATTTTTTTATAATTTTTGCGATAATTTAAAATTTTTTGATTTTATTATAATTTTTGGAATATTTTTGGATTCCTGAAAGAAATCTGAATTTTTAATTTTGTAATATTTCTCGAAACGCTATATGGAGAGGTTTTTGAATAGTTTGCTGAGTGTATCATCTTTTCACTAAATAATATTATAATATATGATCTGTTATAATTTTCCGGCAACCAATTGATGTTTCATGCTAGTTTTGTAATTTCTATACAGGGATAAAATACTTGTGCTTTTACAAAAAGTTTTATGTTTAATATACATCGCTGCCAATAACTAAAACAACGTCCTCATAAAAGTTTTATGTCGAAAACTATATCAAAATCCTTAACCAAAACCGAAGTCTTGATATCTCAGAGCTGTGAGATATTAGCCCCTTCATATTTAAATTTTGAATTTTCAATGCTTGTCGAACGTGCAACAGTTCATCGAATTATAAAAATTGTGATTGAATACATTTGGTGAGTTTGTTCGTTAAAATCTGAGAATCAACATGTGTAACGACGGACTATTTCAAATTTTAGTCTAAAAATAATAATATTCATATTTATATAAACTCGCTACTAATATGCTAATTTGTTTCGGTTCTGGCCTCTAAATTAAAAAAAACATAAATCATTTATTTGTGCTACAAGTTAGTCAATAATATTTTCACATTTTCTCATTTAATTGTTTTGATTCGTCACAATGTCAATTAATATTACATGTTTTTTTGTCTACATAAATGATGAACATTTTTATTTGTAAAACTTGGTCATAGTCATTCCTGAGGTGTAAACAGTAGTTCAAATTTATGTAGTTGTATAAAAGTTGTTATGTGAGATGATATAAGGCAGTGGTTAACTGACATTCTATTGAGAGATATGGGAAAAATTTTTAGTTTATGTATACGATGAAAAATATAATAGGAAAAGAAACAAAAACTGGAGAATCTTACTATTTATACTCGATCAATTTCGGAGATCATTATGTAAATTTCAATCACATGAAGAAAATTATGTAATTAACTAATAAAAGAGACTAGTTCAGTAGCATATATTGTGCCATAAGTTTTTTTACAATGCTCAAACTAATTATGTGCTTGTTAAAATTAAATGTGTAAATTATTTCTATTTCTTTTATTTTGAGAATAAATAAATTTTCGTGGCATTATTAAGTTTTCTTTTGTTTTAAAACTTTAAACTGAAAAACGATGTATATGGTTAAAGAGTTTTCATCACATCAATAAAAAACGGTGGTAGTATTATTTAAGGATACTTTTGTTATGATATGGATTCGAAAGGTAAAAGGTTTGATGTTTTTAGTCAATTGCAGTGTAAATTCGAATCTTTTGTATGTGGATGTAATACTGGATAGTGACAAATTTCGTTTGGTATTGGCATCACATCAAGATAAGGAAAATAAAATTCTTTGTAAAGGAACTATGACTGATAGTTGTGGGTTAGAATGTTTTGAAAAAATTCTTATATGGAATGGAAGGAGACGAATATCATTTGCTTATGATGCATATAGTGGACTAATAATGAGATGCAACCAATTTACTTTAATTAGAAGTGGATCATCATATATAATTATTAAGTTAAGCTTTCTTTATTTGATTTAATTTATATAATTTTTGCCTGTGATTTTTTGTGTTAAATTATTTTTTTTGCTATTCAACCATGATTAATTTTTTTTGGGTAACAAATTTGGTATAAGTAAGAGATTTGCCAGACAGAACTCCCATTTATTTTTAATAAGGTTCAAAATCCTCAATACATGTGCTAAATAATTTGGTTCGTTAAAATAAAAAACAAAGGAACTTTTTATAGATTTAATTAACCAATATTTTATAGAACGAGCGTGCGTGAACGAACGAGTTACTGTGTACGAACAAATTATTCAAATGGGTGCAACACAGAAAACTTCAAGCTTTAGCAATAGATATAACATTTTCGTGTTATGTAAGTTAAATTATCTATTATTTTATTTTGTTTTTTATTTTTGTTTTTTTTTCTCTTTTTTTCGTTGTATTTTTTTTTAACATATTTATTTTCTATCTTAAGCACTTTGCCGCCGTGCTTTATTGACTTGAATTTTTTCTTTTTTTAAAAATGTTTCTATGTATGTATGTAAAATTGTTAATTTTTAATTATAGTGTAACTTGTATTAAAATCTTGAAATGTCCTGTAATGAGTTGTCTCGCTGGACTAAAATAAAATAAAATAAAATAAAAAAAATAAAAATAAAATAGATCCTGAATTGGTCGGTAGCAATAAGCTATCCAGCCTAACCTAATTTGTATGTTCAAGGTGAAACTTAAGTTATTAAAATTAAAAAATATAACTTTAAAATTATATTATAAAAAAAAATTAATGTTTCTTGTTTGAGCTCACAAATAAGAAGAACCCAATTTTATTTTATTTTTAATATTTTACGTAAAATCAATTACATAATAATGTTTATTTGCCATTAGATGGCACCTTTGTCTATTTTTTTAACTTTTATTCAGCAATTCAAATAAAATAGATGTCAGTTTTATGTAATTTAATTTTATGTAATTTTAAAATTGTAATCTGAACACAATTCTTGGACAGCAATGGAAAATTATATGTGTTGGTGGAAAGTTAAAAATCTCGAACTACCACTATGATTTTAACATACCCTTAGCAAAATGACCCATACCATTTTACCACGTCAAAAATCTTCATCCTGGCCCTTCTAACACATCCCATTCAATCCTGTGTCTTATATGGTGAGCTATACTACTACAAAATATCTTATTGGGAATTTACCATCTGTTCGTATCACGCCAGTTAATCCGTTTGAAATTTGTGGAATTGATTATGCTGGACCCATCATATTAACAAGGAAACCCCAGGTTAGGAATACCAAGGCTTATCGAATGGGCCAAGCTTGGTCCAACCTTGAAAAACTAAGAAATGATTATCAAGGCATGGCCAAGCCTTAGTTTGATACATTTTGTCATACTAAGCCAATGGTTAAAATAAATAAATGTAAATTGTATCTTTTGATTACTATATTTAGTTTTGGGCCAAGCTTGGTTTAATGTTGAAACAAATTTATTGTAATTGTTATATAATTTCAGCGTTTGTGCAATGATGGACTGTAACCAACAAATTTACAATGTATGAGGAAATTCCACTACAATACCCGGGTAATAAAATGCTAAGGTGCCAGACCTGCGCCAAGCTCGCACCGCAACAGCTTCCGGGGTTTTGGCCATACTTAATATTTTCAAACGGCCCAAGTTTGTGCCAAGTTTGGACTGATGTCCTTGAGTCATGTCTGGCAAATAAGACTTGGGCTAGATCTACCAAACCAATTTTTTTTCCAGACCTCCTTTAAATGTGTGGAAAGAAGTTGTTGAAAGAGTAACATTTATAAAATTAGAGAAAAGCTTAAAATGACTTGCACATGTTTACACTACATTACACTAGTAAATAATGCGTAACATAATAAACTGAATCTTGGTTCAGTCTAGGCATTTACAACAGGCCCAGACTGTTACCAAAGTTAGCTAGCCAAGGATTATACTGCATTATACATTAAAATGCAATATTTAAAAATATACTTTTTTTTTTTTATTTCTTTTATTTTATTAATAATAATATAAATTTCTTTATAGTAACAATTTGAATTTGATTTTTTATTTTAATGAATATCGATTTCGACTTACAGTTCTTAAATTATTATTACAATCTTTGCCTAAACTAATGTCTTATATACCATTTAAACTATTTTTTATTATTATGTCATATATTTTGTTAGTTTTGGTGTTGATTTTACCATTTAAAATGTTGTTGTTGTTTTTATGTTTATATATTTCTATTTCTTCCTATCTATCTTAGATGTTGTCCTTTTCTTTTTTTATGTAATATTGTTAAATTTGTGTTGATATTGGTATATTTGTGTTTTTCTATTTTCAAATGTTGGGCATATCTGGATTTTGGATCACTTTTATTAATTTCACTGGTGTGTTCAATAAATCTTTTTGTGAAGGACCGCCCGTTTGACCTATATAAAATTTACTACAGTCATCACATGTAATTTTATAAACACCTGTGTCTAAGGTTTGGGTTTTTTTGGTTTTTAGGTAATTTTTTATTTTATTTTTGTTTTTCGTAAGCTGCAATATTGTGGCGGTCTGTATTGATTTATTATGTTAATATGATGAGTTCCCGTTTCTATTAGTTTTGACTCTTTTAACTTTTTTAATTTCAATTTTTTATTTCACTTTTCTTTTTTATCGTGCTTTCCATATCATGCTTTTCTGATTCCATTATTATTTCATATTCTATTTGATGATATACAAAACCAAAACAGCATAGAACATTCCATTAAATTCAAGTTAGAAAATGAAGAAAATAACACAATAATTTTTTGGATTTATCAATCAAAAATGTAGATACAAAACACACATCCAAATAATTCCGAAAACCAACCCAAACGGATCAAACAATAAATATTAAATCACATCCTCCATACCAACATAAACTAGTTGCATACAACCACATGATCAATAGATTGAACAATATACCAATGAATGCAGAAAATTATCAAGACGAATTAAATCAGTGTTGCAAAACGAAAAAAAAAAATCGTTAAAAAAATTATTCGTTTTTATAACAGTATATTTATTTTTCCGGTACGTTATTTCGTTATGAAACAGAAAAATATTATATTTTATTATGTTATAACGTTATAATTACGTTATTTTAACATTAAATGTAGTGTTTAAATAACGTAACTATAAAATTTGACTCATTTCAAATTCTTTAATTTTAATAACGACACCTTTTATTATTCACTATTGTTATATATAAAAAACAATTAAAAAACAATAATTTAAAAATTTTTAAGTATATATATTTTTTATAATTCACACTACTATAGTTTTGATCTCGTGGAGATCATCGACGGGCGTAGATATGTAACTGACGTAATTAAAATTAAAGAATTATACAATGGATTATTCACGTCACTCCGTCGAATATTTTGAAATCATTTCATATTAAAAATAATTAATTTTTACCAAAACTAAGCAATCTTATCAGGAGTTTTCACAAATCTGATAGTTTGTTTATAACTATTAGAGTTCTTTTAATAGATCTTCAGATTGATTTCTCGGCCAGCATAAAAATATTCTTTCTTAAAATTATTCAAAATATCTGTGATGCAAAACGGCTACTACAGACTTGAAATTATTTAAAATAAACTTAAAATTGTACATTTTATGCCCGATTTATAGTCGGTAACTTTAACTTAACGTTACAAATGTATGAAAATGCACTAAAGCATTTATAGTCGTTAACGCAAACTTAACGTTAACTTAACGTAAAGTTCATTTCATTCTTTCTTAAAGATTTTGTTAAGGATTTTTTGACGTTTGGTATAAAAACTGAAGAAAAGTAATATTTAATTGCAAGTGTCCATAAAAATAAAATTTTATTTTTTAACAAATGCAAAGGATATAAAAAGAGCGACTTTAAAGCCAAATATTAGCAGAAAATTAATATGAAAATAAATTTTTTTATTTTTAAATTTTGTATCAAATGTATGTTTCGAATTTCATTATTTTAAATTTTGATTTTAAAATCAGTTTATTACTTTTAAAGAATTGATTGATTTGTAACATTGATTACAAAACCATAATTATAATATCAGATCAAACGTCAATGAATACGTAATTTCTTACCGACTACAAATCAAAATTTTAAGGTGTCTTAAGTTACGGTTAAGTTAACGTTACCGACTATAAATCGGGCATTAGAACTACCAAAATCTGTAGTTTAAGCGTCCGCAAAAATTGATAAAGAGCAGATAAGTTGGATTTTATTCAACCGGTTTTTGCGTTTTGATCTTCATATACGTAATTATAAAAAAAGTCACCCGAAAAACGAAATAAAATATTGAGTTATCGTTACGTTTTACGTTATTGTAACGAAGTTTAATTTTTAAAACGTTATGAACGTAATTATTACTAATAACGCTATTTCATTTCGTTATTTCGTTTTTGCGTTACGTTGCGAGTAACGTTTTGCAACACTGAATTAAATAATATAAAATACATAGCTAGTAAAAACGGATATAAAAACGAAATAATTGACACATTAAATAGAAAACATAAAAACAAGGAAAATTTGCAAACCCTAACAACACTGAGGAATAAAGAAAACTTAGCAGGCAAAAAATACATAGGCGTAACATATAATAAAACAACCTTCAAAATAATGCAAAAAACTTTAAAAATATATGGATATATTGCAGCTTACAAAAAACAAAAATAAAATAGAAAATTACATATAAATCAAAAAACCCAAACCTTAGACACAGCTGTTTATAAAATTACATGTGATGACTACAGTGAATTTTATATAGGTCAAACGGGGCGGTCCTTCACAAAAAAATTTATTGAACACACCAGTGAAATTAATAAAAGTGATCCAAAATCCAGATATGCCCAACATTTAAAAATAGAAAAACACAAATATACCAATATCAACACAAATTTAACAATATTACATAAAAAAAGAAAAGGACAACATATAGATAGATAGGAAGAAATAGAAATATATAAACATAAAAACAATAAAAACATTTTAAATGATGAAAGCAACACTAAAACTAATAAAATATATGACATAATAATAAAAAATAGCAGTTGAAGTAGTATATATACAAGACATTAGTTTAAGCAAAGATTGTAATAATAATTTAAGAACTGAGGATGACGTAAGGCTGAGACTGAGGATGACGAATCGAAATCGATATTCATTAAAATAAAAAATCAAATTCAAATTGTTACTATAAGGAAGTTTATATTATTATTAATAAAATTTAAAATTAAAAATAAACATATTAAAAAAGTATATTTTTAAATATTGCATTTTAATTCAAAAGTGACAAAAGCACACAAACAGTGAATAATTTGGAAAACCATAACAACACATATAGTAAATTATACATTGCAAAAAAAATTAAAAAGCTATGAAGTCGATTTATTTGTTTTAGAATTGGTCCAGCATTGTATTTAAATATTGATCCAATGTGTACAAATAATAATGGTACGTGGTTATCATTTAAGGTTAAAACAACATTCAACCAATTTTATTTTAAAGCTTGTCACAACGTTGTTCAACCTTAAAACAAGCTTGGCTCAATGTAAAAACAATCCTTTGTCCTTACCTGGGTAGTATTGGGCCAGCATTGTATTTAAATATTGTTCCAATGTCTAAAAATAATAATGGTACGTGGTTATCATTTAAGGTTAAAACAACATTCAACCAAGTTTATTTTAAAGCTTGTCCCAAGATTGTTCTACCTTAAAACAAGCTTGGCTCAATGTCAAAACAATCCTCTCTGCTTACCTGGGACGTGGTAGAAAAATAAAATGAATTGGCAAAACATTCCACCAAAAACTGTGGGAATCCGCCATAAAATCTGTTAAAACTTGCCTAAATAGTAAATCGTGTTGCTGCAAACGCCAATTAAGCTTCTGAAAAGACGTTGACCTCACTATGTTAAATAGAAGGCGTACTGAACTCTCGTCCACTGTGTCCAATATCCGACGACGATGATTCCTTTGAGGCGCTTACTCCTGCTCATTTCTTGATATCAACATCTGGATATGATTTTAGCATCGATTACGATCGTCAACGTGTCGGCGTATGTTCAAACTAGGAATATTTACTAAACATCGATGTATTGAATTTACTCGATGTTTACATACGAGACATGGGATATATACCATGTTTTTTTAAAGAATTTTTCTATTTGATGTATCGATGTTTTTTATAAAAACATCGAATCAATGACAAACTATTGTGTGCATCTTTATGATTTTTATTAATTTTTTCATATTTTCCTTTTGAAAATTGTACGAATGTTACAAATTAGTTGGTTGTGGTTTATTTAGGAAATAAACATATACCGCGCTTAGCGCATACTCTAAATTTAGTTGCGCAAAATACAGTACAACAGTGTTCTACGAAAACTAAAACCTAAGGTCAAGGACATTGTTACATGATTCAAGCAAACTAGTATAGCAAGCAATGAATTAAGAAAAGCAACGGATAAAGACACAAAATTAATTCAAGAAGTTCCGATAAGATAAGATAAACAGTCCTTACTATAAACAGTCATATTACTGACATAAGATTTAAGATTTACGGAGTTTCATCAATGATATAACTATGTTCGGCATAAAATGGGACCACATATGCTCAATGCGTTAGAACTGCCAATTCTAGCTTCTGTATTACAAGTTTTACGACCGCTCGAAGCTGTTACCAAAGAATAGTCTGGTGATAAGATATTGCACTGGTAACAAGTTGGCTTCATTTGTTCATTGCCTAGTATTAATATTTCAACCCTTAATTGTAGAAAACTCGCTCGCCAAAGAATTGAATCGCTTGTAACTAACGAAATTGAAAAACGAGTGGGTGCCATAGAAAGAGTGAATCAACTCGCAATCGCCACTGAATTGGAACCGAGCTTTAAAAGAATGCACTTCAGGGACGACCTTGCTTGCTCTACAGCATTCGCTAAAATTAAAAACTTTGTGAAAAATACTAAACACAAAATATCGAAATGTTCATCATGGCATCGGATTCATATCAATCTGAAAAACAAACAGATAGCTTTTTCTAATGGGAATATCATTAATTAATAAACAAGAGACACAATTTGATTCTCTGAATAATGCATTTCTGATAAATTATTTATTTACTTGCGTAGTGTAGTTGGAAGAAAACACAACGAAGATCCTTTGAAAATCTGGCTTGACCTAAGAATTCAGTTTTCCAAGCTGTACTTACATTTTGCTTTAAAATATTGAACTATTGTAGGGACTTCTGCTCCATCTGGAATCAATCAGCAAAGAAATAGAATGAAAAGAAAACGCTTAAGTAAACTTTTGTTTCTGCAAAGTCTGTCTAAAGAAGTCTTAGTGGACAACATTTCATATGGAGCAACATTTCAAATATGCTACCTGTATTTTTTTTATTTTTTCGTTTGTTTGTTATTGGGATTTTGATTTTAGCTTTGAAATTCTTTTTATTCTTCTTATTGCAATGAACAGTTCGAAATTTTAATTGAATATAATTGAAAACTATATCTCTGTTAGGCTCCATAGAAATTTTTTTTGATATGTCGCCTAAAGCTGAAATAGTCGTAGCGGGTGACTTTAATGTTTGAATGGCTCCCTTATTCTGCTCCTCTGAACAAAAGATCTCAACTTGCTCACTCATTTAGTTGATAAACCAATTCGCATTTTTGATATTTACAGTCACATATACCTCATCTCTTGGATTTATTCCTTTCTAGTCACCCCAAAATGTAGAATAATGGTCGATCCACCTATTGACTCATCTGATTACTACCTGGTGAGGGCAGAATTTAAAACAAAGCCATCTGCAATAAACAATACCTCACATCCACGAACTTTATGGCATTATAGGAATTTGACTTTTTGACCAGTCCCGTCTGAACTTGCGCTGGGAATAGTTGCCGCCATTCGATCGGCTATGAAATGTTTCATGACAGGATCCATTCAAAATTGAAGGTCACAAACATCTCATGATTTAATGTAACCTGCAGGTCAGAAATTGTTTCCCAATATAGAACTCACGCACAGTTTCAACAAACATCTAACAATTGTGAACTTCTCATGGCCGCAAAAATGCTAAAAATTCCATAAACAATGCCGAATGATTAGACGACCTAAAAACCTGTAGCAAAGTGAGAGATATCCTGGACGGTAATAATAACCTCAACCCCAAAACTTTCCGGTCATTTGCTAGCTTGGTACAAAGAAATGTCATGGGAAAAAAAGCATCACAAGTTTCTCCTCTCAAATCACAAAATATAATGCATTCCAAACCTGAAAAAATCGGATCTTCTAGCTTCTTATTTTGGAGATGTCCCACAAGTCACAACTGCTAACTTCAAATCAGCTGCCGCCTTTCATTCCAATAGGTTAATACATCTTCTATTAATAAGGACTTTTTCTCACACCCGACTTGCATCAAAGGTTCCATAGGAGTTAAGTGTAAACAAGTCAGCGGATCCAGGTGGCATACCAACCATTGTACGTAGAAAATTTTATCACTTTTTAGCTAAACCATTATGTAGACTACTCCACCTTCAGTGGAAAACCGCTGTAGTCAACCCAATCTCAAAAAAAGAAATAAGACCGATGTGAAGACCGTATTTACTCAACACCGAAAATGCAGTTATATGTTCAGGTTATCTAAAAAGAAGCAAATTCTACTAAACTCCTTCTGAATTGCTGAATTGCGTGTTTGGCCGGGGACAGATAAAACTTATTTAGTCGCATTCGATAGAATTCAACGCCGGGAATGCTAGTTAATTTGAACGATGCTAATTTAACAAACTCTCTGGATACCCTCGACGATAGACGCAGTATCGGAGCCCTCTGTGTATTGAACAAATACTGATATGCTGAGTGTTAAGCTGAGATAAAAGCTCTAATGCCTATAAGCAACGCCAGTTCTCTCATCCAGCAATAAACTCCCATAAACACTCGCTTGAACCATTCCTTGACCAAACTGAGCAATATCTTCGTCTTTTTCACCGAACCTCTTCATGTAATCCTCTAGAATCCACTGTTTTTCAGCTTAGCTCCAACCTACAAAAATTTAAGCTTAATATAAAGTTTTACCATCCCACTTGCATATTTATTTGCTTTCCCTTTACCATTCCCTTACATACCCTAATCCTTCACTTTCCAGTTTTCACTGTTCTCCACTTAATTACTGTTGTGCCTGCATGATGAGTCTGTGCCTACATTACGAGTCACGAAACGAACTTTTTTCGTTCAACTTGAAAAGGATGATATCAAACTTTTGCGGAAAGTGTTCGATGTTGAAAAAACATCGATGTTTTCAAAAGATGTATCGGAAAACACCGATGCAGGGTTCCGATGTTTTACATCGAATAAAAATATCGATGTATTTTTTAAGTGGACACAACTAGTTCAAACTTGAACATTTGATGTCAGGTACCAATTACGAAAAATAGGTTAAACATAACATATTTTGTAAATTTTATGTATGAATTCTTACACTGGGTTCCAATTAGCTGCTAAATTGTATTAAACTGCTAAATCTAAATTTGATTTAATAAAATCAACCAATTTAATTTTAATTTATGTGTTTAAATTGTTCGATATTAATAAAAACATCGAATTCCGTACAATCATGTAGAAAAAAGTATTGATTTAGTCAAATAAAATCTTGACTAAATTGATATAGCACGATTAGTACATTTTACCATCAATTGGAACGCAGTCTTAGTTGATTTATTGTTTGCAGGTAAGGTAATCATTGTTCATTTAATTTATCTGAAAAATGCTAATTATTTTATTAATATTTAGTTTAGTTTAGAATTTGTAACGACGGACTATTTCCAATTTTTACTCTAAAAATAGTAGTTTTCAAATTCAATAATAATTTTGTTAATTTTCTTCAATTGTAGTAAACATATACGTTTATTCGTACCACTGTACATTTTTTTGATGATTTAAATAAGTTCAAGTAAATTAAAATTACAAGTTTTTCATAAATGATGGAAAATGAAACAGAAGATCGATGATAATATGATATATAAACGATCAGTATTTAATTAAAATTTGGATTGAATCAATTAGTGTATAATTTTTAAATCAAAAATTAGTTTATAAAATTAAATCAAAGAGATTAGTGATTAATTAAATATTTATTTATTTTCATTTGTAAATGATTTAAAAAGATATCAATTTTATAGAATGTTGAGTTTGTATTTTGTGGCATTTCAAAACCATAATTTGTTTTAGTGATAGTTCGAATTGAGATTTTAAGCCAAAAAAAATATTTATATATATAAATATGACAAAACCAAAAAAAATCGAAAGATTAAGTTTTTTAAGAAAAAATAATGTTATCTGGACGTTTTGTGTTTTATGCAGTTATTTACAATTTGAAAACATTAAAATTTTGCAAATTTAATTAAATAACAATAGTTATGAAATGTTGTTTATGTAAATGTGTGAACTCAAATCGTTACGAAAAGCATAATAGAAATAAAATAACATGTCACCGATTTCCAACCGATACAAAATATTTAAATGCATGGTTATAAGCACTAAATTTAAAACATTGGAAACCGCAGAAACATGATGTAATTTGTTCGCAGCATTTTGAGGAAAATTGTTTAGATCAAAGTTCACCGTTAAGGATACGTCTTAAGAAAACTGCAATACCTACTATTTTAAATCAAATGTCTGGGGAATTGTTAATAAAGGGAGTTATCACAGAAGATAAACGAAGACGCAAAATAAAACATGAAGAAGACAACATTCAAGATAAATTAATGTAAGCTTTTTTTTGAATTTTAATTTATATAATTTTGATTTAAGTTATTTTATTTGTTGGTCAATTAATAAGTTTCTTTACAATTTTTCTGTGATTCATAATATAAGAGATTTCCAAGTGAAAATTCTGTTTGTCTTAGATTCAGTTTTCATATAGTTTTTTTGAGCTTTCCGGTGTAATGTAATATAATTATTCATGTAAAAGTTCAAATCGTTTTAAATCTATGAATTATGAATTTGCTTAAGTGTAACGACAACGAACATATTCAAACAGCGATTGTATTGTATTCATTGTTTTTTTGCTATAGATATTCGCTTGACCCTCTAGATATAAAGATCGAAAGCTCTAAAAAGAGCAAATACGATTATATAATATGCTATATTTTTGTATAATAGCTACTTCTATTTTAGCAATATCAAGTGGGAGTATACAATTTTTTATTTCTTATATACATATTATGATCACCGCACGTGGTTTGGGTGAAATCAAATACATCATAACTTAAACATATTCTTATCGGTCGGTTAGATCAGACAGTAAAACTAATGTCAAATTGACAGAGTAGAGAACAACTTCTTCGACTAAACTATACATGGTGTAGAGTGTTGGAAGTCTGTTTTCTTTCTCCGGGATTCAAATAAAATAAAATTTCCAACGCGCATTCTATCCGGGATGATTCAAAGTTTTTTAAAAATTTATATTCACAGAAATAAAGAAAAAAAAATTATATAAAAAAAAATATCCATATAAAAAAAAAATATATAATAGCAAGTGGTAAAAATAATATGTTTGTATGAAAAAAACTTAACTTAGGATTGTTAAATGATGTTGCAAATTTTTTTTATCTGGCTCATCCTAAATAATTTCTGTGTTCATATTTTCATCATCCTTTCATCCAGTATTACTATTGTGTTGCATTATAAACCAAAACCTTTATATTTATACAATCAATGTATAGGAACATAATTCCAGGAATTCACAACAGATTCCAGCTTCTTTTCACCCTTTTTTTCAATTCGACTCCGAAAATTTATTTCACTTCAATCTTAAATGACAGTTGAATCCAGTTTTGCAAAAAATAATCTAAATTAATTTTAAATGTTTTAATAATCGTATGTTTATAAAACCAACTTTACAAGGTGCTGGCTGGATGTCACCTAACTTAGCTCCGCCATTTTTAAGAAAATTAAAAACAAAGATTGTGCTGTATTGTGCTACAGTTGTGCTAGATGTGATACTCAGAAAGAATGCCACATTACCAATGGAAAAAAGTTGGCACGCTGAAATAATTTTTCGAGCAGAAGTTAGCCCCGCCATTTTCAAAAATCAGAAAAACAAAGGTTGTTCTGTATTGTGCTCGAGTTGTGCTGCTTGTGCTATTTAGAAAAAAATTTCATATCCCTAGTGGAAAAATTTTATAACACTAAAATCAATTTTTCGAGTAAAAGTTAGCCCCGCCATTTTGGAAAAAAAGAAAAACAAAGGGTCTGCTGTACGGTGTTAGAGTTGTGCTAGTTGTGCTATTTAAGAACACATTTGTACCACCAACAGAATAATTTAAACACGCTAAAACGATTTTTCGAGTTGAAGTTAGCCCCGCCATTTTGAAAAAAATTAAAAGCAAAGGTTGTGCTGTATTGTGCTAGGGTTGTGCTGGTTGTGCTACTCAGAAATAGTTCCATATTATCAATGAAAAAAAGTTGGCACGCTAAAATGACTTTTCGAGCAGAAGTTAGCCCCGCCATTTTGAAAAAAAAATGAAAACCAAAGGTTGTTATGTATTGTACTCGAGTTGTGCTGGTTGTGCTACTTAGACAAAAATTTCGTAGCCCTAACAGAATTTTTTTACAAAGTTAGCATCAACCCTAGCACAATACAGCACAACCTTTGCTTTTAATTTTTTTCAAAATGGCGGGGCTAACTTTAACTCGAAAAATCGTTTTAGCGTTTTTAAATTATTCTGCTGGTGGTACAAATTTGTTCTTGAATAGCACAACTAGCACAACTCTAACACCGTACAGCAGACCCTTTGTTTTTCTTTTTTTCCAAAATGGCGGGGCTAACTTTTACTCGAAAAAATGATTTTAGTGTTATAAAATTTTTCCACTAGGGATATGAAATTTTTTTCTAAATAGCACAAGCAGCACAACTCGAGGACAATACAGGACAACCTTTGTTTTTCAGATTTTTGAAAATGGCGGGGCTAACTTCTGCTCGAAAAATTATTTCAGCGTGCCAACTTTTTTCCATTGGTGATATGTCATTCTTTCTGAGTAGCATATCCAGCACAACTGTAGCACAATACAGCACAATCTTTGTTTTTAATTTTCTTAAAAATGGTGGGGCTAAGTTAGGTGACATGCTGGCTGGTCCTTATTTTCTCTTATTGCACAAAAATTGTATTTTTTTTTTAAATAAAATGTGTTGTGTAATAGGGTTTAGAATATGTGTCACAACAACACATAAATACCTTTTAAGACCTAGGTCTAGACCTGGGTCCCACAACAACTGGCGTTCTAAGGTGTAGATTAACGCTTTTTTTAAACATCTGCGGGTTGAAGCCACCTGAGACTAAGTTTTCCGGCAAACTATTCCATTTAAGCAAAACAAAACTTATGGTATTTATGTATCAAAAAAAGTTATTCTAATATGCTATCATTTTTTTTTAATTTAATTTGACCAAACTAAACTATTGAAGATAATAATATTCTTTTCATTATATTATTTTCTTTTTCATTTCAACATTTTAGTTATATTATTTTTGTTTCAAATTATAAATTAATTAGCCATAGCCAGCCAATAATATACTATTTTCGATCACACGTGAATATGTTTATTCTGATCATCAAAACGTGATTTTCTTCCACGATCAGTAGAAAATTTCCATCCATCTCCACGTTTCGGTTGTCTCTTTCCTTAACACAAAAAAACATAGCAAAAGGGTACTCAACATTCGCATAACAACGTACCAGAACAAACGATTTTAACATATTCAATTACAAATAAATCACCCTGCAAAGCTATTTTGATTTAACAGTTCTCTTTTGTTTCTTTATTTAGTTTAAATTTATTTCATGTCTTCTGTGTATAAGTAAAACAAAACAACAAAAATATATCTTCGAATCAACTATTTAAATTCAATGTTGTACATTTATTACATTTATACATAAGTATGACAATCAGCGTTGCCACTCAGAAAAATTAAAATGTATCCAATTTTATAAAAAAATAGTATCCAAATGTATCCATTTTTTTGAAAAAATGAAACATGATTATTTAATGTTGCTAATTTGAGCAATCTGATTTGAGAAAGACCTAATACCTATATTGTGTGGTTTCAGCGCAAAATATACATGAAATTCCTTTAGTTCATTACAACGCTTCCGATATAATGAAACCTTAAGTGCAGTCAATTCAGAATTGTTTACCAAAAAAGCGATCGTTTTTTTAAAAACTGTAAAATTTGCTACACTTTGCCAATTTTCTTTTCCTTTATCTTCTGCTAAAAGAGAATAGACGAGCAGTGTAACAATTTTTAAAAATTTTCAAAGTTTTTGGGAAACCAAACAGTTGAAATGCATTTTAAAGAGAAAGTTTTGTTTGCGAATAAATTGTATCTATTATAGCCGTTTTGTAAATTTTTTGTATCCAGTATCCATTTAGTAATTTTTTTAAATAATGTATCCAAATGGATACAAATGTATCAAAGTGGCAACGCTGATGACAATGTAATGAATCAAATGTTTAATAATTATACAGTGTTACACATAACTGTGGAACGCATTTTGTTTTTAATTACGACAATGAACAAACTGAAGAGGTAGGATTTTGCATTCAGGCGCGCACATAAGAGGGGGGGGGGGTTTCGGGTCCAGACCCCCCCTAACCGATAATTTTTCAGTTTTTTTTTAATTTAAACTTAAATATTGTAAAGTGTATATAGTGATAATAAATTATAGATTATCGTCTCTGAATATCAAAAAATACGATGCTAACTAGGGAACTAAAATTTGTTAGTATTGATCAATTTTCTTTGAGGATTTTTGGAACGCTAATTTTAATGTTTTGAGGATAAAAATTATCATGGCAGACTCAATGCCGGTAAAGCATTCCAGAGATGCCAAGCTCTGTTAAAAATTAACTTTGAAAAGCGAAAGTTCTACATCTTGTCACTCGAACCGTAAAATATGGGCTAACGTAACGTGCGAAGTTTTCAGGCTCATGCTTAAACGATTTGGTCGAGGCAAACGCCCGTTCATCTATAATGTATTTGTAAAATTACGTTAAATCATCGACCTACAAGGAATTAAGCTAAATTATTAAGATTCGAATCGCCGATTAATAGTTCTATTCTGTATAGAATCAAGACACTTCAAACTACTTTTATGTATGCTGCACTCCATATGTGAGAACAATATTCCATGCAGGGAAGATTAATTCTTTAACGAAGCCGTATAGTGTTTCATATTATTTTTGACGACTCAAGAAGCTCATAATATGAAATTAATGTATTTCTCAAATATTTTAGAAACAATTGACAAGATTTATATGGGTTTGTAATTTGATGGATCCACTTCAGCACCTTTTTTGGAACTGCTGTAAACTAGCCATTTGTCAAAAATTCTCTTCTTATATGACAAATAGAACATTTGATGCTAATACCTTAGCAAATGTTTTAAGAATAATTGAAGGAATACTATCTGGCCCAGATGTTTTATTATTTTCCGGATTATATTTTGACCAAAATGATACGGTCCATTTTGCTAGAAACTACAGGAATTGGCTTAGGTTACAAAGTTGGCTCTACTAATGGCTTTATAAAAATTACGTGATTTAGCGTAAAACCATACGCTAAATCACGTTTGTTTTAGTTATACTTTCGAAAAGCATTTTTTTTTAATTTTATTACATTTTTACATTTCCTCGAAACCCATATATCAGTCTTCGAAACGATCTATTGGAATAAACTTGCCCATTCCCACGTGTTTTATTTCTGAAAAGTATATGCAGAAATGTTTGAATTAATTGGTACCTGCTAATCTGCAGTTTTATAATCCCAAACAAGACTCGGATCAAATTTAATCTGCTTAGGAACTTATAAATTTAAATATGTTAAAATCATGATTTGACCAGGATTGTCAGGAATTCTGGTAGGTTGGTCCATTATCTGAGTTAAAAAAATATTAAAATAAAACAATAATATATTAATAAAAGAGCATAAATTTTGTTTGACTAGAATGTTTTCAATAAATTCGTTCCCTTCTCACGTAGATTATGTTACATTTGGATCCATAACAAAAACCCCTTAAATCGTTCCCAATCCCATTCTAAAGGCCAATAAGATATCGAACCAGATAATCAAAAACAAAAAAACAGAAATTAACAGAGTGAAAGCGGAAAAATTTCTACTATGCTCATTTCTGACAAAAGTTTTTACTGTGCTATTCATTTCCTAAAGTCTGGTACCAAATCTTCTATCTCTCTTGCTTGTTATTGCGGTGATTTAATCGTCACTGATGCAACAAGAAAAGTCACGTTGCTCGCGGAACGATTTGTTTTTAACTCGACCTTTTTGGAAACTCCTAAAGAAATGCTCCAAAGTTAGTCTTCAGGAGTGGAAAAAAGATCATCACTTGCATCTCCTCTTACCCAAATTTTCTACAAATCCTATAAATCTGGTATTTTTTTCTTTCATGCTAGGAGCTAGCCAATGTCCAGCCCGGTCCTAAAATATTAACATTTTGCAAAATGTAATATTTCAAATTATAGATCAATAACCTTACTCTTAGTCATATCTAAAATAAACGAAAATTATATTAATACACACATGTCCAAATTTTTGTCTGGTACCAAACCTTATATCTCTCTTGTTATTGCGGTGATTTAATCGTCACTGATGCAGCAAGAAAAGTCACGTTGCTCGCGGAACGATTTGCTTTTAACTCGACCGTTTTGGAAACTCCTAAAGAAATGCCCCAAAGTTAGTCTTCAGGAGTGGAAAAAGATCATGCATCTCTTCTCTTACCCAAATTTTCTACAAAACCTTTAAATCTGGTATTTTTTGCTTTCATGCTAGGAGCTAGCCTGTCCCTAGCCCCCAATGTCCAGCCCGTTCCTAAAATATTAACATTTTGCAAAATGTGATATTTCAAATTATAGATCAATAACCTTACTCTTAGTCATATCTAAAATAAACGAAAATTATATTAATACACACATGTCCAAATTTTTGGAAGGCACCCATTTAATATCTGACAGCCAATACGGTTTTCGCATCAAAGAATCCACAACCGATCTACTGAACTATGTCACACATCGTTGGAACTGAACACTTGAAAAAAATTGTAAAACTTATGTTATCGCATTAGACATCTTAGAAGCATTTAATCGAATCTGAGGTGCCAACCTGATCAACAAGCTCGTTGCGTAGGTATTTCAACCCGTAGTCGTAAGATTCACAATTTTCTCACCGACCGATACATTTCGCTATCCATCGATGGCTTTTCCATTAAGTCAAAATTAATTAACTCTAGTGTACCCCAATGCTCAGTTTTATTCTCCAGTCTATATTTAATTTATATAAACGCACTGTTGAAAATCATCAGTAATCCGATAAATAGTTTTGCATATGATTATCGACTATCGTACACTGTACAAGTCATTCCTCCCCATATTTTTAAAGTGTGAAATGCACGAACGAATAAATCGGAGATAAATGTAAACGTAGACATAGAAAAAAATCGCCGATTGGGGTGACAAAAATTTGTTTATTTTAATTCCACTAAAACACAGCTATTGATATAGCTTCCAGATCAAAGATTGAGTGCCGAAATAATATTTCAATTAGTATATTGTGTGATGAACAATTAGACGAATGTGTAAGCTTTCGCTTATTGGGAGTCATAATTTCCAACTGTGGAACGATCATATAATGGCGATGGCCAAAAGCGTGTCAAAAAATCTGGGCCTCCTTATTAGATGTAAAAACAATTTCACTCCGCATCAATTACTCCACATTTATAAGTCCTATATTTGTTTCTGTATGGAGTATTATTGTCAAGTCTGGAGCGCTACATTTGTTTCCATCCTAGCTCTTTTGGACTCTGTTCGTGCTATGCGAATTATGGGTGATCGAAATTTAGCATCAAATTTTGCTTCCCTATACAACATTTTCGAACTGTTGCTGATCTCGTTGTTTTTTATAAATTTTGTCACCAGCAGTGCTCGGATGTTGAGACCATTCACTATCATAGTGACATAATTCAGAGGGTTTTCTTTGTACAAATCGTACAAATGGAATGCTTTGCTCGAATCAAAAGTCTCAGGGACGTTCAATCCTTAAAAGCTTAAAAAACATTCATCAACACCTCAGAATGCAAGTTGAGGTGAGACCTAGGTCTTAAAAGGTATCTATGTGTTGTTGTGACAAATATTGTAATTTCTATAGCATAACACTTTTTATTAAAAAAAATTCTTTGGAACCCCCAGGAGAAAAAATTAGAAAAAAAAATAATGCGTTAAAGCAAACTGACAGCGGGATTTTGTGGAACACGATATTGTAAAAGAGGAAAACATAAATCGAACCGACAGCTGCTATCCGGGGGAGAATCGGGAGGGTTTTTAGGGGTTGAAAACAGTTTTTCGTGATTTCTGGCTAAACCGTGAATCCTATCAAAGAGATTTATGTGTTAAAGTTGTAGGCAATAAAAAGATCTACAACTTTTGCACGGACCATTTTTACCCTAACCTCAAAATTTTTCGAAAAAAATGCGAAAAACCGATTTTATTCTTTTTCTTTTTTTCTTTGACAAAGTAGTAGTTTATGTAACACGTACGCAAAATATGGTTTTTTCAGACGAATCGTATTGTTTCCGGACGAGGCGCTAGCCGAGTCCGTAATATGAAGATGAGTCTGCTAAAACCATTTGCGTACGTGTTGCATACAACGTTTTTTTGTATTAGCTCTTAGGATTTTTTTTTTCTAATTTATTGCTTAATTTGTATTCTTGCGTACCTAAAAATTTGATTTTTGAACAAAACTTATCAAAGCAATTGTGATTATAATTTGAAAATAATTATAATATAAAATGAAAACAACTTTTGAATCCGCTTAAGTGTTGTCATAACGACTTTAAGTACTAGGCCGCTAAAATACAATTTTGCGGACTCTAAACAGTTCTAAAAGTAATAATTTTTCGGAGCTAATACTAAAAAATTTTTATGAAGCTCAAACGTTGGCAAAAGATACTTCTATTTTTTGCAAAGAGGCAGTCATTTTTTCGGTTCGGAGGGAAGTATTTAGAAGTTGTTAATTTAAATTTAATTTAAATAAAAAAAAAACCAAATTTTTGACTGCGATTCCTCTTAAAACTATGCCTCCTACAGAGTTCTGTTTTTGCTCACTTACTTGTTGTTATGTCTACTTTTGATAAGTGGTAAAAAAGGTATACTGCTAAGAAAAAATGGCGGGAAAATTGAAAAAGCCGAAAAAATCGCTATTTTCGTGGTAATTTGCATATTTATCGTTGAATAATTACTACTAATTAATAAGATCATTTTAATTTTTTTATGATTACGTAAACGACGATCATTTGGAAATATATTTATGAATAATTATATGCTTTCGTTTTCGAACTTGATAAAAATTGTTCGGTCCGGAAGTCCGTATTGGAAGCCCGTAAAAATGGTCCGTTCAAAAGTTGTAGATCTTTTTATTCCCTACAACTTTTATATATAACTCTTTTTAATAGGATGCACGCTTTAGCCAGAAATTACGAAAAACGGTTTTCGACCCCTAAAAACCCACCGCATTCGCCCCGGATAGCAGCTGTCGGTTCGATTTATGTTTCCCTCTTTTACAATATCGTGTTGTACAATATCCCACTGTCAGTTTGCTGTAACGATTTTTTTTGTAGTTCAAATACTAATTTTACTGGCCTAAAACGAAGTGAGAAACTTTGAACTCTTAAAAGCAAATTTATTTTCGTTTAAAATATCATCAATTACTTACTTTTATGGTACAGTGTAGGGGAGAGTTGCTTAAATCGTACTGATTTTTATATTTTATTTGATAACTAATTCCAAAATTATTTTTTTCTATAACCTTTAGACGATATCGATAATTTGAGATTTTTAATACCTATTTCCTCTAAAAAACTGAGTAAATTTGTGCATCCGGCTTGTATAATAGAGAAATAGTAAGATGCTGCAACTGGGACGATTTATGCAACTAGTTTCCTAATACGTACCACCCACGTCCTAATTTGTACCACCCCCAAAGTGACTCCTACATGTCTGGATTTTGATTTAGACAAAATTTAGACTATGTTCTATGCTGCATTTAAGTATTCTGGTAATATCCTGTACAAATGGATGGATTATGGATTGTATGAGAACCCTCAGAAGGGAGGCAGATAGGGGTTAGGTATGTTTGGAAGAAATGTTGGAAATAAAAAATCAATAATACCATCTCATACATTTAACTACTCTAGGAATGACCTAGAAGAAGTTATGAACTATTTTTTAAAATTTTCCTTACATATTTTAGGTTTTAAGTGAAGTCGAAGGTAGTGTTTTGTAATTTTATATTCTTTTACTATAATGTTATTTTATTTTTTTTAATCTTATTCATATTTTGAGTTTTTTGTATGGGAACCCCCCTAAGGGTTGCAGATACGGGTTAGGTATGTTCGGAAGAAATGTTGGAAATAAAAAATCAATAATACCATCTCATATATTTAACTACTCTAGGAATGACCTAGAAGAAGTTATGAGCTATTTTTAAAATTTTGAGTTTTTTGTATGGGAACCCTCCTAAGGATTACAGATAGGGGTTAGGTATGTTCAAAAGAAATGTTGGAAATAAAAAATCAATAATACCATCTCATACATTTATTTACTCTAGGAATGACCTAGAAGAAGTTATGAACTATTTTTTAAAATTTTAAAAACCTACCCTAAGGGTTGCAGATACGGGTTAAGTATGTTCGGAAGAAATATTGGAAATAAAAAATCAATAATACCATTTCATACATTTATTTACTCTAGGAATGACCTAGAAGAAGTTATGAACTATTTTTTAAAATTTTGAGTTTTTTGTATGGGAACCATACTAAATGTTGCAGATAGGGGTTAGGTATGTTCGGAAAAAATGTTGGAAATAAAAAATCAATAATACCATCTCATATATTTAACTACTCTAGGAATGACCTAGAAGAAGTTATGAACTATTTATAAAATTTTGAGTTTTTTGTATGGGAACCCCCCTAAGGGTTGCAGATAGGGGTTAGGTATGTTCGGAAGAAATGTTGGAAATAAAAAATCAATAATACCATTTCATACATTTATTTACTCTAGGAATGACCTAGAAGAAGTTATGAACTATTTTTTAAAATTTTAAAAACCCCCCCTAAGGGTTGCAGATAGGGGTTAGGTATGTTCGGAAGAAATGTTGGAAATAAAAAATCAATAATACCATCTCATACATTTAACTACTCTAGGAATGACCTAGAAGAAGTTATGAACTATTTTTTAAAATTTTGAGGTATTTGTATGGGATCCATACTAAGGGTTGCAGATAGGGCTTAGGTATGTTCGAAAGAAATGTTGGAAATAAAAAATCAATAATACCATCTCATATATTTAACTACTCTAGGAATGACCTAGAAGAAGTTATGAACTATTTTTAAA
>OY856188.1:96989914-96999914 GCA_963693315.1 Diogma glabrata | reverse complement strand
TATACTATAATTCAGGAATAATAATAATATGATGTACAATTATGTATTTATATTATTTTATAATATAATGTTTATTATATAAAATTATAAAATGTGCTTTTTGTTCAACATCAGTCATTATTTTGTTTTAAATATTGAGAATGTGAACTATATCGTTTTGTAATGATATATTATATAATAACATTAAAAATTTTATTGCGACCTCAATTCATGTATGATTACCTCCTGAATTTAAGCATATTAATTAGGAGAGGAAAAGAAATTAACTAAGATTCCCTGATGTGTAATATATATTTGGTATAAGTGTATATTTGGTTTAAGGCTGTTATGGTTTAAGGCTAATGTGTATATTTGGTTTAAGGCTGTTATGATCTATTTGAATGTTCATAGTTTTGCCAAAGATCAGAATAATACAAATCTTTAGTATTGACACTGTAAGAACCCAGAATCAATTGCAAACGACATTATTATCGGTGGGAGCGTTGAAAAGGGTAGAGCAGCCGTCATACTGCGATCCCTTGAGACTCGTCTTCTTTTCGAGGATTCGTATTAATTTATGAATTAACTCTTAAAATAGTTATGTTGAATTTAAACAAAACCATGAGGTTATGAATGAAGAATGTAATAAGACTATTGTCTACGACATTCGAATAAAACATAAACATAAACATAAAAGGTACAATACAGTAGGTATTAGATATACTACATTTTGAGTTATATATCTATATAAGATGGTGCGATATTTTTGTTTGTGATGAAAATATCTACTCATATAGAAAGAAATCATGATCTTCTATATTGAGATCTATTATTATTTTTAAATTTGTATGAAGACATCAACTCATATAGAAAAAAGTTGTACTTATCAGCTATAATATAAAAATAATTATCAAATATATGTTAGCGACCATACCATGTTGAAATCACCGGTTCTCGTCTGATCACCGAAGTTAACCAACATTGGGCGTGATTAGTACTTAGATGGGTGACCGCTTGGGAACACTGCTTGTTGTTAACTTTTTTTGATTTTAATTAGTGGACGTAATATTAATAAATGCAAAAATGTAATATACATTCAAAGTAATATTAATAAATGCAAAAAAGTTTATTTTACCACTTATGTATGGGAACGTCCAGAAGTCCTTTCGATAGAGGATAGGTGTTTGAAATAAAAAATTAAATGGACCTACTCATACATTTGACCCCTCTAAAGGTCATCACGGTGGAGCTATGAATAATTTTTTAAAATTCTTATTCATATTTTGAGTTTTTTGTATGGGAACCATACCAAGGGTTGCAGATAGGGGTTAGGTATGTTCGGAAGAAATGTTGGAAATAAAAAATCAATAATACCATCTCATACATTTAACTACTCTAGGAATGACCTAGAAGAAGTTATGAACTATTTAATAAATTATTTAAATAATTAATACATTATTATCAAAATAAAATATAATAATTTCATTTAACATGGGTTCTCATACAAAAAACTCAAAAAATATATTTATTTATGTTAACGACCTTACGAATATATTTATGTTAACGAAAATACCATGTTGAAAACACCGGTTCCCGTCTGATCACCGAAGTTAAGCAACATTAGGCGGATTAGTACTTAGATGGGTGACCGCTTAGGAACACTGCTTGTTAACTTTTTTTATGTTTTTTCTTTATTTTGAATCTATTTTTTATATTTTTTATAAGTTTTCTTACAAAATAAAGTAAAGTTTTATTTATTTTATTTTATTTTAAAAAATAATTCATAGCTCCACCGTGATGACCTTTAGAGGGGTCAAATGTATGAGTAGGTCCATTTATGTAGGTAGGTACCTTAGTAGAGGTTACTAATACGTGTATTGTAAGGTACAATAAGGTACTAAGGTGAACTAGCCAATTTATGCAAAAAAGTTTATTTTTCCCTTTATGTATGGGAACGTCCAGAAGGGAGGCAGATAGAGGATCGGAATATTAAGAAGAAATGTTTGAAATGAAAAATTAAGTGGACCTATTCATACATTTGACCCCTCTAAAGGTCATGACGGTGGAGCTATGAATTATTTTTTTAAATTTTTATTCATATTTTGAGTTTTTTGTATGGGAACCCCCCTAAGGGTTGAAGATAGGGTGTTGATGACTTAGGGTGAAATATTACGATTAAAAAAATATTAGGACCTTGTCATACATTTGCCACATCTAGGAATCACTTTGGGCCAGTTACAGCCAATTTATGCAAAAAAGTTTATTTTTCCACCTATGTATGGGAACGTCCAGAAGGGAGGCAGATAGAGGATCGGAATATTAAGAAGAAATGTTTGAAATAAAAAATTAAATGGACCTACTCATACATTTGACCCCTCTAAAGGTCATCACGGTGGAGCTATGAATTATTTTTTTAAATTTTTATTCATATTTTGAGTTTTTTGTATGGGAACCCCCCTAAGGGTTGAAGATAGAGTGTTGATGACTTAGGGTGAAATATTACGATTTAAAAATATTAGGACCTTGTCATACATTTGCCACATCTAGGAATCACTTTGGGCCAGTTACAGCCAATTTATGCAAAAAAGTTTATTTTTCCACTTATGTATGGGAACCTTACAATACACGGAACTGGTACATTATGACTGACTCGGTACGATATCAGTAGCTAACAGTACGATATAAGCAATGGTACGATATAAGCAACTAACGGTACGATATCAGAAGCTAACAGTACGATATAAGCAATGGTACGATATAAGCAACTACGGGTACGATATCAGTAGCTAACAGTACGATATAAGCAATGGTACGATATAAGCAACTAACGGTACGATATAAGCACTTACATTGCTTATATCGTACCTAGGTACGATATAAGCAACTAACGATGGTACGATATAAGCAACTACCCTATCTCACAATTTTACTAGAAGCTAAGCAATTCAATCGTGGTATTGTATTGTATGATAAATAAAAAAAAAACATAAAAAAAGTTAACAAGCAGTGTTCCTAAGCGGTCACCCATCTAAGTACTAATCCGCCCAATGTTGCTTAATTTCGGTGATCAGACGAGAACCGGTGTTTTCAACATGGTATGGTCGTTAACATAAATATATTCGTAAGGTCGTTAACATAAACAAATATATTTTTTGAGTTTTTTGTATGAGAACCCATGTTCGGAAGAAATGTTCCCCAAAACTTGTTCCCAAGTTAACACAGTCGAATATCTGACGTTAAGTCAATATGTTGTTATATTTTTGGTTAGGAAATATGTATGTTATTATATTTTAGAAGTAATAATATTTAAGCAGCCCAATTATTAAAATTGAAGTCAACGAGCATACCATGTTATATACCGTTAACATGTTACATACCATACTGTTAACATGTTACATACATTACAACATGTTACATTTACATGCGATTTTGTTAACATGTTAACATGTATTTTGGTAACATGTTAATATATTAAGTTAACATGTTAAGTTAACATGTATTTTGGTTGGCAGGAATTCAAACATGTTACAAACATGTTACATGTTACAAACATGTTACATTTACAAACAACATGTTACATTTACATGCGATTTTGTTAACATGTTAACATGTATTTTGTTAACATGTTAATATATTAAGTTAACATGTTAAGTTAGCATGTATTTTGGTTGGCAGGAATTCAAACATGAACATGAACATGAACACGAACATGAACACGAACATGAACATCATGAAGAATAAATGATTAAACAGGAAAAAATTTTATTTTATTTTTGAGCTTTGCTGTTTTAACAGTCTTAACAAAATACTTCGTGTGCAATAACGTAATTCTATATAACTTCATAATTTAATATTTTTCTGATATTATTGTTATATCAAATTGTTTTAAAAAATCAAATAGTGTTAAAGAAAAAGGTACGTTGTTCAGTTATATAAACAATTGTCATATACTATTATCTTAATTTACTAATTTATTAAAAATAGTTTATCTATATATAAATACGTAAGCAATATTTTTGCATTACAATACAATTTGTGTGAACATTTAAAGTGAACATTTTCATTAAATAATAAGTTTGTAATAGTAATAAATGTAAACATTTAAAGTGAACATTTACATTAAATAATAAATTTGAAGTGAACATTTACATTTTTTTATTTAGGACTACATTTTAAAAGAATGAACGATAAACCTAAACGCCAATACGGCAAATGGGATGAAGAGGATATGCGTAAAGCACTTGAGGAATTTCGTAGTGGGCAAATTAAATTTAATAGATGTTGCAAAAAGTATGGTATCCCGAAACCAACATTCAGACGTCATCTAAATGATATGAATATTAAAGCTAAGGAAGAAAAGAAAAGCTTTGGACGTTTACCCGTTTTTTCCAAACCGATAGAAGACCAACTGGAGGAACATCTTTTAATTCTAGAACAACAATTTTTTGGAATCGGGATAAATGACGATCGAAGATTGGCCTTTGAACTAGCCGAAAAAAATCAGATAAAGCACAGCTTTAACAAGGACACAAAGTTAGCAGGGAAAAAATGGTTTTACAATTTTATGAAGAGACATCCAAGATTGACTGTGAGGCAACCAGAAGCAACGTCGATGGCAAGAGCTCGAGGATTTAATTGGGTTAACGTGGATAAGTTTTTCGATTTACTTGAACAGTTATGTGATGAAAATAGCGTCGATGGGACAAGAATTTACAACATGGATGAGTCGGGTTTTTCGACGGTTCAAAAACGATGCCAGAAAATATTGGCACTCAAAGGTAAAAGGCAAATTGGTGTTATTTCAAGTGGCGAAAGAGGAGTTCACACCACAATTGTTTGTTGTATGAGTGCATCGGGTCATTTTGTGCCCCCATTGATAATTTTCAAAAGAATTAGAATGATTGACGACTTAAAAATTGGATGCCCAATGGGCAGTTTCGTTGAATGCTCAGAAAGTGGGTATATAAACTCAGCTTTATTTGTCAAATGGCTGAAACATTTTATAGACGTCGTTCATCCCTCCATTACCAAGAAGGTGATTCTTTTGCTCGATGGCCACACGACTCACTCCAAAAATTTAGAAGCTCTGGTTCTTGCTAAGCAAAACGGTATAATATTGTTGCAGCTTCCAGGACATACTACCCATCGCCTTCAACCATTGGATGTAGCGTTCTTTAAACCTCTCGAAACATATTATTCTCAAGCCGTTGAAAAGTGGTTAAGAACAAATCCAGGACATACAGTTAGCCAATACCAAGTTTGCTCGTTATTAAATGAGGCTTATATTAAATCTGCCTGTATTGAAACGGCTACAAACGGATTTAGAGCAAGCGGAATCTGGCCAGTCGATCGAACAGTTTTTAAAGAAATAGATTTTTCTCCATCTACTATACTTTCTTCTTCTGCTTCTTGCAATGAAACAGACTGTAATAACGAATTGGTTATAGAAAGCATGGAGGTAGGAACAGATATCGAAGTGACAAATAATTCAACACTTCAATGTGATATTTTAAACAAAAATTTAGTAGAAGAAATCGCACTACCTATTTCAATACAAGAACTATCACCACTACCAATATATACTCCAAACATAAACAAACGCATTGGTAGAGGTGTTCAAAAAGCGACAGAGTTGACATCAGAATCTTATATTGACCAGATTAAAATATCAAAGGCTATACAAAATAAAAAAGAAATTAAAAAATACAAGCCCCGAGGGAAAAGCAGTAAGGCTTTTATCCACAAAAATGTGAGGGATTGGTATTGTTTCCTTTGCAATAAGTGCCTAGTCATAAACATGGTGCAGTGCATTTTGTGTAAAAATTGGGTTCATGAAAAATGTACTGGAAAAAGAAACCTTTCACATTATCTATGCAAGAATTGTGATTAGATGCAGAATATTAAAAATTTAATAAACGACTGAAATAAATTAAAAATCCTTAATGAATTAAATAAAAATTGTGACTAAATGAAATAATCAACACTAGATAAATGAAATTGTTTTTAATTTTGATAATAATGTATTAATTATTTAAATAATTTATTAAATGCCTTATAAATTAATTGTTTATTTTATTTTATTTTATTTCCAACATATCTTCCGAACTTCTTTTAGCTTTATCTTTTAGCTTTAAAGTGATTCCTAGATGTGGCAAATGTATGACAAGGTCCTAATATTTTTTAATCGTAATATTTCACCCTAAGTCATCAGCACCCTATCTTCAACCCTTAGGGGAGTTCCCATACAAAAAACTCAAAATATGAATAAAAATTTTAAAAAATAATTCATAACTCCACCGTGATGACCTTTGAAGGGGTCAAATGTATGAGTAGGTCCATTTAATTTTTTATTTCAAACATTTCTTCCTAATATACCTATCCTCTATCTGCCTCCCTTCTGGACGTTCCCATACATAGGTGGAAAAATAAAATTTTTTGCATAAATTAGCTGTAACTGGCCCAAAGTGATTCCTAGATGTGGCAAATGTATGGCAAGGTCCTAATATTTTTTTAATCGTAATATTTCACCCTAAGTCATCAGCACCCTATCTTCAACCCTTAGGGGGGTTCCCATACAAAAAACTCAAAATATGAATAAAAATTTTAAAAAATAATTCATAACTCCACCGTGATGACCTTTAGAGGGGTCAAATGTATGAGTAGGTCCATTTAATTTTTCATTTCAAACATTTCTTCCTAATATACCTATCCTCTATCTGCCTCCCTTCTGGACGTTCCCATACATACGTGGAAAAATAAACTTTTTTGCATAAATTGGCTGTAACTGGCACAAAGTGATTCCTAGATGTGGCAAATGTATGACAAGGTCCTAATATTTTTTTAATCGTAATATTTCACCCTAAGTCATCAACACCCATCTTCAACCATTAGGGGGGTTCCCTTACAAAAAACTCAAAATATGAATAAAAATTTTAAAAAATAATTCATAGCTCCACCGTGATGACCTTTAGAGGGGTCAAATGTATGAGTAGGTCCATTTAATTTTTCATTTCAAACATTTCTTCCTAATATACCTATCCTCTATCTGCCTCCCTTCTGGACGTTCCCATACATAAGTGGAAAAATAAACATTTTTGCCAAAATTGGCTGTAACTGGCCCAAAGTGATTCCTAGATGTGGCAAATGTATGACAAGGTCCTAATATTTTTTTAATCGTAATATTTCACCCTAAGTCATCAACACCCTATCTTTAACCCTTAGGGGGGTTCCCATACAAAAAACTCAAAATATGAATAAAAATTTTAAAAAATAATTCATAGCTCCACCGTGATGAACTTTAGAGGGGTCAAATGTATGAGTAGGTCCATTTAATTTTTTATTTCAAACATTTCTTCCAAATATACCTATCCTCTATCTGCCTCCCTTCTGGACGTTCCCATACATAAGTGGAAAAATAAACTTTTTTGCATAAATTGGCTGTAACTGGCCCAAAGTGATTCCTAGATGTGGCAAATGTATGACAAGGTCCATTTAATTTTTCATTTCAAACAATGCTTCCTGATATACCTATCCTCTATCTACCTCCCTTCTGGACGTTCCCATACAGAAACAGGTAACAATTAAGATGATTAAACATGTTTAAAACAAAGTTTAAACAAGATAACATTTTATTTTATTTTTGAGTTCGTGTTATCTTATCAGTCATATTAATCTTATCAGATTGATCAGTTTAGAAATTTATTGTTTGACAAAAATAATCCTGAAAATAATTAAAAATATGTCGATCTTGGTCCCATTGGAAAATGTGACATATGAGTAAGTTTTTCTTCTAATTATAAGTAATACAGTTCATAAAATATTTGATATTTTCAGAGGCGAAGGGGATTTGTTAGATTTAGATTTTTTCAATGTAAGTTCACATGTCCAGTCAATGATAAATGCTGCAACAAATTCGAATAGTGAACCACTTAAAAATTCTGATGTCTATTTGACGTTCAATAATAATACAACACATTTAAACAAACTACCCGTTTTAGATAATATTGACACTGAAGTTCAATTTAATGTTGACGTATCGTCACTTCAAAGTGGTAAAAGCTGTTGGATGGTAAGTTGGATGATATGTTTTGAAATTACTATCAATTATATTTACTAATATTTGGAATATTATAGCATTCTCAAAAACTTAATAAAACATTTATAAAAATGTGTCAAACATATAAGGTTGACATAGCCTTTAGTGCACCCATTGAACAATTATTTTTACGAGCAATGATTGTGTATAGTTCACCTGAGGATTCTCACTTACCTGTTTCTAGATGCCACAATCACACTAACGAGAATGAAAAAAACAATCTTAGTAAGTTTTATTCAAAATAGTAAAATATTTGCTACTACAATATACTTATTTTTCTGATATTAAATACTTATAGAAATCAGCAAAAATATAATAGAACATATAATACGATGTTCAAGAAGAGATACCATGTATGTTGGTCGAAAAGAAGGGACCAATTTTGGAGATCGACTGGCTGTTTTGGTTCCGCTTGGTATACCAGCAACTAAACAAGACGAAAATATAATTCATGAAACGATAAATTTTGAATTTTTCTGCCAAAATTCTTGTGCTACTGGAATTAACCGTCGATCAACAGCCGTTATTTTTACATTGGAAAAGCAAAAGTAATTATGAAATTATTGTTATATGTAAATATAAAATTTTAAGAATTACATTATTGATAGATCAATAATGTAATTCTTAAAATAAATAAATATATATATATATATATATATATATATATATATATATATATATATATATATATATATATATATATATATATATATATATATATATATATATATATATATATATATATATATATATATATATATATATATATATATATATATATATATATATATATATATATATATATATATATATATATATATGGAAATAAATAAATATTTTAGATTAAGCCATATATAAATATAATATATATATTTTATATATATATATTTATAAAATTGTTCTAGTTCAATAAATCAATTTAAATTCTATTATAATATATCCTTAATAATTTCATTTCAGTGGAGAAATCGTTGGAAAACGATTTGTAAATTTTAAAGTTTGCAGTGCTCCAAAAAGAGATATGGAAAAGGAAGAAAATATAGTACCATCGAATAAGAGGCCTGCAACATGTGGAGCCGAAAATATACCGTCAAAAAAAATATGCGTGTCAAATTTCATGCCGGAAAATATTACAACAGCCTTAACACCACAAAATTCAAACGATAGTTTTTCGAAAAATTTTCGATTAGAATTGGACTTACCAGATATGTCATCGTACGAAAATATTTTAAAATGTGCATATAATGAGATTGCAGGTAAACTTGTGACTGCTGATGGAAAAGTCAATGAAGAATTTCTTCCCTACTTCAGGAAAATAAAGCAAAAAATGGGTTAGACCAGCTCGGGAGGGCCTATTCACAATCTGGAGGCAAACATTTTAAAATGTGCATATAATGAGATTGCTTTAAAGATTGGATAGCTCAATAGCTAGGAACTAGTCATTAGCTCAGTAGCTAGGAACTAGCCATACGTATTACTCCTCTAGTAATCACACCGAGAAAGCTATGAATTATTGAACTGTTTTGATTTTATATTGAACTATATTGAATTATGATATTATATTGAACTATATTTTTTAAAATTTTGAGTTTTTTGTATTTTTTCCTAAACCTTATGAACCTTATAACCTTATGAGTTTTTTCTAAACCTTATGAACTGCAAACAAATACAATACCTATTTCCTCTAAAAAACTGAGTAAATTTGTGCATCCGGCTTGTATAATAGAGAAATAGTAAGATGCTGCAACTGGTACGATTTATGCAACTAGTTTCCTAATACGTACCACCCACGTCCTAATTTGTACCACCCTCAAAGTGACTCCTACATGTCTGGATTTTGATTTGTTCTATGATTTGTGATCTATGATTTGTTCTATGCATGTTCTATGCTGCATTTAAGTATTCTGGTAATATCCTGTACAAATG
>OY856188.1:96921755-96989714 GCA_963693315.1 Diogma glabrata | reverse complement strand
AGATATAACTTACGCAGTCGTCCTCGCCATTTCGTTGCACAACAAGAAGTATTCATTCGAAATTTTTCACAGAGCGAAGCCCCGAAGCAGTTTTCCTCCAAATTTGCTCCCAAATTCCAAAAGGCCCGAATTCGTAGCCCGTTGGAAATGTCGCATATGAGATGGAAGATCTCGAAGGTAAAAGTCTCGGGGTGTACCATTTAAAAGATATTAAAGGTTAAACAAGCAGGTGAAGCCCGGCTATAGATTCTCAGGGTGTTGGGTCGTCCCCACGATTTGTAACACATTTCATTGAAAGTAAAATGTAGTTCCAGCCCCTATATTTCATTATAATGCAACAGCACTGCATAAATAAAAAAATGAATCATCATCATTTAATTCGCATTTTATTTAATCAAACTTTATCCCGTTTTTCCTGGTTTTACGGAAACCTGATTACAATCATTTATTTATGTAGTTACTACAGAATTTTGCTGTTGCAAATTTTAAACATTCATTTTGAAAGTGTACGACAGTGAGTACATGAAATTAAACTTTAATAAAATCTAGTAACAAATTATAAGTGATAATTCCAAGTTTTCAATATTCACAAAAAGTAGTGCATCAGTTATTTCAATTGCTTTTGTTTGAGTTATTTCTTAATACATTACTAAATACACTACATAATACGGAATTGTTTTACTGTGAAATTAGTGTAACCTAAACCGATCAGGTAAGCGAGTTACGCGACGGGTAAATTAGTTCGATTGTTTGTGAATTAAGTCATATTTATCTTAGGTTTATTGGAATTGCCTGGACCTGGAATTATTATCCTCCAGCTTAAAAGTTGTTGGCGATGAAGTAGGTTAGATGAAGAATTAAAACAAAAAAAAATCTAAATACGCATCCGTTATAACTGTTTCCTTAGGATACCACAAACAAGTATCCAACCGTATTAAGCACGTTACCTAATTGGATTCGGTAAATTAAATTGAAAAGAAAACAGCATACTCTGTAAATTAAATTGAAAAGTAAACCGGAAACCAATTTAGTAACCAATTCAGAAGGTACTGTAGCTGGATTGTATATCTTCGTGTATTATAAGTGCAAATTTAATTTTGTGTTTTTCTTTGTTTATATATCATTTATGTATATGCTAAGCAAATAATTGATTTTTGTTGTTAATTAACGTTAATAATTTTTAGAATAGCAATTTTTTTTCTTGATGAGTAAGGTGACACTAAAAGCGCTTTTGGCAGGTTACTAGCTCAGGTAAGCTAATTTGTTTATTTATTAAGCTCATTTATATATTGTTTTAACAGGTTCCTTTACTAAGCTAGTTTATATATTTAACTTATTTATTTATTAAGCTAATTTATTTATTTATTTAGCGTGTTTATTATTTGATAAAATTTATTTATTTCGTTAACTTGTTAATTTATTATGCTAGTTCGTTAGGATAATTTGTTTTTGTTTTCTTTCCTTATAAAATACGAATATGACTTAATTACTTCAATTTATTTAGCTTTAGTCAAAAACTTAAATGTATGGTGTTAATTTAAATACAAGCTTTCGTGATTTAATATAGAAATATAATGAGTTATAACTAGAATTGTGTTTTGAGAGTCATGGGAGATTGAGGAAGTAGGAAGCATGCCTTTTTAGTTCAGAGAAAATTGCGGCTTCGGAATATGTTGGCGTGATAGATGAATGATATAGGTTAGTTACAGTTACAGTGATCGTTTTGTGAAGTTTTTTTTTATTTTCCGGTAATGCAGCATATAATAAAATCATATGTTTGTTTGAACCAAAACCCATCCCACTTCTCCCCTGATGCCTAGCGGGTAAAATAATGCTGCGGTTCAAAAATAGATCTACATTCTCATATGATTTCTGTTAAGGTTGCCGTTATCTATAACGGTAAACCTTACAATATGTTTTGATTGATTTTTTGTATCCAAATATATATATTCAATTATATTTTAAATAAAAAACATATTCATTTAAAATAAATTAAAATATTTTATTCCGACTAGTTTCGGCAATACTGGTTGAAAGCCATTTTCAAGGAAAAAAATATTAAATGTATGTATAACTTAAAAAAAAAACATTTAATAAAAAAAATATAAATTAAAATGTCACCAAAGAATTAAATATTCTTATATATAATTATTTTGTTTTTTTTAATATTTTTTTGTTAAGTAATGGATAACTAAACCATAAATCCTATCACATATAAAATATGACATAGGCCAATATTTCGTGATAGGATAGGGACAATAAAAATAAAATAAGAGATAAAAAGCAAATTTGTTTTAAAAATTTGCAGGAACAAAACTAAAATTGGTTTGCCAATAGTCCAGCCAATGGCATAATCCCTGATTATGGGACGCAGTATATTTTTCAATGATTAAAGCTCAGATATGTAGTTATATGAAGGCTCGTTTCATCGAGCAAGCTACAGCGTTCCAGCATCAAGGAATATTCATTAGCTAAGATTGAGAGTGCTACCGTTGACTGAATACAGTTCATCCGCCAGCACCCCTAAGATATCACCTTGGCTAGTGATATCTCACTGCTATTGCCAGTGGTATGTGATATCTCACGTTAACTCATATGCCAATAGCAGGGACTGGAGTACGCGGGGTTGTCACACCCGTGGATCAAAAAAATTGAAAAAATATGTATCTTGAATCAAATAATATGTTTTGTCTATAAAATTATTTGATGATGTATTTTTTTATAAAGACAAAATTACAAAACATTGGATTTCGATTTTGGTCTCTCTTATGCTCGATACAGCAATTCAATCATATCTCAAAACTATCATATTACAAAAAAAATCAATCCATAACACCAAAATCTAAAAATAAATGTTGAACAATCTTAATTCATTATGACAAAAGCTCATACATTCTTGCATAATAAGTCCATGGCCAAGATTATATTATTGATACAAGTAAAAAAAATGAATGTGTGACGCATTGAATCAATCAACTTGCAATTCCATAAAATATGTTCATTGAACATACAACAATTTTTTGATATAAAATGTATTAGCTCACCACAAAATGTTTAAAATGCTGTATGAGAAAATGTCCTATCCCAGGCTTAACATTTTCAAACAGCCCAAGCTAATGTGGCAAGTCTGGCAAACAAGGCTTGGGTCAAGTCTGGCAAATAAAACTTGGGCCAGGTCTACTAAAGTAATTTTTTCCAGACCTCCTTAAATGTGTGGAAAGAGCAACCGATCACCATAACTAAAATTTACCGTGACTGCTCTTATGTCAAATCATGTTTGTTTGTTTTCTATTTATTTCTCTCAGAGAGAAACAGGTTTGTCTTCCCGTAGACGTCCGCAAATTTTTCATTTGATTCAAAATTGTACAATTATTGTGAGTTTCTATTAAATCTATAAGAAAAAAATCTACCACAAAAAAATAATAGTTTTTCCCTCTCTGCGACTATATAAAACGAAATGAAAAAAAAGTACGGATTTGGATTTCATTCTAACCAAACATATAATTTTTGATCTTTTATCTATTAAAAATAAATTAGCCCATAATGAAAATTGGATTGCCAGCAATTTTTCATAACATACTTTGAAAAATATGGAGGGGCTGAAATCTCACAGCTCTGAGATATCAGGACTTCGGTCTAGGTTAAGGATTTTGATATAGTTTTCGGCAAACAACTTTTATGAGGATATGGTTTTTAGTTTTGGGCAGCGATGTATATCAAACATAGCTCTTGGTTAAAGTAAAAGTATTTTTTTATCTCTGTTTAGAAATTAATTACAAAACTAACACGAAACATCAATACGTTGTCGGAAAATTATAACAGATCATAAATTAACATAATATAGTGAAAAAATGATACTCAGCAAACTACTCAAAATCCTCTTCATTTAGCGTTTCGAGAAAATATTACAAAATCACAAAATCATATTTCTTTCAAAATTCCAAAAAAAATTGTAAAAATTAAATAAAATTAAACTTTTTTCAAAATTCCAAAAATTAGAATAAAATCAAATATTTAAACTTTTCCTAAATTCCAATAATATTCCAAAAATTCTTAAAAGTTCAAACTTTTCCAAAATTCTAAAAATATTGCAAAAATTATTAAAAAATCAAAAATTCAAACTTTTTCCAAAATTCCAAATATTATAATAAAATCAAAAATTTGAAATTTTTCAAAATCCTAAATATATTCCAAAAAATCTTACAAAATCAAAAATTGAAACTTTTTTCAAAATTCTAAATATATATATAAAATTCAAGAACTCAATTTTCTTCAAAATTCTGAAAATATTGCAAAAATTATAACAAAATCAAAAATTGAAACTTTTTTCAAAATTCCAAAAATATTCCGAAAATTAGAAATAAAATCAAATATTTAAACTTTTTCTAAATTTCAATAATATTCCAAAAATTCTTTAAAATTCAAACTTTTTCCAAAATTCTAAAAATATTGCAAAAATTATTACAAAATCAAAAATTGAAAATTTTTTCAAAATTCCAAAAATTATAATAAAATCAAAAATTTTAAATTTTTCAAAATTCTAAAAATATTCCAAAAATTATTACAAAATCAAAAATTAAAACTTTTTCCAAAAATCTAAAAATATTGCAAAAATGATTACAAAATCAATAATACAAACTTTTTTCAAAATTCCAAAAGTTTTTCAAAAACTATAACAAATTCAAAAATTTCCATGTCCAATTTCATTTTCAATTACATATACGTCATAAAAACAGCTACATTTTTTTCCAAAAAATTGGGTAAAAAATAAATAAAAATCTTTCTTTTGACACATTTGACAACATTTTTTTGACAAACTTATAATGCGATAATCTAGTTTTTGATCTCACATACCAATTCTTACCATCAAGATTTCTCCAAATTCAATGTTCCTACACGTAATCACTTAAAATGAACGTTTTTTAAGCCAAAAATATGAAAATTTGCTGTTTTTAACACACTTAATGATTTTTTGACACACTTTCGGTACAGATATCGAACACAGCGTCCTTTTGGACCTGTCCCTTTAGTATACCTATTTTAAGAAAAAAAACTTTATGAAATCCCTCCAGCGGTTTTCCCTGCAGCGTAGGTAATGACGGCCGGACGGACGACCGGCAGATAGACATACATATTTTTTTTTTGCTTTTTTAGAATCAGTAGGTCCCAAAACGTAGAGAAATGCCAAAAAAGTGGGTGTAAGAATTTCACTTTTGGCTCATGAATATGATACTTAGGTCTTTCAGACCGAAGTAATATTTACATAATTTAAATATTTGTTCGTGGTGTTAGAAAATATTGCTTTGGCATTATAAAATATACATATATAATATCACGAGTCGTCAAATAATAGTCGATTATTTTTCATAATCATTATTACGAATGTCATTTGAGGTTGATTTTAACCTCAAATGGCATGAGTGGTAATGTTGAAAAATAATCGACTAAAAATTTGGTGACGAGTTGTATTTAGCAGACAATTTAACGAACAGAAATAGTAACATTATAAGAATACAACATAATCATACATAATAAAATATTATTTCATCTTAGTAGGGTAGGGGTATAAATGTTATAAATTTGTAATTTATTTTTGACAAATCATAAATGATTGCATGTTTATGCAATCATTTATGAATGAAAACGGACATTTTTACTATTTGCAAATAGCATTTTCACATAACTTTGTATGTGCATTTTTGTTTTAAATTAATATATTAAGTAGGCCGAAAATATTTGAAAATATTCGCTGTTCCTTCCCACCAGAGAAAAATAATCGAAACAATTCGTTTTGATTTGTTAAAAAATAGTAAATGAAGCGTTTTTATTGGACCTTATCGAAACTTTATTAGTGAGTTGAATTGTCACTAATATAAAATCACTGTAAATAACACAATAAATGTATAGTAGAAGTTTTTTGCCAGCGAATTTTTGACAGATAGGACGCAGCAAGAGATAAAAGATGAAACACAAAGTAAAACAGAGATGTATTATTTATTTTGGGATAAATTTGTTTTCAAAACAATTATATTAGTTAAATTTCTACTTTCGTACCATTTGTTTGTTGTGACATTTGTTTACATAGGCGTCGTTATTTTTATTATAATTATTTTTAATTATAAAAATTTTGTTATATTTATATTTCTGTTATATTAATATGTTTACTAGTTTTTGGGTTTCTATCATAATTGGTTGAATTTCAATAGTAATTTATTAATTTTATGCGTTTTTTTTGTCCATTTCAATGGGACCCCAATAGTTTTTTTTAATATTTTCGAGACACTGAATGTGCAAACAATATGCCCATGTGTATGCGCATGTGCAAACAATATGCGCACAACAAACAAATTTTGTGTTCGCTGGCAAAAAAATTCTACTATAAAATACTCTTGTAATTATTATAATTCATTTTTCTACTTCAAGCTACGAAAATTTCATTTTAATATATAGTAAAACCTATGTGAAAGGGAAACTTTTTCTAAGTAGTGACTGAAAATGTTTTCAGTCACTAGGACTGAGAGTAAATAAGTTTCGGGGGTCGCCTACAGGTGGTGGTTATTGAAAGGATTGAATATCTGAGATTGAATTTGATTTATTGTTTCTGTTGTTGTTTCGGTTGCTGTGTTTATTTCGGTCAATATCGCAGTATTTTGAAGGGATTGAATATTTTGAATATTTTGATCGAATCGAATCGAAACTAATAATTATATCAATTGTGTGTAATTAATTAATTAAACTAATAATGAATGTGTTTTTTTTCTATATCGGAGAAATCGGAGCGATAAAATAAAATTTGTATCAGATATATCGTATAACTTTTTCCTTTTTAATTAATTGTCAGATATAAAATATATTCTCTGAGTTCTTTCCGCCAAAAAAAATTTATGAAATAAATTTAAATTTTATTAAAAAATTTATTTATATTTGTTTTTGTTCGAAAATTTACCTACAATTCTTTAAATTTATACTTTAAACGATGACTTCCAGTCGGTAAAATAAATATCTGTAAAATATGTAAAAGTTTTTAAAGAAAATATATGATTTGAGATATATCAAAGAATGAAAAAAAACACGGAACAGATATATCTGAGAATGCAAAAAAACAGATAATTTTTTGACGTTTAAGTGTAAAATTAAATTTATATTTTCAAGCTACTATTCGAAATAAATTTATATTTTCGAACTATTTTCCATCTGTAGGCGAACACAATAATAACATTATTTTACACTGGTAAAAATGCTATATATTGTTATTTTTTTTTACACTGTTAAATTTAGCTATGTCATTTTGTAAGTTTTTAGTAGATGAATTTGTTAATAATATCATTTAGATTTCCAAACGTAGAAAAAATAGCGTTTTCTACGCGTGGTAAAAACGTTTTTGCGTTCCTGAACTTATTCCACTTGACGACATCGCGTCTCGTGGATAAACCGTCCAGTCACGCAAAAAGAGACATTTACACCACTTGTATAAAAATCTACTATTTATAAAAATTAGCACAACTAAACAGAATACATTTTACTTTTAGTTTCGTTTAAATTATTTAATTTTTTTAAATTTATAATTAAATAAAATAGTTTGTTGTTGTAAATAAACAGATATGCAAATGGCGTAAAGAAAAATTGAATTGAATATGACATATGACATATGATTGATCACAATTTGTTATGTCTCTCTTCAAACAATTTTAAAGTTATGTTCTTTCTATATTTATATATACTCTAAGGGAAAGAGGTTGTGGTAAGAGTTGAATACATATATGAAAATTAAGATAAACATAATATGGACTTCACATGTACAATGCATTAGACTGGTTAATAACGCGTAATATAATATACTGAGCCTGGATTCAGTCTAGGCATTTACAACTGGCTCAAACCTGGCCCAAAGCTAACTAACCAGAGCTTGGCTCGCCAATACGGGCCCGAGATTGGTCTGTTGTTTAACATTGGCAGCTCCTACCCGGGTTGTTTTTGTTTCCCAGAAATCGAGGTAATGTCAAAACAAACATTTTAAACTTGAGGTTATTTAGTTATAGATAATCACATTGTTATATTTATTCAACTTATGCTATAGTGTACAAAATCCCTCAGAGAAAAAGCTTAAGAGGAAACTTGATACAAAATTATAATTCACATTTTGACCAACTATCATTCTCTAAAATAACCGGGCCATATCATAAAAATTAAAAATCGATTTTATTAAATGGTTTGAGGTGCAAAATTCAATTTTAATTCCATTTCGCTCGTTGACAATAAATTAAATTATAAAAATATAAACAGAACAAAAAATTTACATATTAATTTATCTTAGTTTTGTTTTATGATTTTCCCTGTTTCCCTGTCTTAATCACTGTTTTAAAACATCTTTATTTTAATCATTTTTTCTCTTCCTTATAAATTAATATCGTAGAGTAATAAAGCACGAAACCACGGAATTCATAAATAAGCAAAAAAAAAACATAATAAGTAATAAGAAAAAAATTGGTTCTTGTAATCAACGAACCATAACCAAAATTTATATAAGTCAATTTTTATTTTGTTAATTTTTATTATATAACTTTTGTTCCTATAACTTCTTTGTGTCGTTTTCTTGTCTATTTGCCATTTTAATTTTATCCTACTAACAACACAAAACAATAAACAAAACCAATGGGTGTGAGATGGTAATAATTTTATTGGAGGGAAAACGCGTGTGACTGCATTATGGTGATAAAGTATTTAGTCAAAACAAAAAATTTTGGGTAATTAATAATTTTCCTTCAATTTTCGTTTTTGTATGGAAAAGTTGAATGAATTTTTTATGATGTTGTTTTTCTATTAAAATTTAAATTTTTAAACTGTATTATGGAAATTTGTTTTATTTTTAACTGAAGATTAAGGTAGATTTCAGGTATGGAAAATTTATTTTCTATAATTGCTTAATGATTGATTACTCGAATCTTGACTCATTTACAAGGACCAAGTTTTTGTTTTCATTTCAAAACAAATATATCTTGAACAATAAAAAAATTATATCAGCATTAGGAATGCACAACAAACATACAATAATAAAACTGTTCGGTCCAGACGCAATATGATCTAAATAATTTTTCTGTATTTTTTTTTTTAAGCAATAAATCTTTTTTCCATTTCTTCCGTGATATGTTTCTTGTTGATGTCATTTGTGGTTATGTAATTCTTGTCCTTTTTATAACTTTGTTTTTATGATACTCTTTGGATAGTGTTCATTTGACGGAATTTAATATACTTACAAAAAATACGATTTATTTTGTTTATCATGGAAAAAATGATAATGAGAATTCAATTTGATAAAAAAAAATAGATTTTCGAAACAGTTTTTTGTTGTTGTATGATTTATTATATTGTTGGTGCATTTTAATTTTATTACTTAAACGTAGTTGTTTTTTGTGTGATTTTATTTCAAGAGATAAATTATAGTTTTGAAAGAAATATGAAGCGGAGAAAGAAGATAAGGGAATATAATTTTAGATTTTTGTTTTATCTGTAGGTTATGGTTACAAGTTAAAGTCATGTCTTGTGTTCAGATAGTCTCCAATTTATGGGACTATGTAAGAGTCAAATTTCAAAACCTGAAGGCTTACCAGGGAAAGTAGAAAAAAATTGTCCACAAACGGTGAGGTGAAATACGTGCGCTATCGGTTGAATTGGTAAGAGGCAGATGTGTATCATTTCAAATGCAAGTTGGTGTCATAATAGAGGCAATAAATAGGTATTTAGAAAGACATTTAATCACTTTTATACAATAACAGCGCATCAAGGACACGGGCAGCTCAAGAAAAAATAAAATCACTGATGAAGGGGTGTTGGATCGCAAAACAAAATTCAATTTAAAAGGATTTTAGGCTGCTTGCATGGTCCAGCATCTACCTTAATTCCCTTAAAAATGTTAATAATAGGATCTGACTGGAAAGCGCAGCACCGTTAGATTCACCGGTTTTGGTATTCTCTCTTCAGTTGAAGAATGTTTCATCCATTTGTATTAATTTTCAATAATATGATTAATTTATTAAGAAAACACCATTACAAGTAATAATTCACATGGCTTTGTTCTTATTCCATCGAGAAATATTTATTTTAGTGATATGATAATAAATTCAGCTTACGGTTCACCTAGTTTTATTTCATACAAGTCCACTGGTGATTTCCTATACAATAAAAAAACAACCTCCAATATATTACACTTTAACTGACAATAACAGCAAAAATCCCGTCCGTATGCTTCTTCTATAAATTAATAAGTTTATAATTTTCAAAAATAAAAAGCAAAAATCTATGGTTTTACAATATGAAACAATTAATTTTTTTTATTAGCACAACCAAAAAGATAACCTCAATTAATTTTTAAGTTATAACTTAACTCTTTTGAGCCAAAAAAAAAATCTTAATTCAAAATTTATGTTTATTATTCTACTAAACAATACATTTATTATATATTTTTCTAAACTCTCTAATTATTTTTATTTTAGCTTAACAAAATATTTTCACGTTACTCTCGCAAAGTTCAGAACTTAATTAAAATTGCAAAACAGAACGTTTTTAAAAGTCCAAATTAGATCATCGAAAGATCAAAACTTTACTCAAAATATGGCAACAAAATCGTTTCATTAACCACTTGGTTACCTAAAAAGAATTTCTGACTAGTCTTTTTATTGTTGTGTATTTGTTTCATTTAGTGAAACACAAATAAAAAACGAAATACCAAAACCCACATTACAAGGCGATCCAAACCATAGATCCAATCATCAAAAATCATCAAAATCAAAACATATATGAGAAACAAAAAAATTACATTTGTCTCATATAAAAAACAAAGGAAGAACCAAAAACAGTTTAACATTATAACAATATAACCAGAGAGAAGAATGAAAGAATAACAGCAATAATATGATTTTGTTTGATTTTCTTTGTTTCTCTTATCTCCTATCCATTCTGTGAAACTGCATATTTTATTTATTAAATAAAAAAAAGTGTTCTTAATTATTTGATGAAAAAAAGTTTGTACATTTATTGTGTTAATTGTCTTTTTGATTTCGATGCTTAAAGCTAAAGAAAAAGAAAAGATGCTAAAGAAAATTTCGATGCTAACAGAATTTGTTGTGCATAACAGAACTTAATAGTAGAGAATTAGTTTTAGAGAGTTAATTGTAGAGAATTGGGCTTTTATACAAACATACGGAATTTTAACTTGGGGAATCTATTTTTTCCTTAAATTTTTTTACCAAAATCAACTCATGGTTGCATATACAAAGAAGATAATTAAACCAACAAAAAACAAAACAACAAAAATTATATAAATTAAACAAAAATTATATTAATCACTCAAAAATTACATTATTACAAAAATTACATTAATGTATTCTTCCAAAACCTGGGGGACAAATGTTGATTGCAACTGACACGATATTCAAAACCAAATCCCCATGTCAACAAAAAACGGTAACGCGATCCATTGACGTTTTGTAGAACTTAATGCAATATAATGCCAAATTGCTTCTATAAAAGGTATTCAATCTCCATATATCTCTTATGCTCCAATCGACAGAGCATATATGTTTCTTATTGAAATAAATCCACCACACACAAATATTGAAATAACTTAAATGAGCTGATTCACAATTTATGCTGCTCCATATATTATTTTTATACAGGTTCTCGTTTTACAATTTATTAAAAAAAACGTCCTTTGCATTTCTTCAGCTGCCAGCAATTTAGTTTTTTTTTCCTTTAACAACTACATAGTACGCCAAACAAAAAACCATACTCAAAAAAAGCAAATAAAAACGGTATTTATTATAAATCCAAAACGGTTAAAATTTTATTTTATTGGCTTTTTCATTTTGTTTGTTTTTTTTTCTTTAAAATAAAATTGTTATCAGGTGAAGTTTTGATACGCAGACTTTAGTATCATGCAACAACAACTTAACTAAATTCACAAATAAATAAATTATCAAAAATTATTTTGAGCAGTTATAGATTATATTACAGCAAAACACTTGTTTTGATAACGATCTATCTTTTGATTATAATTTACATAATCTCCTCGATTGGACAAAATAAACGAGTACATATATGTAGTAAGATTCTTCATCTTATGCTTCCTCTATTCTCATATTTTTCGTCGTACACAATTTAAAAATTTCCTGTCCTAATTTCCATTTCCATGCACCACCTCAGTAAAAATCTTTTCAAACGAGCTAATATTCCCCTTCAAATACAGACAACCATTGTTATTATTGATAAATGCACAACTGTATTCTGTCTTCATATAATATTATGACTAAGCTTTACATAACGAAAACTTCTACGTAGACATAAACAAGTATTATTAATTGACATTGAGTGAAGCAGCAATGAAATTAATTAAAAAATGTTAAAATATTATTGACTAACTTCCTGCACACATAAATGCTTTTATGTTTCTTTGAATTTAAAAGCAGAAACCGAAACAAACTAGCAAATTATTAGCGGATTTATTTCAATATGAAAATGATTATTTTAGAGTAAAACTCGAAATAGTCCGTCGTTACAATGTTGGGAGGGAATACCTTCACAAAACATCCCTTCATTAACAGTGTACTTAGACGTAATGGATTTAATTTTCTACATGTGAGTTCCATGAAAAACAAAAGCGAATTTGAAAAAAAAATATGTGATCGATACTTGGCTTTCTTATTGATGATTTAATGAATTCCTTCAGCAAAAGATCTGTTTTCTAAGTTCTACGCAACCAAATTGATTAAAATTTTGTTTGCTATAAATTCAACAAGTTAAGTCTGATAAAAACAAATCAAATTTATTTCTTGTCTTTATATAAATTCGTTGCATCTTATGAAATGTAGTTGTTCTTACGAAATAAATATATATAAATAACATTTTTTTGTGATTTTGATTTATTTAAAAATATTTGTAATTTTAATTAGTTTTTGTAATTTTAATTTTAAAATTTGTATGACATCAAAAAAATGTATAAACATTAATCACCCGCTGCTTAACTCTTCGTTGTTTCTCTTCAAAACATAAAAGCATTTTGGAATAATGTTCTTGTGAGGTCTTTGTTTATATATTGTCATTCTGTCAATCAATATTTTTTTAAATTCATCACTTTTGAACAGAAATTTATCAAAAATAAGAAATAAAATTTTTGTTAAGAAATAAATTAAATATCATTGTTTCAGGTATTTGATGATAAATGATCGAATCATTTTTCTTCGGAATCAACTGAATCTGAAGAATTTCTATCGATGTAAATTTTCTTTAATCATAATCACAAATATCCGAAAAGATATAAGCAGTAATTCAAAATATGAATCCGATGACTCCCTCAATTTAATTTCATCTTGTCTCGTCTCATCACAAATCTCTTCTTTTATATTATAACAATAAAAACCTAAAGTATATTGGTTTCCTCGGTTATTATATTATATGTATTTACAAGAGGATTACATTATTCTTTATGTTAAGAAAAAAATTTTTTTGGTATTATGACATTGAAATAGATCTGATCCACTCATGATATTTTTTTATAGCGCAAATAAACAATTACACCCCTACAATTCGACCGTGGAGAATTTTCATCAGTTAAGTTTATTACTGTTAAAAAAAAATAACTTAAAGTAGAAAATAAATGCAAAACTATATCACAATAATAAAGGGTTTTTTGGTAGGATTTTGATTTTTTATATATCCAACGCCGAACAAAAAGGAACACCTATGGCGAGAAGAAAAAAAAATTATGCATCAAAATTTCATTTTTTATTCATCATATGTTTTACGTTTATGTCAAAATATATAAATAAAAAAAGGGATCATTAGTTTGTCCCATAAAAAAGGACACAAAATAATCAGGAATATATACAATTTTCTTTTTGTATTATTTTGAATTAAATTACAATGCAACCAGAAAAAGGATTTCTTAAACATTTTTATTCAAATAAGAAACTCTTCACTCCATTTTTTATGGTCAAACTGTTATTTTCGTTTTCATTTGCTTTTATTTTGTTATAAGGACGAAGAAAATTGAATTATCTTATATTTAAAAAGAAAAGTAGATTTCTTATGAAAGTAATATTTTTTTATGGTCGTGAGATTATAGATCACTGTTATATCTAAAATTAGGCTTATAGTAAGAGTATTTGAAGGATGGTGGGTGATTTAAGTTATGAATAAAATATGAGCTTAAAACTAGAAATTGAAATATTAGTTTGAAATATGAATAAAATTTTGTATAAATTGAGTATTGTGCTAAGAAATTTTGTCCATCTATTCCATATACCTCGACTTGAAGAAAGCCAAATAAAATTACAGATGGTTAATTAACGTCACCAGATTTTCAAAATTTCAAACGAGCATACTTCATAACACCAACACCTCAAAATATGAACAAACATATTACAAAACCCCTCTCTCATACAGCATTAGGTGATATAGCTTAATTGTAACATGTTGCTTTGGGGACCTGAAAGAGCGAAACATTCCTTACCATTGTGAGGCAGAGGTTCGTTCTTTTCAAGCCCAAAGCAGCATGTCAGCTCATTTCCTACACTGAACAAAAAATTGAAGTTCATGACAACCTCATCTCGAAGTTGGCAGTTTATTATTCATGCAAAAAAAAAATTATTTGCAAACAATTTCACTGTGATTGGGACAACTACACGATAACATTTTCCTAACAACAGCATGAGGTTTATTTAAAATATAGAGTGTTATATCCAATATAACAGTAGTTGAATAAAGATAATAACTATTTCCCTGAAAAAAATTTTCTGTGGCATTATATCATGAATTTTTCATTTTGAAGTTTAAGTATTTGAGATTAATTGAGCTATATTTTATATTCACATAAATATTTCGTGTGATTGTCTCAACTTCATCGATTTATAATTGTAGAGTTGTTGAAGTAATTTCGTAGTTTGATTCGCCATATGTGACCGCACGGTTAGGTTGAGACAATTGCATTTCGATTGGAAATAGGACATGTTTTTGCCGACTCAAAGCCTGACTGTGTATTTCATTCAAATTGTCAGTCTTGAAACCTTCTGTTGCTCATTTAGAGTCGATGCATTGAAGGAAAAAATGTTCGACTAGCGAACCTAACTTCCCTTTTGATATACCAATTTCTGGGTCAAAGCCTATGAATATCTCTGAAGAATTCTTTACTAACTCAATAGCTTTTTTGTGCGTGAGACTTCCAATATGTCCTAAGTGTCCATACCAGGGATATGCTTCTATTGAGCCCATGATAATTCAAGGACCTATAGCATTTTTTCACCATTTTTGACTCAATAATGTATAGTTGCCCAAAGCCTTCCTCTCAGTCAAAATATTAGCTACCTTGTTAGACCACGTAAGCTGCGTCGCTTGGTTTGACGCAATAATTATGGCGAATACTTCAACCAAAAATACTGTGCAGCATTTGCCAAGTGGAAATTGCAGCCCAAGATCTTAATTTTTGAAATAGACCGTAGATCCTGCTTTATTTTCAGTAAATGATCCATCGGTGTAGGCATTCTACTTGTTGGTCTCACTGCCTAGTAGTTAAATAACCACATGTCGGTCGTCTATCGTTGTAACTTTAACTCAATATAGTCCTCGAAAAGCAGTTAGAGGTACTGTGTCATCAGTCGGCAGGGCAAATTTTTAGTTATACTTTCAGATCGCTCAGTAGCACCTACACCCATAGCTGTTCTCCCTGAGTTCGAGATTTTATGTAGCTTTAAAAACCTCTATTACTACTACTTTATGCAGGGGCTGCAATAAGACCTGCAGACTCGGTGTAGGTGTTGTCCTGAAAGAACTTGTGATCCACAAGCCAGGAAATGTTTGTCCTGCCACCAGTTTTTTTATCTCATTTCCAACAAAATATCTTGAGATTCATGAAAATGATCAACTGATAATATGTTTAATAAGAGAAAACTACTTTATAGAGCCATTAGAGCATTTTTGAGCTAGTTCCCAGCTACCAAAAAGCCCTCTTCCATTGCTACAGAACTAAGATTGTGTTTTCGCATTTCATCTCAACATGAGCAGGCCAGTTAAGTCGCTGGTCAAGAGTTCTTGGTATTATTACTATACTTCACACTATCTTGGAGTGTTAATATATTATTTATTACCAATTGAAGTAAGAGTTAAATTGTTTAATTTCCTTCTGTTGGTAGACGCAACGAGCGGTGTTTTAGAAGCATTGCTCGTGAAACCATCCTTCCAAAACCAACATATTCTGAATTTGTCTGAAGAGGGACATCTGGTCTCCTTCCAAAAGAATATTAACATTTTCGGCATAAACATGTAATAAAAAGGTTTCTGTTTATACCGGGATTTTACAAATATGAAAAAATTCAACACATTGGCTCTGGTCCATGCAAATTTCCGATTCAATTAATTTAATTAAATTATTCATTGAAAAGAAACAAAATTCTGAAAATATGTAAATAAAATACAAAAAATAAGAATAATAATAAGAATAATAGAAAAGAGAAAAAAACTTATCTTAAGATGTTGATTGTAGTACATACCTGTCCGATAAAACATCCAGTTAGTCCGTTTAGTTGCAACAGGATTGATGTCAATTTATAGTATAATCCTTCCAAAAACACTCAATAAACAACAAATTCCTTATTCATCTTTCTACTCACTTGTACATCACAATAACTGTTCGGTTGTTGCTAAATTGCAAAACTTGATTTATTATTTCTCAAAATGTGACTTTACAAATCGATTCGATTATTAGCGGTTTTCATTCATCTTCCTCGTTTTGTTTTCTTATTCCAGCAAACAACAAAAACTAATCCATACATTGAAAATCTGCTGTTTATAAAAAAATGAACAGACAGAGAAAAATTATTCAAATTAACCGTCCTATACCATCAAATTAAAAAACATAAGGTTCTTCATAATTTAATCAATTTTTAATATTGCGAACATTCTTCATTTATAACAATGTAAAACATAGTACCCTATCAATGATTCAACACAAACGTCTGCGCAGAATCAATTTACTTTATTTTAATATTCGTTTAACAAAAATTAAATATATTTGTTTCACACTAAAAAACGAAAAATAATAATAAAAATAATTGATTCCTCATCGAAATATATGATCCGTTAAATGTTTTAAAATAACAAAAAAAATTATGCATTACGGTGGAACGTCATAAATAGACAGATGTTATTTATGAATTGAATCTTAAATTGTTTGATAGCACGGAATGTATGTGTAATTATGTGAAAACTGTTTGATTTAGATTTTAAAAGAAAATATCAACTGATTAGATTTTTATTGTTCGTTACAAACATATGTGTTAACCCCTTTATCATTTAATTAAATTATGAGCTTTGGCGTTTTTGTCGAATGTCTGTTCCCGCTTAATAAGCGTGCTAACAACTGTCGGTGGATTTTTCTTCATATAGATATTTCCAATAAGCCAGTCAGTTAAAATCTCTAACTCTAAGGAAAGACTGATCGGTCTGAAGTTTTTTGCCTCGCAATACTTAATTTTTTATAGTTTGAGAAAAAGACGAACCTCACGTTTCTTTGGGGCTGTGATACATAGCCCAAAACTTTGCAGACCACGAATATTCTAAAGTCCCTGTCTCCTGATGTTCGATCACTTTTGTATAATAACAGGCTAAATCCTGTCAGGACCTGTTGATTTAGAACGCCCCCATTTGACCTCAAAGCTCAAGACAGAGGCTTGGATGGTATAATTCCTTTTGCCATGATCCATGGTCCATTCGGTTAGGTGTTTCCCTATTTTTGGCGGTTGTCTCCTGAGGATTTTGTTCAGAAGTTTCTTGTTCCTTTGTCTTAGTTTGTAAAGGTTTTGATTTTACTAGGCCATCAAGGTGAAAAGTGTAAAACAAATAAGCAAAAAGAATTCGATATAAATTATAGTATAAATTTTTAATATGAGTTGAATTTATTGAATTTTAAAAATTTCAGTATAAAGGACACATTGCGTCCTTTAATTTAAAAACTTTAAGCTGGGTTTTAACAAGGGTGACTTCCCGGGTTTTATCCGACAGCTACGGGCTAGTAATTTCCAAGTGCCGGGTTTAACAACAATGAGTTTCCGGATGAGGCTTATTGCCATGCGATAGATTTTCAAAATTTAAAAATGTTATGATATAGATAATCTTATTGTCTCACGGATTCATGTTTTTCTTGCGGTTCCTCAACTGCATGTTTATTAAGTTGGTATTACATCCAACATTTTCACACCGCACCGGAATCCACAATTTTACTGATGCCAGAACAAAGCATGTCTATCAAGCATTTCACCTCAACTTCGAACTCATAAAATAGCTATCAATGATCGAAAACTATTAAAGAATTCTATCAATGAAGACCTACAACGTATGTTGAGTTACAATCCAAGCAAAATCCAATGATATCGTTTATCACGTATCGTTTGTCACGGATGTATCGTTTATCACAAAACATCCGACTAAGATTGAAGCAACATCCTAAAACTTTCTAAAGAGTTAACCATGAGGCATCAAACAACATACTTCCAAGGTGTACGCAGTACAACCGACAAAACTAAAACTTCAGAAATGTTCCATACATATGATTTTCAATTATCCCGTTATAGAAAATGTTCGTTTCGTGTAGCACAAACGGAAATTCCTTTTTTACCATGAATTTGATTCACCACCAACAATGATTTGAACCATTGAACCATGAACCATGACCACGTGCAACATCATCTTGAGCACGACAAACCGAACATTCTATTCCTTACAGAAACACAAGTTTCTGAAAATTTTCTCTTTATAGAATCGCTTAATTCCAAATAAAGGCTCGAATCAGCTTTCAAACTCCATCAGGGCGTATGCGCATTCATGCATGAGAGTGTTGCGTACACGCGCTTTCCAAATTTTGAACTACACGGTGACGGCTTCAATACAATGGTTTTAAAGATTTGTCTTCCAGAAATGACTTTTTTTACAATAGCTTTATACCGGTCCCCCAACAAACGTAACCCAAACTTTTTTAATATACTGACAAAAATTATGGACGAGATTAGAGCAAAGTCCCCTAATTGTGAAGTTATCGTTACCGGTGACTTCAACGTCCACAACAAATCATGGTTGGAATTCTCCAAATCGACCGACGATGTTGACAATAGTGGAAAACTGGCAGAAATTTTTGCCGCGTTTCAGGGCCTATTCCAAATTGTTAAAAGCCCGACTTTCACTCCCCGTAATGGCGGTGATAATAGTTTTCTACTAGATCTCTATCTTACCACAATGCCAGATATTACGAGTGTCGATGTTGCGAAAGGTAGTATTGGAAATTCTGATCATTATTTAATCTCATCAGTTATCAAAACTGATTTACTTAAAACTACAGCTCCCAAACCCCGTAAAATATTTCACTACTCAAAAATGGATAAGAGTGATCTTCAAAATTTTTTCCATGGTTTCCCTTTCGATCGTCATTGTTTTTACACTGACAATGTAAATGTTTCTGCTCAAAACTTTACAGAAACCATCCAATTTGCTATCAATAAATTTGTCCCTTTCTCCATAGTAAAACCCAAACAAAAATACTTGTATTCGAAAGCTGCCAAAACGGCACTTAGAAACAAACGTAGATCATTTAATATTTGGATTCATAACAAAACTCTCACTAATCGATCCCAATATCTAAAGGCCAACAAAATATCTAATCAGATTATCTCAAACGAAAAGTCCGAAATTGACAGAGCGAAAGCCTCAAAACTTACGTCTATGTCTGTTTCTGACAAGAGTTTCTACAGTGCCATTAATTCTTTAAATTCTGGTACAAAATTTTCTATTCCCCCTATTATTGATGGTGATTTAATCGTCAATGATCCCGCAAGAAAAGCTAACTTGTTCGCCGAACGCTTTGCTCTGAACTCCACTGTTTTGGAAACTCCTAAAGAAATACCCCAAATCCAGTCTTCAGGAGTTAATATGAATGAACTTCACTTCAAACCCAAAATAGTCGCTAAACTTTTAAAGGGGTTAAACATCAACAAAGCATCAGGAATGGACAATATTCCACCCATTATTTTAAAAACCTTTTCCAAAGAACTTGCACCAACTTTAACTAAAATATTCTACCAATCCTACAAATCTGGTATATTTCCCTCGTGCTTGAAGTTGGCAAATGTTCAGCCCGTCCCCAAAAAGGGACCAAAATCCGATATCTCAAATTATAGGCCAATAGCTTTACTATCGGTCCTATCCAAAGTCTATGAGCATTATATTAATACACATATTTCAAAATTTCTGGAAGAAAATCATTTAATATCCGACAGCCAATACGGTTTTCGAAACAAAAGATCAACTACCGATCTATTAAACTATGTAGCGCATTATTGGAACAGCATACTTGATAAAGGTGGTGAAACATACATTATCGCTTTAGACATCTCCAAGGCATTCGATCGAGTCTGGCATGCCAACTTAATCAACAAGCTCGTTGCGTACGGTTTTCATCCCAATTGCTGATTCAAAATTTTCTATCCGACCGATACATTTCGGTAACCTTAGACGGATATTCTTCTGAGTCTAAACTAATTAACGCTGGTGTACCGCAAGGCTCAGTATTGTCCCCAACCCTATTTTTGATTTATATCAACGAATTGTTGAAAATCACCAGCAACCCAATTAGTAGTTTTGCAGATGATAGTACTCTGCACAAGTCGTTCGAGCCCCTTCCTTCAAAAGGTAAAATGCACGAACGAATTAATCCTACCCGGAGAGACGCTGCCATAAACGTGAACAAAGACCTGAATAAAGTCGCCGACTGGGGTGACCAAAACCTTGTCAATTTCAACTCCACCAAAACACAGCTGTTGATTGTTTCCAGATTAAAGACCGAGTTCCCCAAAGATATTTTATTTAGTATGTGTGATGAACCAATAGGTGAATGTAAAAACATTCGTTTATTGGGTGTCACAGTTTCAAATGACCTACTCTGGAACGATCATGTAATGGCGATGGCAAAAAGCGCGTCTAAAAAACTCGGCCTCCAAATAGATGCAAAAAAATTTTCACTCCATACCAATTGCTCCATGTTTATAAGTCCTATATTCGTCCCTGTATGGAGTACTGCTGTCAAGTTTGGGGTGCTGCCTCTGTTTCCATCTTGGCCCTCTTGGACTCTGTTCAAAAGCGAGCTATACGAATTGTAGGTGATCGAACTTTGACATCAAAACTTGATTCCCTACAACATCGTCGCACTGTTGCTGACCTCGTTGTTTTTTACAAATATCGTCATCAGCAGTGCTCAGATGAAATCAGCGGCATCATGCCTCAAACTTATTCTTACCCCCGTTCCACTCGGCAATCGGCTGCCGCAACCAGTGAAACGGTAAAGATCCCGCGCTGTCATACTGGCAGATCGCAGAGAGACTTCTTTGTCCGAACTGCATACAAATGGAATAGTTTGCCGGAACACTTAGTCTCAGGTGGCTTCAACCCACAGATGTTTAAAAAAAGCGTTAATCTACACCTCAGAACGCCAGTTGTTGTGGGACCCAGGTCTAGACCTAGGTCTTAAAAGGTATTTATGTGTTGTTGTGACACATATTCTAAACCCTATTACACAACACATTTTATTAAAAAAAAAAAAAAAAAAAATATAATGGACCTCAATATATTTTTCTCATATATTGGTCCCTGTCTATTTTAGGGTTGCCACTTTTTAGAACCCTAAATATTCCCAAAAAGAATTTCGGTCCTATAGGCCAAAAACCTCAATGTCATAGCCATCTTGATTGACGCCATATTAAAAAACAATGAACATTGTCATATTTCAAAAAATGGATTAGTTTTTTTGATTAAATATTTTTAAATTTTTTTATACGGAGTTTTATTTTTCTAGATGGCGTTAAATATTTTTAAAATTTTTTATGTGGAGTTTTAATTTCAAAATGGCGATATAAGTTCACGGTTTTGTCTGTGCTTAAAAAAACAAGCTGGCTTATAATATTGGGGGTTTTACATAGGCTCATATTTAAAGTATTGGACCGACAAAAATTGCGCAAAAACTTTATTTTCCCTATGTTTAAGAAAAACTCGGTTTGGGTAGTTCACAGGTTTGATCTAGAGGAAGCTGAAATTTTGGGTGAATTTTGTGTAGGTCTAATGCTTAAAATATGAGCCTTTTGAACTGAAAAAAATACACAAAAAACTCTGAAATTGATATATGTATATACGAAAGCAATGGATATGTTACCATTACCTGGTTTTAAAATTAGAACTCAGTTGACTGAGGTTTCTATAAACACTTTCAGTTCATTAATAAACATTTTTTTTCATCGGTTCATGTTGGATTCTAACCCACACTCATCAGTACTACTGATTCAAATTCATTACTGGCATTAACAGGTATGCATTCCATTAAAGAGCAAAATTGCTTGAATTTACTTTTATTTACCCTACATTGTAATGGTCAAGATATGCTTTTATCAGATTTGCTCCCATTTTCCGTCCTATTGTAATACTCTATAGACTTCTTCGAAAATAGTAAAATATTTTCAACCCACTTTTCAACTCACTTGTGTAGCAACACAAGTATTAAAAACATTCCGTACAACTCCATCTAAACCTGACCGGAAACTTGTGTTAAAACTTAAATTTTTATTTATTTTCTAATGTTTTTCGCTTAATTAGGGAAAAACTTACAAAAACTAACAAAAGTATGAAATATAACATTTTTTTTACAAAGAAAAATAAAATGTTATGCTGACAATTCTTTATCTTTCGGCTTGCGCCATGAGAAACAACTCTATAAATTTATTTTTTTTTTGTGGATCAGTCGGTTTTAAAATTTTGGAGCTAGGTGGTGGAAGATTGGAGTTTAGTTGGTTTGCTGGAGTCGTGATTAATATTTTTTTTCCAAGAAGTTGATATTTTAGTTTTTTTTTAGTTTTAGTAGAATTGTAGATGGAGAATTAGGTCCAATGGTTGAAATGACCTAGTGAAATGTAATATTAAAGTTAACCAAAAATAATAAATTTGAATGATAAAAATAACTTTTACCACTAAATGATTAGTGAATAAGTGGTATTGATGTGGTAAGTGGTAAGTGGTATTATTGAAAAAAAGTTATAAGAGTCATATTATGTCATGTGTACAAAAAAAGTAACAAAAAGAATTTATAAATATTGAAGGTGATAAATAAAGTTTACCCATGAATAAGGAAGAAAGATTTTTGTTTATGTTAATAAGGAAACCAAACCCATTCTGTTGCGATCTGACCGGCGTGTGTGGCGATGCTTTTACATTATGAAGTTATGAAACAGGAATATCCACCCTATTTGGAAAACTGTCATAACCAAACACTAGGAGGAAAAGTGGTAAGTGTGTTGACTTTTGTTCGGTGTTTTGTGTTTTCTTGTTTGTACAAGTATTTTTGTATTAAAATAAAATGAATTGCCAAAGTGCAAATAATATAGGGAGAGTTGTGCCATGACAGATTTCCCTTCTGGAGATCCAGGGTGGCATTTGGAGGCACGCGATGTTTTAATTATAATTCTAAATTTTCTTGTTAGTTAAGGTTGTAGAATTCACGCCCGCTGGAGCTAGCGCAGTCTAGCTTCGCGGTCTACCAGTCCACTTATTACAGCTTCGAACAAATTGTGTTTATATTTGACATATTTTGAAGTTTTTGGCGTTCTGTTGGTGGTCCAATTAAAAGGTTTGAGCAGTAATATATTTCAAAGAAATTCATGTAATACCAAATATAAACTAAACTACTAAATAAAACTTAACAAAATTAATTAAAAAATCTATTCAAATTTCACTCTGGTAAATTATAATTCAAAGAAGTTTTATATTTTTCGAAATGTCCTAGAAAAAGCATACTGCCAGTTTTTGCCAAAATGATAAGTTTTGCATTTTTTGAAAGGTCCAATTTAAACTTTATGTCGCTTAAATATTAAAATGTACATGCGCGTTGTTTTTATTTTTGTTGGAATAGAGTAAATCCTATCATCACTTTCTTTGGCTGTGGCTGATGGTATGAATGGTTTAAATGCATGCCTTGGGTTGACATGTACATAATTAATAAAAGATGGAATAAAAAATGAGTATAATTAACATATTTGATGTATAAAGATAAAATTTTCAAATGGCTCAAAATTTAAATTATGTTTTGCACTAATAAATCTGATGAATTTTAGTTTCGTGCTTTGAAATTCTTTAGAAAACATATTTAAAAATAAGGTTTTGTACAGTCGGTGTACTTACACTTACACTTACAAAGTAAAAAGTGAAATCAATTATTTTGAAGAAAAAAAATAACTATAAAGATTGTGCCAAGAGATGAAATATTAACAATCAATATGCGAATATCAATATTTTTTATACTATTGATCTGATCCTTCAAATATTGAAAATCGATAATAAATATTAACAGCAACCGCAATGTTTGAGGAAACTATATTGAGGCTCACTAATACATGATTTAGACAACGTTAAAAAATTTATTATTGTTTGAAAAATGATAAATACAAATTGTTATATCCATCTACATGAAATAATTCAAAACGATAGAACTTTAATTAATGTGGATTAAAAGTCTGGGTCAACCACAATCAACAGCTCAGACTCAGAATCTAATTTTTTTAAATTTATAATTCGATTAGATTTAATAATACCGAAATTACTTATATCCATGAATAGTTATGATTTGTTTCTTAAAGATAGTCGACGGTGAGAGACAGTAACCATATGTAAACGCCGTTGTATATGTGATATCGTAGTTTATTCATTTATTCAAAAATCATAAACTTGACTAAAGCTTATTTTACTTTTTGGATTTACAGCTATAGCTTGAGGGTGACAGTTGTTCCTGGTACTAATGGTTAAATCACCAATAAATCACACAGTCAAAAAATACACCTCAAGACTTTTATGTATATATGCAAGTTATGGTTTTATCACGACCCCGAAACATTGATACAGTGTTTCTAATAATATAGGGCTTCCGAACTATTGATTTTTATGTATGCAACGTTTTAGTGAGGCCATGAGGTTTTAATTTGTATAAACTCAAGCTTGTTCAGTGCCATCATAAAATTTGTAATCGCTTATGTCTAGTCTTTCTTAGGCACATTATCATAGTTGGATGTGGCCTTTTTCGAACCTGTGAATAGTTGTCTGCATCAAAGGTAGTCCTATTATGATCTATTCAAAATCTTACCTTGTGACATGGAGCTGTGAGGATCGACAAAGGAGTTATTTCAAAAATCACAGCCCTCATACCCACGGCAGATGTTGGTGCAGAGAGGTGCTAGAAGGAGTTGCCAGCTCTGCAATTGCTGTTTGCAGTGTGGAGTCAAGGAAGTTCGCTTTCTTCCTTTCCTCCTCACTGAACCACAGAAATTTTCCCTCTTCCTGTTTTTCCTACCTTAGTTATAGTGGTCTCAGGAGACTGCTTCTCCGAAGATTAGCTGACCTTCGATTAAAATCACACTTATTTGTTCTATTTTGAACTGAAACTTTTTTCATTGCCTATTGACATAATTATGTCAAAATAAAAAGAATTAAAGAAATGCGAAACAAGGATGATTTGATTTGCAGGAAAGCAAAATATAATGACAATCTTTTTTGGATGGTAAAAACAGTTTTGTTATGTTTACTAAGTACTTGGATTTTGGCTTTTGAAGCGAAGAGTGAGGTTTAGGGAGTTGAACAGAGCGTATTTTTGTTTAAATCGACATAAAAAGAAAACTCTAATCACGACAGGAATTCGTACGGTTAGTTTGGTTCATTAGTTTGGTGAAATTACAAATTTGATTAAGCTTGTAGTTCTTATTATAATATGAAGTGCTAACGTAATTATAACTTAAAGAGGATGGTAGCACAGCAGTGCACTCACCCATCGAAACTGTGTTGTGTTTGAGACTCAGTATGTAGATTTATGCCTAGATGTTAAAGAATATTTAATTTTGTAAGGCATATTTTTTACAAAGCTTACAAAATTTCTTTCAGAAGAAAATGTTGTTTCTTACATATTCATATTTAGTTCTTTTGCCCTACATCAAATCAAAATAAAAAAATTGTACACGTTCTAATTTGTATAGAAACATGTAACAGTTAATTAACAAGCACTACATAAATATAAAAAAACTGTCCCAATTTTGATAAAAAATATAATTTGCACAAAAAACACTTTAAAACTAATTTTATTTTTGTAATAATCTATAAACATAAAGGAGCACATTGTCTATTTTAATTGAAAAAAAAATCGTTACAATTTAAGTTTACATAAAACATAAACCTCCCTTTCCTTAACCTATTTCAATAAAATATAAAAAAAAATATTCGGTCGTAATAAGAAATATATCCACCATTCATTTCAATTTCGGACCCTTACTTATATTTTAATAAGAAATCACGAATTTGACAAAAACTAAAATCGACTTACCATGAACAATTTCTTAAATTTTAATATTAGTTATAAAGAAAAAAGGGACGAAATAAAAAAGATACAACAAAAAAGGACAATTGTTCCTGTAAATTTTCTATCCGATTTATTCTGATTTTATGCTAAAAATCTGCATGGAATTTTCATATTTTTATTTACTGCATCAAAATTCTTACTTTGATCCTATTATCTGCGTTTCAATAAGTTTTTGACCATCGTGTGAATTTATTTTTACTTTTAAAATTTATGAAATTAAATATTTTCCCTATATTCCTTTTTTTTTATTTAAATAAGAATTAAAATTGATTTTTATGATTAAAATTTTTGAAACAGGAAATTATACATTTGCACATTGTGTGTTTTTATACGATATGCAGCGACGTGTGAAAATTAGAGTAAACTATTTCTTCAATTGAGAGATCTCGGCAACGTTAACAACATTTGTCTATACAAAACTATTTTGTTTAAGTTTAAAATAAAAAATTATTTCGCGTTCTACAACACATTAATCTCGATTCGTTATATTCATATAATAAAAGCACAACACATTAAGATTTATCTAAATTAATTTGTATTTGGGTCTTCCGCTGTTTTTTTTCCTTATAACAATATATTTTATTTTTTATGAATGAATAAATGCAACAAAATAATTTACTTAATTTTTTATTTAAAAAATAACAAAAAAAACGGTAGCGGTTGTTTGTTAAGTAAATATTTAAAGATTATTTTTGGTAATCGAAAAATAAAGATTTAGTTTTTTTTCGTCTTAAATAAAATCTACTTAACCTCATCGTAAGCTTAAGTAAATATTATTTTTTGTGTGTTGAACAAGATATCTTGAGTAAAGAGAAAAAAACTGTTAAACAATTGGATGATTTGTGGTGTTGAGGTTATATATTTAAAGATGATTATTCTATTTACACATAACATTTTGTCTGTTTGCCTAAGGCGGTCATCATTAGAGAACAATTTCTTCAAAAAAAATTGTTTTTCTTAATTAATATTTCACCAATTAGTGTTTGAGTTTCTAAAATTTTAAATCTCACATAAGAATTTATTGTTCTCACAATTAATCTTTTTTTTTAATTTTATTCGGATAATTTATTACAATTTTCACAGTTCAAATAATTATATGATAAAATATTACAATAACATATCAAAAAATCTTATATTAATTTGAATGAAATTCCAAATTGCAAATTACAATACCACCTTCGACGATCGAAAAAAAGGACAAAAAGAAATTACAATTATTGTAAAATTTATAGGTAAAAAAAATTTAGTTAAAATATAAATTAAATAAATCAGATTTTATGTCATCTACTTTAGGAGGAAAAAAAACTTAATATTCTATAATTCAGAAAGTATATAGAGAACGATATGTGTTGTGTACATACAAGATTATATATTTCTTTTAGAAATTACACGAAGACTAACATCCTATTCAAACATAACCATATCGATACATCATTCTTAAGCAAATATTTACGTCTGACATTTATTAGTTTTAATAAAATAATAATATTTTTTCATCTCCGTTGTCTTGTGTTGAACGGGCTTTTGGTAGATGGTACGTTCTGCAAAAACAATTTTTTATTTATTTTTCGATAAAATAAATTTTGATGGTTTTTACTGGTAAGAAAATATAACGTAAAAATAATATTTATAGTAAAAATATAGAGTCAAAGGCTTATAACAATGGAGGAGGTCATGTTATCGAGGATAATTTTTTTTTAATTTGAGAAACGACTCTAAGTAAGAGATATAAAAATATTCAAATTGGTAATATTTTTCAAGTAACCATTTTCATTTCATTGATTCATTTCATAGATTCCCACAGATGCGTAGTCTCGTTTTCAAAAACGGAAGTCAATCAAGAACCATATTTGGCTTAAAATAAAAGTCTAAGTGACAGGATTCTATGCGCATGGAGGGATCATTTGTTTTTTGATTTATTATCATTTTTTAATTTTTATTCTACCGGTATAACAACCGTGTGTACTTCAGTACCAGCTATTAACATATGAGTTAACGAGAGATATCAAATGATCAAGGATTTTTTGGAATGGTTTGACTATTTTCATTGCGCATATAAAAAACTGATGAAAACTTTTTGGTGGTTCTGTTTTTTGTTGGAGCATATGGTTCAGGAGCGTCTAACTGCAGATGTTTTGTTTTTTAAAAGATGATAGAAATATGTCCAAATATTCAATATTTTTAAAATTCAATAAAATATTTTGATACAAACGGCGGCTAGGACGGTTTAATTTATTCGTCTTTTAATGCTCTTGCCTCTACCCAGATTTGTCCCATTCCCAAAATTATTCAAGATGTAACTTGTTCACATATTTCTAAAAAATATTTTTTAATATCTTAACCGCTGAACGGATTGGGTCAGTTTATGAACTTTTTAAAGATATTACCCAGCTAGATATTCACACACAACACTAATGGTGTAAAGGTCAAGAAATCGATGGTAATATAACTGCAAAATTTCTTCATACTTCATATCTCCGTCCGCTTATCATATATAGTCGTTTGCCACCAAAATTTTTCCAAAATTCCAAGATGACACATTGCAATAGGCAGATTTTAACTAAAACGGAAATACAAATGTCTAATTTGCTCGCCTTTCTTCTCAGATTGTGATGATTTTAAAACTTCAGTATACTACGCCCACTGTCGAATATCTTGAAATAGCATCATTAATGATGTATTCGGCTAACTCTACAAGTTAGTTTAGGGAAAAAACGAAATACTAGTCAAACAAAAGTACAATCTTTGAGATATCAGTTCCGAATTTGAGCCTAGTAATTATAAGTTATAATATAATATCAATTGGTCTTAAAACAATATGTTTATTGAATTTTTTAACACATCTGAGCTAGATATTTAATCAAACGCTATCCTAGCCATTGTAATAAACACTAAAACTGCTGGTGAGCCACTAGAATGAAGCAAACGGAGGACTGCGTGCCTGGATGAGTTATACTCTGACAAGCGTCAGCCATGTGAGTTCAAACAATAATATCCTCCCTTGTTCAGTACAAATAATTAAATTTACACGCATATAAGACGGAGTATACGGTAGGTGATAATATTTCAAACAATGTAATGAAAATGCTGAATTTTGTTGCAACAGGATATTATTGAGCTTAGGCCCTGATACGGAGCCACGTATTGAGACTTTTGATAATACAAATAAAATTGCTGCGGGATACCGTTATCCCCAGACGAACACAAGGATTTGGGAATCCCTTAAATTTTTATAACATTAGCCGGACATTCCAAAGGAAAGAAAAACAAAAATTAATATATCTATAATTTAAAATACCTTGAACTGAAAAACTGTTGATTGGTGAACACTTCCAGTATGATGTCCTATTTCCCAAAATTTAATTTCAAAAGAAAATTCAGCAGCATCTGATGTTAGCTTTTAATTCCCTTCCTTAAATAGTTTTATAGCTTGTTTACAATTTCTCAGCAAATTATTGATAAATATATTGAAATGTTCATTTGTGTGTACTACAGGCATTTGATCTTCATGTTTAAAATAAATCAAACGTAATTTATGATATGTATCACTTTATTATTTTATTTTCGTTTCCAGGCACATATGATTTGAAACACACCATTCAAAACTTCATAGAACATTTTTTTTTTGTGTGGTTAAGCATAGCATTACAAAAATTTGATGTAATTATCAATGAACTTATTTATTTTTACTGAACATAAAGATGTTTAGAACAAACTTTAACAACAATATAAGATTATGTTTATTTCTTATTTTTAGTATAAAAATATTTGTGTCGTTATTGACACAAAGCTGAATTGTTTTCTTCTTTAATAACAAAATCGGAATTTTGTAAAAAAACTGAATTAAACATTTTGTTTGAAGAACCAACAATGGAATTAGTATTTATTTGTAATAACAACTTAACCAATTCAAAGTAATTAACAAATTAATTTAAAAACAGATTTTGTTCACAATTCAATCAAACATTTTCTTATCAGAACCAAAATCAGAATGAATCTAAAAATCCAAAATTGGAAAAATGTGATTTTTTTTTGACGTTTTTTATTTTTTTCTTTAAAAGAAAGTCAAGCAACTGAACAAACAAAAAAAACGAGTGCGTTCTTACATTTATGTTAATGTACGAATTGAAGCTGGTCTGTGTTAGGAGAAAAATTTAACTATTGTAATGGAAAAATGAAAAATGAAATGTTAATTGTGTTTGAGTCAGATCAAGAATAGGGATTGGTTTTATCATGTTAATTAGCATAAAGCCGACGTTACAAACCATGAATTCAAGATGTTAAGCAAGACTTTCAATCTTGAAGTCACAAAAAAACGTCGCCATCCCTTTCATGACAGGAAACCACCGAACTGCATTTATTAAGAAGTTGTACCTGGGATCGGAGTATCAACAGCCACTGGCGTCACGACCGATGACCAATCCCTACACTCATGAAGTCCGCGAGGAACTCCACTGAGTATTGAGACCGACCATCCATCAGAACGCCAGCACTATTGACACCCCGATACTACCAGCAAGTATGACCCAGAAGATGTGAACCACAGCGACGACAAATAGCCAGAGGAACGACCCTACCTAACGAAAAGACATCATTCCCTGATATCCTTCGCATGATGAACTCCAAGATTCTTACCGCTCATATCTATGCACTCATAAAGTACATTTCCAATCTTAGTTTTAATCATTGCAGGTAAGAACTTTGGAGCCAATTTCGCCGAGAATTTCTTAGTAGCGTCACTCAAATGATGCTGCCGTACATACACACGTTGTTGTGGTTCGAAGGTTCGTAGTTTAGATCGCAGGTTATAATGATGTTGTGATTTCTTAAAAGCTACAGACAGGTTCTGTTGTACTCGATTTCTGAGCATGGTCAAGTGATCAGAGCGTTCGATTTCCTCACCAATATCTTCACCCAGCATGTGTAGTGATCTCATCAGATGATAAATGTTACCATCTGATATCGGATGTTGCCCGAATAGCAAATAGTACGGTGAGTACTTTGTCGCAGAATGTACTGCAGCTCGCAGTGCATATGCAATTTCACCAATTTGTGCATCCCACTTGGTATGTTGACCTTTTAAGAACGCTCGGATTGCTGCTAAAACTGATCGGTTGACCCGCTCTGACGCGTTACTCTGTGGACTATAAACACCAGTCCTAATATGTTTGATGCCGAAATCTGACAAAAGACTTTGAAAGTTCCTACTAGTGAACTGCTTGCCATTGTCACTGTGTAGAAACTCTGGGACCCCATAAGTAAGAAACACTTCATTCTTTAGAAAAGCATTCACCTTCGGTGAAGTTGCGTTTCTAAGCGGTTTCAGTAGTACAAACTTCGTAGCATGATCCAGAACTATCAATAACACCGTATTCCCAAGTGTAGAACGAGGATACGGTCCCAAAAAATCTATATAGACTCTCTGCCATGGACGTGCTGTTTCGAATTGATATTGCATCGGAGGACGCAATATCTGATTCGTGGCTTTTGTTTGTTTACATGTGTCGCAGGACACAACATAGTTATGTACCTGTGACGCCATGGCCGGCCAATAATAAAGACGTCGAAGTAATTCTAATGTCTTTTTAACACCTCCATGTGCAGCAGTACTATCATTATGATGTTTCTGAATCATGCTTAAAGTCATCGGTTTTGGAATCCAGAGCTTCCACACAGGAACATCGTTGGGTATTACATCAGGTCTTGGCTCAATACGTATGTATAGCTTATCGTCCACGACTTTAACAGATGGAAAGTCCTTGGGTGATGAACGAACCTTAGCTATCATATCAGTATATTCTTTGTGCCGATAACCTTCATTGTCGATTTTAATGTCGTTAACATGATGTAATAATGCTTCCGTCAATTCCTCGTGTGTATCGTCATAAAGACGAGATAGAGCATCAGGGACTATATTTTGGGTACCTTTTTGGTGGATAATGGTAAAATCCATATGTTGGAGTTTTAGGCTCCACCTAGCCAGACGACCACTCAAGTCTTTCTGTGACATAAGCCACTTCAGACTTGAGTGATCAGTCACAATTGTAAATCGGTGACCTTCAACATAGCCCCTGAATTTCTTCACACTCAGAATTGCCGCAAGACATTCAAGCTCAGAAACAGAATAGTTTCGTTGAGCTTTATTAAGTTTTTTCGACATGAAGGCAATCGGACACTCTTGTCCGTCAGTATCAACCTGATACAACACACTACCTATCCCTGTCAGACTCGCATCGCATCTAATAAAGAACTCTTTATTATAATCAGGGTTAATTAATACCGGTGCTGTAGTCAGCAATTTTTTTAGATTTTCAAAAGCTGTCTGCGCTTCCACTGTCCATTTTAATTTTCCAGAACTTTTCTTTAATAGGTCTGTGATCGGTGATACCACGCTTGCATAGTTTGGTATGAAACGTTGGTACCAACCGGCCATACCTAATAACCGTCGAATTTGTTTAACCGTAGATGGAGCTGGGTACTCTGCTACAGCTCTTACCTTGTCAGGGTCTGTTCGAAGACCATCTTCACCAACCAAAAATCCCAAGTATTTCACCTCTCTCAGAACAAATTTACTTTTCTTGAGGTTTATTGTTAACCCAGCCGCTCTTAACAATGAAGAGACTTTGGACAGCAATTCCATATGTTCCTGGAACGTGGAAGAGACTACCAATAGATCATCTAAATAAACAAAGACATTTTCGTGATATTGATGTGGTATCACTTTGTGCATTAGCCGACACATTGTCTGGGGAGCATTGCACAATCCAAAGGGCATAACCCGGAATTGATACAATGGACGACCAGGCACTGTGAAGGCTGTCTTGTCTCTAGATGCTTCTGCCAGAGGAATCTGCCAGAAAGCATCTTTGAGATCAACACCTGAAATGTACTTTGTGCTATTTAGACGACCTAGTAAGCCATCAATCAAGGGAAGTGGGTAAGCGTCCTTTTTCGTCAGTGAATTGACACGACGGCTATCAATACATAATCTGTTTTTACCAGATTCTTTTTGTACCAAAACCACTGGCGAGCACCAAGAACTGTTAGACTCTTCGATCACGCCCATTTGAAGCATTCGGTCAAGTTCGGCATAGACCTTTAGTTGAACAGCCGGCGATGTGGGATAGTGTCTCTGTTTAACAGGTGCACTATCACCAACATCGATGACATGTTCACCCAAAGAAGTCTTTCCGAGCCCAGACACTTCAAATGACGGGAAAGAATCCTTGATCATATCCAGTTCATGTTGCTGATCAGTGGTGAGGTTATGTGTATTAAAAGTTTGTAGCTCTGTGCGAGTCAGTTCACTAACAAAAGAAGGAACAATACCGAATTTCTCCCAGAAATCTAGGCCCAGGTAGAGCTCTTCTCGTAATCCAGGGACTATATGGAACCGCATTGGTTTAGTGGAGCCATTCACAGTTATTGGAATTTCGATGTAACCCAAAATTTTAGTTGCAGTACCATCCGCCGTACGAATACACGAAGTGTACTTACGGTAGGTTGTACCCGATGATTCCAATAATTCCAAGGAATTTCTTCCAAGTATTGTGATTGAAGCTCCACTATCCAATAATCCTGAAATATGTTTGTCCAAAATCTTTATTGTTAGTCGCGGCCGAGGATCCTTTGTTTCTGAAAGGATAGATGAAATACAAGCTTTGCGAAATAATTTCCTCATCCTCCAATATCTGATGTTACGTTCTAGACGTCTAAAATAAGTTCGATGTAACGATGGGAAATTAAATGTGCTAGATGATTTTATTCTGGTTTCTTCGGTGGTAGATCGTCTTGTGTTCCTACATCTCTCGTCGCTTTCTTCGGGCTCATTGGATGTTGAACCGAGGGTACCATCCCCGAAGCATGTACTCTCGGTCGATAGTTTAACGACGGGTGACAATAAGAACAATTTGCATAAATTACGTCAGGTTTGTTGCACTTCCAGCAATACAGTTTTATTCTGTTTTTAGAACAATCAGGAGCTCGATGTCCATTTACCCCGCATCTAAAACAGACAATTGGTTGTCTGGACATTGATGGACCAGGTTGATTAGTATTACCAGATGATATCACAGGTCGTTGCAGAATTCTTCTAGGTTGTGTATCCACAGCTTCAATATATCCATCTTGTTCTGGATCTATTTCTGATTCATAGTCGTCCATTTGCTGTAGTTCGCTAATCCTTAAGTTTGACATTCTGGTTGGGACTGGTGTAGACCACAAACGTTCGAACTTCTGACACAATGTCCGAAGCTCGTCCATAGTTGTAATTGTTGCTGCAAGTGTAGCGTTTTTCAGTTCTACACTCAGTCCTTCCCTAGCGATTTCTAATAATTCAGCTGCAGCAAATGGTCGAACTAATCTCCGATTTAACGAACCCACTTCAACTAAATACTCATAAACGCTCTCTTTGACTTTCTGTTTACGGTTCAAAAGAACACGTTATACCGCTTTATCATCGGTGAGCGTACCGAAGGTGCGTAGGAGTCCTTCCCTAAGCACTGAGTAAGTCACTTCCTCATATTCATGAGTTAAATTCAAATAATATCTATCGGCAGCTGCCTTGAGGTACCGTGGAACGATCGACCTCAGGTCGTCCCAGGACACACGGTCCCTCCTTGCAGCCGCCTCCACTCGATGAATAAACTCATGAACATCAGGGGAGTGACCATCCCCTGTGAAGTTCGGAACCCAATTTGAGTCATAACGACTCAAATTGTTCCTACGTACCTCTCGGTATGCTCCCGGTGACAATGCTGGAGCCGCGACACGAGATACCTGAGGAAGTGGGTTGTTTGGTGGTGGTGCTGTTAATGGAGCTTGTGGATAATTTGTTTGAAATTGTTGTAACTGCTCCTGTGGTATCGGTTGATAATTCAGAGGCTGCTGTACCAATGCCGGATTGATGTATATTTGTTCAGCTTGGAACGATGAACCCAGTTGTGGTAATGCGAAGTCCTCCGCTCTTAAACCTGATTGTTGAAAATACGATGGTGGTAATTGTTCTGCCCGTCTTTGTTGTTGTTGATACCCACGATTTAAACTGTGTATCGTATTAGTTATTGGCTGTACTGGTATTGGAGTGGATCTCTCATCTGGCTGAAACGCAGGTGATTCGGATGGTACAGATGATCCTCCTGGTTTACTCTGCATAACTGGACGTGTCGACAACGATCTTATTATATCCCAAGCGCGTGACAATTGGGAGATAGCGTAGGTGCGGGCTTCTTGCAAATCATCGCGAGAACCCAACCTATTCATCCTCCCTGTATAGTGCAACACACGATTAGCCAGACCATCTAAGAATGGCTGATTAATCGGTGGCTGAAGTCTACGTATCTGACCCACCATTAGTTGTGCTGCCTGCACCACCATTTGAGACTCAGCTACCAAATCTCTCGCGTGAGATACAGTTAATGGAACTGAACCTTGTACCGCGTGGTTTCGAAGTTCCTCTGCCCAGTTGACCCCCCTGAAATCCACACCTCGAACCAGACATTCAATTTGCAGTTCGCTGGGTTCCAATCCATAAAATGGATGGTCAATGTCTATTTGACTTGACATTTTATATAATAAGTTGTAAAATTCCCGAATGCGAACAACAATAACAAAACCAATAGCAAAAAAAACAATATCACTAAATTAAGTGGATTAATACGCCCGGTAAAATCGTCCGATGGAAATGAAAAAGGAAAAAAAAGACACAGAACACCCCCAATTCGAAAACACAAAGAAAAAAAGTTATTTTCTTTTCGCAAGGACAGATTTTAATGAGAAAAGAATTAGTTGTTTTGCTCAAAATTGCTTGACTTTTTTTTTCAAAAATACCTAAAATATTGTGATATTTATAAAATAATTTATTTATTTCTAATTCCAGATATGCTGAAATTCAAGAAAAATCATATATCTAAAATTGTTTATTGACGATAGCACCCCTAAGAATATTTATTTATTTTTAAAAGAAATTGAAAAAAAATAAAAATATTTGAAAAAATGCTTATTTATTGGATGCACCGTCTTAGCTCCAAATATTGATTTATTTTTAAAAAAAATAAAGAATATTTATTTCTTGATGTTATGCGTATTTAATAGAAAAATTTGTATTTACTTATTTACCTAAAATTAACTAATTTTAAAAAAAAATTATTTTATTTAATAAAAAATTTTATTTATTTAATTTTGAAAAATTTGTTTGATTTATTTTATTTTTATTTAATAATATAAGAGATTCCCAAAATCAAGATTCGTCTGGAGACAATTTAAAAAGTAAGTATGGCTACAATATCCATATTGTTTAAATTTGAATTCCCGCGCTCGCGAGCCCACTCCAACAATGCATGTGAGAACTGACTAGAAAAGCCCCTAACGACCAGATTCTACAGAACAGATTCTCCCCAACCTAATAAAACAATCACAACTGTCACGATTAGACACTAGGTCCATTTCTACTGACCCAGTTGTGCTTGTTTAACCTACAAATAAATTACAACTAAACCTAATGCGAAAGTTGAAGAACGCTCCCGAGCACCAGACTTCAAACCCCAAACTCTATGAAAAATTGTCTATTGAAAAACTAAATGGAAAAAATGGTAGGTTTTTGAATTTGTGTGAGGTGAAGCCTCTGATCCTGAAAGCAAAGTACAATTGGTTCTTCCCTTCATTACACCGAAGAAGCCTCTGAGCAAAGAATGGTACTACTGGTTTGCACCTAAGTACAAACACAGCAACACCACTCCTCGTCCCTGAGAACTTCCTCGCCGAATGAAGAGAAGAAACCAATGTTCTTCGATCGCATAACCCCGATGGCCATAGGCGATCTAAGAACGACATCAATGTTAAAGAGTGAAGCTCTATGGATGGCTTTTTAGGCCTACCGCTGAGAGAATGAATCAATAAACCTAAATACTACATAATTTATCCATAATCCAAACAATTCCCTATTTAAAAATGCTAAATCGAAACATGAAATATATAATATGTGTTAATAAGGTTTTACATGAAATTAATTAAATTAAATCTTCAGACTAAATAATAAATTGGTAATTTAAAAAAAAATTACGATTATTTTACATTTAAAACTAAGCTTACTAATCTTTAAATTATTAATTCTAATATATTTGTTCAGGTTAAATCTTTCGCTTTATTTATTGTATTCAAAACAAAAAAATAAATGTTAGCTAAGAATAATTGTTTCTATATTTATACCATTTTTTAAAATTAATCGCAATAAAAAATAATTTAAAAAATGGTGGTAGCTAAAATGGACTCATACGAGATGTGTATACGTACATCCGCGGATCATTATGATGACAAATGTAGAGATATTGATTTGGATCCGGCTCACTCTATAAAGTTGATGGGAATTAATTATTTTCAATTGTACCTCCATAAACACAGACCAATAATACTTTGAAAGTAGTGACGAAAGATTTAAACTTATACAAAACCGTTGAAAACTGTTTGGTCAATGTTAACTTTTATTACGTTAATAACATCCTAAAACTCATAAAAACATGACTTAACCACAATCGAAAAAACCATACGATTAATTTCATATATAAATTAATTGCATCATCCAAGAATATGTACAATATATAAACAAATATAAATATACATTATGTACAAAAAATTGTACTATGTATATAAAAAAAAAATATGTACAGGATATACAAAAGATATGTACAATAGTATACCAAAAATATGTACAATATGTACGTGGTAGCATAAAAAAATTTCAAAAAAAAACTGCTTCCCCAAAACGGTTTTATTTTTTCCAAATAAAAAAACAATTAGTATTACTAAAAGCAGATGACAGCACAAAAACAATCTCCAAAAAAATTGCTGTCCCAAAACGGTTTTTTTCAAAATTAAAAAAAAATTAGTCTTAACTAATTATACAATGAGGAACAGGGGCCTCCTGTGGACCAGACCACTCCTCTTCCTGTCGCGTGGTCGGTGAGATGGGGACCTCCTCAACCAGCTCCTCAGTTTGAGTACTCTTGGTCGAGGAAGCTCCCAGCTCCACGACCAAGCGACTCTCCTTCGCCTTCTTCCTCCTCTCCTTTCTCTTCAGGTGTGAGCTCCTGTTTCTGGAGATCCTCCTTCTCTCTCTCCAGCCCACATTCACTTCCTCAGTCACTTCATCCATCTCATCCGCTTCCTCATTCACCCGGTTCACTTCCTCATTCACTATTTCACGAATCAGATCACTCAATAACTTATCATACCGTTCTCCATAAATATCATCCATAATTTCCAAATATATCCTATTTTTCACCTCATTCAAAACCACATTTATTATTACATCCACCACATTCCTCGCCTCAACCATTCTCTCCTTTCTCTCCACGTTCGCTCTCTCATCCACCTCATTCATCCACGGCTCACACCCCCCTGGCCGACTCCTACTTATCCCCCCCTGAAACCTCCTGATTGAGTTGTACATTATATATAAAAAATTTAAAAACAAATATCTATCTATTCCTAACAATTTGGGCACCCCAAATACACAGAAAAAATGTTATATAAAAATAAAAGGATATAAAATAAACCAATATCTGGTTTATCCCAAAAATTAATTCCACCAATTATTATTACAAAATATTTTGTTATTAATTATTATTTAATTCAAACCAAACCGGTTTGACAACGCCCTATCCAAAAAAAATAACAATTTTTGCAAAATTGCAACCTCCACACAAAGCAGGTTTGCCAAAAATTTGCAAAATTACCGTATCGTACGATAATAAAATATATAAAAAAAATATATCCAAAAAAATACCGAAATAACCGCCAAAATAACCAGTTGGTTACGCCCTAGTATATTTCTATATAAAAAAAAAACCCACGGTCTTTGTTTCGAAACGCCACGTATTGAGCTTAGGCCCTGATACGGAGCCACGTATTGAGACTTTTGATAATACAAATAAAATTGCTGCGGGATACCGTTATCCCCAGACGAACACAAGGATTTGGGAATCCCTTAAATTTTTATAACATTAGCCGGACATTCCAAAGGAAAGAAAAACAAAAATTAATATATCTATAATTTAAAATACCTTGAACTGAAAAACTGTTGATTGGTGAACACTTCCAGTATGATGTCCTATTTCCCAAAATTTAATTTCAAAAGAAAATTCAGCAGCATCTGATGTTAGCTTTTAATTCCCTTCCTTAAATAGTTTTATAGCTTGTTTACAATTTCTCAGCAAATTATTGATAAATATATTGAAATGTTCATTTGTGTGTACTACAGGCATTTGATCTTCATGTTTAAAATAAATCAAACGTAATTTATGATATGTATCACTTTATTATTTTATTTTCGTTTCCAGGCACATATAATTTGAAACACACCATTCAAAACTTCATAGAACATTTTTTTTTTGTGTGGTTAAGCATAGCATTACAAAAATTTGATGTAATTATCAATGAACTTATTTATTTTTACTGAACATAAAGATGTTTAGAACAAACTTTAACAACAATATAAGATTATGTTTATTTCTTATTTTTAGTATAAAAATATTTGTGTCGTTATTGACACAAAGCTGAATTGTTTTCTTCTTTAATAACAAAATCGGAATTTTGTAAAAAAACTGAATTAAACATTTTGTTTGAAGAACCAACAATGGAATTAGTATTTATTTGTAATAACAACTTAACCAATTCAAAGTAATTAACAAATTAATTTAAAAACAGATTTTGTTCACAATTCAATCAAACATTTTCTTATCAGAACCAAAATCAGAATGAATCTAAAAATCCAAAATTGGAAAAATGTGATTTTTTTTTGACGTTTTTTATTTTTTTCTTTAAAAGAAAGTCAAGCAACTGAACAAACAAAAAAAACGAGTGCGTTCTTACATTTATGTTAATGTACGAATTAAAGCTGGTCTGTGTTAGGAGAAAAATTTAACTATTGTAATGGAAAAATGAAAAATGAAATGTTAATTGTGTTTGAGTCAGATCAAGAATAGGGATTGGTTTTATCATGTTAATTAGCATAAAGCCGACGTTACAATATAACTGATGTAACAAATTTGATGTAGCCAATTGTTGAAATTGGTAGAAATAATATAACGGATATAACCCAAAGTTGTAGCAATGGATAGAGCTATAAAAACCGTTGTGATAATAAAATGAAGTTGGCTATTGTTGGACTAGTCTGAAAACCGAATGTTGGCGACTGTAACAAAATTTGTCTTTATAACAATCCGTTATCCACAATCCAATTTGTAAATAACGGAATTTTAAATAACAAAACTGTATCGGAGCTGGATTGCCCAACGACGAATCCGGGTGTAGAAATCTCTTACCTTTTTTAAAAAAAATCTATTAGCCTAACATGTGAACTAGAAAAATCAAATTACTTAATTAATAATAAAAAAAAGGCACGATCATGCTGTATTCAGCCGCCCAACCCTACCTTCTTTCAGATCAATTCAATCTTCTTTTCCAATACTAGTCTTTCCACTCAATTTCAATAGCAGCTTTCCCCACTTGGCCACAAAATCTCAATAAATAGCCTAGAAGTTTTTTTTGTTCACATCGGCTTTTTAAAGAACTGTTATAACTGATGCCCTCTGCGGATTTATTTCTTTGTATAGAATAGAAAACACTATTTTCTTCCACAAAATTAAAAAAAAATCATGGTGTGTTCGAACACCGCATTTATTTCGCTAATAATTTTTCTCACATAAAATTTTTTTGTCTTCAATTTCCATTTTAAATTATTTCAATAAACAATATTTGGTTATTAATTAACATTCGGTTTTCTTTAGAACTATTGCTATTTTGTTTTGCACTAACAATAAAAGAACATATATAAAGTATTTATTTTACTTATTAAAACAAAAAAATATTTATCTATTTGCTCAAAATATATTTATTAAAATTGAAATATTTATTCATTTATCTTTTTGAGAGTTTAAATATGTATTTAATTTATAAAAATAAAAAAATTTTATTTATTTATTATTTATTTCTATAGAAATATGTATCTATTTATAAAAATAAAATATTAATATATAAATATATATATTTATTTATTTATTATTTATTTGTATAGAAATATGTATTTATTTTATTTATATAAATAAAAACATTTATTTTTTAATTTAATGTATTTATTACGAAATTGAATGTATTTATTTATTTATTATGAAATTACTAAGATATTTCCAAGTCGAGATTCGCCTGATGACAAACAAACAAATATGGTACAAATGACCATTTCCCCCAAAACCAGAATCCCACACTCGCGATTCCTCTCTAAAAATGGCATGTAAGAACTGACTATAGTCTAACAGAGCCAACCACAACTGTCATAATGTGGCCCACATGGCCAAATTCTACTGACCCAGCTGTGGTTTCTCAAACTAAAAATAAATTACTAATACTAAAACTAATGCCATTTCTGGAGAGCACACCCGAGCGCAACACTCTAAATTTTAAGCTCCAATAGACATTGTTTTATTTAAAAACTAATGAAAATATCGCCAATGCATTGAATTTGAATGGGCTTCACCCCCCTTCAAAAAAATAAACTGGTTTTCCACTTCCCTCCATTGAGTAAGTTCATGGTGTTGAAGAATGGTACCACTGGTAGACACACTAGGTGCTAACACAATAGTAGCCACTCTTCTCCACCAACAACTCCCTCGAAGAGAAGAGGAAAACCAATTAATCTGTCGATCAATTATCCGTACTGGACATAAGCGACCTAGGACCATCTAATCAATGTCAAGGGGTGAAGCCCCATAGATGGCTTCTGAGGCCTACCTTTTAAACAAAATCATCCAAAAAAAAAACATTTATAATTTGAAAAAATGATATACCGTCATGCGTCACCGAGGATCACTAGGTTTGAGCTTGAGTCGCCAGTCCAAATAGTAAAACTCCGTCTTTCTTTTTTAAGCGCATTTATTTTGACCCAGTTGCGACTGGTCTTCTGTAACTCTCTGGAGGTTGTGGGCTTAGGTAATGGAACTTCCTGTTCCGCTACCTGGTCCACAGCGACCACCAAATCCAAAGGACTGACCACTGGGTCTACTCATGGCTCAAGCTCTCCCCTACCCTTTCTTCTCTGTGGTGTTTCGGTTAAACGGTGTCACAACTCTGTTGGAGGACGACATTTGATAGTATATATATCTAAAAAAATCAACAAAAACTAAAATAATTCAAGTTTCAAAATAAAAGTTTCCAAACCAGAAGAAAATTCACAAACAAAAAACAACCAACTAGTTTTATTATGTGGTTTTCTTTTGACTTTTCTAAATCAATTTATAAATTCGGGTCTGAAAAGAATAAAAAACAAAAGTTGAAATGAAATATGTTTGTATTAGTGATATTTAAATGGCGGTTGTCTACTTTTAAATTTGAAAAATTTCGTATAATAGCATATTCTGCAAATGCGTATTGAAATATTTATAAAAGATTCAATTAATTTGTACATAAAATAATTTTGTTTTATTCATTCATATTTGTTTTCAATTTAAATTATTTCATTTTAGATAAAAGCGTCTCGTTTTTTTCTATGATGCATCTTTTTTCATCCGCCCAATGAAATATAATATTTTAATTCTTATAAATCCATTTAAGAGTTTTTTTTTTATTTATTAGGAGTTATTTTATTAAATGTTAGTTACATTATTGTATATATATAATATAAAACACAATAATTAATTCTTCAAAATTAAACAATTCATAGTTATATAAAAATTGTCGTTAACAAAACGTTTATTTTTTAAATTTTGTTTGTTGATATTAGTAATGTCAAAAAAATTTACGAAAAAATGCACATTTTTTTTTTTATGTAAATCGGAAAAAAAATTGATGTTTTTGGGTGAAAAGAACAAAATTTTTGATTTACATCAATTTTTTTTGATGGATTTTGGTGAAAAGAATTCGACATTAGTAATGTAATTCCAATCCGAAACAAAATCAGGTTTCATTTCGTTTTGCGTCAAATTTCTATTCAAAACCAAAACTAGTTTTGCCAAAAATTAAAAAGCCAGAAAAAACACAAAAAGTTTTTGTTTCACGCGCCAGTGTAAATACGTTTAAAGTTTCTGTTTCGGGCCAATTTAACTTTCAGCAAAATTAAAAAAAAATACAATCCTGACCGGGTGAAGAAAAACGATCAGTAAAAAAACAACGATCAGTTGTTTTGCATGCATTAATTCGCGTAGTAGCAAAATGTTTAGACAAATGGTTTGGAGAGCAACTAAGTATAAAGAAACGATCAGTTGAGCCCAATGAACTTTTACGGGGAAACAGCTTCGTAAATCGTAACATCGCATCCAAGAAACTTTAGCAAATCAAGCTAGAAATTCTTGAGTATCAATAAATAAGTTTAAAACGGGCTTAAAATTTATTATTTATCTTTTTCCGCCACCTTCTTTGGGTTAAACAAGATAAAATTAATTTAAAAAGGAAGTAAACGGTCAAAATACCTTTATACCAAGCTGTCAACCCAATCGTTTTCTTGAGAGAACTATTAAATATTTGACCTGAAAGAAATTTCAAGTAGTTTTGGCAACAGAGTTCACACTTTAAGGAAGGTAGAAGTCACGTTCTATGCTAGCATTTTGTTAACGTAGTGTCATCATATAAAGTTAATTAAAATATATTGAGAGTCTTGTTGGAGGGGGTTTTTCAAAAACTTGGATAAAAATAATGAAAACTTTCAAATAAAGATATTTTAATAAACAGCGGTTAATAAACTTCTTTTCATTTTCCTTATGAATAATTTATTAATATTACGAAATATCGTAATCGTTCATTGAGTCAACGAATTTGTTCATTGAACCCACGAAAGTATTTTAGTAATCTTTGTTTATCAAAACAATTTTTTCGGCAAACGACTGTAAAATCTAATTTTACTGCAGCTATGGGCGAGGTTAAAGTTTTACTTTTTTTACGTATAACCTAAGCGTCTGTAAAGCAACGTAATGTATTACATTATTTAACAGCGCAAAATGATTCACTCATTCCATTATTTATAACTGATCCAAACTTCCATACTTCATCAATATCAGCCAACCATAGTGACTATAATCTAAGATTAACATAAGTAAATCATTGAGCCAAAATTACAGGCAATTTTTGAATAATAATAGTAATATAGGTCCATCGTTGCTTCAAAGGTAGAGTTGTTTGTTGAAAATTATGATTGACAAAGAAATATAACAATCGTAGTCAGTAAAAAAAAAAAACGGATCATTTATTACTGCCACCAAACGGTAAATTTCAAACAATATTTGTTAACTGGTTTTAGTATAATTCCTCTAGTGTTTTTAGACTGCAAGACCACATTCCGAACAAGTTATATACGAAAAATAAAAAAAATTTACTCACCGTGGATAATGAACATGTTTATCTATTACTCTGTAACCGGAACATATTGCTATTGCATTTCCATTCGATATTGCCATTGGTAATGGAAGTGCAAAAAGTTCCTGCATATTTAAATTCCTGCATAAATAAAATAAAACAAAATTCAAAATGGGTTTATTTTCAACAAACATTTATTTTCTTTAATTATTTTTTTTAATAAAAAGTGTAGTGTTATAGGGTTTAAAATATGTGTCACAACTAGGGATGGAAAAGTCGATTCCGATTCTACTCGAGAATCGACTTTTCTGTTAAAATAATCGATTATAAAGAATCGAGTTTTAATTTTCAAAGTCGATCAAGAATCGATTCTTAGTATTCGACTTTTAATTTATTTATAAATTTAGTACTATAGTCATACACAGTAATTTAGTCGTATTCGATTTTTTATTTATTTACAAATTTAGTACTATAGTCATACACAGTTGACAGTAATTTAGTCAATCCTAAGTGGTGGTGACGTGGTGTTAGACACAATAATATTTATAACCTTATATTTAATGTTAAACTAATTTCTTTCTAAAATTCATAAATATATTTATACACGATTATACGAAATGGCACCGAGTGCTGTGTGGATTTATTATAGAAAAGTGAATAACGGCTCAAAGGTTAAATGTCATGAATGTGGTAAACACTTTAAATATAACAATAGTAGCAACATCAACCCCATGTGAGCGTTTATTTTCACATACTGGTCCAATTGCAAATCAGATTCGAAGTAGACTACCGCCTGATCATTTGAATATGCTAGTATTCTTAAGATCAGTTGCAGAAAATTTGTGGTTTTCATAAAATGATTGTTTAAATTTTTTTTCAGTTTATTTTGAATAAATGTATGAAATAATATATGAAATATACATTTGAATTTAATTCTATTAAAGCTAGTTTTTCTAACATAGAAATCGATTAAACTCGAAAGAATCGACTTTTTCAGTCGGAGAATCGATTCTTGGAATCGAAATTTATAAAATAAAAGTTGGAATCGAGAATCGACTTTTCTATAAATCTTTCCATCCCTAGTCACAACAATACATAAATACCTTTTAAGATCTATGTCCCACAACAACTTGCGTTCTAAGCTGTTGATGAACGCTTTTTTTAAACCTCTGCGGATTGAAGCCACCTGAGACTATGGATTCCGGCAAACTATACCATTTGTGTGCAGTTCGGACGAAGAAGTCTTTGTGCGATCTGCCAGTTTGATAGCGCGGGATCTCTACCGTTTGACTGGTTGCGGTAGCCGATTGCCAAGTGGAACGGGGGTAAGAGTAAGTTTGAGGCATGATGCTGCTGATTTCATTTGAGCACACTCGATGACGATATTTGTAAAAAAACAACAGCTCAGCAACAGTGCGACGATGTTGTAGGTTTCAAGGTGTCAAGGTGTCAAGATTTGATGTCAAATCTCAATCACCCACAATTCGTATTGCCCGCTTTTGAACAGAGTCCAAGAGGGCCAAGATGGAACAGAAGCAGCACCCTAAACCCCAATGTAAATAAGAACAAAATATTGCGATGCTGATGCTTAGGCTGACTTCACCACAGCTCTGGAAACATAGTATTGTAAATATTAAAATTGTAATAAAATCAAAAATTAAAATTTTTTCAAAATTTTAAAAATAATGCAAAAATTCAAACTTTTTTCAAAATTCTTAAAGTATTACAAAAATTATAAAAAATCGAAAGTGCCAACTTTTCTCAGAATTCCAAAAATTATAGTAAAATCAAAAATTAAAACTTTTATCAAAATTCTAAAATTATTGCAAAATTTTTTAATTCAAAAATTCAAATTTTAGCAAAAATTATAATAAAATAAAAAAATTGAAACTTTTTCAAAATCCTAAAAATATTGCAAAAACTATAACAAAATCAAAAATAGAAACTTTTTTAAAATTCCAAAAATATTTCAAAAATTATAACAAAATCACAAATACAAATTTTTTTCAAAACTCAGAAAATATTTCGAAATCAAAATTTGAAACTTTTTCCAAATCAAAAATTCAAAATTCAAAAACTTTTTCCAAAATGCTAAAAATATACCAAAAATTATAACAAAACCAACAATACAAACTTTCTTCAAAATTCCAAAAACATTCCAAGAATTATCATAAAATCAAAAATTTAAAATTTTTCAAAACTCTAAAATTATTCCGAAAATTCTTACAAAATCAATAATACAAACCTTTTTCAAAATTCCAAAAATATTTCAAAAATCATAACAAAACCAAAAATTTCCATGTCCAATTTCATGTTAGATACCATTTCATGTCAACCAAATAATTAATTTAAATTTTTTCCAAAAAATTGAGTAAAGAAAAATGAAAATCATTCTTTTGACAATAGGGTGGCCCTTAGGTTACTCTAAAAATTTTTTTTTCATTGTACAGTTTGCGGTACCCCCTCCCCCCATTTCGTGTCAATACCCATAAAAATATTATTGGAAATCAATCGTTCAATTCTAAGGCGTGCCACCCCCGGCCACCTAAAGTTGAGAGGTTTTGTTCTGGGCCTTAAAAAAATCTAATTTTTTGTACGACACCCTCCCATTTCGACCTCAAAAATAAAACAATTATTATTTTCTTAAAATAAATATTTAAAATTAAAAATTCCGAAAATTGAATTTTTTTGGTAGAAATTTTGAATTTTTGCTTAAACTTACGGATTTTAAAAATAGCGGTAATTTTTAATATGTAAACTTTTTGTTTATAGTTCTAGTGGTATATTAGAGATCCAAAAAAATCATTAAAATCCATTCAATAGCTGGGTTCCGTCATTTTTCATTTATAATAATTAATTGTGCTGAACTATTTGTATTTTTTTTATTGTTTGTTATTACGTAGTTATGAGGTACAAACTATAACAAACAATTTTTTTAGGTTTAAAGGTTGAGGGTTGGTGCAAACTTTTTTGTTGGAACCTCTAACTGCAGATATATATTTTATTGAAATTAATAAAAATATTTTCAAAGATTCTAAATTTTTTAATTTTTTAAGAATAATTGTATCCAAACGACTGTTATAACAGTTTTACAAACTTAATTTTTTTCTGTAAAAAGGCTCTTATACTTAACTATGTAAAGTGATAAGACTGAATCTAACAAAATATGGTGTGCAATTTATGAAATTTTTTTGCTATTCAAAAAATTGTCGATCGATCTAGTTTCGAACCGATAAGAACTTTTTATTACACTTTAAAAAAGTATATCATTCTCATCAGGGCTAGCCGACTAGATACACTACCAAAAAAAATTTTTCACTATATAAACCAAAATTAGCCTACTACTCTAGCGAAGTATAAGAACATAAAAAACATTCATAAACATATGTTTATTAGATTCAGGTTTAGTCAATTTATTTCTCTAGTCGATCACTATTGTTGTTATACTCTAACCAAGTTAGAATCGGATAACAAACTTGTATCGGTGAGAAGAAGATGACCATCTTCACTTGTGTCTATCGACACATTATCTACAATTAATTCAATGAATTATTTGTGAAATTACATCACTCCGATGGAAGTTATCCCATCATGAATAATAAGACTGAATCTAACAAAATATGGTGTGCAATTTATGAAATTTTTTTGCTATCCACAAAATTGTCGATCGATCTAGTTTCGAACTGATAAGAACTTTCCATCACACTTTAAAAAAGTATATCATTCTCATATATACTGGCTTTCATATCATTCTCATATATACTCTCATATATACAGGTATACTCACATATACTCATACTCATATATACTACCCAAAAAAATTTTAGCTATATAAACCAAATTGGCCTACTACTCTAGCGAAGTATAAGAACACAAAAAACTTTCATAAACATATGTGTATTAGATTCAGGTTTAGTCAATTTATTTATAAATTTATATTCATAATTTATTCATAAATTGCACACCATTTGTAAAGTGAGTCCATGAGTTTTGGAAACTGGTGCTAATGGGCTAGTCAGGCTTGTCATTTCAGGGTAAATCGGTCCCCGAAAGCAGTGTTTCGAACCCAGAAAAATTTGGATGAAGGTTCAAGTTCGGGTTCAATACGTTAAAATTTAGTGGCCTCGGGTTCGGTTCGGATTGGGGTTCGTGTTCAAATTTGTTACAAAAAAAATCAATTTTCCGAATTTTTTTAATGAATTCATTATTTTTTATGTTATATAACATACCGTATTTATGTTACATATATTTATTTTGGAAAAAAATTTTCATTTAATTCTCACTATTCACTATTTTCTACTGAAACAAATAATAACCAAAATAATCTTGTTTGAAACAAAAAAAATTCTGCGAAATATGAAATTTCTTACGCAAATTTTCTAAATTTCCTATATTAAAAATTGAACCTGAACCGCGTTTTTGATTGGGTTCGGGTTCGGGTTCGGGTTCACGAAATTTTAAAAAATCTTGCTCCGGAGCGGGTTCAGGTTTCGGGTTCGGTTTGGATTCGAAACCCTGCCCGAAAGTGATTCAACAGATGTGCTGTGTAAGAGCAAACGTCTCACTTCTCTAATCATTTTTAAAATTTGTTTGTCATACTTATGCATACATTTATTTTCTTGTGAATTTTCAATTTCAAAAACATTTGTTTCCTCTTCCAAAAGTCATAAGTAACATATCCTGTTCCCGATTCAACTTTCCAAAAAGTTTGCCTATATATTAAAATTCATGAAAACTAAACTAATTAAAATATCTTGAAAATACTTAAGACTCCATATACACAAAAAAAAAATCACATTAAAATCCAACAACGTTTTAGGGTTTTAAGGAAAATTTAAATAATTTTATTTAATTTAAAAAAAAAATTCCTAAAACAATTTATTTGTTTTCATTTAATTTGACCTTTATAAATAAAAATTTAACCTATTCGGTAAGTTTGTTCAATATCCGTTTCCGTTTGAATATAGTAAAACAACTGGAGTTTGAATTTTTATTAATGTAAATCGTCAAATTTTACGCGACATATTTTAGATTTTTTTTTTGAGTAAACTATAAAATTTTTTAAAAATTTTCAAGATGTTTGTTGATTTGGTACAGGTTAATTTTAAGTTTAAAGGAAGTTTAAACAGATTTGTTATACTTTTTAAATATTATATTTGCTTAAACTATTCAAAGTTAAAGATGCAAGATGCAACGTGCTCCTATTTATTTTTTATGGGTAAATTATCAACCCCGTTGTATATTCTGAACTGGTATAGTTGAAAAAAAAGTAGAACAAATATTATTTTCGTAAGAAATAAAAAAAATTTTACAGATTTAATTATTCAAATTTGTTTTTTAAGATATAAAAAAATCAACACAAAAAATAACTTACCGGAAAATATAGATTTTCCATGCAACAAATGTTAAATTTCATAAACAAAAATTAGATGTTGTTCTTGAGGGTAAAATTTTTTTTTATTTGAGTTATTATTTGATTTGCATTTTGACAGAAAATTTATTTTAAAAAAAACGTTGAAAAGTAAAGAAAATTTTTTAAATTTGGATTATTGTTGAAGATTATGTGTGGATTAATTGGCAGAAATTGGATTGAATTGGACAGAGTTATGCAAATACGCACAATACAAAAAATGAAAACTAGGTCAAGTTTATGTTTTATTTAGTGTAAAATTTTCTGTTTCTTGAAATCGTTTTTCAAAAAATTTTAAAATGCTTGTAAAATAGGGTGAGCAATACTTGTAAAATAGTCAGCTATTTTTGATGTGTTTTGATTGTTAACCGTTAAATTGGTCAAAAACTCGTTATCTTTAAGCCAGGAGTTTAAGTGCTCACAAAAAATCCGTAACAATTCAAAAATTATTCTAAATTCAAATCTATTGAATTAAAAACTCTGAACTAGTTTTTGCTCAGATCTCACTCTCACATCTATCCCTGATATTACGAGTACCGATGTCTATATAAAAGTAGTATTTAAAATTCTGGCTACTAGTTAGTACACCAGATATCAAAAGTGATTTACTAAAAACTAGACTTCCCGAAGTCCGCTAAACATTCTACTTTTCAAAATAGGACACCAATTGTCTCCGAAGTATTTTTTTCAAGAGTTCCCTTTCGATCGGTATTGTTTTTATGCCGACGATGTTTCTGCTCAAAATTTTACTGAAAAAATTTAATTGTCGCCATTAATAAATTCCCTTTTCACTAATGAAATCCCAACAAAAATATTTGTTTTCGAAGACGGTCAAATTGGCTCTCAGAAACAAACGTATTTAATATTTAGATAGCCAACAGAATATCAAACCACATAATTTAAAACGAAAAAGTACAAATTGATAGAGCGAAAGCTGGAAAATATTCGAGTATGTCAATTTCTGGCAAACTTTTTAACATTGCCATTAATTCTTTAGATTCCCCTATTAGGTTGATTTAGTCAACCCAGACCTCGCAAGGAAAGCTTCTTTGTTTATTGAGCGTTTTACCACAAATTTGACAGTTTTGAAAACTCTTAGGATCTTCACAAACTGTCTAGTTTCATATATACGTTTACAAGTATGTGTATCAAATATCTTAACGAAAACAAAAACAAAAAATGAAAAGGCAAGAACCATTAAACTTATTGTTCTATTATGAATAGAACAAACAATAAGAGTTACATCAATAGCATCCGATCGTCAAAATTCAACCCAATTTCAACCCAAATACTAGAACACTCGGAACCAGCTCACCAACAATTGAAGGAGTGGCCGCAAAATCTCTATAAAAATTTAGTTACGTTTTATTACGAACAATTCCAAGGAGTTTCTCCCTTCTAGAATGCTGATAGCAACTCCACTATCCTGAAGGCCATAAAATTTTTTTTATAGATTTTGATGTAAGTATGCGGCCTGGAATCGTTTTGTTCAGAAATAATAGAAGCAACACATGCCTTATTGAGAATTTCTCGCAACTTCAGATAACGTTGAGAGGTTCGAGATGCTTTAAAGAATTTTTTTTTCGTCGTACCGGAATTTGAATCAGGGTAGAATCTGGTTCAGTGTGTGCATCTCTTTGTAACAAACCCCTGGTTTGCTACCATGAATGCATTCTATACATGTTTGTATGTTTGCAAAACTTGATTTAATTGCTACCATAAATGTATTTATGTATGGATATGTATACAAAACTCAGTTAAATTAATTCCGTTTATTAGATATAAAATCAAAAAAATTAAAGATTTTGGGATTATTATAATTTTTATTTTATTTCGGTTAAGTCGAATTATTCAATTTATTGTCAATCATTTTTATTGTGAATTATTGTTCCGAGTTTTAAATTTCTAGTGAACAAAATATTATAAATTTATAAAAGATAAAAAAAAATTATTTGCCTTATAGTTATGTGGAAACTAAAATTAAAGAAAAAATATTTTTTGTGCATTTCTTTATTTAATTGAATATTTAATATGTATTATTATTAAACCAACAAAAACAAAAGAAAAATTTGCAAAATTAGTTTTGTTATAAAAATTAAATTACAGTTAGTCATAATTATTGGGGTTATTTAATTGTGAAAAAAAAAATAGAATTAGAAGGAAATAACTAAACCTGTAAATTAAGTTAAAATTGAACTAGAAAATTTAGTGGACTGAACTGTTAAAATTAAAATCATTAAATTATTTAAATTTCATTTGTCATGTTTTTTTTAATTAAACGAAATTATCTTAAAAAAACTAAGTTGCAGTAAACTTGCAATTAACAGCAAACAAAAATATTAAAATACAAATACTACGAATCAAATCATATACCATATTTGGATGAAAAGTTTTTAGCCATCAACTTTTCATAATTTAAGTTTGCAGTTATTAACAAATATTTGGATTAACAAAACAAACAAAAATATTAAAATACAATATTACGAATGCAGATATACCATATTTGGATGAGAAATTCTTAACCATCAACTGTTTTATCATTTAAGTTGTTAATGTTTGCAGTTATTAACAAATATGTGGATTCAACAAAACAAAAGGATAATGCAATCACAATATTACAATAGATCAAAGTCAGATGAAAAATTATTCAACACAACAGCAAGTTAAAATTTTTTTATTATTTCATATTACATTTGAATATATATTTTCTATATCTTCTTTCAAAATTAACTAACTAGTGATAAATAAAAATAGTGTAACTTTTGATTTTTTGTCCTGATTATTATGATTTTTGAATTAAATATTATAAGGTAATGCAAAAAAATATGATATAATTCTTAGTTTTTGTGTGAGTGAAGAATTAGTGAGTTAGAATGGGAACGGTGGTAATTTAGTCGTCATACAGAAGGCAGTACAAGTGAACCGAAATCCACGACCATAAATACCTCTCCTACTGAGCTGGAGGCAACGACGACATCTAGAGGTTCACAATTTGTTTTGGTCTGTCTTAAATAAATTTTATTTTTGTTTTCGAGGTTAACATAATTACCGCGTAACATCTTGATGCACAGAAGTTAATTGCCGAAACATTGCTTGAAATTGGCGAAACTGTGTCTTTTACCTCTGCCGAGATGGGTCGAGCTCGGTATACATCAGTTGGTAGGATTTCACTCATTTCAGTTGTTCATGCTATACTTGAGGGATGACTTTGGCTTCTCAAATTGCATGGCACAACACCGGTAGGTTTTCTTGGGTAGCTAAATCTGCCACTAATGTTGCAGTTCTTAATTGAAACGCAACATTACTTTTTTCTGAATTGTGGTACCCTTCATGCTGTACTACTGGTGCTGGTACTGCTTGTGCCGTTGCCACATATTGATAAGCAGGTGGATCGATGTAAGTAAACGATGGACCATTGACTAGCATCGCTGGTCCCAGGTGTACAGGAGTTGATTTTTTCATGGGTTCCTGATAAGAATTCCAATTTCTTAAAACTGGTTCATTCCTTCTTCTGACCTCTATCAGGGCGAGAAAGAAAGGAGTTGATTCTATTATAAACTATTTTCGGGTGAACAGTGGCGTAATTGCGGTTGTGGGCCACCTCCTTGAAGTCTCCCAATCATTCAGTCCCGTCCACGTAATGTTTAATTCGGTTTATTAGTGCCTGCACAATGTGCTGTTTCTACAAAACCCGTCGTTTCTCGGGACAAGAAAATGCTAACCACTATAATCACCTCACTTTCGTCAATAAGACCCACTGCATGAGATTGATTTATTTAAATAGATGGACGCAGCACGGCCACCCCTAATTCCTCCGCCCAACTACCACTATCGAGTCGGATACCCCAGGCAGGGGTAGGCATTCATCAGAAAACCTCACTGTCTTCTAACCCTTAGAAGGGGTGATCCACAAGTAGAACAGACATTTTCGTTTGCTGTCTTTTGTTCAATTAATAAAGAAAAGATAATAAAAAGGAAGAAATATGAGTGAATTTCTTGTATCTGAAAATAAAATAAACGAAACGCCGAGACTCCAAACAAAACCAAATCCCGAAAAAATGGCGACAACAAACGACTGAGATAGATGGAAACCTCCTGTACAAAAACAAAATCCTTAATTCTAAAAACAAAATTATTATTTTAACTTCAAATTATTTAATATTTAATTAATTTAATAAATTTAGTTTATTGATTTAATTAAAAAAAAAACGTAATTAAAACATTTTTTGATGTTTCAAAAATTAATTATTTAATTATCTATTTCTAAAAAAAAAGATTTTATTTATATAATTATTTAAACCTCCCTCGAAAAAAAATTAAACATTAAGAAAAAAAGTTAAATCTAACAACGTTGCTGGATGCAGACCACGAGTTTTAGACCCCAGATCCATAATCTTCCCAAACCATCTATTGTAACGCGATAATGGTTGTCAAAAGACAATTAAAATTGTGAAGGGGGAGTTGTTTGTTTCGGTGCGTTGCACAAACACTTTAAAAAACATTAAAGACAAAAAAAAATTGATATCAAAAATATTCAATCCCAAAAAAAATTCAGAACAGTGTATTTGTATTAATGTATAACGGTTTACCGTTTTAACCGTTTTTGTTTCAGTTCCAATATTTATAACGCAACCAATGACGGTTTCTAACGGGAATACTCAAAATTTCTTTCTCTAAACTTGTTTTATTCTTTATTTTCCTTGTAGTCCCTGGGCCCACACCGATTTTATGTGATGAGTAAGGCGCCTGTCCTTGACGAGCCCGAAAACTTTTGTTCTGCGATTTTCTTCAAATAGGCCGCTTTTTTGTTCGGTAAGCTCCATAAAATGACGATTGCTTGAGATCTTGTAAATTTGCTACCACATTTTTTTTAACTGTGGGGGTTGGAAATTTATTTTAAAACAAGAGGGTAAGCTTGTCCGACCAAAATGTGTCTGCTATTGTCGAGTTCGACAACTGATATTTTGGTATGTTTGGGTTGTCGGACCAATTTTTGTCGGACAAGGTTACCCTCGTGTTCTAAATCAAATTTCCAACCCCCATAGTTAAAATAAAAAAAATTTGCATAATTCCGGGCAATCGGCATTTTTCGGAGTTTATCGAACGAAAAAGCGGCCGAATCGTGAAAAATGGCAGAACAAAAGTTTTCGGACTCGTCAAGGACAGACACCTCACGAAGTATAAAATATGTGGTAATCATCACATGAAATCGGCGTGGGCCCATGGACTATTGTTATGTTTTCTGAATTTAATAAAACACAAAACGTTTAATGAAATTAATATTTTATCAGAATTATAAATCACTACATTCACTGTATCAAAACTAGATTATATGAATAGTATTACTTTAGATCTCAAAATTTATTATTTAACTTAATCAAAATTTATTTTTTTTGGTTTAACAAAATCATTCCTAATTGTATACACCAAAAATATTTCAGGTTTTTTTTTGTATGAAATCAAAGAAAAAATTTTTATTTTCAAGCTCAAAATTATCTAACTAAAGTTGAAACTTAACTAAATATATCTAAAAAATATGACTTTATACATTTGATTTGATTTAAGTTGTGTCCACCCATCTCAGTCGTTTTAGTCGGTTATTTCACATAGACAAAAAAATGAAACCCACATAGAAAAATTATTTTAATAAACAGTCTCATTCCATTAAATCCAGACATAGGATCCTTCACAAACACACCAATTATTAATATTGCGAAAATATTTCATTTAAAACAAAGCAAAGCAGATCACCCTATTGATTATCTCAATATCAACGCACCTGCGCAGATTCAATTTACTTTACCTCGGTATCTGTTAAAAAAAAAAGATATGTTTGTTTCACTTTGAAAAGAGAAAACAAAAATATGCATTACAGTGCAACGTCATAAACAGATGCTAAACAGATGCTAGTACGAAATGAATGTATGATTATAGTGAGAACTGTTTGTGGTAGATTTTAAAAGAAAATGTTTAATGACTTTATTTTTTTTGGTCGGTACAGTATTTCATGGATAACCGTTTCGTAATAGTTTGCCAACGATCTCAATTCATATGTATAAGGGAAATGAATTATAAGGGAAATATGTATAAGGAAAATGGACTTTTCTCTTAGAAAATTCCAAAATATACTTTTGAATGGCTCAAAAAAATTCTTTATAATTCAATATCTATTCAAAATTCAAGTCTAGTGAATTAAAAGGATCGATTATCAATTTTAGATTGTTATTTTAACATGATGTGATTTTTTCTTTATTTGAACAAGATCTCCACCTAAAATAAATCGTGGACTGACCTGACATTATCTATACTTTTTAAGATTTGGGACAATTAATTAGAAAGGAAAACAAGTCGATATGGCTCGAGCTAAATTATTATATTTATTTTAGGTTCGGTGAAACCATTGGTTGGATGAAACCATCGAGAGTTGTAATTTCAAAACTAAATCAAATTGCAATAAATCGGGACTGAATGAACCAGTTTGGCACTATCTGTTATGTGTCTGAATAGAAGAAAAATTGAGGAGAAATTTGTGAAGTTTGCGGTCAGTGGACGAATAAACAAAGAAAATGTATTCTGGTTTTGAATAGTTTTTCAACTCCAAAACACCTCTTGCACAATCTGTTTGATGTTGATCTGAATATCTACAATAACACTAACATACTTTGTCAAATGTAAGTGAATCACGAAATCTTCCGTTAAATTCTAACCATAGCAACAAAACTTAGAAAAAAAGTTAACTAAAACAAATCAGTTTCAAATCGTTAAATAATTTTAATTAGTTTCGATGCAATTTTTCTTTCAGTAATTTTCTAAATTCAGGTGAGATTTTTTTTTTTTTTTGCTGCTTTTAATAAAAATAATAATGGTAATAATCGCATAGCATGCAACTATGATCTTTAAGTTAATCCAAGCTAAACAAAAAACCATAAAGTAAAAAAAACGAAGAAGAATTATGTTTATGTACAGAAATGAAAACATTTTACCTCATAATTTTATCGGTCATGATCATGATAGTACGGAAAAAAAAATTTTTCTTCTAACAACTATTTTTATTTTTTTTCTAAATTAATTTCTAATTTTATTTTTATTTTAACTTAATTCAACGTACTATTATCATAATCATGATTTTTTTTTGTTTTTAGTTGATGATGATCATAATTGTGTAACGAAATGAAAAATTAGATGAAGATCAAATGATCTTTGTTATTTATCCCGTTTTAATTTAATTTTAGTATTAACACTATTGAAACTAAAGAAAACAATGTGTGTTATTGTAATATTTTTTTTACATAACTTACAACTGGATTTAATAAATGGAGACAAAAAATACAACATTAAAACGAATGTATGCTAATTGAGTTGACAAATATAATGATTAACGTTAAGATGCAAAAATTGTTTTTATTCTAATTATAATAGTGTGAGAATATTTTTACAGACAGCTATTTACCGTACATGTTGTGAGATTGTTGAGTTTATTCATAATAAATTCATCTTGACAGTGAGAAATTTGATTAAATAAGAACATAGCTTTGACATTGCTGAAAGTTGCGAAAAGGTTAGTTAAATAAGACACACATTTTTTATATACAATTATGATCTTTATTACTCTTTTGGATTCTATTCAACAAAATTTACCTTGTAAATAGATGCTCCGTGCTCCCATATCTAAAGTCATATTATTGTAATATTCAGTTTGGGGTGTCTTGAATTCAACAATATCGGTCATCAACATCTTATTTTTTTCCTATATCTAAAAATGTTAGCTATTTATCAAAAAATATCCGTTACACAAAATAAAAATCACCTTTAAAAATTTATGTTATTTCTAAATATTTAATTTATCATAACATGCAAAATAGAAAATTACAGAACGTTAGACTCAATATGCACAAAACAATTATCGATTTGACCTTTTCATAAAAACTCCCTTTTGTGCATTATTTCTCTAACTCTTAAGAAGTCAATAATTGCAATAATATTATTTTTTTTTCCATAAAGAAATTAATTTTCCTATTTATAAATAATAAATTACAAAATTTCAATGGATACTTTTATAGTCCGTGTTACAACTTACAATATTCCGAAGTAAGATTTAAAGCGTACACTTGAAAAGTCAGATACTTTTCTTGTAACTTGATAGAAAACAGTCAACAATTTGTTTGTCCAGTGTAAATTTAATAATAAGTGCAATATGCAAACTCTCTATACCTCTTGATTTTCAAAAATACATTATTTATATTTTCATGTTCCTTTCGGTAAACAGTAGATATAAAATTGAAATCGGACAATAGAAATGACCATAACAAAAGTTTTTTTGAATAAATTAAGTGAAATTCTTTCTACAGAACGGAAAGCAAAGAAGTTAAACTTAAACGAAGGGACATGCGTAAGAATAAGACAGGAGAATTACAATGTATAAAGTATCGTACAAATACTGGAATATGAATCGGAGCGCATATTTTTCACAATTTACGTTGGATCAATTAATAGGGGTGCAGTTTTGTTACTTTTTTTTCCTTTTTTGATTTATCGTTCAGGTTCAATTTATAAACATGAATTGGTCAAACTCAAAATCATATTGTTGAATTTTAATTTTGAGAATTTTTGTAATTTAAATTATATAAAAAAGGAAAAGAAATGATATAATGAATTAAAAGGTCAGTTTGTTACATTGTATGACATATAGTTATGTATGGGAATTTTATAAAATTAATAAACGTTGTTGGATATTTATTGGTTTCATTATTCAAATTTTTATGGCGAATCCATACGATGGTTAATATTTCTTTAGTTTTCTGTTTTGTGTTGAAATTTTAGTTAAATTTAGCAAATATGGAAATGACACATCGTATAGCCCCTAAATTTAAGAAACGTTGGTTTAACTTTCAGAAATATCGATAATGTCCATATCAATAAACTGGATATATAGCAACAGCTTATATATATTTTTTGGTGGATGATTAAATTTTCAATAGACCTCACATGGAACCAGTAATATTTATTAGTGAGAGTATCGCTATTTACCGACCAAAACCCAACCACCATTCTCTGACATACCATCTCACGGAACTACCATTAAGTATAAGCAATTCTTCGTGAGACAGGCTTAAGATAAGCTCCACTTGGTTTATGCAGATGTCACGGCTCTCTGTTTTTTTTTAAGGCCAAGTGAGACGGAAAAAATCAAAAACAAAGACAAACACATGCTCAAACCAAACATAAAGATAAAGGCAAGGTGGAAGAACGTATAAGCCTAGGTTAAAAACTAAAGTAAGAGAAGGGTTGAAATCAGTAACCGCGAGACAACGATCCGCGGTAAAAGTTTAGTGCAGACCCCATTAGAATTTAGTTACCTGCCTCATGTCTGATTTTCGTATTTGGCTCCGCTGTGAAATGAACTTTGCCACTCAAAATTGCACAAGATGAATTTTCGCATATGGCTCAGCTAGAATTGACTAAACCATCCTCATCTTGTGCTTCATCTCCACTACATTCGGTTCCAAAGAAGGATCAAACTTATTGGAGACCTTGGGGGCACTATCGACGTCTGAGTGATGGTACTATCCCAGACCTATACCCCATACCACATATACAGGATTTTTCCATGCATCTCGACGGATGCACTATATTTTCCAAACAAAATCGATCTTGTCTGGGTTTACCACCAAATACCAGTTGCTGCGGAAGATATTCACTAATTGCGATAACTATTCCGTTTGGTCTCTTCGAGTGCCGTAGAATGCCTTTTGGTCTGAGAAACGAGGCTCAGACTTCGTATTTGGGTATATCGACGATGTTCTGGTGACAAGTAATTGCCCACATGAACACCAAAATCACTTACGCATTCTTTTCAAAAGATTATCTGATTTCGATATTAAAATCAAAATTTCTAAATGCGTATTTGACGTTCCTTCTCTTGATTTTCTGAGCCATGAAATCACAAAGGATGGCATAAAGCTATCTCTAGATCGAATCATGGCCATACAAGATTTTCCACAGCCAACTTCAGTTCGCCAAGTCCTGGGAATGGTAAACTATTACCATAGATTTATACCCCACCTAGCCGAGCTAATTGCTCCACTACATGGCTATCTCGCTAAACTAGCCAAAGATAACAAAAAAGTCAGCATTTGTCTGGCCCCTCCAATGCAGTACAGTCATTGATACTCTTGGCTCATCCGTTACAAAAGGCAAGCTTTTGTTTCAAAACGGATGCTTCAGGTACTGCAACAGGAGTAGTATTAGAACAATTAAACATATGAAGTTGGCAGCCTCTAGGATTTTTCTCCCGAACACTCTCGTCCGCCGACAAAAACCTTTTTCAAGCTATTAAACACTTCCGTTACTTCATAAAAGGTTGTTCACTGTGTCGTCGTTTGTTCAATGTGTTCACAGACCATAATCTTCTAGTCACATTAATTGCATCAAAAACAGAAAGAAGTCCCCGTCAAGCTCGTCATATTGATTTCATTTCCCAGTTTACAACTGATATTCGACACATCACTGGCACGAATAATGTAGTGGCAGATGCTGTTTCACGAACTGGGGAAATCACTATCAATTTTACTGGATTAGATGCCGATAAACTCGTCATACTTCAAGAGATCGATACAGAATTCCAACATTTAATTCAAAATCTATATGTTGTAGTTCTAAATCTCTAAAAAAAACTACACAGACAACCGTTTTGATGTGAGACCTCGACAAACATATTTCGTCCCTAAGAAGATTAACATTCGATTTTTTGCGTGGTCTTTCCCACCTCGGCATTAAAGTATCTCGGAAGATGCTCTCTAAACGTTAGTTATGGCCTTCAATGAATTTTGATGTTGGATTTTGGTCTAAGATATGCTTATCAAGTCTGCAAAGATGAAGGTTCAACGATACACTCCTTCAGAATACAGTCAGATACCGGTACCGTGGGTCAAATTCGAGCATATTCACGTTGATTTGGAGTGTCTTTTACCTCGATCTCATGGATATCCGTACATCATGACTACAATTGATCGTTTCACTCGGTGGCTGGAAGCAATACCTTTGGTGGATGGAACAGCTGAGACTGTAGCAAAAGCTTTTTTAACAAATCATGTTTCAAGGTTTGGTGTGATGTTAAACATTACTTCTGATCGCACAGCAAATTTCGAATCAAAGTTATTTCGGGAACTTATGAACATCATGGGTTCTCATAAAATAAGGACTACGGCTTACAATCCCAAGGCCAACGCAATCGTAGAAAGATTCCATCGACAGCTTAAATCTTCTTTTGAATCTCATGGTAATACTAAATTGGATTGACCAATTGGATTGACACAATCCCCATCGTCATGCTAAGCATTTGATCTTCGATAAAATCTGATCTAGGGTATATTCCTGTGGATCTTGTCTACGGACAAAGTCTGAAGATTTCAAGAGAAATATTTATACATCCTGAAGATGCTCGGAGGCACCAATGTAGTGTTTCTGCTAATTGTAGCGGTGCTGTTACTCATGCACTCCGTACTGCAGCGTTAATCTTGTATTTTAAGGTGGTTTTAAACTTATTTTAAAACAATATATTTACAATAAAATACGTTTCTTTACAATAAAAATATAAATGATTTTATTTATATAATTAAAAATACAATAAATTATTTTAAAATTTTAACACAACAGATTGATTTTAAATTTAATTAAATTACAATTGTTTTGATCGAACTTTAAAAACAGAATGATAAAGTTTTCTTTCTCTTCATCTTCAAACATCAGTTTCCGGGAACATGTTAATTTATTTTACTAGTGTACTAAGGTACGCAGTGTTGTTTGTTTGTGGGACGTGATTATAAAACCAAAGTCCCCCATCGAGTCCCATCCCAAAATGGATGCGATCTTTAATTCCACAAGATACCCGGAAGGATGCCCAGACTAATATTTGCGTTTCAAAAGATCTTTTGGAATGCGATTATGTTTTCGTCCGAGTGGATAAGGTAAGACCAAGTTTATCACCACTAGAGATGTTAAAATACGGTATTTTATTTTTTTTGTATAATACAGCGTATTATACATTGTATAATACAAAATAAAATACCGTATATTCTGTACAAAAGTGCAATAGCCGACATACAGTGTTAGTGATATAACAACAAAAATTACTTCCATCACCATTTTCAATCACAACTAATTCATTTCCTTCTAAATAACTGCCCCGACATTTGAATTTCTTATCGTTATCTTTATTTATATTTCTTAAACCAATGCTAAGAAGATCTATTTATTCATGTGATTCTGCTTGGTTTCAATATTAATCACTTTCATTCGCGCCGAGTTATTGTATTTATGTTTTTATTTAAATTGAAAACTTAATCATTTCCCATCGGTAAACTGTTGAAGATTTAAATTATGATTTTTCACATAAACAAGATTACGCCTCTTTGACTTGTAAGACAAATACTTCTTGCAGTATGAGTTAGGCTGCAGATTGAAAAAGATTTTTCTGTTACAGTGGAATATGCGAAACGATGCAACATTCCGAAGAGCCACAAACTCTTTGCCACTAAGTTAAACAATCAATATAGCTGCCATTGGTTTCAAAATGTGAGTTTTGAGATTTGGGTGTTTTAGTTAATCAATTTGAATGTATAGAAAGAGGACTACTCAAAGATGTAAAATTGAATGACAGTCCATAGCTCATAATGAGTGGAACGGAATGAGTTCATGGCTCATAATTTTGATTTGTAGCATAAAAAAAATTCCCTATAACGGTGAACAGTAATGAAGCAGCATTCGATGTTTGAAATTTATGTTCTGTTGATATTACAACAATTTTGTTGCCATAGAAATTTGCGAATCACTAACAATGCTTTTCTACTGTTAGTAACAAGGGGCAATAACTCATTAATTTCTTCTGTGTCGTTCATATATTCAAGAACCAGTAGTATATATTTTTGCAGTTATAAATTCTTCAAGTAATTCACGCGAAATCTCAATAAAATTGCAGATTACTGATTCGCGCGCCACCACAATAGAAAAAAATTTTATAATAAAATACCTTGTATTTACTACGTTTTGGACAATACGGTATTTCACGTATAATACCGCGTATTATACAATAGTATTAAACACTTTTACATCACTAATCACCACCATATGAGAGTCCATTTAAAGTTATCAGACGATTCCGGAAAAGTTTTATAATTGAAATCAAATGATAAAACAAGATGATTTCATTTAACAGACTGAAACCAGTGTACATGACCGACACAATTCAACGTGTATCTCATCTCCGACAAGTAACTTTTCAGCTAGGTACACGACACTCTAACAGTACAGCCAGGAACAAAGTTAGATGTTAACTCATCTTCTTTTGTTTTTTATAAAGGAAGGAAGAAGGTAGTGTTGTAGGAACCATATTTCTGTTCAATACAATCCAATAGAACTAAAATAAAATACAAATCAAATTTTATTTCTGAAACAAAGTATAAATATTGTCAACACTAAACATACATTATTATAGCAATTTTGTATTTCAGACAAAACAAAATTAGTACCGCTTTATTATTACCGTTTTTATTTACCGTTTACACCAGGGATCACTATTAACTTCCTTGCAAAAGTCGCGGCAGCAATTTTGCCTGTTTGACTGTATGACACGTTTCAATCTTCATAAAATATCTCTCGTTGGTAATTTCTTTGTGCTTTGAGGCATTTCGTTCGTTTGCATATCCGTTCGGACTCTGCTACGTCACAAGCTCTAGTAATTTAACCAAATAGCTGAGTGAGATTCGTTTCGGCTATTTCTGCTAAGCAATTTTCTCCGACATCATATGTGAAAGAACATACTCTCATCGAATATCTTCCCTTTCCAACCAATTTGTTTTCTACTATGTCCGTTCAAGATAACAGGGTTTCACAAACAATCACAAGGGATCACAAACAATAAGTTAAACTCTAATGGTGCTATTATGACGATGAATATTATTCTCATGAGAATAGGTATTTATACTCATCCTCACCATGCAAGTACCGATGAGAATGTATTCCCATTATCACTGGAAGATTCTCACGCGTTGTCATGACTTCATGACAACGATGTTCTTACTCATGTGAGAAAAATTTTACATTCTCTCTGTTATTCTCACCTCTCGACATGCGGTGCATATGTAAATTGGATTCTCACGCCTTTGAGATTTCGATTAATTTCAGTTCGCGCTCGTATCTAGATACTTGAATCTGTTTTTTAAAACTTTTGTGTTTTGTTTTTGAAAATTTTAAACTAAACTCTTGATGCGTTGGTCGAAAATAATGCAAATTCCGCTGGTTGTTATGGAGAGGAACTGAAATAAAAATACCGATGCAGAATGCAGACCTACCAAAAGAACTCAAAAAGGTAACAATACTGGTAGTGCTGTATATATTGAAAAGCCGTGTAGATTTATGACCAATTGATCATTTTTGTATATTGAAATATAAGTTGGTGCCATCGAATTTTGATTTCGGTAAGCATTGAATTTTGAAATCGGTGAGTAATAATCCAGTGTATCCACTCTAGTGACTTCTGGTAACTTCTGTATTGCCATTCAACTTCTCCATTCTCCGTAACAAAAACTCTGTTTGCTCTTTTTGGATTTATTTTGCTTGCAATGTAGCGTTTTGTGTTGCAATTCGCCGGGTTTTAAAACACCATCCGCTTATGAATTAACTAAGGAGCAGGTATACATAATATTTGTGATTACCGCATGCAAGAATTTTAAACCATACCACACTGTTTTAAACAGATTTCTGTTTATATCTAGGATTTCAAGAACAACAACATCATCAACGCATAGCCTTTGGCCCTGAAAAATCTCTAATTAAATTTATCTATTTGCTCATTATCATATAAAAATAGTTATTCAAAGAAAAAATGTTAAAAAAATATTGCGACACATGCATAGGCTAACTTCACCACAGCTCTGGCAACAAAATGTTCTGGATATAAAGTGAGCTAAAATCCAACAAATACTTTAATTTATGGCTACCCAATGTTATAGATTTTGCGTAGTTCTAATTATAAAAAAAATTGAGGAAGCTGTAGTATCCCATAAAATATAAATACTACTGGACGAGAAAAATTAATTAAAAAAATTTTTTTACCGGAAGTGACAGACTGAAAGTTGGAATGCAGAACTGTTACAAATAATACTCTTAGCATATGTACAAAGTTTAATCAAAATCAATTATCAGTAACTCATGTTACTGAATTTTCAAACAAACAGGTGTTCGGGTGGCCCTCACCACTTATACCAATATTGTCCAAAAACTAATCAGTTCTTTGTCAGTTAAGTTTCCATCTTTTTTCAAAGTGTCATTAAAATTGATTAATTAATGAAGATTGTATGCTCCTAACAAACTTTAAAAACAAAGTGTAAAAAGTCAATAGTTGTATGGTAGACCCTCTGCCACTTTGATCAATGTATCCCAAAATATGATAATTATCTTCTCACACTAATTGGAACCTTTTTCATAAGTTTTATCATATTCCCTTCATTATTGTAGGCGATAGTGTGCATAAAGACACTGAAAAAATTCAAAATTGTGGTGAAGTAAAAAACATTCGGAGCGTTACATTCTAAGAAATATGAATATATAAATCGCTACAATAGCTACAATTCTATTCTAGATATTCTCGAGTTGCTCAACTTTTTACTAGACTCGTGATATTAAAAATAAAGCTTTTCACAGTCAATAAAACAAGATTTTTATTTTTATTTTGCAGCGTTTCAAATCACAGACAGCTGTAACTTGTAAGGAGGTTTTAAAAAATTAAGTGTTCAATTCTTTAAATTAGCCGAACTAAATAGTTTGATATTTTAAAAGGACAAAAGAATTTTGTAAATTTTTATTAGTATGTCAAACAAAGAAATTGATTTTGAATCGTTGAAGATTAATTCGAACAACAATTTGGCCAATGAAGGTGCAAGCAATGCAGGAATTCACAGCAATCTGCTAGACCATTCAACATGGTTTGATTGGGACCATTATCAATTATTTAAGCTGAATAAATCTTACAACGTTGTTTCTCATCAGTTATAATCATATTTTCATATTTTTTCTCTTTCATATTTTTGTTTAAAATAAAATTTGTTGCATTGCTTTTCACAATGACTAAAGCCCAGGTATTAAGTAACATAAATACTCGTTTCATCGATAGAGCAATAGCGTGCAATGATCAAGGAATATTCCATTACTAAGACTGAGAGTGGGGAGACAGAATACAGTCATCCACCCGCATCCCAAAGATTTCACCTTCGCGGGTGATATCTCACTGCTATGGGCAGTTGTATATGTTATATCTCACGTTAACTCGTGTGCCAAATGCAAGGACTAAAGTAGGCCGAAGATCAAGAAAAAAAATTACAAATCAATGAAAACTAATATTATAAACTCATTCGACAAATCAATATTAAAAAAGATTCTGGCATTTATTTCAACATGTGACAAAAAAAACTCTTATAATTTCTATTACATATTAGAAAGGTAACGCAAAAAATTCGTTACCGTTTCTTTTAATATAGTTTGATAAAAATTGCATTATTGAAGTATAAGTCCAGAGATTAAAATTTCACACAAATTCATACCCAAAATTTGTGTTTCTGTACATTTTACATCTTGCAGCTTTTTGCAAATAAATTTTGCGTAGCTAAATCTTTTTTAAAAATTAAAATTATCTCACCAAACGCAACAATGTAACACAAAACAAAAAAAACTAAATAATTATTTATTCATATAAAAAAAATATGTTTTTTAACAGTTTAACGGACATATACCAATTATTTCGCTTATACATTTGATTTGAATAGAAAATCGTTTCCAAAAACACATTTCTTCGTTTTCTGTCAATAAAATCAAAAGAGGATCTTAAGATTTATACGATCTTTTTTTATAGAGTATCTTAACTATTGTAGATCATTCCAGATATGTTTTCGTTAAATTTTTTTCCCTTACATAAAAAAAGCTTTCACTATTTAAAATAATAAGATATAAATTCAAAACAGCGTAAAATCCAATTGTCGATTCGACAATGTTTTCAAAATATTAATAATAAAAAATGCAACATTTTCTTTTATTGTTATCTGATTTTCGGTTTTTTTAACAAATAAATTAAAAAAAAATCTCCCTTAAAAAATTCACCACCGAGAAATCACAAAATAAAAAAAAATTTATTTGTTAATTCGAAAATTCAAACAAATTTTTACAAGAAAAACTAATTTTTAAGGATTTCCAATTTTTTACCATAATTTTTCCTAATTTCACGCCTTTTGTTGAAATAAATATTATTAAAAAAAATATAATAAGAAAAGATTCTTGTGTACATATAAAATTGAATATAGCACAAAGAAACTTAAAATACTTTGACCTTCTAATCTTATAACGCTTGAATGCATCAATGTTTTTTTTTGCTGTCGGAAATTTATTTAAAATAAAATTGTCAACTTAATTTTTTTTTGGTTTTTTTAACCGAAGGAATATTTATAGTGACCGTTATTGGGAATATCGATGATAATTTTCCCTCCAGAAATAAATCAATATTTATGTTTTTTACTACTTGACGTTTCGTTATTCAAGGGGAGTTGGATCAAAGAATCAGAGAGCAGGAATTATAATTTTTTTTTCAATTAATTGAGAAATCATTATATTAAAGTTGTGACAGTTGCAGTCAATCATTTGTAAGATCCTAAACAGTATTATTAATGATTTTAACTTATTGCAACAGGAAATGTCAAGCTAT
>OY856188.1:96851162-96921555 GCA_963693315.1 Diogma glabrata | reverse complement strand
AAACATGACAGCAATATGGGGCAAATAAAGGACTTGAAGATTAGCAAAATTTGCTCGGGATTGAAATACTTTTTACATCGACTCGAAATCCTAATTTTTGCATTGCAGATTTAGCGAGGTTGAACACATGTTTATTCCATTTCAGGTTATTTTAAATATCCACTCTAAGAAATTTAACTGATTCAACCTCACGTAGTTCCTCATGGTTTATCTTAATATGGAAATTTTTATGTCGATCTGTTCGTGAAAGACGGCAAAGTTTGGTTTTGGTTAGGTTAAATGAAACAAGATTACGATCATCCCATTCCATAATACGATCCAGGTCTTTGTTGATAGAATCAATTAGCAGCTCTCTATCAGTGGTAACTGCAGTATGAGATTAAAATTCGGAGATGCATGTGATGCATGCAATGTGCTGCCATCAGCAAAACTATGGATCGGGTGCACTGTGGAAATAAGTGAATCATTAATGTATAGAAGAAACAAGATTGGTGTGAGTGCCGAACCTTGGGGAACCCCATCATTGGTTGTGAAAATATTGGATGTGATACCATCTAAATTAAGATGAAATTGGCGATCTGTAAGAAAACTATGAACCCATGAGACAGTAAGATGGTCTATGCCATAAGATTTTAATTAAGCAATGAGATTTTTATGCCACACTTTATCAAATTCGTTAGATATGTCAAGTGAAATACTGAATGTTTCACCATGGTTTTCCAGCGATTTGTTCAGAGATGGGATACGTAGGCTAACAGATCACCTATTGCATGACTTCTACGAAAACCATACTGCTTATCATCTATAATTCGCGACATTTCCAAATAATCTATTAAATTGTAGTTAACATATTTTTCAATGTTTTAGCCAAAACCGACAGAATTGCAATTGATCTATAATTGTTAGGGTCTGTCTTACTGCCTTTCTTTGATATGGGTTGAACGCTGGCCAGCTTCCAAGATCGGGAAATATTCCGGTTTTATAAGATAAATAGAAATTTTTTGTTAAAATTGGAGCTAGTTGTCTAGCAAAGGTTTTAAGAATGAGGAGTGGAATGCTGTCGGGGCCAGCAGATTTGTTGATATTGATAGAAAGAAGCATTTTCCGTACAATATTGCAACGAAAAATAATTGGTTTCATTTTCGTTACAACTGCGGAAAAGAGTGTGGGAGAATAGGGAGGTTCAAATATGTTTGAGTTTTCTGCGAAAATACGACCCAAAAGATCCGCCTTCTCTTTTGAGTCGCTGACGGGAATGTCATTCAGAACCAAGGTTGGAAGTAAAATTGGAAAGAAACTACGTGAGCCAGATAGGTGCTTGGCAAATTTCTTTGTTTTCTTCTGGATAAACGCGTCTTTGTCCAAGTCTATTCTGTATTTACTAATATTTCTGGCTTTCTTAAAATCTAATCTTTCTATTATTGACTGTTTCTTGCAGAGCAATGATATCCATCCCATACTATTTAGGCTCTGTTTCGACTTATTAGAGCATCAGCAGCGCTCAAGTTCGCACGTTCCGATTCCGTCCGTCTTTTTTGTCGTCTAGGTTAAATTCTGTATTTTTGTCCAGGTCTGTTATTCTCTTTCTGATTTCCAAATTTAACAAATTCTTTCCGGGGTTAGGGTGTTAACCTAGGACACAACCCATATTTTCGTGAACGGGTTCGGTTCCAGGTCATCATCTTTTTTGCACGTTCATATAGCAAGCCGCTTGATTCAAAACAGACGCCCGCTCCAAGCGGCCTCTAGCATGGAGAACAGATACATTGGTCGCATTGGTTTTATTGCGCCAATTCGTCATCGTGTAGCGTCATTAACTAAGTTAAGCAATTTTTACTCTGCTTGTCTCCGATACAACAACTTAATTCAAACTCTACGGCAACATTACAGTATCTCAAAATCGAAAATCTGCTTAAAATATGAATTTAAGATCAAAATGCACGAAATATTCTACTTAATCAGTTAATAATTATTGAAAGGAAGAAAAATTTACGAAAAAAATAACAATTAAGCACCTATCTCATCGTTTTGTACGACACCCATACCCCGTTTAACGTTGATTTGAATAACGTTAAGGAATTTTGGAACGTATCCTTGACGTTAAACGGGGTATTACTGTATATATATATATATATATATATATATATATATATATATATATATATATATATATATATATATATATATTTAATATATATATATATATATATATATATATATATATATATATATATATATATATATATATATATATAATATATATATATATATATATATTTATATAAATATATATACATATACATATCCAGATATATATATATATATATATGTTTGGGTGATAAATGTTTAGGTGTATAGTTGAAATTGTTTATAAAACTTTTGTGTCAAACTAGCTATTTCAGAATATGGTGAAGCATGCGGATGCATTGACAAATGACAAATTTCAATATGATATGATCACACAATCAAAGTAAAACTTAAAAATATCAAAATATAAAAAAATTCTAGTCCCTGAGCCCACACCGATTTCATGTGATGATTACCACATATTTTATACTTCGTGAGGCACCTGTCCTCGACGAGCCCGAAAGCTTTGGTTCTGCAATTTTCCGCAAATCGACCGCTTTTTCGTTCGGCAAGCTCCAAGCTCCAATCGCGTCTTGTTACTTCGCGACAGTCGCGATTTTAAAACAATCCTGCCGGTTTGGTACTGGACAAGGAACCAAATAAAAAATCGTTGTGGCTGAGAGCTTCAGGATTTTCTGGTTTCACTGGCATATATGTCAATGGTCTTGAATTCACTATCATTTTGACGTCCATTAGATACCCAGAGTTACTCTTCAAGTTTAATTTAATCGAAGGTACGAGTTACTCCCTAGCACCACCTAGATGCGATGATAACGTTGGATCTAATTTCTATTTGATCTTTAAGAATTTATGACGTAACTTGTCTTGTTTGATCTCTGCGATTGTTTTACGTAGTTCGTGTTCAAAACCATGAAAATTCGTCACATTATCACAACGGATTTCGAGAGGAACCACCACGTCGCGACATAAAACCATTGTAGACACAATATGAACAAATCTTTCGAAAGAGTATAAGCGATTTTGATATGGATTGCTCAAACAGTCATACATGTAAATAAAGTTCCATAATGTTTTTCATAACGACGTCCAACTAAAACTTCAATCGAACCAAAAAAATCCACCCCCACATAAGAAAATGGACGAGTGAATGTTGATAGCCGAGCTGTTGATTAATCCCCCATTTCTGGGGGACACGGTCTGCAAAGTCGTTTTTTCATGTTGGCAATTTGATTTCACTGAGTTTATTATCATTCGCAGTTGATGGATTTTTGACGTACCTCATTGACGACAGTCTCAGAGTTTTGATGCAAATACTTCTCATGGAAGCCATTTAAATTTAAAAACATAATTCGATTTTCTCTTGCGGAAGAATGTATGGACGCCTTTGAAATTCATCGATTCCTCTCATTGCATCAATTTGGCCACGAACACGTAGTCACTCCATTTCCTTATCAAAATAAGGTGATAGCTGCCGAATTTTGTTCGTTCGATCAATTGGTTTATTTAGCTCATCTCGAAGCTGTATGATTTCCGAACTAAAGTGTTCACATTGTGCTACAAGGAACAAAAACATTTCTAAATAAACAATCTCATGATAGAATATTTTCATAACATGCTGGACTTTACGCTCTTCATCAGTCTCTATCTTGTCATTGCACCCACCACACGGACATTTACATGATATGCATCACAAAATATGTGCGATTGAGTGGACACCTCTTGATCACCCGAAATCTTTGACGAGTAACATTGATCAATTTGGATGTTTGGCAATTGGTCAAGTAAACTAATAGAAGCATTCCGCTTTCTATGTTGATTATCACTTTTTGACTCGTCCCATTCGATGCTACTTCTACAAATTTCTTAAGCAACATTTTTGGGTACACTATAGGAAAAAATCAATTAATCCGAGTGGGTCATAGACCGACATCAAGATCGTTACACCTCACGCTTTGTTGGCTTTCGGTTACCGTTAACAATGTTCTGTGAAAATTTCTCGTAATTCCCAATTACGTAAATTTGTCAAGATTTGGTAACCACCACATTCCCAACACTTTTTCTATATATGGACCATCATCAAGGTTCAGATTTCGTTGCGATTGCTTCGACGATTCACTGAGCGAGTCTAAAACAATCTTTGAATTCGAAACCCAATTGCGAATTTTGAAATTTGCTTGTTGGTGAATCCATTTGACTTTATTTGCCACCGATCGTGCTTTATCTTCCGTCGAAAAGCAGAAAGCTATTCAAATAATTGTCAAAATATTGTCGTTCGATTAAAACCTTGACCGCATGAGGTTTTGACTTTTGGAATTGCGCGCATGTTTGTTTTTAATGAATTGAGCGGTAGATGGGGAGCACGCAACACCAAATGTCATGACATTTATTTGGTAGTCGTTGGGTTTTTTGGTTGATTTTTCGTCCCTCCATAAAAAACGTTGGCATTCATGATCATATGCAGTAATCAATACATGATGGTACAGTTTACGAATGTCTCCAACAACAGCGAACTTTCCGACTCGAAAATTATACAACACGATGGGCAATGAACAAAATTTGGTGGAACCCTTAAACCAAATGGAATTCAGCGATATACCACCAGCCTTTGCCGTGGCGTCCCAGACCAGACGAAATTTGCCGGACTTATCTTATTTGGATTGTTTACCGCAAAAATTGGTAAGTACCACGATCGTTGAGTACGAATTAATTACTTGTCGGTCAATTTTTTTACGTAATTCTGTTCGACATAATGTGCAATTTGTTTTTTAATATTTGCTGCGAAGATTTCGTCGTGGTTCATCTTTTGTTCCAGACACTTTAAACGTTTGAGAGCCATATCGTAACTGTCTGGCAAACGGATGTTATTATAACGAAACAACAAACCTATTTCGTATCGATCACCAACCCTTTTCGCCAATCCATTTTTCTATTATTTGAAATGCAAGTTCGTCATCCTTGGACATCAAACCTTTAATGTTGGTTGTGTCGATGTTTTTCAATATTGATTATTAGTATTATGCGGATCACTTCCGGATAATCCATAGGACGACATACCACTCAGCCGATTCTTATTTGACTTTTCCTCTCAAATGTTCAGAGTTGCGCTCAACGTGATTCCCGTGGTTTATTCATATCGTAGGTACACAATGAAATGTTTTGGAAGTGCATGCAACCTAAAGCGATTGTTTCGGAAGTACATAATTGATTTTGTAAATTTTATCGATATTATACTTTTTCGAGTTCTCTGAACCAGAACTTGTTACACTGGTTCGTAGAGAGTTTTTCTCAATTCGTGAATGATTTGATGTCCATTTTAAGCATAAATCTTCTTTGACCCCAGATAATTCAAGCTTATTTGCAATATCTTCTTCCCTCAAAGACACCGAAGATCCGTCATCTAAGAATGCCGAAACATCGACACTCATGTCACCGTTGTACAATGTTACTAGTAATGATGAAGTCTTCAACGATGATGAAGTTTCAACTTAGAAATATCACCGCCTTGGTGGCGTAGTGGTTAAACGTGTCTGCCAAAGGAATTGAGCTCGTTGTTGGCACTGATGAGGTTCGAGTTCGAATCCCAACCGAAACACGTAAAAGAGAAAACAGGGTTTTTTCTGAGATATTTTCAACCATACCTTTGAATTGGAAAAATTCTAATTAATTCCTTAGTTATACTTGAGTTTAATTGCTCACAAAATCCTGAATAAATGAAATTCCCCAAAGTGTTGGCAAATATGCAAGCGCGCATATATGACAATAATTGACCAAGTGTCGATCATTGATTTTCGAATTGATTGGAAACAATCAATAAAGATACGATACACTCGTGACTTAGAATGTTGACTATAATAGAAATATTACACATTCTATGAATTCACACAATAGCACTGTCAAGAAAAATTCAATGCAAAAAAATATTCATTTACTAGTAACATTCGTAACATAATCGATTTTTGTGAGACGTCATGTGAACAAACGCTTTGACTCGTTGTAGGTTGATTATTGCTTGATGAAGTCGTTGATTTTGCATTGGAGGGCGTTTTAATTTTGTGCACCAATAAATGGTGCCGACTTAGACCATTTGGAACATCACATTTTTAGTGCTCATCTTTATCAAAATCAGATTTGAAGTGTTGCTTGAGACATTTGCGACATAACCTGTTTTTAACGACAACGTCCCAAAGACAATTCACCAGCATATTTTTAAACTGATCACAATTGGCCTTTTCTTAATCAGGTGATCTGGATTTTGATAAAACATGTTATCGACCGTGTTTATTGAGTGCACAAATCCTTTATTTCGATTTCGTTCACGATTACTTAGTTTTTTTACGTTAATAACCTGGCTAACATCTTCGGATAAATACCCGATATAATTACTAAGAGCTGCCAAATTTATATCTTCACTTTATCGACGTTTGTAACGCGACCAATCAATTTTAATATCGAGTGGCAAACGATACAAAATGTTAAAATTTAACAACCGCATAACTGTTTTATATGACGAAGCGATTCCGTTGTTCCGCAGATACCATTGTTCATCACCATTGATATTGTATATTTCGAATGTTTGTTTGGCGATGCGAAACCCTATTTACGTCTGCCGTATCTACAATGGTATTAACTGGATGCTGGAAGAATCGTTGAGCTCTGTCTTAATACCTTGAGCTGTACCATGTTTTCACCATCAGACTGATTTAAGTATTCTTTCCATATTCACATTTCCAAACTTTCTATTTTTTTAATTTCTTTTCTTAACAATGTCCACGTTTCACATTCAAACTTTTTAACATTTTTTTTAGAGTCATGTCTGTACCTTTTCCATTTCCTTTAGATGTTTCAACATACTACTGAGTTTTTTTCGATTCACCGTAAAGAACACCATATCGTCTGCAAATCGAACACTGGTAACGTTTCTTCCTCCTATACTTAGTTCTTTATCTGTTACATAGCATTCCTGCATCATATCGTCCAAATATACATGGTAAAAGTGCTGAAGATTTACAATATCTTGCGTTTAAATTAAAACAAACATAAAAGCATTTATGTGTGCTAAAAGTCAGTCAATAGTATTTTAACATTTTCTCAGTTAATTCCTTTATTGCATCACACAATAGCAATTAGTAATACATGTTTCTGTCTACATAAATGATGAAAGTTTTTGTTTTGTTTGTTTTGAAGCTCATAGTATTATATGTAGATATAATACGGTTGTTTAAATTTAGGGAAGGTAAGATTATTGTCTGTAGTTGTAGAGAAATTGTTTATTGAGATGATATATGGAAATGGTTTTACTTGCAAGTTATGATGAAAAATTGTTTAATAAATCATATGGTGAATAAAATGGAAATGAAAAATAAATACAACAAAATCTAAGTACAAAAAGTTAAACAAGTTTACAATGTGAATCAAAGAAGTGGATCATCATAATATTCGTACATTACTGTAAGCTTTCTTTGTTTTTTTATTTTAATTTATATAATTTTTGTCGATTTTTTCTTGTAAAATTATTTACTTTTTTTTGTAATCAACAATAAATTTTTTGATAATGACTTTTTTTTTATAAAATAAGATATCTCCCAATCCGAAAGAATCAGTTGATTTCTATATAAAAAGTCCAACTCTTTTAAAGTTTACATTAACGTGTTCCATAACCGTTTCTGTGAAAAAAAATGTTGATTGCAGGCTAATCCAAATTATATTTGAAAAATCGCCAGTCTACATTTATCTACAACTTTTAGTTTATTATGTGAAGATCTTTTGAAGAACTATCACCTTTTCGAACACAATTTCTGACATCCAATTCATATTCATCCCTTACATTTTTGTTTACCCACCAATAACTTATTTTTGCAACAAATGATATGGTAAAACGACGGTCCCCCTTTCGTCGAAGTTGTTTTCTAAAACAAACACGCAAACATACAATAAAGACTACAAAAATTGTTATATTTCTAATAAATGAAAATGTTGAAATTTGTTTGTTTTCTTTATAAAAAAAACTATTATCAGTTTAAATATTAATACACCAAAACTTAAAAAACAATACCACAAACACTTAAGCTTTAATAATTTCAAAAATAACTAAATTTGAAAACTCAGTTTATCAAAATAATATACATTAAACACTTGCGGCAGTATATAACTACTGATAACAATTTTACTTTTTTGAATCGAATTTGCATAATATCTAATAGCTTATTTATAGCTAGAATTTTCTATCTCTCGTATCTTTTATATATACCTTGGTCATTCTTACGCTCAATACAAAACTAAGTGTTGAACAACCGTAATTCATTATGACGCAACATATATTCTTTCATAATACTTGCATAACCCAGTTTTTATTATTGATACAATATCAACTTCAAAAAGTTCATACCAAGGCGCTACTTGTTATACTTCCAAGAGTGCAATAAATTTTATTATTTTATTTTTTTTTCGAGGTTTGTAATGATTCTAAATTGATCCGCGCGAGGCCTGTGTACAGAGTTCATGACAAATGTTTTTTTCGAAAATGGGGGATTAGCCGCTCGTCCGATCCAAATTTTCATTAATGGGTCCGAGCTGATTTTAAAGTTTTCAGAAAAACTTTTTCACACGTTTATATAGCAAGCATCTTGATTCAAGACAGACGCCCATTCCAAAAAACGCACGAAGAATATTTTAATTTTCATCAGCAACATCCATCAATCTTTCGACCATACCGATATAATTATTACTAAACAAAAAACTATCCCAATTATATAAATTTCACTAAATAAAGGATAAACATATTTTTATAATGAAATTTTATCCCCAATTAAGAATTTTAAACAAAAAACTATTTTCTTTTCTAATATTAATCTTTTCTTATATTATAAAAAAGGATGAGGACTAAAATCAAAAGGATAACAAAAAGGATAAAGGTGTTTAATATATACATTATATGTGAAGAGTTAGAAATGAAAACAAAAAATGAGATTTATAGTTTTCTTTGCAGCATATAGCATAAACTATTTTTTGGTCAAGAAAAAGTTTTTTAGTGAAAACAAATATTTAGTACAAAAATAATATAGACAAGAGATGACAAATATTTATATTAAATGACCATTACAATATTATATTCTAAGATAACAATGCATTTGTGATTTGGTTATTGCTTTTGTTTCGCTGGAATTACAATATAGAAATGGGAAATTATTGATATTTTTTTTGTTAGAACAAATATGCAGAATAGAAACAGAAAAGGGTGTATATTATGTAATAATGGCTGTTATAATAGTTATAAAAACCCAAACCAACGTTAAAAATCCCAAACCAAAAAATATTCTAATTTAATCTACAAAGATATCAATCACAAAATAATTTTTGCGTACATGAACAAACCAAACATTATAATAAAATAATCATAATAATCACTTCAATCATGTAATGGAGGGATGGGTTTGGAAAATCTGGTTTTAATCAGATTGAAGGGATGTTGTAATAAATATATTAATTTCAATGTTAAATATAATCATAAATAGGTGAGTTGATTGATGCTGGTTTTTTTTTGGCTTTGTTTTTACCAACTGATTTTATTTGGGGTAGGTTTTTTTAAATAAAATTTATATACCTCGAAATGGACTTTTGATCATGCCTTGATCTTTGACCGTATAAAGGATTAGATCTGTACCGTTGCGACCTTTTGATTTACTTTCTGATTTTCAATAAATTCAATTTTTTGTTATATTTTTCTTAGAAGTCATTAATATTATTTTGTGCAAGCTCTTTGAGGTTCTGAATTCCTGTTTTTTTTAATAAATCTAGCTTATGAAAATCAACCAAACTCACATATACTGAACACCAAAGCGAACACGTAACGAAATAAGTTTTGGTCAAGTAACAAAGCTATAATTTAGTCGTTTGTTTTATCGATGTACAAACAGTGATGCTTGAACCTTTACTGATTGTGGCTTACTATAACCCCCGTACCCAACAAACTGACTTTCATGTTTATGCACCACGATTCGCCAATGTACTCATAGGCTATTGAACTCAGCAGTCTGATTGTTTTATTTGTCAATACCCTCAAACGAGCCCTGTAGCCTAAGGCTCGTGACTTCAGGATTTTGACTAATTGATTTTGTCATCGACTTGCGACTGCCTTAAATTTTGTGTGCAATTATTCCCCTTCCAACAGCCACCCTACTCTTTGCATTACTATTTCTGAAAATCTTGAACTTGTAGCTTCAGATTCGCCTAGCTGGTTTTCCAGGAAGATGTTTTACGGGCACGAGCCATTTTAGGCTCGAGTGATCTGTGATGATCGTGAAGGGGTGTCCTTCGATATAGGCACGAATTTTTTTTACGGAAAGCCATGTGGTATTCGAGCTCCGTAGCACTATAGTTTCTTTGGGCTGCATCAGCACCCACCTTCCCTGACTAACACATATTTTATTCTTCATGATGTGCCTGTCCTTGATGAGTTCGACAACTTTTTCGCTCGTAAAATTCCACTAAACATTACGCATTCCAGGGTTCTGTAAATTTATTACCATAATTTTGATCTTCATTAACGGAAACGTTGGGGGAGGGGTGACAGTGGAAATTTCGGTTTAGAAAACGGGAGTAACCTTATCCGACAAAAGATTTGTCTGCTATTGTCAAGTCCGGCAATTGACATTTTAGCATGTTTGAGTTGCCGTAATCCAGCAGACAAATTTTTGTCCTACAAGGTAACTTCGTTTTCTAAAACAAATTTTCTAACACCCCTCACCCTTAATAAAAAATAAAATTGTGGTAGTAAATCTACAGTACCCTGGAAAATCGCCATGTAGTAGATTTTTCCAAGCGAGAAAGCCCTCAAATGGAGGACAATGGGAGACAAAAAAGTTGTTGAACTCGTGAAAGACAGGCGCCTTACGAAGTATACAATATGTGGTAACCATCAAAAGAAAGAAGTGAGGGCCTGGTAACTGTTACTTTCTGAGACATAAAAGCTAAAGAGTAATCGATCCCATTATCTGCTTTTTGGAACACAACGCTTCCTATTCCCGTTGGATGCAGAAGTGACGGAATAATCAGGACTGACAAATATAGAAGCAATGTCTAACGCAGTTCTTAATGACTCGTGACTCGTAACTGTGCTGCACTTCCCGAATCTTGAGAAATTTCTTATTTTCTTCTACAACTCTGTCAAACTAGCCATCAGGGTTGAACAGTTAACTTTAAATTGCCAGTTCTATCGCGTGGCTCCTAGAGAACGTCGTATTTGTTTTATGGTTTTTGGTATAGGGAGCACGCAGATCTCCTTGACCAATGACATAGTCAAAGTATTCAATTTCATTAAGTACGAATTTGCATTTTTTCAAGTTAATGGTGAGTTCAGCTGCCCTTAATCATATAGCCACAACACTGAGTAGAGTGAGGTGATCCTGAGAAGCCAGAAAAAATGACCAGCAAGTTACCCAAATAGACGAAAACCTGATCGCGAAATTGGTGAGAAATTACCTTGTGCATCAACCGGCATAATGTTTACGGGGCGTCGCCGGAAAGGAATTACGACAAGTTGGTATAGCGGCTAACCAAGTGTTTCGCTCAAGAATCGTAGTTCAACGGAATTCGCTAGAAAATGTCTTTTAAATCAATTCTTGAAATGTGTCGAGTCTCTCCTTAGCGACTGAGCAGACTATCAATATGACGGAAAGGGAAGCTTGCCTGGGGACCTCAACCACTCAAAGCTCAATAATACAGTCAATTTTTGGAACATATCCGCCTGAACTGCGGACGACACGGCATAACGCCGCTGTTTCTCTGCCTTGGGGTCTCCGGTCTCTAAATAATGAGTGAGTATGATAAGGCGACCAAGACCGAATCTTTTGAAATGGGAAACTAATGCAGCACTTTATCGAGCATCTACTGTTGTAGTATGAGGTCTGGTAGACTGTGTGGGTAAGCGTGCAGTTGGTCACGCATGCAATATACCCTGCCGCTAGCTCGATTTTCACCGGGGTTCTATTAACCAAACCTCATAACAAGAAATTTAGAATAAAAAATAATGCGTGCCTAAAAACACCTCCCAGGTTCTTCAGAAATGAAAACCATCAGGTTCCAATCTTTCCCAAAATTATATTGAAATTAGCCGTTCATTTTGTTCTTTGATTTACTTAAACTAATACGTACCAAAATATAAATAGTCAAAAAGCTTTATCTGTGTAATTCTTTCTATATTCCTGTGTTCGTTGATTGAATGATTTCGGGCTTTAACTATGACCTCTTCGTTATTCCTTTGTTTTGCAACCTCCTTTCTCTACATTAACTAAATTTGATAGCCTAGGTAATCCTCTGTTCTTTTTTTTGGGAATGTTGGTATAAATTTTAGTTCATGACACTTAAACATTGGATTTGTTACATTATTGATCTTTTATTTTAATTCAAATTGATTTCATACATAACTTTGTTTTAACTTTTATAGATAAGAATAAGTTTGCTCAACCCTGCTTCAGCTATTTGTTAAGACAAAATGGTCTCTCAATTTTTACAAAAAATTTTGTTTTAACATTCACATAAACTAATTAAAAATGTGTTTTAATATTAATTTTGAGTTGGTTCTTTTCCGAAACTATACTAAACTCTTATCGACCAACAGCAGTTTCTCTTCCCAAACCCTAACTAACAAGAAACAATCTGATACAAAATGAGAATTCGTACCGTTCCGAGAAATTGTGTTGAACTAATAACACGTAAAGGTATTAAATTACTTAGATTTAAAAAAAAGTCAGACAAGTGCGAATAAAATTCGCTCGTTAAGGGTTCCGTGAATGTAAAAGAACACAGTATCAAAAACTATTGACAAAAAGTTGTGTTGTAATGTCCTTATATTTCCAGACCATAGATGCATAACAAAATAATTAATGTTTAATCGTAAATGTCAATAGTAAATTACAATCAAATCCACATTGATCAGAAATAACTCAAAAAATGTTACATTAGGTTGAATCTCATCCATAGATGTTTATGGTAACTCAAGAAAGATTCACCAGCTTGTAAATGGTTTAAATTTGATTATTTTTTCGGTCAATCAAGTGTTGCAATTTAGGGGGGGTAAAGAGGCTACATACTAAAAATATTTTTTTTCAATAACACAAAAACTGTGCACCGCTAAGTTCTAAAAAAATTGTAATGTTTCTGTGTAAACTAAGTGCTCCTTCATATGACATCCAATTCGCTTGGGTCGAAAGTGGTTTTTTACTCTCCCCACACCCATCCCCTAAACACACAGAAATATAGTTATTTGAGACTTTGCTATGATTTTCATTCAAAATTTACAAATTATCCTGTTTCTGCGAATTTTTTCAAATTTTTCTGTCAATCATCGTCGAAACGTAGGGAGCGAAACGATCTGAAATTTGCACTTTTTTGATAATAACTCAAAAACTTTACATCACAAAATTCTAAAAAAAATTTCAATGATTTATAAATTAGGTGCTCTTCTAAATGACATCTCACTCGCTTGGGTCCAAAAAGATTTTCTTTTACCCTCTTTACCCCGGTCCCCTAAACGCACAGAAATATAATTATTTGAGACCTCTCTATAATTTTCATACAAAATTTACCGAATTTCCTAGCTCTATGAATTTTTTCAAATTTTTCTGTCAATCAGTGTCGAATCGTCTGAACTCAAAAACTGTGCACCGCAAAATTTAAAAAAAATTTGCAACAAATTCTTAATTAAGTGTTCTTTCAAATGACACCCCACTCGCTTGGGTCAAAAAATTTTTTTTTTTACCCTCCTTATACCGGTCCCCTAAATACACAGAAATATAATTATTTGAGACCTCTCTATATTTTTCAGACAAAATTTACTAAATTTCCTAGCTCTGGGAATTTTTTCAAATTTTTCTATCAATCACTGTCGTAACGTAGGGGGAGGGGGGGGGGAAGGGTCTGGATTTTTCACTTTTGTGTCCATAACTCAAAAACTGTGCACCGCAAAATTCTAAAAAAAATTGCAACAAATTTTAAATTAAGTGTTCTTTCAAATGACACCCCACTCGCTTGGGTCAAAAATAGCCACAACACTGAGTAGAGTGAGGTGATCCTGAGAAGCCAGAAAAAATGACCAGCAAGTTACCCAAATAGACGAAAACCTGATCGCGAAATTGGTGAGAAATTACCTTGTGCATCAACCGGCATAATGTTTACGGGGCGTCGCCGGAAAGGAATTACGACAAGTTGGTATAGCGGCTAACCAAGTGTTTCGCTCAAGAATCGTAGTTCAACGGAATTCGCTAGAAAATGTCTTTTAAATCAATTCTTGAAATGTGTCGAGTCTCTCCTTAGCGACTGAGCAGACTATCAATATGACGGAAAGGGAAGCTTGCCTGGTGACCTCAACCACTCAAAGCTCAATAATACAGTCAATTTTTGGAACATATCCGCCTGAACTGCGGACGACACGGCATAACGCCGCTGTTTCTCTGCCTTGGGGTCTCCGGTCTCTAAATAATGAGTGAGTATGATAAGGCGACCAAGACCGAATCTTTTGAAATGGGAAACTAATGCAGCACTTTATCGAGCATCTTCTGTTGTAGTATGAGGTCTGGTAGACTGTGTGGGTAAGCGTGCAGTTGGTCACGCATGCAATATACCCTGCCGCTAGCTCGATTTTCACCGGGGTTCTATTAACCAAACCTCATAACAAGAAATTTAGAATAAAAAATAATGCGTGCCTAAAAACACCTCCCAGGTTCTTCAGAAAGGAAAACCATCAGGTTCCAATCTTTCCCAAAATTATATTGAAATTAGCCGTTCATTTTGTTCTTTGATTTACTTAAACTAATACGTACCAAAATATAAATAGTCAAAAAGCTTTACCTGTGTAATTCTTTCTATATTCCTGTGTTCGTTGATTGAATGATTTCGGGCTTTAACTATGACCTCTTCGTTATTCCTTTGTTTTGCAACCTCCTTTCTCTACATTAACTAAATTTGATAGCCTAGGTAATCCTCTGTTCTTTTTTTTGGGAATGTTGGTATAAATTTTAGTTCACGACACTTAAACATTGGATTTGTTACATTATTGATCTTTTATTTTAATTCAAATTGATTTCATACATAACTTTGTTTTAACTTTTATAGATAAGAATAAGTTTGCTCAACCCTGCTTCAGCTATTTGTTAAGACAAAATGGTCTCTCAATTTTTACAAAAAATTTTGTTTTAACATTCACATAAACTAATTAAAAATGTGTTTTAATATTAATTTTGAGTTGGTTCTTTTCCGAAACTATACTAAACTCTTATCGACCAACAGCAGTTTCTCTTCCCAAACCCTAACTAACAAGAAACAATCTGATACAAAATGAGAATTCGTACCGTTCCGAGAAATTGTGTTGAACTAATAACATGTAAAGGTATTAAATTACTTAGATTTAAAAAAAAGTCAGACAAGTGCGAATAAAATTCGCTCGTTAAGGGTTCCGTGAATGTAAAAGAACACAGTATCAAAAACAATTGACAAAAAGTTGTGTTGTAATGTACTTATATTTCCAGACCATAGACGCATAACAAAATAATTAATGTTTAATCGTAAATGTCAATAGTAAATTACAATCAAATCCACATTGATCAGAAATAACTCAAAAAATGTTACATTAGGTTGAATCTCATCCATAGATGTTTATGGTAACTCAAGAAAGATTCACCAGCTTGTAAATGGTTTAAATTTGATTATTTTTTCGGTCAATCAAGTGTTGAAATTTAGGGGGGGTAAAGAGGCTACATACTAAAAATATTTTTTTTCAATAACACAAAAACTGTGCACCGCTAAGTTCTAAAAAAATTGTAATGTTTCTGTGTAAATTAAGTGCTCCTTCATATGACATCCAATTCACTTGGGTCGAAAGTGGTTTTTTACTCTCCCCACACCCATCCCCTAAACACACAGAAATATAGTTATTTGAGACTTTGCTATGATTTTCATTCAAAATTTACAAATTATCCTGTTTCTGCGAATTTTTTCAAATTTTTCTGTCAATCATCGTCGAAACGTAGGGAGCGAAACGATCTGAAATTTGCACTTTTTTGATAATAACTCAAAAACTTTACATCACAAAATTCTAAAAAAAATTGCAATGATTTATAAATTAGGTGCTCTTCTAAATGACATCTCACTCGCTTGGGTCCAAAAAGATTTTCTTTTACCCTCTTTACCCCGGTCCCCTAAACACACAGAAATATAATTATTTGAGACCTCTCTATAATTTTCATACAAAATTTACCGAATTTCCTAGCTCTGTGAATTTTTTCAAATTTTTCTGTCAATCAGTGTCGAATCGTCTGAACTCAAAAACTGTGCACAGCAAAATTTAAAAAAAATTTGCAACAAATTCTTAATTAAGTGTTCTTTCAAATGACACCCCACTCGCTTGGGTCAAAAAAATTTTTTTTTTACCCTCCTTATACCGGTCCCCTAAATACACAGAAATATAATTATTTGAGACCTCTCTATATTTTTCAGACAAAATTTACTAAATTTCCTAGCTCTGGGAATTTTTTCAAATTTTTCTATCAATCACTGTCGTAACGTAGGGGGAGGGGGGGGGGGGAAGGGTCTGGATTTTTCACTTTTTTGTCCATAACTCAAAAACTGTGCACCGCAAAATTCTAAAAAAAATTGCAACAAATTTTAAATTAAGTGTTCTTTCAAATGACACCCCACTCGCTTGGGTCAAAAAAATTTTTTTTCCGTCATTTCATGTGAGCAGATTAGTTTTATACGCACCTCAAATTTCAAGTCCATAGCATTTATAGTTTACGAGATAATCGATATAATGTGAAAAACTCGTTTTACTCTCACCAATAGTGTTCCGTATAAAAAAGGAACCCTAAAAAATGAATAAAATTGTACAATGGTGTGATGAAAAGTGTTTGAAAATACGGTTAAACATATTTCCGAAGATTGTGGATAATATATTACTCTCTACGAGGAATAAAGTTACAGTACATTTGTCTTAAGGGTTGATGGCCATTGCAGGACAGAACAAAAGGTGGAAATCTGGCTGACTTCATTCGTCCCTGAGAATCATAGAAAAATTATTAAACGAAACACCGAGATGGACTCTCAGGCTCTACCGACTAAACTTGCCGGGCCAGAAAAAAAAATTAAGGCCGAGGACTAAATGCAAGATGGGGGAAAAAATATACAAAACAGAAGAATTTTATGCGGACAGTAAGAAATTAATGAGAACTAGAGGAAAGATGATATCTATTGACGCATGTCTTTGGAATGGTATATTTCGCGTCGTCGGGAAATAAAATCCTCCAGTTTGTATGAGGCGTTGCCAACCAACCGGATAACTTTGGCTTTCTTAAATTAGAGGGGTAATTGGGCACAAAGCTGTTTTCCCGTCACTTAAAATGGAGTTTCGACGGAATACGATGTCACCGGGGACAAAATCGCGTTTCAGGGCACGCAAATTGTAACGAGCTGCGTTTTGTACAAGGGTTTCAGCGGTCAGCCCTTTAATTCGTAAGCGAATCTTTGATAGTTGATCTGAGTTCTCAAGGTTTTCTCCACTCTTGTCTAGATAATTCAAGTGTCAGAGTACAGAATAGGACGTACTATGAGTGATCATAGGTAGCAAGGAGGCATAATAGGGAGAACAGACTAAAGTTTGATGTACAGAACATCGAAGAGCAGAAGCAATTTGAACCACCAAGTATGGTCTTCGGCCAGGTACGTACATAGTCCAGCGATAACCCTTTTGTTCACTCGCTCGGATGCGTTAGCTTGTGGTGAGTATAGAGCTGTAAAGGTATGGTGAACCCAATACCTTGAAAGGAAGGTTTCAAACAGTTTAGATCTAGACTGCGACCCATTGTCTGAGACAATTGTTTTGGGACAGCCAAAAACATGTATAACACATTGGGGTCTAGCAGTTTACACATAGGCTCGGCGATGAGTTTCCGTAAAGAAAAAATAAACAAAACCTTAGTGAGATGGTTTAAGACAATCAAAATTGCTATATAACCAGACAGAGTTCGAGAATAAGGCCAGATAATATCAATATATAACCGGTGGCCAAGTCTTTCAGATTTAAGTGACCTCATCAAAGGATCATGAAGCACGGTGTTAAGTTCTTTGACAATCTTACAGACGTCACATTGAGAAACATTGGATTTTATTTGTGTGGCCATCCGAGGCCAGAAATAGAATCGACGTATTTATTTATTTATTTATCCCGGGAATCCACAACTTCCAAGTTTCACCTTCCGGTGTAACATCGCTCGCGGATAAATTATGTTGTTTATACACAAGTCCATCGGATGTGCGTAGATCGGGAAGAGAACCATTGGAGTCAGTGAATATATTTACCAATTTAAGACAATTGTGACTGTTTAAAGCAGGGGATTTTAAATCAAGGATAAAAACATCAATTTTGTCCTCGGTAACCGCAAAAATGGAGACCATCCTCGAAATACCATCTGGAAGCACGTTTAACTTTCCAAGTCAATGCTCATTGTCAAAGGTGAATCCTTGCAGCTTCAAGCTTCATCGTGCCAGACGACCTGACAGATCTTTCTGCTGGATTAACCACTTTAGAGAAGCATGATCAGTATTGTTCTTATAAAAGGGTGACCCTCGATGTATGCGCGATGTTTTATCGTGGTTGGCATGGGAAACTCAGCAATCGCGGCAGTTTTATTTTCATCAATTTTGAATGCACCTCTATCTATTACGTAGCCCCAGTATTTAGTCTAAGGCAGTTTGTGAATTTTCAATGCATTGATATGGTTTAAAAAAGTGTCAGTAACGATCAGAGGATCATCCTAATATACGAGGAAATTGGACCTTAAATATTGAGGGATCACTTGATTCATTAATTTCGTCATGGTCTGAGGTGCATTGCACAGTCCGAAGGGCATCCTTACGAACTGGTACAATAGCCGACCAGGTACGGTGAACGTAGTTTTTTCTCCAGACGATTTTTCTAGAGAGATCTGTCGGAAGGCATCTTTCAAATCCAAGCTGGAGATAAAGGTGGCTTGAGGTAAGCGACTTAGAATTCCATCTATTTGTGAAAGGGGATATACGTCTTTCTTGGTGACGGTATTAACCTTACGGAAGTCTAAACATAAAGGATTTTTGCCAGACATGCGTACCAGAACCGAAATCAAGAAACCACTAGCCCGGACCGTAATAGTGGCACCACTGTCCAAATGTCTTTTTAATCCTTTTCTTGCAATTTGTTCGTCAGCGTACGGTTAACTGTCTATGGCGTGGAGGATTGAAATAGAAGCAGTCACCTACGATTATTTGGCGATTCACCGATCAGGTCACAGAGTAGGAGAATAAGCATTGGTTTGGAGGATTAAAAAACTTGTGGTAAACCAAGTGAGGTAGGCACCAACCCTTTGACAGATGGCAATAGAGTTCTGGATCGGTGTTGACACAAGTCTCAGTTGTTAGTGCAGGTGAGCTCAAAAGAGAACTCGAAATAAAAGCTGCTCAACTTATCAGAGCTGAGCCTATGTCACGCTACTCTACTAGTTGGTTCACAAGTTTACAAAGACGTTCGAATAAATGAGGGCAGTTAGTTCTTTGCCGTTTTGCTTGTGGCAACTCAAACCATGCTTAATTTTTTCTGATTCGTCAAACGGTGGGATTAAATTAGGCGGAACAAGTTAACACTGAAGGAATCATGCTGAATTCTGAAGATCTCTGCCGAATCCTGAGACGCTTCACGTTGGGGGTGGTTCAGGATGCAGCGTGGATTATTCTATGTTAAAATATTGATTTTGTAACACAGAAAAATTTTCTCCTTCAGTAGCAGTTAGAATAATTTTCTGGACCTTGGGACACATACTAGTCCAACGTCTTCGACCAGGATCCAGGGTAGCAGAAAAAATTATTGTAACTGACGAAAGGAGTTGTTGGAGTATATCGCAAAACAAATGGTTCCCCACGGGAATGGTGGGAGCATGATTGAACAGGTTTTGAGGTAGGCATTGATGAGAGTTTTTAAGTTCATATTTTGTTATTGTATATTATTATAACCGCTCATTACTATGATTACCTAATTGCTGAAAACTCTCACAACACATTGATGGCTGCGCCAATTTTTTAAAATTTTATTTGATAGACAATTTTCTATCCTTAACTGCTGCAATCATTATCTGGAGGACTAGGCAATTCAACGATAAAGCTTCCTGATATAAAAACTGTTCCTTCGTTCCCGTTTTATACATTATTTCAAAATTTAAATTGCCTAACTCAAAATTTAGCACATTTATTTTAGATAAACAAAATGACAGATGTTCTTGGATTATTTAAATTAAAAAATAATTTGGCGCTCTTTCACAAACAATAACAAATATCACAAATCGGTCACACTTTTTCTTTTATCGTTTAATTTTTTTTTTGCAGTACTTTCAATTTTATTCAAATCAATATTAGACAACAATCTTATCCATCGACCTACATCAAAAAAATTTTTATATAGAAATATTAAAATTTCAATCTTCTTTTTATCTTTAGATTTATATATTTTTTTTTACTTGACATTTCACGGAACAATAGAGCAGCATAATGCACGAAAATAAATGTCAAAAATACAATGAAAGGAAAGTCAAAAAAATAAAATTAGAAAATCATTTTACGTTGTTGGAGTTCTTTGTATCATAAAACTTCCGATTTTGATGATAGATTTCGATTTTGAGTTTAAATTTATCTAGAATAGAATAAATGTCGGAACAAAGATGAACGATGATTATTCAAGAGAATTACACAGCAAACAGTTTTTTATGTCATTTTTGTTCGAATACTAAAATGCAATTTACATACATACATAGTTGTATATCACTTAGTTGATTTCTTTTTTCAATAACATATTGAAGGGTTGATTGATCACGAATAACATAAAAAAACACTTTTTAAATTTGTAACGAAAAGTAAAAAAAAAGTTTCTTATATTTTCACTTTAAAAGTTGATTGAAGTCGCGACATGAATAATAAGTAAATTTGTCCCTTTTACATATTACACTTTATTGTTTATTTCGAAATAAATTTAAAAACTTGATCACATATAAAATATCAATTTTCAATTTAAATCAGTCACACATTTTACCACACATTCAACATCACCTACCCCTTGAAATATGTGGGTTTCGTCAACAAACGTATCAAACAAAAAAGGATAAATTTCTTATATTATTTTAACAAAATTCCGTTATTCTAAAATAACCTGTTCACAACTCTGTCTAAATCTGATCTTTGTTTTGATAAAACATTTTTTAGACAAAAATCGTAAATGATCATTTTCGGAAGGAAAAACTTTCTTGACAAGATTTATTTTTATGAACAAAACTACAGTTACATTTTAAAATAACGATCTACAATTGTCTATGTTTTTTTATTTGAGGCGTATTTATATATGATCGAAATGAGTTTCAAAACTGTTATTATGAGAAAAAAAAATCCCATTGATCGGACGATCGATCGATCATTCGATTGTTCTTGTCTTTTATTTTATCAAAATAAAAAGCAAAATCAGGGGAGTAGGAGTTATTAATTCTTATTCGATGTTCTTGAGGGAAGCTTTTTTTCTCAACATTAAGAAATTTTTGTTTCAAAAACAAGACATAATTTATGATCAACAATAGAATCCTAACTGTTATTTTGAGTATGTTTTGTGACAATTTTTGTTATTTGTGGTTTTGTTTCTTTTTATCTATTTCGGTTTGTTGTCTTTTGATTTGTTTACTTTTATTCGGTTAATGATCACAAACAATACAGTTAAAAGTAACATGGAAATAATTTTGTGGTTTTGAATTTGGATTAATGTTTGTAATTATTTATAATTTAAGTGGTTGGGTTAGGATTTTAAATGTTTTGTTGTTTTTTTATATTAGTTCTCATACTATGGTTTTACTAGAAGTCAGTTTTTAAAAATTCGAATTCGAATTTATTAGACAATTTTTTGAGACATGGAAACCGTTTAGAATTTTATTATCACTTAAAATTTTATTAAAAAGTTATACTGAAACTGGTTGGTCAATAAATTAATATGCAATTAATATGTCAAGAATAGTTATATACAAATGTTACCATTTTGCCTTGATGAGACAAACACTTTTGCCTCACACGCTTTTGTTTTTAATTAATAAATAAAACAATTTATAGTAACAACGTGTTTGTTTTATTTGGTCAACTCGGACAAAAAGGTAAGTGGTTAAGATTTTTTGAGTGGAATATGTCGGTCTGATTGGGTTGCTTTTGAGAACTAGGAATTAGGGTCTGCAAATAATTTTCCAATCTCATAATCAACTCTGAAGTAGCCGAAATTCGTTTTGGATTTTGTGTGCCGGTATATTTATGATTGTTGACACGATTCACGTGAATTGGCCCATATCAATGTTTTTTTTTTGGTTTTCGGAGAAGATGAAATATTTTAAAAATACACTTGGAACCCCACTTTCCAAGCGACCGCGGGTTCTTACGGGGTAAAAACATCTCCCTTGCTCTTATGGTCCTGTTGTATCCCTACGATACCACCAATTAGGGCATTCCTTCGTAGGGCAGAGGTTGAGTGTAGTACTCTCTCGATTAAATGTTGTGTTGTCGTGGTGTTGTTGCGTAGTGTTGAGCATGGCTGCTTTTCGTTCGTCTTGTCTCAATCGTTTCAGCATACTTGTGTTGATTTCATTCGCTATGTCCCAGTTGTTTTTGGAACTCAGCATAAATTGCATAAGGCTATGCGGAGTGATGGACTCTCCCATATTCTGCTCAATAAATTTTCGTGCGTTTGCAAACCTGCCGCATTCGATTAGCATGGGCTCTATGTTCTCGGCCTTTCCCTCACAGTAGAGAAAGTTTGGGTCTGTTACATGCTTATACTTGTATTCACGGAAACATCCATGGCCTGAGATCATCTGCGTCAAATTATGGTTGATATCACCGTGTTTCTTTCTTGTCCATGTTTTTACGTCAGGGATCATAACAAAGGTCCATCGTCCATTAGTAGAAGGCTCACATTTTTCTTTCATTCTATATGACTATCTATAATGATGTTTTCACGTGTTCGTCGGTCACTATCATTTTGTGTTGTTTTACGCAGAGCCAATACCTCTGTTGCTGTAATATCGATTGGCATCCTACTCGCAATAACACTGACAGACATAACAGTCCGTGCATAAAGCACAACATATGCGCAACGATGTCAGTCAGGTCGTTTTGATAGGCCGTTTTCACCGCTGAAGTTCACATTGGTGCCGCATACATCAATATTGTTGTCTAGGGTCGCCAATGTTTGGCATAAACCTTGCAAAAGTAGCCTCCACTTGTTTGGCTTTGTCAGCAGCGTACATCAGGTGTTCTATAAAGGTCAGTATGTAGTCTAGAACAACTCCAAGATACTTCAGGTGCTGGCCACATGTTATGATCTGTTCCCCAACCTGGATACCGATACTTTCCACCACTTTTCTGCTACTCATTAGTATGACTTCCGTTTTGTGATCGGCCAGCTCTAGTCCTGCATTGTTCAGCCATACTCTAACGCTGGTTATGGTTTTGTTACAGTTGCTAGTAATGTCCGTGAGGTTCTTGGCTACAACAACTATGGCAACGTCATCTGCATAGTTGATAATCGTTGTTTGTTCCGATACATGTATTCTGAGAACACTAACGTACATGATGTTCCATAACAGTGGTCCAAGGACCGATATACTTGGCTTACTCCTCCTGTTATATTGTACTTCTTAGGGCCTGCTTCGGTATCATATACCAGAGTTATTCCCGTGAAGTAACTGGCTATTATACGTAGCAGGTAGTCAGGTAAGTGCAGTTCATTCAGGGCTCTCAGGATTTGGTTCCAATTGACAGAGTTAAAGGCATTTTTAATATCCAGGGTGACAGCTGCACAGTATTCTTTTTCACTCTCTAGCCGTCTTTTACCACTCAAAGCTTTATACGCTATGTCACATACTGCAGAGATTGCATTTTGCATAAATAGCATAGCGTTTCTTTTTGAAACCAAACTGCCTATCAGAAAGACCCCCTTCGCCTTCAGCTCAAGTAAAGAACCAATAATTCTCTCGAAGATCTTTCCAGTTGTGTACAGCATGCACAGTGGAAGGTAGGACGAGGGTTCTTCTGGTGGTTTGTCCTCTTCGTTGGTCACAGCCGAAATCGAGTTATCCTCAATTTCCAGTTCACGAGGTAGAGAAAAGTCATTGGGGGTGTGGAAAAAGACTAGACTCAATTTCAGCCATTATATCTAGACACACTGATGCAGCTGATTGAACACCCACTAGTTTAGTAAGTACAATTTTGTACGCACTTTCCCATGGGTTATTCTGAACTTCATCTGTAAGACACTGGCATATGATCTGCTCCTGCTATTAGCAATTGCTTTCCGCAATTCTTTTCGCTTTTCCAGGAAATCACTTTGGAACTGCTCATAGTGCTTATGATTTCTACTCCGTGTACATTTCCTCCGGAGTTTGAGGCACTTTTTACTCAAACGGGTAATGCTTTTAGTCCACCAGAATAGTGGGTAATGTCCATTACCATTGCTTTTACGCGGCATAGACGCATCACAACTTCTTTTAAGATGTTTTGCAAAAAAAATCGCTCCTATCTTAGTACCGGCCATATCTATGTATCCAACATTCATTTGTTTCCCGTTGCCCATATGCCAAGGTATGGGTATACCATAGACTATCGAAAATCGTTTTTCTAATGCCTTGTGAATACGAATGGTTGATTATAACTAGATGGAGTTTCGCACCAGATTTTGTCTGTTTTGTGATCGGTGTAGACAGGAAAATTTTGTCCTTCAACAAAATAGTAAAAGTGCTTAGTAAGTTTCCAAGAGAAAAATGCAAGTGACTTCTAAAATCCATTAATTTACTGTTGCAGCACAGCTCTGTTATAATCGTTACAGTCCTCTAACTAAGAAAAATTGGATTCGTCGTTTTTTATTAGTGAGATCAAATGCTTGCGAAAACCCGCTGACAATTAGTTGAATTGTGGTATGAAGCAGTGATAATAAACCATTACCTACGAATTGCTGTGTTTGGCGAATTGATATTGGAACTGGAAAGTTGTGAATGCAGTAGCTCTATCATTCGATGGGAGTTTGCCATTTTTCCGAAAAAGAATGTCTAAAAAATCAAGTAATTTAAAGCCGAAAATGCATTTTGAATCTTTAAAGTTTACGTTTTTTGCAAGTGCAGAAGATGATCTGCCTGGGAGTGACTAGCTATACGAGGATTTTATCTATATAGACAAAGATGAAATCTAGTCCTCTTGTATTTGTGGCGTAAGCCGTATGAGTGAACTAAAAAAATCCGTAAAAGCAGTTATAACAGTTTTGTGGATATCCTCACTCATCTTTCATTGAAATCTGGTCGTAGGTTCTTACCAGATCTATTGTGGAGAAAATTTTGCATCTTGATAGTTGCAAGAAAAGTTTGATTGGAAATGGAATATTTATCCGCGACAGTATAGCAGCCTTATCCTGTCTATAGTCCCCACAAGTTGTCGCCTTTTACTTCCCGTCTGGGAAAAATGGATGAATGTCTTCCATTAGTCACAATGTAACGTTTTGCATTGTGCTTTATTGGAAGGCAATAGTTTGGTGCCTTGATAAGCGACAAAAACTTTTTCGTACAGTGCTGAATCGTTTGGAGTATCACAATTATTTATAATCGCATTCACAGTTAAGGATTTTTTTGAAACAATTAACTTCCTTTTTTTAGATTGACCTGATATATCATATTTGAGAGGAATTCAGCACAAGTACCCTATTAACATCTGGCTGTATGAAAGTATGTGTGAATTTACGTCGAAGAACGATAGTAATTTTCAGTAGCTTTGTACTATATATGGGCATAACTTCACCGCTAGTAACTGTTAGTTTTTGAATGGGATCTTTGTTGCCATTCGGAAAAGTAAAAGGGGGAAATACTGAAACTTGATCAACACTATCCTGCTACCACTAATAGCTTTATTGCAGTTGCTATTGTATTTAATGTTTCTGTGATAGAAACACAAATCTTGTGATATAGAAGAAGATCAGTAACGAAATCTGGAAGTCCATCTGAAGTTATTATAATTTGTTCTTGAAGTTGATGGCTGCTTTCTGCAACCTATATCTCGACAAAACAGTCGGCTAAAGAGATTATCAAAACGTTTATTGAGCCGATGTTTGAGCCGATACTAGATACTATATGGAAGCCGATACTACCCATACTATGAGATGTTGACTGCGATGTTGCATTACTGCCTAGGTTTTATTGGCAAATGGCAGAATCTCGGAAATATGCTTACTCGAGCAGAAATTTGTCAGGACTCAAAAAGGGCGCTGGTCAGATTTGCCCTAGTTCGATTGGACCCTGATAATGAGTAATGCTTTTGCCCAATCAGGCACAGATTGAGATAGTTGGATCAGGCCCAGATGAAGTACACCATATAAAATTAAATAGGGCAAATCCTACAGGTATTTTGTATCAGACCCTGATCAGATATTCAACAAGGGGTCAAATACGAAAAACCAAATTAGGACCGGAAGTATTCAAATAAGATTAGTCTTAAAAGGGTATTCTAATTCAGGCCTGGACAGGTATCATATCAGATTGCTCTAAACGGGCTTGCTCTTTCTGACCATGAAAACACCCTGGTTGTATTTGTCCACAAGACCAAACATGATTTTAGAAGAGCTAGTATGCGAAGCAGCTGTTTGAAGAATGAGGAGGTTGTTACTGACCAATAATGAATCGCCGGCTTCTGATACAAGCTTGTCATTCTAATTTTAATTAAAAATTGTTAGATGGTAGTACATGCAGTTCCAGGAACACATATGTTCATTAACGGTCGTTAGTTGTTAACACGACGTACCACTACGAATATTCATCAACAACAATCGAAGATAATAACATTTGTCGTTTTTGTGATTCACAGTGTAGATGTGGCCTAGATGATCTGAAGTAAATACATTTAAATGCCTTCAAGTGGTGTTTCTTGTTTCCAACGCTCCTATTTTAGCATATTGCAAATGGCGAGCAAAAGCATCTGTTTACAAACCAATAAGAAGCTTATTACTGTTGTCGATGGTGGTTATGCCACTCTGTTCGCCGACTTCCTTTTATTGAAATACACTCTTTGTCCATATTCCAGATGTGCTGCCAAATGAATATTGTAGGGTGTTTTTCATGAATCGCAAATGAAAAGAAGCGTTCTGTTTACATATTCACATTTGTTATTGGTCGACTTGGGGCCGTTACAGTAATCCACATTGATGTGAGGCTTAAAAGTTTTGGACAATATTTGCGATTATCAACGATTGCCCAGTGCCCACATGAATATCTTTTCCTTTGACCTTCAATGCTTGTTTAATATAAAATTCACACTCAGTTAAAGATCGCCCATTGTTAAACATTGTTGAAAACTGCGCAATGTGCATGGATCATGTTCTTAGTCACCGTATGCATACAATTTTACATAAAAAAATATACATATAAGACAGGATTTTTATTTCTGTTTAAAATCTCTGTCAGTAGTATATCATGTCCATAACTGGTATTTGGTTGTATAGCAGTTTTTTACTGATTTCATAGCATTTAGGGTTACAGGTAAATGTTATCAATATATCTGGGTGGCCATATTGTCTTACATACGACATCGCTACTTGCTCGTACCGGTGCATGTGAATTAAATTTATTAGAATTGATAGTTTGCATCTGGTAGTGGTACTAGCGTTGCTAGTCCTTGAATCTGGAATGGTGTGTGTTAAAATTTTTTTGTGATACAATGGTGTATGTCATAAAAGAGAATTGTGTTATAATTACCTGGAAAGTAAGCATAACATTGTTTTGTACAATACACGTTGCTCCAAATTACATCATTGGCATCTGTTGTCAAACAGCTGTTGTATTTTTAAATGTTAGCCAAAAAATGGGTAAAATCATTACCCGTGCAAACCAATAAGTGTAATAGGGCTATGATAGTTGGCCCAATTTTGACTATTTTCCTTTTCACCGGAACAATACAATCCCGGAGCTTCGCCGCTGTATTTCAACGTTTTACTATATGGACAAGTCACTGTCATTTCTCTAATTGTTACTAATTTGTCTGCATTCTAATCCATTTCCGGATTTTAGTGAAATGCCGCTTGTTACAGGCTTATATAGCAGCACTGTGCGTCGGTGCAATCACTCATGCTCATCGTATCGTGCTCGCTGTTGTTGAGTTTGCTTTTCACGATCCATTGCATTTGAAATCTTTTTTTTTTTTTTAGTAAAATGTGTTGTGTAATAGGGTTTAGAATATGTGTCACAACAACACATAAATACCTTTTAAGACCTAGGTCTAGACCTGGGTCCCACAACAACTGGCGTTCTAAGGTGTAGATTAACGCTTTTTTTAAACATCTGTGTGTTGAAGCCACCTGAGACTAAGTGTTCCGGCAAACTATTCTATTTGTATGCAGTTCGGACAAAGAAGTCTCTCTGCGATCTGCCAGTATGACAGCGCGGGATCTTTACCGTTTCACTGGTTGCGGCAGCCGATTGCCGAGTGGAACGGGGGTAAGAATAAGTTTGAGGCATAATGCCGCTGATTTCATCTGAGCACTGCTGATGACGATATTTGTAAAAAACAACGAGGTCAGCAACAGTGCGACGATGTTGTAGGGAATCAAGTTTTAATGTCAAAGTTCGATCACCTACAATTCGTATAGCTCGCTTTTGAACAGAGTCCAAGAGGGCCAAAATGGAAACAGAGGCAGCACCCCAAACTTGACAGCATTACTCCATACAGGGACGAATATAGGACTTATAAACATGGAGCAATTGGTATGGAGTGAAACATTTTTTGCATCTATTTAGGAGGCCGAGTTTTTTAGACGCGCTTTTTGCCATCGCCATTACATGATCGTTCCAGAGTAGGTCATTTGAAACTGTGACACCCAATAAACGAATGTTTTTACATTCACCTATTGGTTCATCACACATACTAAATAAAATATCTTTGGGGAACTCGGTCTTTAATCTGGAAACAATCAACAGCTGTGTTTTGGTGGAGTTGAAATTGACAAGGTTTTGGTCACCCCAGTCGGCGACTTTATTCAGGTCTTTGTTCAAGTTTATGGCAGCGTCTCTCCGGGCAGGATTAATTCGTTCGTGCATTTTACCTTTTGAAGGAAGGGGCTCGAACGACTTGTGCAGAGTACTATCATCTGCAAAACTATTTATTGGATTACTGGTGATTTTCAACAATTCGTTGATATAAATCAAAAATAGGGTTGGGGACAATACTGAACCTTGGGGTACACCAGCGTTAATTAGTTTAGACTCAGAAGAAAATCCGTCTAAGGTTACCGAAATGTATCGGTTGGATAGAAAATTTTGAATCAGTTTCACAACATTGGGATGAAAACCGTACGCAACGAGCTTGTTGATTAAGTTGGCATGCCAGACTCGATCGAATGCCTTGGAGATGTCTAAGGCGATAACGTATGTTTCACCACCTTTATCAAGTATGCTGTTCCAACAATGCGCTACATAGTTTAATAGATCGGTAGTTGATCTTTTGTTTCGAAAACCGTATTGGCTGTCGGATATTAAATGATTTTCTTCCAGAAATTTTGAAATATGTGTATTAATATAATGCTCATAGACTTTGGATAGGACCGATAGTAAAGCTATTGGCCTATAATTTGAGATATCAGATCTTGGTCCCTTTTTGGGGACGGGCTGGACATTTGCCAACTTCCAGCACGAGGGAAATATACCAGATTTGTAGGATTGGTAGAATATTTTAGTTAAAGTTGGTGCAAGTTCTTTGGAAAAGGTTTTTAAAATAATGGGTGGAATATTGTCCATTCCTGAGGCTTTGTTGATGTTTAACCCCTTTAAAAGTTTAGCGACTGTTTTGGGTTTGAAGTGAAGTTCATTCATATTAACTCCTGAAGACTGGATTTGGGGTATTTCTTTAGGAGTTTCCAAAACAGTGGAGTTCAGAGCAAAGCGTTCAGCGAACAAGTTAGCTTTTCTTGCGGGATCATTGACGATTAAATCACCATCAATAATAGGGGGAATAGAAAATTTTGTACCAGAATTTAAAGAATTAATGGCACTGTAGAAACTCTTGTCAGAAACAGACATAGACGTAAGTTTTGAGGCTTTCGCTCTGTCAATTTCGGACTTTTCGTTTGAGATAATCTGGTTAGATATTTTGTTGGCCTTTAGATATTGGGATCGATTAGTGGGAGTTTTGTTATGAATCCAAATATTAAATGATCTACGTTTGTTTCTAAGTGCCGTTTTGGCAGCTTTCGAATACAAGTATTTTTGTTTGGGTTTTACTATGGAGAAAGGGACAAATTTATTGATGGCGAATTGGATGGTTTCTGTAAAGTTTTGAGCAGAAACATTTACATTGTCAGTGTAAAAACAATGACGGTCGAAAGGGAAACCATGGAAAAATTTTGAAGACCACTCTTATCCATTTTTGAGTAGGGAAATATTTTACGGGGTTTGGGAGCTGTAGTTTTAAGTAAATCAGTTTTGATAACTGATGAGATTAAATAATGATCAGAGTTTCCAATACTACCTTTCGCGACATCGACAATCGTAATATCTGGCATTGTGGTAAGATGGAGATCTAGTAGAAAACTATTATCACCGCCATTACGGGGAGTGAAAGTCGGGCTTTTAACAATTTGGAATAGGCCCTGAGACGCGGCAAAAATTTCTGCCAGTTTTCCACTATTGTCAACATCGTCGGTCGATTTGGAGAATTCCAACCATGATTTGTTGTGGACGTTGAAGTCACCGGTAACGATAACTTCACAATTAGGGGACTTTGCTCTAATCTCGTCCATATTTTTTGTCAGTATATTAAAAATGTTTGGGTTACGTTTGTTGGGGGACCGGTATAAAGCTATTGTGAAAAAAGTCATTTCTGGAAGACAAATCTTTAAAACCATTGTATTGAAGCGATCACCGTGTAGTTCAAAATTTGGAAAGCGCGTGTACGCAACACTCTCATGAATGAATGCGCATACGCCCTGATGGAGTTTGAAAGCTGATTCGAGCCTATATTTGGAATTAAGCGATTCTATAAAGAGAAAATTTTCAGAAACTTGTGTTTCTGTAAGGAATAGAATGTTCGGTTTGTCGTGCTCAAGATGATGTTGCACGTGGTCATGGTTAGCGTTCAATCCGCAGATGTTTTGAACATGTATTTTAAAATTTTTTATTGATTCATATATGTTTTGTCCCTGCAAATTCCGTGGACGTGCCGCATTATGGGCGGGTGGATTGCGCAAATTTGCTTTACCACTTGCAGACTTATTTTTTTTCGGTTGTACTGGCATCTATATATATCAAAAGGTTTATTTTATTTTTTTATGTTTTATTTTAAAATGCATAACTAAGTAAAAAATCCTATCATACTACAAAATATGACATATGCCAATATTTCATGATAAGATGAAGAAATAATAACAAAATAATAAGTGAAAAACAAATTGTGAGAAATTTGCAGAAAACAAAACAAAACTAAATGCCAATAATCCAGCTGATGCAGCGCACCCCAGACGCACCGCCCACCACCTCAATCGAGGCACAAAGCCCACACATAACTACGTGTTGGTCCGATTCCTCGGAAGAGCTAATGAGCGGTACCGCTGCGGAACGCTGCTCTGCTAAGACTGGAAGTGCTGCCGTTGACTAATTAAAGTTCGTCCGCCAGCACCTTAAGATATCATCTTGGCTAATGACATCTCCTGCCATTGCCAGTGGTATGTGATATCTCACGCTAACTCATATGTCAATGGCAGGGACTGGAGTACGCAGGGTAGTCAGACCCGTAGATCAACATTGATCATAATCGATCAAAATCTATTCACTTGTTGTTTATTTTCAGTCATTTTCGAACGCGTCACACATTTGACTGACTTTGATGACCTATGTCAGTTCGTGTTCTTCTCGGGTTGTATATAACGACACTTATTTATCTTAACTTAACAGTCACTCAAATCTAACAATTTTAGAATTAGAATTTTAAAATATTGCAATAATCTCATATACTAAGAACTCGAATCACCCTAAAACTGGTGGTTATGTCTAAACCAAACAAATGACTAAAGATGCTTTAACAGAACCGCGCGGAAAAAACGACATTTTGAATAGCACGTATGTTAGAAGATACCATCGGCGTTCTCCACTAACGTCGTTCATTAAAAGTAATCTGGAGTAGCGATTCCCATACACTATATAACAGTTTCGAATTATTTGATTTTCAGCTGTTTTTTCCCTTTTTCCTACTTTAAAGCTAATCTTTAAATACCAATTTTTATTTATTTGTAATTTTTTTTAATTTTTGATCTTTGGGTGTGGTAACCCCGAGCATTCCAGTCCCTGTTATTGTCAGACGAGTTAACATGAGGTATTACATACCACTTGCAATATCTTAAGGGTTCTTGAGGCTGAACTACATTCAGTCAACGGTAGCAATCTAAATCTTAGCTACAAAACATTTCTTGATAAGGCACGCTATTACTTACTCGAAAAACAGACATTTATATAACTCTATATCTGAGCTTTAAATCGTTTTAGAAAACTATTTGAAGAATTAAGCTCCATTTGTCCTCATCAAGTCGATTTATTCGTAACATCTTCTCCTTTGAGAGTAAAATCAGTTTTCAGTCAGAAAAAAACAATATTCGATTTTTGTACAAATTTTGTTAAGATACATATTATTCTTGATTTGAAATCGGATTTGAAACTACTGAAATAATATCACAAGAAATTTATAAAATTACGATTTATAAATTACATCTAAAAATTCAAAGTGTTTTTGTTTGATATAAAAGTGAAACTTTCTTTTGAAATATTAAAAAAACGTGATCTGAACACATCATATACAATTCTGCCGTTAAAAAAATAAATATTTCAATGATATAACTTGAATTACAATACTCAATTCTACAGTTTCTTGATTTATACATTTATTATGATTTTCCACAAATTATTCAAAATTATGTAAAATATTGAAAATATCGTTGAATCACATACTTGAAACAAAAAGATAACTAACCAAACAACTATTCAACACAATATATTTATATTTATTTTAAATAAGATAAGCAAACAAATTTTAAATTCAATTTAATAGCACAAAAAATTTTAAATTTCTCAACTGATTTCTTATTTCAAAGTACAAGAATATACGTAATAACTTCCTCTAACCCTTTTCTTACACAACAAAAAAGAATTTTAAATTATTTTCTATTAAAATATAAAAATAGAAATGACCAGTGGTGACCTCTTAGATTGACCTTATCCTTTTCACATGACACAAATAATTCATTGAAAAAAAAAATAATAAAACCAGATTTTCCAAACTAATGATGGCGCATTTTATATAGAAATAAAACAAACGAACTATGAAAATTTTTGTTCTAGATTTTCCGGTTATTTTGTCGTAATATAAAATTGGCTTAACTTTTTTCCTTCTCACGAATATTTACAAAAAAAAATAATTCAACTTAATTGAAAAATTATTACGACTAGAAAAATGGTAATTTAAAAAAACAGGATCATTTTTCAAAGATCATTTGAGACAAATATAAACAGAAGAAAAGAGAATACTTTGAAAAATGATCAAAGTTTTTTTTATTTTATTAGATTCGACAATGATAATGACCTTTTTTCATCTTTGGTACATTTGATACAAGGATCGTTAAAAAAATTAAAAGGGATCAAGATTTTTGTTTGTTTTGATCACTTTTAAATGTGATCATTTTGATCTTTATGCTGATCTTTAGATTTTAATTTTATTACTTAAAAGTGAAAAGGATGTTGCTTTTATTTGTTATTCGGGTAATATTAGATGTAAATGTCAAGGATGCAGAAATTGTAATTTTTTAAATTTTAATGGATAAAAAAATATTTTATGTATGACACGACAAAAATACTTTTTGTTTGGGATGGTTTTGTGAACTTCTTAAGTATTGATAAATTAAGGAGAATGATTAATTGAAAACTTATTATCGAGGATGAATAATATTTTAAGAAAACCTCTTCTCACTAAAGCTTTAGGTTTATAATTGTTTTAGGGATAGACCATTTATACAACAGTTAAACTTAATTTGTTAACTAACAAGGATATTCTACAATTGATTGTAAATTTAGTTTCTTAAGCAATACAAACAAGACAATTTATGATGCACAGTGGTGACATTAGTCTGGTTAAGGGCACCACCCTTGAAGGCCCTGTTGTCGAGCATGGATAACGCATTTGGGATCGTTATAGATCATTCTGAAAATTATTATTTCACTGTTAAATTTTTTTTTAAAAATTAACATTTATCCTCAGTATATCAGGTTGCAGATCAAAATTTAAGTATGGTTTTTACCAAAAAATGGAAGGTTTTTAAAAAGGTCAGTTTCATTAAAAATCTATCACTTATGTTTTTCATCCGAATATTCAGGATGATCTCTACCATCTATTTTTATGATTTTTAGAGAAAAAAAAATCGAACAAAAATCCTCACGTTGTTGAAATTTCGAATATAAAATGTTTTTGATTTTAGCGAGTGATTTTATAAATGGAAGCCACAGTGGTAACGGATAACGCGTTTGGAGTCTGTTTTTCATTTGAATATTAGTTTTCTGTTGTTTGGCATAATACTAACTAGGATATTCATTACCGGAATACGTAATACCCAAATACCGTAATGTTTTACATAACCGATATTAACCTACCTCGGTGTCATTCGGGATTTGATTCCTATCCAAAATATTTTTGTTAGTAATTTATCCTTCCTCCCAATCAGCAAGTTTTTCTTCCGAATATCAGTTTAATATTTATTTTATTATTTTACTTCGGTCTGAAAGACCTAAGTGTTACATTATCGAGCCAAAAGTGAATTTCTTACCCCCACTGTTTTTGGCATTTCTCGACGTTTTAGGACGTACTGATTCTAAAAAAGCAAAAAAAAATGTATGTCTATCTGCCGGCCGGTCGGCCGTCATAACCAACGAAATCTAGAAAACCGCTGGAGGGATTTCAAAAATAGGTATACTCAATAGGAAGAGCCGAAAGGACGATGTGTTCGATAACTGTACTGGAAGTGTGCCCAAAAATCGTCAAGTGTATCAGAACAAGGAAATTTGCATATTTTTTGCTTAAAAAACGTTGATTTTAGGTAATTACGAATAAGAACATTGAATTTGGAGAAATTTCAATGGTCGGAATTGGTATGTGAGGCCAAAAACTAGATTATTGCAACATAAGATTGTCAAAAAAATGTTTTCAAGTGTGTCAAATATTTTTAGAATTTTGAAAAAAGTTTGTATTTTTGATTTTGTAAGAATTTTCGGAATATTTTTAGAGTTTTGAAAAAGTTTAAATTTTTGATTTCATTATAATTTTTGGAATATTTTTGGAATTTAGAAGAAAGTTTGTATTTTTGATTTTGTTATAATTTTTGCGATATTTTTAGAATTTCGGAAAAAGTTTTTTGAATTTTTGATTTGGAGAAAGCTTCAATTTTTGATTTTGTAATGTATTTTGAGTTTTGAAAAAAATTTGTATTTTTGATTTTGTTATAATTTTTGCAATATTTTTGGAATTTTAAAAAAAGTTTGTATTCTTACAATATTTTGAAATACTTTGGTTTTAATATATTTTTAAAAATGTTTTTAGAATTTTGAAAAAAGTTTGAATTTTTGAGTTTGTAAATTATGAAATTTTGCAATAATTTTAGAATTTTGAAAAAAGTTTCAATTTTTGATTTTGTAAGAATTTTTGGAATATTTTTAGAGTTTTGAAAAAGTTTAAATTTTTGACTTTATTATAATTTTTCTAATATTTTTGGAACTTTGAAGAAAGTTTGTATTTTTGATTTTGTTATAATTTTTGCGATATTTTTAGAATTTTGGAAAAAGTTTTTTAAATTATGGTATTTGCAAAAAGTTTCAATTTTTCATTTTGTAATATTTTTTGAGTTATGAAAAAAATTTGTATTTTCGATTTTGTTATAATTTAGAAATATTTTTGGAACTCTTTGGAACTCTAACTACTGATTCATAACAAAATTTTTGCAATATTTTTGGAATTTTGAAAAAGTTTCAATATTTGATTTTATTATAATTTTTGCAATACTTTTAGAATTGTGGAAAAAGTTTGAAAAATTCAAGTTTGAAAAATTCGAGTTTGTGAATTAAGAAATTTTGCAATAATTTTAGAATTTTGAAAAAAGTTTCATGTTTTGATTTTGTAAGAATTTTCGGAATATTTTTTGAGTTTTGAAAAAGTTTAAATTTTGACTTTATTATAATTTTTAGAATATTTTTGGAATTTTGAAAAGCGTTTGTATTTTTGGTTTTGTTATAATTTTTGCAATATTTTTAGAATTTTGGAAAAAGTTTTTAAAATTTTGGTATTTGGAAAAAGTTTCAATTTTTGATTTTGTAATATTTTTTGAGTTTTGAAAAAAATTTGTATTTTTGATTTTGTTATAATTTTAGAAATATTTTTGGAATTTTAAATAATTTGTAATATTGATTTTGTTATAATTTTAGCAATATTTTTAGAATTTAGAAAAAGTTTGAATTTTTGATTTTGTTATAATTTTTGCAATATTTTTAGAATTTTGGAAAAAGTTTTTTGAATTTTGGTATTTGGAAAAAGTTTCGATTTTTGATTTTATAATATTTTTTTGAGTTTTGAAAAATAATTTTTGCAATATTTTTGAATTTTGAAAAAGTTTCAATTTTTGATTTTATTATTATTTTTGCAATATTTTTAGAATTGTGGAAAAAGTTTGAATTTTTGAGTTTGTAAATTACGAAATTTTGCAATAATTTTACAATTTTTAAAAAAGTTTCAAGTTTTGATTTTGTAAGAATTTCGGAATATTTTTAGAGTTTTGAAAAAGTTTATATTTTTTATTTTATTATAATTTTTAGAATATTTTTGGAATTTTGAATAAAGTTTGTATTTTTGATTTTGTTATAATTTTTTCAATATTTTTAGAATTTTGGAAAAAGTTTTTTGAATTTTGGTATTTGGAAAAAGTTTCAATTTTGTAATATTTTTTGAGTTTTGAAAAAAATTTGTGTATTTGATTTTGTTACAATTTTAGAAATATTTTTGGAACTTTAAAAAAAGTTTGTATTTTGATTTTGTTATAATTTTTAGAATTTTGACTTTTTATTATAATTTTTGCAATATTTTTAGAATTTTGGAAAAAGTTTGAATTTTTGAGTTTGTGAATTAAGAAATTTTGCAATAATTTTAGAATTTTGAGAAAAGTTTCAATTTTTGATTTTGTAAGAATTTTCGGAATATTTTTAGAGTTTTGAAAAAGTTTAAATTTTAGACTTTAATATAATTTTTAGAATATTTTTGGAATTTTGAAGAACGTTTGTATTTTTGATTTTGTTATAATTTTTGCAATACTTTTAGAATTTTGGAAAATTTTTTGAATTTTGGTATTTGGAAAAAGTTTCAATTTTTGATTTTGTAATATTTTTTGAGTTTTGAGAAAAATTTTTGTTTTTGATTTTGTTATAATTTTAGAAATATTTTTGGAATTTAAAAAAAATTTGTAATATTGATTTTGTTATAATTTTAGCAATATTTTTAGAATATAGAAAAAGTTTCAATTTTTGATTTTGAAAAAATTTTCGGATTATATTTAGAATTTTGAAAAAGTTTAATTGTTTGATTTTATTATAATTTTTGGACTTTTTAAAAAGTTTGTACTTTGATTTTGTTATAATTTTTGGAATACTTTAAGAATTTTGAAAAAAGTTTGAGTTTTTAAATTATGAATTTTTGCAATATTTTTAAAATATTGAAAAAATTTAAATTTTTGATTTTATTATAATTTTTGTGATTTTGCAAAAACTTTGTATTTTTGATTTTGAAAAATTATATTTTTGCAATTTTTTTAGAATATTGGAAAAAGTTTCATTTTTTGATTTTCTTATAATTTTTGCAATATTTTTAGAGTTTTGAAAAAAGTTTCAATTTTCGATTTTGTTATAATTTTTGGAATATTTTTATAATTTTAAAAAAAAAGTTTAAATTTTTGATTTTAGTTTAAGTTATAGAATATTTTTGGAATTTTGAAAGAAATATGAATTTTTGATTTTGTAATATTTTCTTGAAACGCCAAACGGAGAGGTTTTTGAAGTTTGCTGGGTGTATCATCTTTTCACTAAGTTATATTATTTTATGATCTGTTATAATTTTCCGGCAACGTATTAATATTTTTTGTTTGTTTTGTAATAAATTTATAAACAGAGATAAAAAATACTTGTACTTTAACAAAAAGTTTTATGCTTGATATACATCGCTGCCCAAAACTAAAAACAATGTCCTCATAAAAGTTTTTTGCCGAAAACTATATCAAAATCCTTAACTCAGACCGAAGTCTTGATATCTCAGAGCTTCATATTAATTTGATAATTGAATTTGAAAATTGTAAAATGTATGCTATGTGAAATGTGTAAAAGATAACTCCTAGTTTCCCAGCAGTCTGCTTTTAAGGAAAATGTAATATTTAGTCATTGACTCTGACCACGTGTTATCATATACAATATAGAATCCAGAGGATGGGAGTGAGTAGGAATATCAAAGCGTACTAAATCTTGTTTTCTTGTCAAAGATTACGAACCAGTTAAAAATACAGCATCTCCAGACAATTTAAACTGGTGATGTATCCTGCAATCAAAAGGTTCCTAAGTGTGAATTAACATTGATTGGAACGTAGAGCCTAGGCCTTTTTAAGACTTAATGAGACCTAAATCTTAAGAGGATTCTATGTGTTGTTGTGACTTGTGACTCATATTGTTAGTCCTATTACACAACACATATTATTAAAAATTATTAGTCAAAAATAAATTCATGCAATTCAGGTCGAGTGAACAGCGTTTGGGAAATAAGCTAAATTTTATTTTTTTCAACCAAAATCTTGTACCTGTGTGTCTGATATTTTAAGGAAATATATAATCTGTTATTTAAGATATTGAACGGAATGATAAAATGATTACGCAGAAGATGCCTGTTTACTGAAATTCAGTTATTAATAAAACAAATCTCACGCAACTAATTTTAGAACTGCTTCAATTTATTTGAATTGGCATCGTAAGAGTTAGTTAACAAAAGAAACTTATATATATATTAAGCCTACACGGCTGCACCATACCTTAACTTTTCTAGATATATTTTATTTCTTTTTTAAATACCCGGGTATGTCTAAAATCAATACTCGACTACCCGTGTACTTGCAAAGTCGAGTAATATGAATACACTAACCATGATGTTGACCGCCCATCCTGAAGTCAAAACTGTTCTTAATCTAGAATGTAAATTAAAAGTCCCCTGTACGCCTATTCCGGCATTTCCCTGTGAATTGGGAATTGAGAAAAAAACTGCAATAAATGAAATAAAGAAATATTTTGTAATACAAATTCGTTATTTCCCGCGACACAGAATACTAGTTATGAAAAAACTGCAACATTTTTTTCAATTCCTATTTCACGGTTTACCGGATTTACTGGATGTTAAATCATCAAAACTTCATTAATTTATTGCTTTATTTTTGTTTGGTTTTACAAAATTCTAACATTTGTATTTTTGATTAATTTAATTGTTATTTTTTTTTACTACATTACTGAACTGAACAAAAACTAAAAAAAACCTTAACTGCTTGATCGGCTATCACTCACTCACGGAATTTAGTATGTAAGCAGGTATTTTAGGCAGAATAGAATTAATTGTAAACAAAAAGTTGTACCGTGTAAATCAAATCGTGTAAATAAAAGTTATTTTTAAATAAGTTTTTGTAGATAAAGTTTTAAGTGTTATTTAATAGAAGTATTTTGTGTATTATTTTGAAAGCCGTGAATTGGAAATTTCTGCAATCAATCGTTGCTTGCTGTATTGTTTTCCTGTTGTTTTGGAACAATTTAAGAGTTAAATACTTACTAAAATCCCGTGTGCTTGCTTACGAATCAGTGAGTGAACTCAGAAGGAGATTGCGAATTGCGTTTATCGAAGTGGGATAAGACCAATTCGAAGTAAGGTTGGAAAAATGTAACAATATTTTTTTAACAAAAAAATTATATATTAGAAAAGATTCAAATGGATTAAAATTGTGAGCCTTGGTATATTTCAATCACATATACCGATATTAGAGAGAATTTTAAATAATTTGATAAGTATGACGAAAACATTTGTCTTTTTTCCTAGACAAATGGGAAAGGATCAAATTTATTAAAGTGCTTAGTAGCAGAAGAAAAATTTAGAATAGTTAATAAAATTTTGATTAGATAAGAATTAAAGAAACGTTAAAACGTTACAATCGTAGCGACGACTTACATGACCCGAAAGATAAGTGATCTCAATCCAGACAGAATATATGTGAATCATTCCAAGGATAAAACTAACGAATATCTTTGGTGCGATAGCTACCAAAATATTTACCTTGTGGGTTGCAGATCTCATATCTAACATTGCCGTATTTAGCAAGAATGCTAGCTCCAATGAATATATTCACAAGCTACATAGGCATTGAAATGTTTGGAAGCATCACTTTTGATAAAGTTTCGAATGAAAACTTTGTAACATTTGACATTGCCGAAATGTCCCGCTTAATTTTTTTGTTTTAACTCCTGATTTTACAAACACCGGACTTGGTGTAACAAAACAAAGTCGTTCTTGTTTAGCAACAAATTATTTTTATTTATGAAAATTTAGAACAAGAACAGAGAAGAAAAAAGGAAACTACGGTTAGGCTATTACAGAAGAGATATGAGAGTAGATCTTGATATTTTTTTTTGCATGAGATAAGATTGATAAAGAAAAATTTAATGTGATTTGCATGAGATGAAATTGAAAAGAAAAATTCATTGGATCCGTGAACTTTTAGCTTGCTAGAATCAAAAATCAAAAAACTTCAAATTGAAAATTATTTTATTTAAAATTATATAAATTCAAGATAATTAATTATTTTGTGTTGTGAATTGTGATTGTGCATATACAAATTTAAAAAAAAAATCTATTTATGTAGTAATTGTGGAGGGACGATGTGTTTGATAACTGTACCGGAAGTGTGTCAAAAAATCGTCAAGTGTGTGAAAACAAGGAAATTTTCATATTTTTTGCTTAAAAAACGTTAATTTTAAGAGATTACGGAAAGAAACACGGAATTTGAAGAAATCCTGATGGTCGGGATTGGTATGTGAGACCAAAAATTAGATTATTGCATTAAAAGTTTGTCAAAAAAGTGTTGTCAAGTGTGTCAAAAGAAAGATTTTTATTTATCATTTTACCCAATTTTTGAGAAAAAATAAAATTAATAATTTGTATGGCATGAAATTTTATTATTATTATTGAGAATTATGGCATTATAAGTTTGTCAAAAATATGTTGTCAAGCATGTCAAAAGAAAAATTTTACTTCGGTTTATTTATTTTTTTACCCAATTTTTTATACAGTTTTTTTTTTTTTAATATACAGGTTATGGGTAGGTTAAGATATTTTTTATGAATTAAATTTGAATTTTTTTATAATTTTTCAATTTCCATTATAATAATATATACATGTATTTTACAATATATATTGATTTTTTCTTATTGAATTTATTTGTTCTTTTCATCTTTCTCCATTTCTCCATTTCATCATTTTCTTTTTCTTTGTTTTGGTGTGTATTTATAAGGAATAATATGAGTGCATAGAACGGAGAGAGATGAGATCAAGTAGGTAGTAGTGTGGCTACGTAGTAATCAGCTTGTCTTCCCATGCTCCTATCCTAAGCGGTTAACCAAAGTCCATTTTTCAGGTTTCATCTATTCCTAACCTCCCCGACAAGCTCAAGCCGGAGCCTGTAAAACCAGCCTGAAAACAATTTTTTCTGGAAACACAGTAGCATCGTAGTTCTCTCCATTACAACTTCCTGACCTGGCTTAAAACCGCTGAAGCGTTTGCTTGTGGGAAGTATTTGGAAGTAAAAATATGATGAAAACCATATCGTTAGAGTAAATCTTTAAGAAGGTTTGACTCGAGTACAAATCAAACTTTTTTAAACCATCCGGCCACTAAACGACCACGATATACCAGGTAAACCAGAAATGTAGAACAAAATGCAGAAAGAAATGCAGAAGTACTTTAATTTATCATAAAAATATGAGCCCAGCTTCATCAAAATTGCTTATCAAAGCTTAAAGTTATTACAATTTCAAATAAACATGTCCTGGAAAGTTTTCCTACCATCTTGTCCAATGTCGTTCTAAAACTAACCTGTTGCTTAAAATACATACATATTTTCAACTTATGCCAACATGTCATTAAAATTGATTTATATAATTGAATTTTTTACTAAAACAGTGAATTGTACATATTGTACATATAACTAGAGCGAACGCATTTTCGAAACAAGAGTGTTGTTTGCAGAATAAGGGTACTCCGAGTTCTACCATCACTGGCGTTTGTAAAAAGGATTTGTGCTACTCATAAATAGCAATAGTTTTTGTAACAAATGTACAAAACTAGTCGATAAACATAAATTATGGAAAAACTTTATAAAAAAATTTAAGAACAAATCTAAAATAAAGAGCTTTTATTGTACGCATTGCAATCAAAATTATTACTAATACATGATTTCATTTTTTTTATAAATATGTAAATATAACTAATTTGATTAAACAAGCTTAGCATAATTGGAACACACCCTTAGAATTAATTTTAATGCAAATTCAAAGATGAATATGGAGCGCTATATTTTGAAATTTAAGTTTTCTCATAAATATTTTGAAGTGTAACATTTAGTTTTTCGTGTGCAGTAAATATTTTCGCATGTGATATCTATTATTTGAAATAAAATAAAATATGTTTAGGTCTATGTGTAACATATATACATTTATAACACACGTTTAATTGTGTTCTAAAATAAAACAACCAAAATATGTTTATGTAACAGAAACACCTAAAAACTCCTTTTTATTCTTCGGAATATTTAGTAGATTTTCCTTGGGAAATTGTTGAATTCTAAAAACCAAATAAAACAAGCCATGTATAGAACAACATTAGTACTATAGGATTTTTTAGTACCAAGTTGAAAATGAAGTTGGCATGATTTAGACTGGGTTCCAATTAGCTGCTAAATTGTACTAAACTGCTAAATCTAAATCTGCTATCTAACAAAAATACCGAATTTTAGTGTAAATTAATGTAATCAGCATATCAGATATTGTTTAACATATGAATATCTTCGTAATAATTTAGAAACAAAATTTTAATTTAGTCAAATAAAATAGCTGACTAAATCGATTTAGCACGTTTAGTACAATTTAGCATCAATTGGAACGCAGCGTAAGTTTAGATTTACATTTTTTAAATTTGTTTATGATTTTGATACATAAATAAACACAAACACGGGGTGTCATTTGTTGGAAAAGTCGTTGAGTATAACTAGCGATTAAATTACTCATTAGAAATTACTTATTATTTTAAAGGTAAAAAGTGTTATTTTACGTTATGTTAACCGATCGTAATATTGTCCTTTATGAATTAGTAGTATAAAATAGTTATATATGTAACAATAGTATATATTTATAAATTTTAGCCCGAGTAAAAATTTGCGAATGCTGAAATTGTCTTTACGCCAACTTAAGAAAGCGAAAGTTTGTTATGTATAGAAAGTTTAAAAAAGCAATTTTGAATAAATCAAGAATTTATGGAAGTCGTCTGTTTTTCTGGAACACAAGTCGGATCTACCACATCTGTTTAGTGGAATTGTAAACTATGTTGTCTCCCTAGTACGGATATTAAAGCGATTATGGAAGATTTGGAATTATCTAGGTCTATGTTTAGCAATAGGTTTCAACTCAATGGATTTGAAACTTTGTTTAACATTCATTGGAAATTCATGTATTGGCTAATACAAATTTTTTGTTTTGTAAACTTATTCTTTAGCTACCTTTGCAGAGTTTGGGTCAACAGAGTCAACACATTATTCCTATACCGTAATATGAAACAACTTAAGATCATTTCATAATTAATATCTGACCATATACAACGTTTCACTGTATACCTAAATTCATCTTTTAGTTTATCTTTCATTCAAACTCAATTAACGGATCTTTTGTTTCGGTGGATTGTCTTTTTTAAAATGAGAAACAAATATATTATTTTTGGTAAACAGACAACGAAATAGAGTATATTGAATCCACACAGCTGCGTTGATGTTAAGTGATCTGAATAGGGTGATCCGACTGATGTGTTTTAATTGAGATATTTTCGCAATATTAATAATTGATTGAATTTTGAACAACTGTGTATTTTGTGCTTCTGAAAAATATCATTTTTGAGTACTAGAAAAAAATTTAGTGGATACACCTTCAAACTTGATCAACCAACCAAAAAACTTTGGATCATAAATTGGAAGAAATGCTGACATTTCTTATGATTGCTTCAATTCAAACCGATTTCAACTATGTGTATCAAATTGATGGTTGCAATTTACCAACAACCAAAGTTAGTAGAATGTACAAGTGACCAGCGAATAAGGAATTCGTTGTTTATTGGGGGTTTCTGAAGAATTATCCGGATCGTGTATTTAAAAATGTTAAGATAAATTGTCATCAATCCTGTTGATACTAAACGGGATAGCTGATGTTTTTAACTGGATTACTGGATTTGGCGTACTACATTCAACATTTAAGTAAAGTTTTTTTTTCATTCGGTTTTATCCGTATATACATATTTTTTGAGGTTTTGAGTCTTTAATAATAAAATCTGATAATAATCTGATAAATTAAATTAAATTGAATAGGAGATTTTCCTGAACCAGAGACCATGTGTTGATTTTGCATAATTGTAACATCCCAGTATAAACAGAAACCTGTTTATAACACATTTTGTGAATTGGTTTTTCTATTACAAAATAATTAAATAGGAAAAAATTTGTTTAAAAATTCTGATGATTAACCAACGTTGATATTTTAAATGAAAGCTGCCGTTTTGACAGATAACGCGTTTGAAATCATTTCTTCATGCAAACATGTTTTTGACATACTAATATTTAATTGCTATTTTCATTTATGGTAGACAAATTAGGAATACTTTACAGCTTAAAACTGGAGTGCTTTTTACCGAAAACTCAGAACAGTCAACCAAGTATAGTGAATTTGTCAGGGCTTAAATAGAATCCTGATCAAGTTTTTCTAGTACGTATCAGGCATTGCTGGGGCATACTGATTGAAAGGGCCTTGATCATGAGTGTAACGCTTTTTGCCTATCAGGTCCTGATTAATACAACCAGACTATGATCATGCCCTGATTACATTCAAGCTTTCCCCAAAAAATTTCTGCTCTGGCAGTTTTAGTGAGAATTTTAGAGTAATGACTGAACTGATAGTCAGAATTATCTTTACCATTCAGTTTAGTGATTTTTGAAAAAACTTTTATTTCAGCGAAATGCGTTGCCGTATTGTGCTGAACACGGATTACGAGTTTGAATTCGGTTTTCATTGTTATTTGATTTCGGTCAGTATTATATTTCATAATTCTTAGCTCATGAGTGCAGAAATACCAACGATTGGAATTTCAAATGATATATTTACTTCAGTTGTTAATCTTAATTTAAAACCAATGTTATCTGTGTTTAATTAGAATTACCATGCTGTAGCAACGATATCGAAATCCTCTAACTTTTTTTTTCATATCCAAACCAAAAAACATTCTCAATCTTATTTATGACATTTTTTATCTCATTTTAAAATTTTTCGTCATTAACTTTATATTTTAGAATTTTTTTTTCAAGAAAATATTGATATATTTAACAAAAAAACAGATTTTAAAAATCCTTGTACAAATTTTATAATCCTGTAATAATAAATAAAATTTAATCTACTATATAACTGAAACCAAAAAAAAAAACATGAAACAAAATTGTATTTTCGTATATACGAGATGAAATTTATGACGTCTATAACAGATAAGAAAACATATTTCAATTGAATATTATGATTGATCCACTTGAATGTAGTGAACACGTGGCTTGGAACAAATTACTTATTTAGTTCTTAGATTAGACAATTTTGAGTGGCAATAGAGATAAAAATTATGACAGGTGATGATGTCATGGTTTAAGTTGTTGGCTAATTTTTATGTTTGTTTTTCAGATTCGTTACATTTACATCTTATTTAAATCAGATGCTTCATACACTATAATCTATATGATATTATTACAAATAAGTAAAAATAATTTTAATAAAAACAATTACAAAACAACTCCAATCGTACCATTGAAAAAATAATCAACCATCCCTCATAAAGAGAAATTAAATTGTTTTATTTCTCTAGAAAAATTAGAAAATCGTCATCCTATCGTATGTCTTTTTGTACAGGTTATATTTTAGAAATCTGTTGAAAAACTATTGCATAATAACTGTATTTTCTTCCGGCACCCCGATTTCATCATCACAACTTCATCATCATATGATGATCATGTTTCAGTTTCATTTCATTTTTGTTTTGTTTTATGTATTATACGAATCATAGATTAATCTACCACAATCAACCCTTAGGGACATTTTTGACATGTAATGTTAAAGGTTTTTTTTCTGTTTTTTTTCGGTTTCATCATATGAATATATTTTGATTCAGTGATATGAAACATTTTCGTCCTGGTTATATTTTATTCGAATTTATTTTTATCTTGTAAGACTTTTGATGTAGGAAAGATATAATAATAGTCAACAGTCCCTCGTCGGTTTCATTTGATGATTATCACATATTTTATACTTTGTGAGGTGTCTGTCCTTGACGAGCCCGACAACTTTTGTATTTGCCGTTTTTCTCGATTCAGCCCCTTTTTTGTTTGACAATCGCCGAAACATTACAATGGCCCGAGGATGGTGTAAATCTTTTTTTTTATGGTGGGTGGTAAAAATTTGTTTTAAAAAAGAGGGAAACCTTGACCGATAAAAATTTGTCTGGTTTTGTCGAGTCTAGCACCCAAACATACCAAAATTTCTACTGCGGACTTGACAATAGAAGACAAATTTTTATCGGACAAAGTTACTCTCGTTTTCTTAAACAAATTTCTACCTCCTATTAATAAAAAAAATGCGGTAGTGAATTTACAAGATCCTCGGGCAATCGTAAATGCCTAAATTAATAAAGGAAAAAGAGGCCGAATCGAGAAAAATGGCAGATATAAAATTTGTCCGACTCGTCAAGGACAGGCGCCTCACGATGTATAAAATACTTGGTAATCATCAAATGAAACCGGCAAGAGTCTGTTGACTATAAGTTTGTCGCTTGGTTGCTCGACAAGCTTGGCCTGAAAAAAATTTCATAACAAAACCATTAAAAATTTAACAAATAACACGATTGACACGTCAAGGATGATACGAGTATCACAGGCGTCACGGGTGTCACGAGTGTCACGGGTGTCAAGTGTGTCACGTGTGTCATGGGTGTCACAAGTGTCTCGGAAGTCACGAATGTCACGTTTGCCGCGAGTGTCACAGATGTACGGGTGTAATGGATGTCACAAGTGTCACGAGTGTCAATCAAATCTAAAACCGAGTTCTTCAACAACATTTCAATTACTATGTGTAACAAACAAATAGATAGACAAATTCAAATTGAACCGGATAATTCGGAATCTATAAACCTTTTAAATGAGCATTACTAATACCAAAGTTCGTTTTACAAAATTCAAAGAGACAAATTGGAGTAGATATTGCAATTTTAGGAATATCCTCCGGATATATTAGAGTTTGATGCTATAATGCCTGAAATAGGTAAATGTAAGAAAATGCTGTGCATTTGGATAGGATAAGGATAGGATATCGATCCAGAACAGTAATTTGTAATGAAGACTGTGCATTTCTGATAGTGGAGTGAGAATCACTATCAGGAACTTTAGAGCTGTCGCTCTATGTCTTGAGATTTAAATTTCCGACTAGAGCAGTCTGTGAGTTCGATTATACTTATCTTCAGCCCATCACAAACTCCGAATTGCACTAAAAATTTCACAAGAAGACGGATTCAAATGAGCAAAGAACAGGACTCTGACGACCACGCTATTGGTTCACTATGATACAAATTTAAAACTGAAATAATTACATCTAATATTTATTTATTAATTTAGTAAGTTTATGTAAAATAAAATTTTCTTTTCTATAGATATACAAATAAATTAATTAATTACTTTAATAAAATATAGCTTTGAAAAGACGTTTTAGAAAGTTAAATTCAGTGAGTAAGCTTTTAAATTTTCTAAATGTGGAAGTGAATCAGTTTTTTTGGATTAGAACTATCACAACCAATTTACAGATTCGTTGGAAGAGCACGCACTCGCAATAAACTACTGTTAAGCCATGAGCCAAGAAAAAAACTATGTTCCTTTTTCATTTAAATGTGTATGATTTCGCTATAAAAAATATATGGAATCCACTTCATATAGTTAATAATTGTTTTTATTATATGTAAATATTTTAAATTCAAACAAAGTTGTGTAGTAGGAGGTCTGGTAGGTCTACCGGTTGGTCAGTGCCCGTGAAATACACCCTGGCGCTAGCTTGATTTGCACGGGGGGGGGGGGGTTCTACGACCGACATCATAAAAGCAAAGTTTTCACAGAAATTAAATTTAACCCAAAAGTGGGTGCCTCAAACACCACTATTTTCACTGTAAAGTTGCACTACCCTTCCACAACCCTCACCTTATTATGCTTAAATTAGCACGTCATTTTTATTTAGACTTGCATAAACGAACAAATCAAAAGATAAAACACCAATGCAAAAATTTAAAATTAAAAAAAGTAACGTTTACCTTAATAATAACTATGTTGATTGATATCTGCTGCTTTCCCTCGGTCCAACACACGATTCAACTCGCCAACTCAATATCCAACTGTCCAACACCATAAACCAAAAAAAAACAATTTCTTCTCAAATATTTTTCATATTTTATAAATTTCATTAGTTTTCCATGCAAAAATAGAGGAAACATAAAAAAATGTATATTGAATTTCGCAAGGGTCAGGTGTTCTTCAAACAGAGTAAATTAAAGTAAATATATAGTATATTACTATATAAGCATCGAAGATGGGAAATTGAAGTACCGTTGATACAGAAGATCTTGACCATTATAGTTGTCATCCAGAAAAAATTTTAATTTTGCTTACAGAAATATTATATAAACGTATCATAACAAAACACAAAAACAAATTAATTATATCATTGACTAACATTTCCTACCATGCATGAAATTGTATGCACCGTAAAAATGGAAACTGGCTAGGATTTGACCGATGAATCATCCGTTAATCCGAATACAACAAACTAATGTTCAATACGTTAACTAGAAGGAAAAGACACTGGACAAAAAATATAAATCCATCATTGACTATCGTGCCCGGACACGAATAGGAAACTGGAACGTCAGGACTCTAACAGAATCATCTAGACTAGCACAAGCTAATAAGGTAATGGAGGAATATAAGATCGAGATATTAGGACTCAGTGAAGTAGGTTGAAAAAATAGTGATGATTAAACAACAACAAATACGGGCGTAGGAGTATTAATAAGACCAAAAGCCAAGAAAGCACTATACTTGAATGGAAACCGATAAATAGTAGAATAAAACCAGCTCAATTTCAAGCGAAAATAGGAAATACAACCATCATACAGTGCTATGCACTTAATGAAGTAGCAGATGAAATAACAAAAGAAGAAATCTATGAACATTTACAAACAACAATATCTAGCCCACATCGAAACGACGACAAAATTGTTCAAGGAGATTTCAACGCCAAAATTGGAACCGAAAACATTGGATTGCAACCGGTCATGGACAAACTTGCACTTGAAACAACTCGGGTTGAGTCCTGGAAGTAGAGATGGATAGCACACACACTGAAAAAAGCAGTCGAAGATATTACAAGAATGTCTTTAGAGTGGAAGTCGCAAGGCAAAAGAAGGGTGAGAAGACAATGAGTTGGAAGAAAACAGTGCAAGTAGAAGCGAAACAAATTGGCAAGACACGGGGAGAGTTAAAAGCGATTGTCCCAAATAGAGTTAGATGGTCCAGTCTATTAGGCACCCTATGCTCCTAAAATTGAAATAAAGGAAAAAAAATGGTACGTCTTTCATAACAGCGTTTTTGCACTGCTATAGGTCGTATCACAATGATTCGTTCGACATATGCTAAATAATTTGGTTCGTTGAAAATAACAAACAAAAATTTTTTGTATGATTTAACTAATCAATGTTTTATAGAACGTACCGTGCGTGAACGAAAAATGTTTTACTGTGTTGTGTAATAACATTTAATCACTTGTTTATTTTAATTTTAAGACAATCACACCAAAATATTAATATTTCATGTATATTCATTATATTCATCGATTTTTTCCTTTATTTCGTCGTGATTCATTTAATTGTATTATTTAGACAAAAACATTTTCCGCAACATTGATACAAGATCACAAAAAAACTGGAAATATTTCGCGTTTATTTACCGAAGCAATACTTATTTTTATTCCATTATTGAGTTTATTCACGAAACTGTCAGCATTGTACACTCGTACAAGAACATGCATAAGAAAAAAAATAAATGAAAACGCAAAGAAAAAGATGTGACAAAAAACCCACCAATTGTTCAATATGGGGAGAATGTTAAGAATTATATCGACAACGTCAAATCGGTAAAATACCTTTTCAACGCTGTAAAAATTACTTTAGCGACAACTGTTTAGGAATAACTTCGTTTTAGTGCTCGATTACACTTATAGTTTACAAGAAAAATCTCCCTAAACAAAACCCATCTTTTCTTATGGATTTTGATCTGCTGATCTCATTTTTTTAGGTTTTTTTTTTAAATAAAAAGTGTTGTGTTATAGGGTTCACAATATGTGTCACAATAACACATAAATTCCTTTTAAGACGTAGGTCCCACAACAACTTGCTCTTTAATTGAAACCACCTGAGACTATGGATTCCGGCGAACTATTCCATTTGTATGCAGTTCGGACAAAGAAGTCTTTCTGCGATCTGCCATGCTGCTGATTTTATCTGAGCACTATTGATGACGATGACGATATTTGTAAAAAACAACGAGGTCAGTAACAGTGCGACGATGTTGTAGGGAATCAAGTTTTGATGTCAAATCTCGATGACCCATAATTCGTATAGCCCGCTTTTGAACAGAGTCCAAGAGGGTCAAGATGAAAACAGAAGCCCCAAACTTGACAACAGTGCTCAATACAGGGACGAATATAGGACTTATAAACATGCAGCAATTGGTATGGAGTGAAAATTTTTTTGCATATGTTTAAGAGGCGCTTTTTTGCCATCGCCATTACATGATCGTTCCAGAGTAGGTCATTTGAAACTGTGACACCCAATAAACGAATGTTTTTACATTCACCTATTGGTTCATCACATATACTGTAGGTAAGCTTTTGTTTTTGAGATATTCGCGAAAAACTAATTTTTCCAGTCTCTAGATCTCGTATTTTATAAAACAAACAAATTAAATATATTACAATGCATGCACAATGAAAATACTTTTACTCATGAGATCCAAGTTTGTATGAAAATTTATTTTGAGAAAAAAAAAATTTATTTTTGAAATACTTTTTCCTCATCGAAAAAGTTAAAAATTTTGTAACTTTTTCCTCATGATTAATAGAGAATTGAGCTACCTACATTTTAAAGGATTGTATTTCTATTAAAAAATAATAATAAAAAGTTGCTCAAATCTCATGAGGAAAAACCTCATACATTGTGCATGCACCGTTAATGAAATAAGTCCATATAGTAAAAATGCTAGCATACATTTTGAGCTACATTTTGTAAAAATCCATCAAGGATTCTGGAAATTACACTTGGAAAAAAGAAAAATTTACGTTTTTCGTTTTTTTAAGTGTTTCGATAATCAACGTCATTATTTTAGAACAAACAAACATTGTAAATTTATTTAATTCCTTAGAGCCTATAGGATAAATGGAATTCTCTTTCATTTAAACTAAAAAACACATATTTTGGTGTAGTTTGCACCAAGTTATTCAAGTTATTCCAAAATAAGTCAAAACTCAATATTTGGAAAACCAATTGATTGCCAAGAATAATTTAAATTCTGCAACATAATTGATTTATAAATATATTAGTTGTTATGTAATATATTTTGTGTATCTTGTAATATATTTTCGAATTAAGACTACGAACAATTTTGACTTTTCCTTATTTCAACCACTTTTTCTATTAGATATAGGTAATTGTCGTTATGGTTCTGAATTCGAAATTTGGAACAACAGAAACATTTCTTAGCTCTATTTTATAACTAAAAACCCAAATTAAATATTAAAATATAAAAAAATTTATATTTTAATTTTATATTAATTCGCTGAGGCGTGAGCCCATATTGTACTGAAGCTGTTATTCATTCTTCGCAATTTCGAGTCGCATTGCTTTCCCGCGCGCATTGAATTTGCATTGTCAAAGACTTTCGTACTTGTTTTCACCTTTTCAACCCTAATTTCTTATATTCAGATTGTAATCGTCCATCGCAATAGTTTCCGTTTGGAGTTATCATAAAACAGTTATGCAATATCATTAATTCGTAATCGCCCTATTTCCATATTTAATTTCTTACAATCGTTTCGTAATTAATATTTTTTTTATAATTTTTTTTCAATTTTTTATACAAGTTAGTTGAACAGACTCTTTAGAGGGTTTCAAATAAGCTACCAGATAATGCTACCATTCTTTTTACTTTAAATAAATGCCGCGATATGTCATCGTTCTCTTAGTGGACTTTGTGTCTGAAAAGATAACAGCTGTTTGTGTTTTGTTTGACGTCTACACGTTGAGTGTTTTAATGTGGTGGATTTTTATCAATAAAAATAAGGGAATTAATCCAGAGAATAATTAAAGAAAAGAATGAATCCGGTACAAAGATCAAGACGAGTAGTTATAACCAAAGATTCATTGAATTTTGTTTATGATAATGCCAGACTGAAAAACCAATTGAAACGCATGTCAGTTTTATCTATGAATTTTTGTTTGGTTATAACTATTTGAAAGAACAATACCACGGCTGATGATAGAATTTTGTTTATAAACGAAATTAGTTTAATTAATTAAACTGTCCTTTCTTGTGATGTGATAGACTTAATAGTAAACAATAATAATATGCTAGAAAAAAAAGAATGTTGAATTGCTGTGATAATACATGTTTTCTAGAACTGTGATAAATAGAACTATAAATAATAATTGCATTCTTATATAAAAAAATTAGTATGATTCTGTGATAGCATAAATTTCAAATATATGTGAAGAAAAATAAATTTAACAAAAACTGTTACATAATAAAAACCATAACATAATTATATTAATTGTTTGTTGAAATTTTGAGATTGTCTATGTTCCAAATAGATGTGATAATAGAAACCTAATTCCATCTACACAAAATCTTTGTTGCATTTCTGTGATAACACTAGTATCAGGACGAAGTGAATCAGTGAATAAATCGGGAAGTTAAAATGTGTGCTGGAGTATAATTTACAGAAAATACTTGGCCACATATTTCGATTATATCCGGAGTGCTGACGGTCTTAATACGTTTCCGGGACAACCATTTTGTTTTTGTGGTTATACGTTGTCATCATCATTCCTGTTGAATATTACGATACATTTCCGGTAATAAAAGAAAAAGGGGAAAGAAATATTACTGATCATCAACACGTTTGGATTGCAATAATTTTTCCACCGTCGTCATGATCCTGATAGCTGAGCTCACCAATCGATGAACTGGATGGGGATGAGCGATTAATTTTGGACTACTGGAGTGGGATCTGGCCAAGCTATGGGGTGAGTCATTTTAAATATATATATATGTGGGAGTGTATGTACGAATGAATGTGGGCGTGAGTGTATGGACGTGTGCGTGTATGCATGGGCTGTGTATGGGTGGGTGTTTGAATATGTAAAGCCTCGATTTTCGTTTCTTTCTGTAAATACATCAGCAGGAGCAAATTAATGTTGTAGGGCTAGACCCATAATATTTGCTTGATTTTATTTATCTTTTAATTAGTTCATTATGCTAAGTGAGGTAATCATTTAGTAGTAGTAATGTTTGGTTGAAAAATATGATGGAAATAAAAAGGAAATAATAGCTAAGGATTACAAGTTTCCTGACAGCTCAAATAACACTCAACCTGACACTCAAAACCGACATTCAAAATGGCGAGAGAGTAAAAGCCACGATTTGATGTTGGTTGAAATATTTATAAAAATTAATTTAAATTAAACAATTAAAATAGTTATATTGATCTTAAGTGAAGCTAATAGTGTTTTGGTAGTTTAAACAGTGTTTTGTTATTCTTCTTTTATAAAATCCATAAATTAACAAACACTTTTAAAAATCTTTCAAAATGGCGAGAGAGTAAAGTGCATAACTTGATATTGTTTGAAAAATTTCATAAAAATTATTTATTTAAATCAAATCTTTAAATAAAATACTCTTAAGTGAAGCTTATAGTGTCTGATAATAGCTTGATAGTGTCTGATATTCTTCTATTAATAAAACTATAAATATTACAGAACTTATTACTGAATTGTTCGTAAAATATCCATACTTATCACAAATATCAAATTATTGCCTAAAAATTAAGTTATTCATATTGTGTTGTATACAGTGATAACAAGCAAAAAAAAATAAACATAAAAAATTAAATTCTGCATTACATGTGATCGAAGTTGTTTATTAATTAGTTTAATTCATTTCCAATATACAGTGATATCAAGTTACAAAAATCGTGTTGCATTTCTTAGCTTGATTTAATTCTTATAATATATATAAATAAAATGACTCGGGAAACTAGATCGGGATCTACAAGTAAAATGGATCCTGATAATCCAACAATAAAAGATGTATTAGATGCAGTTAATTCCACGGCTCAAGGGTTGGCGTTGAAAATTGATCAAATTAATGATAGATTAAAGGGGCTTGAAACAAAAACAAATGAAAATTCAGAGGATATTTCCAATATTAAAGAGCTGTTAAAAACCAACGGGAATGATGTAGAATATCTTCAAGGCAAAGTAAATTTTCTTGAACAAAAGCAATTAGAAAATGATGTAGTCATTTCTGGAATACCGTATTCTGATTTATTTAACGCTCATGAAATAATTAATAATATTAATGCATTCTTCAAACTGGAAAATGGTTTTGGCATGTCCCTGATGTATCAACGGGTTTTGAGAAATGTCAATAGTACGGATAATCGAAATGGTAGAAAAATCATCATAATAGCTACATTTCATCAACAGCAAGTTAAACAAGCGTTTATGAAACAGCTGAGAAACAGTGGTCCATTATTTGCTAAGCAATTCTGTAACATGACTGAACCCCGGCAATTACCAAAGGACCAGCCAAATCATCAGGATTTTCAAGCATCACAAAAACAAAAAATTTTTATTAATGAACGCCTTACAATCCACAATCTAAATCTACTAAATAAATGTCGTATCTTACAAAAGGCAAGGCAGTTTACTAAATGTTTTTATCGACATAATCATATTTTTTTGCAAACTGATGATGCACAAAAACCTGAAATCATCACGTCACTTAAGGACTTAACAAAGTATGGTAATATTGGTTAATTGTTTATTACTATAACATGATTCAACTAACGTCATATCCAACATGATAATAAGTGATTTAAAATTTTGAATTAAAAAAGGTATCTTTTGAAGTTACAATTGTGTTAAATGTTAATGAACTTTTATATAAAAAATAATTTGAATAAGTTTGTTTATATTTTGATTTTTGAAATTTTAACTTTTCCAGTGGCTAAATTTTTAATTTTTGCTTACGTAAATAAATTAAATTAAGGTGTACTAAAATTATTACTATTATATTATATCTATTACTTAAATTACTAAGCAAGAACTATTTAACGTTATTTGACAACATATTTAAATATATTTTGTTGTAAAATATTGAAGTGTCTTCTAATCTATACTGAATTATTATCATATTATATTTATTATTTAAATTACTATACAAAAACTATTCAACGACAGTTGATAATAGAATATACATATCTTTTCTGAGTAAAATATTGAAGTGTCCTACCTAGCATTTTGTTTTTGATTATTATATTTACCGGATTCTTAATATTATTTTGTTGCAATTATTGTGCACTATGCCTGATTCTATTGATATAATCAAAGATATTGAAATTAGTTATTCTCTGTCGGTAAACCACAGTGATAGGGGTGCGCGATTTTCTATTATGACTATAAATGCAAGGAGCATACGTGATAAAATTGATGACATACAGCTAACAATCAGTACTCTTCCAACTATGCCATCAGTTATTGTGATTTCGGAGACTTGGATTTACTCTAATGAAGAACCTTACTATAACTTAATTCACTACAATTCATTTCATTGCAGTAGAGATCACAAACGTGGTGGTGGTGTGAGTGTTTTTGTTTACGAGTCATTTAGTGCAACTACCTCATATAAAACAGGATCAATGGATAGCAGTTGTATTGTTGTTAAAATTCTACAATTAAACTTGCACATAATTGGAGTGTACAGACCACCTTCTGCGGACTTGCAATCGTTTCTTGATCTTCTGGATCTTATTTTAAACAAATACGCGAATTCAATTGTGTCAGGTGATCTTAATATTAACCTGCTTGATAAAAATGATCTTCAAACAATTGCGCTCGTGACTCTAACCTTATCGAATGGGTTTGTAATATTGAATTCTTGCGATCCAATGTATGCTACACGAATCTCTAACACTGTCTCAACAACAATTGATTATGTTATCACAGACTGTCTCTCCTTTGCTTTCAAATTAGCAGTATCTAATATTTCATATTCTGATCACAAGATGTTATTCTTAGAGGTGGATTTTGAGATCAAAAAACCAAAATATGTTAGGAAAACCAATACCATACTTGATTATACTAAAGCTTCTGCGGAAGTATTAGCCCTTCATTTGGACAATATTGCCTCATTTCGTGAACTAATCAATGTGTTATCAAATGTTATTTCAAATAATACAAAACAAATATCAACAGTAAAACGACAGAAACCCTGGGTAACTAAGGAATTAATTGAATTAATTAAGTTGCGTGAACATTTTTTCCATTATGTAAAAATGTTTCCATGCAATAAATTCTTTGAAATGGAATTCAAACGCTATAGAAGTCAAGTAAGTAACTTAAATAATTCACTGAAAAAAAATTACTTTCATGTTGAGTTCCAACATTGTAAAAATGATTCCAGGAAAAACTGGAATATTATCCGTAAATTACTTTTTAATAATATGAGATCCGAAAAGAGTGAAACTGTGGTTTTGTCAAATAATGGAACAGAAATAAATGATCCAAATATTATTTCAAATGAGTTGAACAAGTTCTTTGTAAATGTTTCTAAAACTTGCCAAATGAAATCAAATATTTTGCCAAATATTCCACATTACTCATCTTTTTTAAATTACAATACAAATGAGAAACTTTGTATAAACCAAATTAATCAAGAGGAAATTCATAATGTTATTAACAATTTGAATAAAGGCTCTGCAGTTGGATATGATCTTATATCAGCAAAATTCATTATTAAATTTAAAGATGCACTTACTCCAGTTATAACTAGACTAATAAATAATTCAATTATCGATGGTAAATTTCCTGATGAGCTAAAGGTGAGTAGAGTTCAACCAGTTTATAAGCGAGGAGACAAGACAGATAGTGCGAACTAGCGTCCAATTTCTATAACAACCACTTTCTCTAAAATCTATGAACGTGTTATCTTAAAACAGCTTTCTTTATATTTTTCCAAGCACAGTATCATTAATAGAAATCAATTTGGATTTACCCATAAATCATCTACTGAATCAGCAGTCTCAAATCTCCTTAATGAGATATATACAGCACTTGATAAAAATCTCTATGTTTCTGTATTATTTGTTGACATACAAAAGGCTTTTGACTGTATAGACCACTGTATCTTATTAGATAAACTGAGGTATCTCACTATAACAGATGAATCTTTCTCTCTTTTAGAGGACTATTTCATAAATCGAAAACAATTTACTATTGTAAATGGTGTAAGGAGTAATCAAAAGAATGTAATTGCAGGGGTTCCGCAAGGTTCAATTTTGGGACCATTTTTGTTTAATTTTTATATTAATGATATATTTAACCTGGAATTGGAGGGACTTCTTCAGTTATTTGCTGATGATTCTGCCTGTGTATATACAGCGGAAAGTGCTGATGAATTAGTTCAAAAAATGCAAAACGATTTGAAAACACTTGCGACATGGTTTGATTCCAATAACTTATCTTTTAACGTGGAAAAAACCAATTATATTATATTTGGTAACAAACGAATGCCTGTAGATCTCCAACCGTTTTTTCTTTTTAATTCAATCAAAATAAATCAAGTGGATTCTGTTAAATATCTTGGTCTAATTATTGACGCTAAATTAACTTTCAAGCAGCATGTCGAAAAAATAAAGAAGAAAATAGCTCCATTGTCTTGTGCTCTATATAAAATTCGAAAATTTGTTAGCGAAAAAACAGCTTGGACCATTTATTATGCGCATATTCAGAGTCATTTAATGTATATGAATGTTATTTGGCAGCCTTCAACAACAAAAGCTATTATAAATGACCTTCAAGTTCTTCAAAACAAGTCGGTCAAAACAATAAAAATGCTGCCAAGATTGACACCTACTATAAATCTGTATAATAAGGAACTATTACCGGTTGAAACAATGTCTCATTATCAACAATTGCTATTTATACACAAAATTCAACTAAAAATTACAAAGTGTAATTTGATTTTTACTAATCTCCGAGATGTGCACCCATACCCTACTAGAAGACGTTCGAATCTTTACGTACCCGCGGTTAGATCCAATAGAGGTGCAAGTAATATATTTTTTATGGGCGTCATATCCTATAACAAATTGCCATCTTCACTTAAAAATACATTATTAATATCTAAATTTAAGACTTCGGTGAAGGAAGTAGTTTTTAATGAATGGGTGAGGACACAGAGATATCGCATTCAGAATTAGTCATTAAAAAAAAAAAAAAAATTAAAAAAATGTTGGGATGGGAAGATACTTCAATTCAGTATAACTTAATGTAATTGATTCAAGCTTGAATTTACATTAATTTTAATAAAGGAAGTATATAAGTTATTTAATTTAATTCAAGAAACTCAAGCTTGAATGTAGATGATTTTAATAAAGATTTAGCTTAAGTCATTTTGGATACATATGTTATATCGCAAATTAAATATTATCCAATACAAGTTGTCAAACTTTTAGGATAAAAATAAATAATTAAATAACAAAAAAAAAAAAAAAAAAAAAATAATGATAAGGAAAACATAATGAAAGAAGAAAAAAAAACAGCTACAAAAAAAATTATATATTGTCAATGAGTTTAATTGTCAATGATGCATTAGCGGAAATTACACGCAAATAGTCAAAAATTCTGTAATAAATTCAAATCGACGGACTTAGAAAAGTCAATTTCATTCGATGCGAATTATAGGGCGATTAATGGTGAAAATGAGATTAAGGATAACAAACAGGGTAAGTCATAGAAGTTGGTGGTTGAACGCAAAATAGTCGATCGTCAGTACATCGAAAAGAATTCAATATTGACGGATATGCGAGAAGTGAAATGTATAAGAGCAATCTATAACACTTTTATTACCTTTACAATATTTTTAGTTTCGTATACGATTTTTTATAATTTATCCGAGCATGGAGAGATAACTTTTCATTTTCTTAAGCAGGCAAATAAAATTGAAAAAAACTCGGCATAGCTTTAATGATATGTCTCATATCGTTAGCATTAACATTATTGGTTCAACTGAATTTTTTTTTTGTTTAAGGGCTAAACGCTACGAATCCACTTCTACAAATACAATTTTAAATTCTATTTTTCATCTCTATTTACATCAACTACTTCATGTTCGTGGGTTACCCAACAACAAATCAATCAGTCTTTATAATCTCCCATTGATAACCTGTATGACATGATTAGTGAGAATAATCGGACTGTGGAAGTTTTGTTTTTTTTTTACGAATAATCGCCAGCTGTGTGTGTGAGTGTGAGAGACGTGAGAACATGTGAATGTGTGCTGTGAACTGTAGGGGTCGGACGTGGTGACCGTGGTTTGTTCGTACCGGGGGTCGCCAGAGTCTGTTTAGTTCACTTGATTTTTTTCTTACACCCGTTCTTATTTCACGTTACGCGTACTAAATCGGTATTTGTGCTGGAGCAGCAGGATTTCTTTCTCGTCCCCATGAACTGCAATTAGTTTGGGGCTATTAACACATCCTCGCTAGGTACGCGACCTGCTATGCTACTTCGTTGTTAATCAACGAAGCAGCGCTCTATTACAATATCGCCAAAACTTATATTGATGATATGTTTGATAAACATTTTTTTTAAATGCAACACCAAATCTCACACGGCGAAAAATTGCCTCCCATTCAAAATACACTGACAGATTAAAATTTGTTTCTTGATAAAACCGCGAAAATCCAGTTTATTGTTTTGATACTATAAATAATAACGTGAAGTACAAACGTTGCCGTTAACAATACTCGTCTGTATATTTAGAAAAAGTGTGATGACGCACCCAAACATTAAATCGATCATTTAACCCTTGCACTACCACTGGCAAAACCTGGCCGTAACACAAACTTAAAACGTCAAATAAAAATTCCGTTATATCTTGAAAGTATTAAGTTCAGATAACTATTTCTCTACATCTACGGTTTATCTTCATTCAATTATATGCCGAAGTAATAAAGATATATGCTGTTCTTATTAATGGAATGGTTTTCTTAGCAGTATGAATTTGGACTATTTCATAATTGAAACTTCTTTACGACGCCATTTAAATAAACTTGACTTTCCACTTTACTATATTTTAAAATAATTTGTGCAATACAAACTAAAATTTACTAACTCTGTAACAAATGCTAATTTTGCTGTTGGTATAAATTATAATTTCATCAAAAGGCCATGTTTGGTTTTATACGCAAATTTTCTGTCCGACACCGTATCGTTGAACTAAAAATTCAAAAGGATTTTAATTATTGTATATTATAAAGTATAATAATAGTACATTATGATGCTAGGACGTAAAGCTCAAGATTTTGGACGGATGTGGAGTTTGCAAATCGAGGCGCTAGCCGAGATTTGCACCCACATTAAGTCCAAAATAGCTTACGTCCGTGCATCATATACTATTTTTTATTCGCCGCAAGCAAAATATTTTAAGAAAATTTGTTTATTCTAAATTAAAATTATAAATTTTCATAAATTTTAAAATAAAAATATATGGAACAAGCAACCTTTGACAAAATATTTATTATTTTTTCCAAATTGTTGTGACAACATGTCACAACAATGACAACAAATGATAACAACTATTTTAATTGGATAATGAAATTTTGAATTTAAGGGTTGCTTTGATAAAAATTTTTATTTTTCATAGAATTTAAACAAATACAAATGCTGTTTACTTTTTTGGACGTAGCTACGACAACAAAATAAATAGTTGAAAAGTGATACTTTAAAGCCGCAAATCACAGTAATAAAGCAACACTTTAATATGTAGGCGAATAAAAATTATTTTTTGTAGTTGTATACCGAAAAATACAATTTTACAATTCAAAAACCGGGTGTAAAGCAGGCTATTTTCCAATTGAAATACTAATGCGTAAAATTACTATTTTACGCCTTAAAGCGTAAATATTTCAGAAAATACTCAAAAGTTAAAAGAAAAAAAAATATTATGCCTATTTTCAAAAAACATACATTTATTTACTGATACGTGTTTTGTGGAAATTTTACTTTGAGAAAAGTGTTTAAAGCATTTTTAAATTGTTTGTAATTTAATATACCATTAATATTAAATAAATTGGTTGCTAAAAAAATTACTTAAATTCATCTATTTTCTTAAAAAATATTTTACAAAACATATGATATGTGTATACTTTGCAATGCGATAGATCAAACACAACTGAAAAACGAAATGTATTAAATAAATTAATATAGATATTTTTTAAAAAAAAGTGGTTGCTTTAGAAATATAAAATAAATATCAAATGCAAAACTACTTGGATTTATTTCATATTGTACAATAATTGTTTTGTGATTGTTTTTAGGTGAGCTTAAATTTCGATGATTGATTTAATTTTTCGTAATTAATAATGACGAATTCTGAATTGTGTATTGGAGTAGTTTGGTAATAGATTTTCAAGTATTAAAATCAATTTTCAAAATAAAAAATATATCCAAATCCTACCAAAAACAAAATTTAACAGTTGTTTTTCCACACCACAAGTTTGAACACATCTGAGATGAAAATAAAACAAAACCTATCACATAATAACAACACACATAATATCATCCTCTATCAACTCGTATTTCTTTCATTTTATTTTACTATATCTTTCCAACTATCTCATTAATCTACTATGTCTCATATCAAAATGTATTTGCCAGAGAATAACACAGAAAACACAATGAAAATGAATAATTTCCCAAACAATTATTTCTATTTTTCAAAAATTTATATCAATTTTCCGAAAAAAAGAAGAAGGAAAAATTAGTTAACATTCTCTCACACTTAACTCCACTTTGCCTACAATTATGTAGGGATGTAGGAGTTAAAATTATTTCCACAAATCCAAAACGTTTTAATTTTTATTTGTTATTTCCTAATTACATTACATAGTTGTAGATCGTTTCATTTTTTGGTTTTGCCTAATTACCCTTCACATTGTCTCTCTGTGTTATTAGTGAAAGATATGTTATTTGTTTTTCTATATGTTTAGTTTTATTGTTTAGATTTAGGTATTTTTGGAGTTTTATGGTGAAAGGTAAATAATTTATTTATTAGTTTGACAAATTAAAATTAAAACATCGAACGGTTGGGAACAAAAATTCCGCTGGAGGGTGGTAAATCGTAAATTTACACTGTCATCATATACATATTGTTGTTGTTTTATTTGTACATTTAACACAAATAGATTATAATATTTGAAGTTTAAATTTTATGCTCATTTGAAAATTGATTAATTAATATGTTGTTGATTGTTTTTGTAATTGCAAACGGAATTTTTAATTATATTTTGATTAACTGACATGTTGTGAAATGATATGAGTACATGACGATATATGAATATATGAACATGTAAGTTTTAATTGTCTATTTTATCTGTTTACTTTATCTGTGGATTTAGTTATACCATTGTTGTAATTTGGTGTTAAGTTGCCGGCATAGAGGGATAACATTGCCGGTATAGAGGGATCAATTTTAGTTGTAAATACTTTAAATTTTGATCTATGGTTGTGACAATACCGCGTTCTCTCTGCTATATTGACATTCCAGTTAACTTGGAATATCACATACCAATGGCAGATATAGCAACCCAATGTAATATCTTAGAGGCGTTGGTTATTGAACTGTATTAAGTCAACGGTATCATTCTAAATCATACCCGAGCAGAAATTTGTCAGGGCTCAGCCGAGAAGCGATAACTAAAACATATTTGAAACGATTTTAACTATATATTTCTAAAATGGATAATACTCTAGTGAATTTTAAACAATTAAAATTTTAGCTAGGGGTCAAATACGAAAAACCTGATCAGGGCCGGATATATTCAAATAAGGCTAACCCTAAAAGGGTATTCTACATCAGGCCCGGAACAGGCCCACATCAGATTGCCCTAACAGGGATCGCCCTTGTAGGACGGACCAGGCCCTGATCTCACCCTGACTGTATTCAGGTTTTCCCTAACTAATTTCTGCTCGGGTAGCTGTGGATTATTTATTGAACTTGTCACGGTTTTACTAGTACGAAAAAACGATTTAAAAAAATCGCGAATCTGTTTAATCAAGAGCCAAAACCAATGCATATGGTTTGACTTTTGCAACAATAAATAGAACTAAGGAAGAAAAAGCTGAGTCTTTAAAAGTAAAAGTCAGGATGTATGTGCCAAACTCTTGAGATACTATAAATGCCAGAGTTTTATTAACTATACGCGTAAATAGATGCAGATGCATTTGTTGCATGCGTGCGTATATTAAATTATCAAACTGCTTAGCAGAACACTAAGTAGCAGTAGGGAAAATCCGGTTTTGTAAAAGAAAACAAATAGTGATAACTAAAAACAAGCGAAAGAACTAGCTATCATCGAGCCAAAGAAATATGCCTCATAACGCACCTCATAACATTATGCAGAATGCTTACGGTAATAAAATGGACCAGCACAAATGGACGAAAAGACGAACAAAAATTAAAACCACATGCAAGAGAGACCAAATACAAGAATTTAAAAAGCATTAACAATTAGAACAATAACATCACTTCTGGTCCCTGTTTCGGCGCCATTTTTGTTGTATCATATATCCTGATGATAGATGATTGTTATGCATTCACTAGAAGTTTACAAAAAAACGGTGCTCGACCTCTATTTGTAATTTATTATCAATATCTGACTTCGTCCAATAATCTGCTGTATACAAATTAGAGGATATAATATTGGGTTAATATATCTCTGGATGACTTTCCATTCTCCAACACAGATTTTGTTTCTTTTGTGAGGAACACATTAAACCGATGTCAAGCATTATTCAAGTGGGTAGCGAAATCCGAAATTTAAAGTCCACGCCGTGCTGCCTAGGTAATGCTGACAGAATTAGTTTGGTGCATCAAAGAATCACAGCGAATTTGTGCTTTAAAAGCAATGCGAACCAAGCGTCTGTTCTCCATGTTCGGGGCTCGCTCCCAGCCGACCGTCTGTTTTGGATCAAGCGACTCGTTATATAAACGTGTAAAAATGTTGTTTCTTAAAACCTTAAGATGTAAAACGGACCCATTCACGATAATTTGGGTTACACCTAGCCCCGGAAAAAATAATTTGTTAAATTTGGAAATTAGAAAAAGAATAATAGACCCGGGCTTTCACAAAAACAAACACAACAAAACAATATCATAAACTATCCAAATGAACATCAACACAAGCAACATTCTAGAAAGCAATTCAAAACAGAACACTTATTAATAAACCGTTCATTGTGAAATAGAAATAAGAGGACCATTATAGACAGACACTCTAGATATGGTAAAAAAATAAAGGTTTTAACTACCGGTAAGAACTATAATAGTATTTAAAAAATGAAAGGAACAGTGACGATCAACAAATCACCATAACCCATTTATAGCGCGTTATAGTCCATTTTTACTCTCCCATAGGCGTGCGTAATTTTTTTCATTTGATTCAAAATTGTACAGTTATATAGCGATTTTTGTTGACATCTACAAGAAAAAGCCTTATTATAAAAAAAAACAATAGTTTCTTCTCCCCTGCGTTATGATTTTTTAAATTTACAGAACAGCGATATTTTGAATTTTGTTAAAACCAAACATAGTTTTTGAAATTTTATCAATGAAAAATAAGTTTGTCAATAATAAATGAAACAAGTTTGTCAACAAATTTTCATAATATACTTTGAGCATAATTCAGAGTTTAAAACACTCTTTATATCACTCCATTACTCCGTTCTTTCATAGCGAGTAACATAAAAAAATATAACACTATACCAAATACATTAATGAAAATAATAAAATATTGTTCCTACTGTGAACTTGAAATAAATATCTTCTTTTAAACACTCTCAGGTTTTGTGCTTCCCAACGTAAAAACTTAATAAGTTTTGTGAATGTTTTGTTCAATTTATCAAGTGTTGTTATAAAAATATATAAAAAGGATGACGAAAAGATACAAATTTTCATATTTTACAAATGGATGAAAGAAAGTAAAATAAATAAAATAAAATCTCCAAAGGAATGATATCGAAAATCTAAATATTTTACTCTTCGAGGAAGAACGATATTAAAATTATAAACACTTTAATTTATGAATACTATTTTAAGAAGTGTAAATGAGTGCTTCGAAAAAATAAAATTGTAAACTTTGGAATAATTACATAATTTAAAAATTTGTTCATGTCGTTATAAAATGTTCCTTGTCCTTTATAAAACATTTAACTTATATAATCACTGGAAAAAAATAAATTTTAAATATTCTCGTAATAATTGACATTCATTTTAAAAAATTTAGCACAAATACGAAGAAAACAATTAATAATTTGGGGCATTTTAAATTAAGAATTCTTTTTGATTTATAATTTAATAAAAAAGTTTGTGATTGTAAATATAAACAATGAAAAACAAATCCAAATGGAGAAGAGAGAAAAAGAAATTCGCTATCACGATTTTTTTTCGTTTTGCTTCATTCATTTTTGTATTTACGTTCTTTTTAATTTTTATACTTATATGTACTCTAAGTTAACGGTAGCCAATTTCACTTTATGTAAAAAAAAAGTTGCACGGATGAATCCAATATATGTGCGAATAAAAGGAGAATTGAATAAGTATATCATATCGACGATTTACTTGCAACGTCACATCCATCACAGAATTATTTTGCGAATACTAGTATGGATGTTCTGCTTGTTAGTGAAATATTTGATAGTGCAATCAAGACGTTTCAAATGACTGTTTAGAGATTCATGTCTAAATCGAGAGGTGACAGCTATGGTGGAGTTACAACACTTGCTGAAACAGCGTGCAACTTCATAGTTTCAAATCAATCAAAAAATTTGTACGATAATAGGTTCTTTACAGATAAGAGTGACTTGTCACTTGATGTGTGAAAAGAAATCGATGAACGAATGGATGTGATGCTCTGAATAAATAATTTGAATAAATGAATGAGCAAAGCCATCCGTAAAGCGATAAAATAATGTTGGTAAAATTATGTTCGAGAGATGAAAGGAACCGAATGACAATTAAAATGTAAGAGAAGAAGTGATTATACCGGTAGTAAGGTAGTAAAATTTAGCCCAGTTTTGCTTCACCACAATTTTAAATTGTGTGAAGTAATGCAATCTATCGAAAAAAACAAAAATCTAACATACCTCAAGTTTTGTTTTTTCTTTTGTTTTGGACCATCCTCTATCTAAATAGCTAATAAAAATGTGAAATGTGAAACTTGCAGGTATATAATGTTTTAGTATTGTTTCCAATAGTTTTGCATACCAACTTCCGGTTTGTCACTTCCGGTTAAAAAGTTTTTTTTCAGGTGTTTCTACCTACTGTAACCTACAATTGCCGATCGATTTTCATGAAACGTTGATAAATGCTTCCAAGTAATGAGATGATGCTCTGAATGGATGTGATGCTCTGAATAAATAATTTGAATAAATGAATGAGCAAAGCCATCCGTAAAGCGATAAAATAATGTTGGTAAAATTATGTTCGAGAGATGAAAGGAACCGAATGACAATTAAAATGTAAGAGAAGAAGTGATTATACCGGTAGTAAGGTAGTAAAATTTAGCCCAGTTTTGCTTCACCACAATTTTAAATTGTGTGAAGTAATGCAATCTATCGAAAAAAACAAAAATCTAACATACCTCAAGTTTTGTTTTTTCTTTTGTTTTGGACCATCCTCTATCTAAATAGCTAATAAAAATGTGAAATGTGAAACTTGCAGGTATATAATGTTTTAGTATTGTTTCCAATAGTTTTGCATACCAACTTCCGGTTTGTCACTTCCGGTTAAAAAGTTTTTTTTCAGGTGTTTCTACCTACTGTAACCTACAATTGCCGATCGATTTTCATGAAACGTTGATAAATGCTTCCAAGTAATGAGATTTTATCAGCTTTTGGAGTACGTTGGACAGAGGGTTGGGGGGTCCACCATAGAACAGGTGGTTTTTTCCACTATGTTTTTTATGTTTGTTGGGAGCATACAACCTTCGTTCGTGAATGAATTTTGATGAAACTTTGGAAAAAGATGCAAGAATGTATGGCAAGAAACTGATTAGTTTTTTAAAGCTCAATAATATCTGCACCGGATAATCGCATTGAATGAAACTGGGAACATTTAGTACAGTTTACAACAGTTCTGCATCCCAACTTCCAGTTTTTCACTTCCGGTAAAAATTTGTTTTTTGTACTTTTTTGAAGTTTTTTCAGGGTCTTTATGCACACTGCAGCCTACAATAATGAAGTGATTATGATGAAACCTATGAATAAGATTTCAATTAGTGTGGAAGATATTTATCATCTTTTGCGACACATTAATCAAAGTGGCGGAGGGTCTACCATACAACTGCTGACGTTTCACATTTTGTTTTTAAAGCATGTTGGCAGCATACAGACTTCATACATTTATCAATTTTAATGAAGTCAACTGAAGTCTTCCATAGAAAAACAGATAGAATACTCTGCTAAGGTCAACCAACTTGAAGCAATACTAGATAATTGTCAACAGAAGGAGCTTGATAATAATATTATCATAGCTGGATTGCCAGATAATAAAACTCACCCTGAAGAAATAATTTCCAAAATTATTAGTGTGCTCAATGCAGATATTGATTTGAGTGAAATTGTAAGCACCAGTTATTTTGGAGATCATGCTAAATACGACAAATACAGAAATTCATCACATGATCAAAACAAATACTCTAACAATACTTCCCTACTACTCGTAACTTTCAAAAGCAGCAAATCAAAACACCAACTTTTTTCAAAGAAAAAGGAATTAGGTAGAATATTTGCCAACCAAATTGGATTTAATACAACCCATGATCAACAGATTTTTCTTCGGGAGCATCTGACTCAATTTAAATTATCACTCTATCGAGAAGCGCTAAGATTTAAAACAAACTACAGCTTTAAACATCTCTGGATCAAGAATACAAAAATTCATCTCAGAAAAGAGGATAAGTCCAAAGTTTACATTATTGAATCACACGAATCACTTAGAAAACTAGTTTTGAAATTACATTTCACAAAACCAACAAGTACACAAACATCATCATAAATTTTATTTAATTATTCTTGTTTTTTCATTATTTTTTTCGTTCTTTTACTTTGTCTTTTTTTAGCTTTTGAGTATATTTTACACATATAAATATGAACATTTCATTTTCATATCAAGTAAACAACAACAATAAGCATTTTTTAAAAGAAGAGGAATTTAAACATACAATAGAAAATATCAATGGTTTATGTGTCTTGTACATGAACATTAATCGACTTAAAAACAAAATTGAACGTATTGAAGAATTATTGCATGCAACAGAAGTCTCAGTGGATATCTTGGTGTTTGTTGAAACCTTTTTAAGTGAAAACGATATAAACATTAACATAAAACATTACAAAGCTCACCACGTATATAGAGAAGGAAGAACAGGAGGAGGAATAAGCATTTTTGTTAATGAAAATCTTGATTTTGATTATGATTCTTCGATTTCCCACCAAGAAAACGATGTTATCGTTGTCAAATCTAACAAGCTCAAACTAAATATTATTGGTTTCTACAGACCCCCGCATACAAACATAAGTGAGTTCCTCACGTTTTTTAATAACATTCTTGTCAAACATAGAAACGCTCTAATAGTGGGTGATTTTAATTTGAACATTTTTGATATAAATAGTCCAGAAATCTCGAACTACAAATCTGCCATAACAATAAACGGTTATCAAATTATTAATAGTGAAAAATCTGAATTTTACACACGCAAATCAAACGTAATCAAAACATCACTGGATCATATTTTATCGTCACAGTTAGACAAATTTTATGTTTTATACAAAGATACGATGCTTAGTGATCATAGGTTTTTGTTATTTAAAGTAGAAATACCAAACATCCCAAAGTTCATTTATAGAGAAATAAAAATAATCGATGATAATGCAATTTCTCATTTAATATCCAATACTGATTTTGAATCCGTAAATTTTATGGATTTTTATAACCAACTCCAAAACGTTATCAATGACACAATTATCACAAAAACAATTAAAATTAATACAAAAATCGAATTGAGTAGTTTTAAAAAGAAATGGTTTTCAGACGAAATAAATAACAAAATCAAAATAAGGGATAAGCTTTACAAATTATCAAAAAAATTCCCCGAAAACATTTATATTTGCGAATCGTTTAAGAAATTAAAATTCGAATGCAAGAAATCAATATTTAACGCCAAAAAAGATTATTACTCCACCTTATTTTCAAATAACAAAACTAATTCAAAAAAAATCTGGTCCATAATATATGAAATTCTTCAAAATAAGTCTCAAGCTGCAACCCCTGAAAAAATAAGCCTTTATGACTCAAACTCCAATCTAATTACTGAGTGTCCAGTAGTCG
>OY856188.1:96720175-96850962 GCA_963693315.1 Diogma glabrata | reverse complement strand
GATACGATACGATACGATACGATACGATACGATACGATACGATACGTTGTAATGAAGATACGATACGATACGATACGATACGATACGATACGATGTAAGATAAGATAAGATACGATAAGATACGATAAGATACGATACGATACGATACGATACGATACGATACGATGTAATGAAGATACGATACGATACGATACTATACGATACTATACGATACTATACGATAAGATAGATGCTATACTATAAGATAAGATAAGATAAGATACAATAAGATACGATACGATACGATACGATACGATGTAATGAAGATACGATACGATGAAGATAAGATACGATACGATACGATACGATACTATACGATACGATACGATACTATACGATACGATACGATACGATACGATAAGATACGATAAGATACGATACGATAAGATACGATAAGATACGATACGATACGATACGATACGATACGATACGATACGATACGATACGATACGATACGATACGTTGTAATGAAGATACGATACGATACGATACGATACGATACGATACGATACGATGTAAGATAAGATAAGATACGATAAGATACGATAAGATACGATACGATACGATACGATACGATACGATACGATACGATACGATGTAATGAAGATACGATACGATACGATACTATACGATACTATACGATACTATACGATAAGATAGATGCTATACTATAAGATAAGATAAGATAAGATACAATAAGATACGATCCGATACGATACGATACGATGTAATGAAGATACGATACGATGAAGATAAGATACGATACGATACGATACGATACGATACGATACGATACTATACGATACGATACGATACGATACGATAAGATACGATAAGATACGATACGATACGATACGATACGATACGATACGATACGATACGATACGATACGATACGATACTATACGATACTTTACGATACGATACGATAAGATAAGATACGATAAGATACGATACGATACGATACGATACGATACGATACGATACGAAACGATACGATACGATGTAATGAAGATACTGAAGGTCCTAATGAAAACGATACGATACGATACGATACGATACGATACGATGTAATGAAGATACGATACGATACGATACGATACGATACGATACGATACGATACGATACGATATGATACGATACGATACGATACGATGTAATGAAGATACTGATACGATACGATACGATACGATACGATGTAATGAAGATACTGAAGGTCCTAATGAAAATGATACGATACGATACGATACGACTAAGAGAGAAAAGCAAACAAACAAAACTTGACACAAGTGTATACACGCTAAATATCTGTTGTGGTGATCGGTCAAACAAATATGATAAAAATTTAACAAATTTGAAAAATTGATTACCTACTTCAGGTTATTCTATTAAAATTTTTTTTTGTATGGTTAATGCACGCTACTGTTCATTCATATAACCACTGTTCTAATGGACTAATGTGATAAATTATTCTAAAATTAATCAATCAATTAACGAAAGCACTTTTTTGTGGTACCATTGAAAGTTATTTGCCACCAAAAAGTGGGGCAATAAATATATCGTGGGAAACATCTTGAGCAGTTTTTTGTGTGAGAGAGCTTCATTATGCTTCTCATAATTCTAATAAAATGGATGATGCTATAGAGTATAGAACCAACTTTTCGAAATGTTGATAGAAAGTGGTCTTTTCTTTAATGCTATTAATATACTAAACAAGTAGTGCAAAAAATAGCACAATAATTTTCTAGGTCTTTGAATTATCTCAGACTTCCGACTAACGTATAACTTAAATAGATGCCCGAGTACAACTGGATATACAAAAATGCTAACATGCTAGTGTGAAATCTTTTCACTTATTAATGCCACTCACCGATATACCAGAGCGAAGAATAATATTTCTAGTTGTTGAGTAGTTGACTAGAGACAGCAAGGTGGCAAAATAACTGTGAATCTACACCACTCACCCAATATTTAGGAGACGAAAATTTATGGTATGAACTAACGAACATAATTGAATTCTTTTCCACTTTTCTTCCTCTCCGAACCTCATATTTTATCTAATTTGTGTTGTTGCATTAAATTAAACTTCTGTGTGGTTTTATTTTGGTGTCTTTTGTTTCAAACCAGTGTCAGAATTATTATTATACTCCTTTTTTATTGTCTCTATGTTTTGTTCAGTCGTTAAAATACGTCATAAAAAAATAATCATAAACTTCATATTATTTTTTACTGGTTTTATTACAAAATAAAATTTTTTCAGTAGAATATGTTTTTTTCTGGAGAAATTAAATGAATTAACTTTAAAAATTTTATATTTTTTTTCTATCTGTAAGTATAGTCAATTTTTATTCGACTAGTGTTCAGTAGCTGCCGTTTTGAAAACAGATCCGATACAATTTTGTTACTTAATTTAAACATTTTTATTTATCGGATTGGTTTTTGTGAACAATTAAGCTTAAGTACATATTGGAAATCACTTGAATTTTGCAATTCGAAATAACTTTTCATTTTCTCTAAAATTCCTTTAGAAAAAATTTTGTTGTGTTTCATGTTAGGATTCGAACTACATTCATCAGAGACACATTGTTCAAATCCCATGTGTCTTACACAACTTATCCAAAGCGGCGATGACGAAACATATTTTAATTTTGATGTTCAGATAATTTCTAAATTGAAACTTCATCATTTTTCGTATTTACTTAAGTTGAATTTTTCATCTATGATTACATATTGAAAATTGTATTTCTTTGATATTTTTTGTATTAAATTTCTAGATATTACGATGTGTGAATTCATAGGATGAGAGAATATTTCGTCAACATCTAAGTCAACATTCTAATCAACATCCTAAGTCACGAGTGTAAAGTCATTATTGATTGTTGCCAATCAATGCGAAACTTAATATCTGACGTAAAGTCAATATGTTGTTATATTCTTGGTTAGGAAATATAGACAACATTAGGGGAATTTTTAATTTCGGATTGGTTTTTGTGAACAATTAAGCTTAAGTACATATTGGAAATCACATGATAAAAAATATCAAAGAAATTTTTATTTATTTTTTGCATGCATATCTTATCTATATCAAATCTGGCAAAACGAAATTTCCATAACTAAATAAAAGTACACAAAATACTTTTATTAATATTAATATTTTTTTCTTATAACTTTCATTATTTAAATTTCTTACGTTTTTATCTTATTTTTTGCTTCATATTTTAGTTCATTTTTATATTATTTTACAACTTTTATATATAATAAAGTTTTCTTTTTTTATATTTTCTTATTCAAAAAGTAAATAAAAAAAAATAAACGCAAAAAAGCTTTTTTCTTTTGCAAAGAAAGGAATACAAAAAAAGTTTCTTTTAATATTTTTCTTTCTAAAAAAAAAAATCGAAACAACAAACCTTATACCAGGGAACTTCATCGTTACTAACGTTGTTATCTTTCTTTCTACGATGCTTTTTTTATGTGATCTATTTTATCAGTAGAGTTTACAATTCTCTTTTGTAACTGTTTATACAAAGTAGTTTTTCTTACTTTGTTAAACACACTCTTGGTCATCAAAATATTCTATATTAAGGATGTAAATGACTCAGATTTTCTACGTAATTTCAACAATATGCACTTGATCATTCTATTAATTGACTTGAAGAATTTGTAATAAACGATCTGTTAAAATAAACAAAATAATTTCGTATAACAAACGGAATTTTTAAATGTTTTTAAGATCAGAACAAAAAAAACACATAAAACATGATCAGAATTTCTATGTTCGCTAAAATTCCTTTAAGAATTCAAATTTTATTTCTTTTATTATTTTGACTTGTCTTTTCTTGATTGAAATGTTTGTTGATCTTAGATATTTATTTTTTTATTTCTATACTTTATTATTTCGGTTTTGTTTTATTTAAATAAAATTAAAATTCGAAAATTAAATATAAATAGAAAAAAAAAATTAATTAATTAATTAATCAATTTGATGACATTTTGATTAAAGTTTTATTTTATAAATAGAAATTTACATTCTCTGTCTGACTGTGACGATAATTTAATAAATGTATATGAGTTGTTTTTTTATTATTGATTTGTTTTTATATAAAGAGATAAAGTGATATTTTTTTGTGCTGACTGCAACATTTATTACAATTCGTTGCAGCGTATAATTTTCCTATAAATTTGACAAAGGTTGTAAGTTGCAATTCATTTACAAAGAAAACCTTTTTCAATGTTGTTCAATCATTTAGGCTGAAAATTACCACAATCGTAAGAACAGGCAATTAAGGCGTAAAACAATTAAGGGGTGTGATGTGAAGTGTTGATGCAATTAAGTGTATTTTCTGACGCCTTACGTGACTTTGTATGTGTTCTGGATGACCCAAAACGTCGGAATTTTAATTGGACCAACTTTGGACTAAAATTAAAAACATACGTTTTTTTGAAGTGAAAACTTCTTTAGGCGCGTTGTGCGATTTTGTATGGGTGTTAAATTTACATATTCTAACTATCGTCACGCTAATTTATTTAAGTATAAAATGCCTATATTCGGTCGTAACGTTTCGAATTTCAATATGGATATCGCGGTCGACTGAGGTTCTATAGGTCGATAGGTCAATTCCTTGGAAAGGCACATTTTCTTATTGTTTTTTAACTTCCCGATATGGGAAGTTATTGCTTTTGGGTCGATTTTCGAAATCGGAATTTTTATGATATTTTTACGTTTCATGACCTCCTGAAGCTGTTTAGTCCAGTGGTCCCCAACCGTGTGCCCGCAGGCGCCATGGCGCCCGCTAGCTGTTTTGTGTGTGCTATCACAAAATATTACGTTCATTAACTTTTTTTCATATACTTTTTGAGTTTTTCAACTTTTGAGTAAAACAACTCGGTTGCTCTATTTTTTGCCTATTTTATTAGTGCGACCAACCAATTTTTTTTTATTTTCTTTGACTTTTTCTTTCAAAAGTTCCATATAGAACTTTCACAAATTTCGTAAAAAATAATCCATTTTTAAGGAATGAAATAAATGTTGAGCTAAAAAATATCTGCAATTTTCAGAAGAAATATTCAGAAGAAAGAAAGCCTGCATCAGGCGATCAGTCTTGAATATATTAAAAACAAAATATGCACACCAAATCGTTTTGGTTATCGACTCAAACAAGGGTAATCTGACTAAATAAAATATTGCCGTTTTGCTAGTGTTTGGAAAGAAGAAATAGTTAAATTATCGTTGTAAACGAGTTACTAGAAAAAGTTTACAATTCCGTAAACAATTGTTCAAAACAAAACGAATTCTTTGTACTCTGAATCAAAAACACCCTTGATAGATGTGTTGGTCTATCGTTGTATTTCGATTTCTTAAATGTTTTAATTTTACAAATAACAGGATGATTAAATTGTTAATAAATTTCTTAAATTTTTTAGATTTGTAAAAGGTAAAATTTACTGAATTTGGCTAAATTGTACTAATGTATTTTTTGGAAGTTGATTGCACTGAAAAAGTACAATTGTTTGTTCTGAAAAAATCATCACAAGACCAATTGGAATCACTTAAAAATAAAATAGCAAAAAATTATTTTTTTTGTTGTTTATGTGTATTTTTTTGTTTGTGCTACCTGCACTTTGCCTAAATTTTTAAACGAAACGAACTGTAAGTCAATTTTATATAATTTTCATGTCGATAATTAGTGTTTTGTGTTTAATCTGCGCAGCTATTGTTCGTTGTTGCTATATTTGAATATAAATAGATTGTTTATCTAAAAATGAGTGCGCTCAGTAAAAGACCTCGTGCCTATAATTTTAATACAAATTGGGAAGAATCCTATTGTTTTGTCAATGTTAAAGATAAATGTGTTTGCGGGAGTACAGTTGCAGTGGCAAAAAAACATAATGTTGAACGTTACTTCTATTCTAACCATAGCACTTTTGATTCTAATTATCCGGTTCAATCTCAAGTAAGAAAGAAAAAAATAAAAGACCTAAAATTAATTTTATCTGGTCAGCAGTCGATTTTCACTCGACAGATCGCAAAATCTAAAATTGCCACTATTGCTTCTTTCAAAATCTCTCACATGCTTGCAAAGAAGAAAAAACCATACCAAGATGGCGAGCTGATAAAACAAGCTTTTGTTCTTATTTGAGGGATTTTCTAACAAGCGAAATTATGTCAGCAATACAAGATTTACAGTTGTCAGGCAATACGGTTACAAGAAGAATACAGCCAATTTCAACCGATATGCAAACTCAACTAAAAAATGACTTAGAAATATGTGAATGCTTTTCTTTACAACTTGATGAGTCGGCTGACATATCAGATACCGCACAGTTGGCAGTCATGGTGAGAATGGTTTTTAATGACTTTACTGTAAAAGAAGAGCTGTTAAAAATATTGCCAATGAAAGGGCGAACATCAGGTCATGATATATTCAACATATTCGTAACATATGCAAAACCAATAGATATGCCTTTTCACAAGCTATCTGCAATCACCACTGATGGGGCACCATCAATGGTGGGCAGTATCAATGGATTTGTTGCCTTGTGTAAGAAAGATGAATCATTTCCCAACTTTATGGCATATCAATGTATTATCCATCAGGAAGTTCTGAGCAGTAAAATACTTTCATTTTCACATGCTATGAAAATAGTAATGAAAATTGTGAATTCTATTCGAGCCCTTTACAGCACCGACTGTTCAAGGCTTTCAAGGCAGAGATACGATGGCTCAGTAAAGGTAAAGTGCTTATAAGATTTTTAAGCTTGATTGAAGAGATCAAAAAATTCATCGAATCTAAAAATCAACACTTTGATCAATTGAACGATCCTTACTGGTTAATGGATTTGGGATTTCTAACGGAGATCATGGAAAAATTGAATGATTTAAACTTGGAACTGCAGAGATAAACATATTGCTACAATGATAGGCTGTGTAAACTCATTTGAATCAAAACTTCATTTATGGATATCTCATCTAAAAATTAAGTCCCTGGTGCATTTTCCAAATATGAATAAAATGGTGAGTGGAAGAGATTTTGACCCATCATCATTTATTATTCACCTTCAAAAACTCACAGAACAGTTTGATAAAAGATTTGAACAGTTTGCTATAATAGAACCAATGGAACCTTCTTTGCAAATCCATTTACTAGCCAAGAAAATGTAACATCATTAGCGACATCGACTGGAAAACTTGTTGGAAAAGGAGGAGAGGAACTGGAACTTCAGATTTTGGATCTTACAAATAACATTGTGCTGAAATCAAATGTAACAGATGAAAACTTTTGGAACTTGGTTGATAAAGAAAAGTATCCATTACTAAAAATTGCAGCATACAAGATAAAATCGTTCTTCGGTTCTACATATTTATGCGAATCATTGTTTTCAACTATGAACATAATTAAATCAAAATACAGATCTCGAACTACCGATGATCTTGATGATTGTCTGCGGGTAGGAATATCAGCCTACAGCCCTAATTATGAGGTATTGGCCACTGATATTCAGTGCCAAAGAAAACATTGAGCTTGAATCAAACTTTTAGTAAAACTTGTTTGGAATTAAAATTATAGTTTGTTATTGTTTGTTATTTTTGTTTGTTATTTTTGTGTATTAATATAATATGTTATACATGTTTATGAAATAAATAATTTTGTTATGGATTATTAAATAATTATGTTATTGATTATTAAAGTCAGTATAAATTTAACTTGAAAAATAAATGGTGCCTGTTATATCTTCGGTAATTTGGAATATGCTCTTTGTTACAAAAAGGTTGGGGACCAATGGTTTAGACTATTTTTAGCTGGCAGTCTGTATGTATGTGTGTGTGTATGTATGTGTGGGAATATCGCTATGTGGAGAATTTTTGCCAAACGCTTTCTCAACAACGGATGGGTCGATTTTAACGAAAATGGTCGCAATCGATGTATCTTGTCGTAACTTGGAGCCCAGTCCTTTTCTAGCGAAATTAAATCATTTGTTTTTTAGAGGTTTCTAAAAAACTGAAAATCATCTCTTGCAAATATCATGAGATTAAATAATGCTATCAAGATTCAAGGTCATGAAGCTTCCATATTGTTTGTCATCATGTCAACATTTATAATGAGGTTTGTATAAACAATTGCTATCTTAGTTTTTGAGATTTTTAACAAAATGTGAAAAAACTACGTCTTATTTTCTTTATGCAAACGCATGATATCTGGATGAAACTTTTGTATGTAAATGAGCTGCAAACGCATCCGTTTACTTGAATATTAAAAGCCTCAGTTATTTTCTAAATTTGACAAAAAGGTCAGAGGTTCGAGAGTAGATTGCCTGGTCAACTGTTTATTAACTTCCCGATATGAGAAGTTATTGTTTTTGGGTCGATTTTCGAGATCGAAATTTTTATAATATCTTTACGTTTCAAGACCCTTTGAAGCTGTTTAGGCTATTTTTAGCTGCCAGTATGTATGTGTGTGTGGATATGTGCGTGTGTATCTTCGTATGTGGACAAAAATTGGTCCAACGCTTTCTCAACAACGGATAATCCGATTTCAACTTTAATGGTCACAATCGACATATCTTGGCGTAACTTATAGCCCAGTCCTTTTCTAATGAAATCAGTTCATTTATTTTTTAGTGGTTTCCAAAAAACAGAAAATCATCACTTGCAAATATTACGAGAATAAATAATGCTGTCAAGACCATTTACCTCCCATTTTGTTTGTCATCATGTCAGACATTTATCATGACATTTGTATAAACAATTGCCCGAGCAGAAATTTGTTAGGGCTCAAGTAAGGCCCTGATCAGGTTTGCCCTAACCCGGATCAGGCATTGGTAGGGCAGCCTGATTGGGCCCTGATCATGAGTGTAACGCTTTTGCCCTATCAGGTCCTGATTGGGATTACCGGGTCAGACCCTGATTGGGATAATCGGATCAGGCCCAGATTAGGATATCCTGACCAGACCCTGATATATATTTATATATTATATACATAAATTAATCAAATTAAAATAAAAACATTACAATGGAAAAAATTAAAACATACATACCACCTTAATGACTATTATTATAGTCGTTCAGCTGAGAAGCTACAACTAAAACATACATGAAACGATTTTAGCTATATATTTCTAAAATGGATAATACTCTAGTGAACTTTAACCCATTTAAATTTCAGCTAGGGGTCAAATACGAAAAACCTGATCAAGGCCGGATATATTCAAATAAGGTTAACCCTAAAAGGGTATTCTAAATCAGGCCCGGAACAGGCCCACATCAGATTGCCCTAATAGGGATTGCCCTTGTAGGACGGACCAGGCCCTGATCACGCCCTGACTGTATTCAGGTTTTCCCTAACTAATTTCTGCTCGGGTGCTATCTTAATTTTTGAGATTTTTAAGAAAATTTGAAAAAAAGGTGTTATTTTCATTACGCAAATGCATGAAAACTAGATGAAACTTTTGAATTAAAAAGAGCCGCAAACACATCCGGGTTTATTTGAATATGAAATATATGCTATTTAAATTAATATACTATCAAAATTTGGCAAAGGAGTCGGGGAGAATGTCTGTGGTTCGTTGAGCAACTGTTTTTTTAGAGTTCAATAACACTCAGTCCTGACGTTTAATTTTGTTAATACTTAGAGCATAAGGTTTTTGTAATGTTTATAGTAGTTTTGCAACTTGTCACTTTTGGTTAAAAACTTTATCTTATTCTTTTAAATATATCACAACAACAGCCACAGTTATTAAGTGTTTTTGCCGAATGTTTGGTAAAACTTTTTAGTTAACATGAGATAGAACAAATTTACTTTTGAGGTGTTTTGTATATAGTGGTCGCGTTCATCAAACAAATGCTGATCTTTTATCTTACCATAAGGTTAGGTTGTTGTGTTGGAGTTCATTTTTGATATTGATCATTTTAATGATATCTTCACCTTTCACTACCTTCTGAATCGGTCTAGACAACTTATTTAAGTTTGCAGTTTGAGTGTTAGTATGTTATTAAATTTAAATATGATAACACTTTACACGTACACATTCAAATTCTATTTAAAAAATTATTACAATTGATGTGTCGTATAATAAATAAATCTTAATTTTGCGTCTTTAATGCTTTGAAAACTGAGCTAATATTCACCTTTTGTTGACTTTTTTTTCAAATATGTTTTAATATTTAATTTGTAATTTGTAATTTTTCGTTTTTTATTTGTATTTATTGCAGCTAAATTATATTGTAAAATTTTTTTTATGTTTGGTACTTACGTTAGTATACCTTATCCAGTAGCTGGTTAGTTTTTAATCTTACGGAAAGTTCTTGGCGTGGCCCCTATGGTCACACTCACATCCCACTAGTTTTATTTTTATTAAATACCATAAAATTATTGCTTTTTTATTCATGAATTCATAAAAAATCATAAAAATTTCTTTTTAAGAATTTTAGATTGATCGATAATGCAGTTTTTTAAAGTTATTGCTACTGTCTTGTTCTGTTACGTTCAAATTATTATCATTTCGATATTAACAAAAAAATTAGCTATTTTTTGGGCAGGCAGTGCTAAAAATAATAAAATATTGGTTTTCCCATAAATATTTTCCATAATTTCATTGCCGTGGAATAAAATAAGAAAAAAAACTACTATTTGAGTATGTATTTCTCTTTCAAAATGAGTTGACATCTTTATCACAAAAGATTGATTTAAACACGGGACAATTTACGGTATATAAGTTTATCTACAGTGTAGTTGTTTAAGGTTATTGCTATTGTCTTTTAGCACAGTGTGACGTCAATGCGAATTAAAATTTAGGATACTAAGGGGATTTTTACGACATCTCAATATTTTATTCAGTTTTTAAAAGAAATGTTTGGTGACTATTCTGTTATTTTATACTTTTTGTTGTTACTTTACGTGTTATTATGGTTTTCCATATTATTCACTGTTTGTGTGCTTTTGTCACTTTTGAATTAAAATGCAATATTTATTTCAATAAAATAAAAAATTAAATTCAAAACTGTTACTATAAGGAAGTTTATATTATTATTAATAAAATAAAAAAATTAAAAATAAACATTTAAAAAGGTATATTTTTAAGTATTGCATTTTAATTTTTGTTGTTGTTTTCTATTTTCATTTTTTCTATTTTCTGTTGGTAATTGTTGTACCATTTTTGAAGTTAAAACTTTTTTAGGCGTATTTTGCAATTTTGTATGGGGAAAAATTTATATATTCGAGTCATCGTCTCGCTAAATAAATATTAAATATACAATAAATATTAAAAGAGAGTGAGATAAAGTGACTTGTTATTTTCTTAATTCTTATTCTCATTTTCTTGATTTATAATTTGTTTTTTTTTTCTTTTTTATTGAATTTGATTATTTTTTCGGTTTAAGTGTGGTGTCTAAGTGTGGTATAGTAAGCAAAGATTTTTTGTATTTTTAAATAAAATTAAAAAAAATGTTTTGTCATATTTGGTTTGTGGGTTTTTCTTTAATTTTTTTAATAAAGAAAACGCAATTGATAGTACGCTTAACCTAAGTATAGTTGAAATTAATGATAATCTACTATAAATACTTTTACTCTCGTTCTCTTGATTCATATATTATTTTTTTCTTTATTTTTTAATTTTATGTTTTTTTTTCAGTTCATAACAGTGTGAAAGTGTGGTGAATTAAGTAAATATTTTGTTGTATTTAGACGATAAAAACAAGGTTATTTCACTGTTTTAAGTTTTCACTTATTTAGGCAGTCTTCAAGACTGCCTTCTTTTTTTATATATTTTAAAGTGTTTAATTTGAGAACAGGGTCCAAAAGTTTTCTGAAAATTCAAATTCCGGGTAACTTTGGAATAACATTTCAAGAGAACGACTCATCATGATATCAACCGTTTAATAGCAATTGTCTGGTCTACTGATATTAAAAAACCAGTGTACTTTTTGCTTTCACTGCTAAATATATTATTAAATAACATTTTGCAAGATGGCGCTGATATCGCTTCGTAGGTCAGGCACTTTTTGAGCTTTTTTTTCACAGCATGATAGTTCCAAACTTATCCTTAGATATACCCAAACAAGCGTTTTATTTAAATTTTGGTCTGTTTTAGAAGAAGGTCGGAACTTAATATTGTGAGAAAAAAATGCTCCATCTTTAAAAACGTTATTTCTTAATATGTTTATATAACCGAGCTAGCGTGAATTTTTAGCAGAGACAAGTCAATTACCTTTCCAACACACGGTGAGCCGTTCTCTTGCTATTTGATTTCAAAGTTACTCTGAATTTGAATTTTCAGAAATTATCCGGAACACCCTGTTCGGAAATTAAACACTTTAAAATGTTTCTAAGATCACACGTATTTTGTATTTCGTCCATACCCTACTCGTTTCCTAAGTATATAACGGTAAAAAATAATCGAGTTCAGTGTTAGTTGTTCCAGATCATGAAAAGGGCGATTGTTTCAGTTTTGTCGATTTATGGCAATTTTTATACAGCAATCGTCCTAGTCCGGCTAATTTAGATTACATGGATGTCAAGAGCTTCCTTTTAGCATTAATTCACATTCGTTTTTTCGAAAAAAATGTCGTTAAAAAACTGCAAAACAAGCAAAGGATTATAACCTGTGCTTTTTGAAATCTAGCAAAATGAGATGTCACCGATCTTGACCAAGGGCATATCATATGAATGAGGAGACCAAGGTATGTAACGTGCTGTTTTTTGCTTAATCGAATAACGGGTCCAAGAATGCCAGCATATTTTGTTGGTATTTTGGTTTTGTATATGGGAAAATGGCGATCGTATCTGTTTTGTCGATTTGTGCAGCCAGTTTTATGCAGCAATCGTTTTATTTTGCAGAGCGTCGTTTTAGCATCTATTCTGATTTTATAAATTATATAGAAGCATTAGACCAATACCTAAAGTTTACGTTTGAAATTGTGATTTTTTTAGTATTTATTGTGCTCCAAGATTTGGCATGTTCATATTCGTTTTACACAAGAAATCAAACATTGAAATAAAACATATAGAGCAATAAATGCACTAATTCTCTTTTTTCATCAATCGAGGCCCATACGATGACATCACTGTTTACTTTTAAAAAACAAAAATAAAATCAAATTGAAATCAAGTAAAACAAATCAATATATTTGTTTCATTTGTTTTCTTACAATACATTTTGTTTTTATAACATTGATTATTTCAGTGAACAAGTTGGCAAGTTCGTGTACAATAATCTGTAACGATGTATGTGTTTCGTTGATTTCTTGTGTATGATGTTATTACAGCCTGATACATAGGTGTTTTTTGTTGCGAAATGTTTTTCAATATAGAAATAATGATGCATGTTATAACTCTTATACCCTGTAGTGATGAAAGTATTAGCTGACTTCTATAAAGAAAAAGTAACGAATATAATAATGTTTAGACAATGATTGGATGTATATATGCTTCTCTTTTCTTGTTTAGATAGACTCTTAATATAAGCATTGTGGTTTTATATAATTACTCAGGTCAATTTTCGATTTTTAAAAATTATTAATTAGTTTTTTTTTATCTTTGATCAATATATTGTAACTTTCAGGGTTAACATTAAAAAAAAAATATTGTTTAGCTTTTGTGGATTGAAATAATATATTCTTGGCTGTTATAGCCACTTTTTTTAAATTTATAGTTCAGTAGAACCTAACCTAATATATTCTTGGCTGTTATACTGTTATAGCCACTTTTTTTAAATTTATAGTTCAGTAGAACCTAACGAAACAGTAGAACCTAAAGAAACCTCTGGCAACTGTGGAAACGGCAGCCCAAAAAAAGGCAGTGGTTTAGCCATATGCAGTGATGTCAATCATGTCATTTGGAAAACTTGAGACAGCAGTGAAAAAGATGATTCAATTTTTAATAATTTACTAACCACATATGACATACCTTATTGTATGCAACATTGGCTGCAAATCAAAATTCGTCACCACAAATAGGACGGCAAAGAGAATAGAAATAGGGAAGCATTTGAGTCAACGATCTTATAAACAAGCTATTGCAGCCCGTTTAGTCTGATGAACAAAACAACAGATTCGTATATAGGAAATCTAACGACTATATACCTAATGAGTTTCCTAAATTTCTCCACTCCACAAACCTAGGGGAAAGCCGAAATTGATTTAATAGAGCCTTATAAGAAACAAGGAACAAGGGAAAGGAAAGGAGCAAAAATACTATAGGTTGCTTATAGAAATGATCTCAGAAACTATAAAAAAGAATTAAAAATGGACGAGAGGAAATTGAGGAAACTTTTTCGTAAAAACATTGAGGAACCTACGGAAGATTTTATAGGCTTAGAAAAATCCTGCCAAGCAATCCAATAATTACTTCTTTATCATGGTTAAATCAGACGATGCCTGAATTACTTCTAGTATGAAAACTATTTAACTACTAATGGAACCATACTCTCGCCCGGATCATCAGCATCATGACTTCGACAGTACGCATGCTTGAAGGATATAGTGACAGAGAAAAATATTTTCTGGGTAATAAAACAGTTTAAACCATTCAAGTTAACTGGTCCCGTTTTCTTGGATATCAAGGGAGCCTGCAACAACATATTACGTGAAGGTATCATATAGGTGCGCATTGATCGAACTGGATGTGGATGAATTCTTGATAGTGTTGGTCGAATGAATAACCTGCTCTGCAAAAACATCAAAGTTTAGCTAGAGCAGTCCACTAAAAGCACTGTTAGTCGTGGTAATCCTCAAGGGGGCTGGGAGAGTGCTACCCCTGCGTCGGCTTCTGTGAAACTTGGCTATATTAACAGATCAATTAGAGAGCTGATAATATAGCCTTAAGGTAATAAAGAGCTCCAAAGATGGCTACGCCAGTAATGTCGCGATTTTCATATCCACTGAATTCCCGAATACATTAAACGAGCAAAATAATCCTCCCTTGCTACATTCACATGGGCCAAAAATGTGGGTTAAAAAATAATCCTGCAAAAAAGGACCTTTTCCTTTTCACCAGGAAGCCCAAGATCCTTGATATGGACTCCATAACACTTAAAGTTTGTGGTCTGATACCTACAGAACATTCAAAATCGTAGATACCGTGCTGGATAAGAAACAAAGCTGGAAACCAAATACCAGGGAAAGAATTTAAAAAAGTGACCGGACTATATGCTCATGTAAAACAACCATGGGAAAAAAGATGGAATCTTGCCTATTATCTTTTCTATAGGGATAATAATGGCATCTTGCTTATTATAGCTTAATGGCTGCACACCTCGATTATCAAACCGATCTTAATCACATCCACTGCTAGCAACCGGAAATTGTAAAAAAAATGCAAAGAATGGCTGGCCTGTTTACTTGTGAGGTGATACGTACAACACCCACTCGAGGGATGGCGGTCAATTTTAACGATCCGACAAATAGCGTTGAAATCTCCTCAGACTATTGAACAAATCCACAGATTTATAGGGCATCTAACGACTATGTTTTATAATTCACTTAAAATTGCTAATCTCCTTAAACCATCCTATATAGGGGAAAGCGATGATCGAGCCTAGACCTGAATTCACTGTGAAATAAAACAAGGAAACTTTTTAGCATTCATTTAGGCTCTATTTAGGCTGTCCGATTAAACCACCTGATGCCTGAACAAATGTCTAGTATGAAAACTATTCAACTATCAATATACACACACTTTTCTCAAGATCCGGCTAAACCGCGGCTGTAGTATCAAACTTTCGTCATCTTAAATGCCCGAAGGAGCAAAGATTCTTTGCGAAATAAAATAAGTTAGACCATTCATGTCAGGTGGTCCTTATAAGGTTATACCCGCAGAACTACCAAATTCCTTAGAGCTGACTGAATATTGGCTAAAATTTTTATTGCGGCGTATACGTAAAGATGTCGCATTTGCCTGCTCAATAGACCGAAGTCAACAGTCAAGTCCTTAAAAAGTCGGAGAAAACCTTTCACTGGAACCCTAACGATCTTAAACCCATCAGTATATCTACCTGCATAAAAAAAAACTGAAAAGACTGATTGATGTTTATATTCGTCAAAGCATTAATTCAACCAAGCTATCAACAACAGCACAACATGCGTATATAACAAAACATAAATTCGTGGAAAGACTCAGCAGTCTCTATAATACGCAAAATCAAACACTTTTTTGAGCAAAAAGACTCAGCAGACACTCTGACCACTTTCTCGGATGTTGGAACAACGCTCAACAACATATTATACCTGCAGCTATCACAGAGGCACTAACGGACTACGTTACGAGAGCGAAGACAAACTTCACTTGAAATAACATTAACATAAACCAAAAAATGTTTATTAACCCTACAAAACCAGAACTGGTTATTTTTACCAGAAAACACCAGATCCCCGAGATTGGCTCCATAATACTGAAGAAGAGTGCTGGTACTTGCAGAACAAAAAAAATACCTACGTACCGTGCTGGATAGATAGCTCAGCTGGAAACCATTCCGTTAGTGAATTCTACAAAAACAGCAGAGATAAGGAGAAAAGGGAAACAGTTCCATCTACTTTATATGTGTTCACCATTGGCCCTTAGATGACCATTTCATTTTGGAAAGCCCATATTTAAAACTGTCATTGTGACCTGAGTAATTTTAAAATTAGTGAAACACTTAGCTTCATCAGAAACTCCAAGTTGTTCGAGTAGGGGAAGGAACTCCTGTAGTATCACAACGGGCCTATTTTGGTCTAAGTGTATCAGCCTGACATTGTGTTATGATGACATTCCCTGCAACCTAACCTAACCTAACTCTTAAGCGATAGTTTTTGTTGGCGGCACAGTACAAAACGGTGTGGTTCAATGCACGGTCGAGCTGAGCTGTGCTATGACAAAAATTATTATCAACTTTAAAATTCTCATGTAAGCACCATTTGAACTTAATGTTAAATATAGTTCTCTCCATTTTATCCTAGAGTCACCAATTTCAGGCATAACAGGCTAAATTTGACGCTTATAATATTGGATCAATTTTAGTCTAATGCTTATGTTTAGTAAATATATAAATGTTTGGTATCTGCTGTTTTCTTTTATTAAGTTTTATATACAATACTTTAATGGTACAAAACTATTGAATTTAGTGCGTTCTTTTGAAATATCAACTTATTCCGAGCTAGGTTGAATAACAATTTTGCTATATCTTTTGATTGATGACTCCACGCCCAAATAATGACAATTAATACTTTTCTTTTTTTAATTTGAAACTTTTGAAACTTTAAAAAGATGCTGGACATTTCCATCATTTCACAATAATTCGATTATAGAAATATAATTCAATTATAGTTGAAACCCGCAATACATCTTTTCATTTTCCAACTGAAAAATTAATTCAAAATTTTATTGTGTATATGAATATGCATTTCCACATAAAAGAATATTAAATGGCACAAAAGATTTTTTATGTATGTCGGTTGCTGCTAACTACTGTCAAATGCAATCTAAACTAAAAATATTATTCACAACAATATGGAATACATCAAAGACTTTATTTGACTTTATTCCCATTCCGATAACATACAAAAAATATTGTTGCAATAACAACGATGACTATAAAGTTTATTATTGGAAATAAATAAAAGAAAACTGATAACAAAAACTCATTAAAATCAATATCTGAAAATATTTTTCCAATCTCATTCCTTATTGGTTGCTAAGTTGTTGAAATATTATTTACAGTAGTTTTTTTGTTTCCTAAAATTTAACATGAGGATGACTAAATGGTGGAGCATTCGTAAACATTGGGGTCGACCTTTAATGACAAACCCCCAATTTTATTTTTGGTTCAATTCAAACGAAAACCAAAGCTTATACAAAAAAAAAATATATTAAAATCGAAGTCATGCGCAACGATTTGAACTTTTAACTGAATTAAAATTTTGTCATTTTTATGACCTTAAAAGAGAATTTTCATATATATTTTCTTCCTTTTTAGTCTTGTCTAACCCTTGACAACCTAACACGTTAACATTCAAACTCAAACTAACAACTATAAACTGTAAACTGAACTTTAAACTCCCATTAAATTCAACTCATATGGTAATTGTATGTATTTGTGTAAGACTGTCTCATTTTATTGTATTGAATCAAAATACCTTAATATGACGAAGAATATTTTTTATAACGAACTTTTTTTTATTTGTTTGAAAAGAATAAAATTCAAACATATTTTATTTCACTTCAACCAATCACAACCGATAACATGGAAGTGTTATTGCATAAGGCGTGGTCACGCCTCTTTTCAGCTTTCATTGTTTTATTATAATTCCAATATGAATGTGTATGTTTTTTTTTCACAAGAAATGGGATGATTATTTCAATTGGATTTTTCTGGCTATGTTTTCTTTTTGTTTTCTTAAAGAAATAAGAAAAACGAGAACGATGATGATAATAAAAAGAGAATAACATAGCGATATGTTGTTTGTGATTTTAAATAAACAACTTTTGTTATAGGAAAGAATGAGAAGAAACTATATATCGACTTGACATAAAAAAATTAGAATGGGAGTGGGGTCTGTAAATAAAAAAAGTTTTCTTTTGTTGTTGTTGCAGGTCGAATAGTTCGGTCGAGTCGTGTCGGGTCGGGTCGCGTACCTTTTGCACTGACTGTTCTTGCCAGTCAGGCTCTAGAAGGCCTTTTGAATAGTTGTGTGTATAATATATACACAATTTTTTTTATCTGACAAAAACAAAATACAATAACAAAATCGAAAAATTTAATTTATCATTTATTTTTTTAACGTAATTTAATTTATTTTGCGTCGAAATAAAAAAATTCATATTTTTTCGATTACGATACAAAGAAAAAAATATTTAAATCAATCAATATTCAAATTTTTTTTAAATATTGTTAAATACGCGAAAACAGTTGAAGGTCATTAGTTTTTATAAAATCGCGAGTTTAATAAAAATTTATAAAAAAAATTTTATTTGAAAAAAAGTAAAAGGTCGTCGGGGTGACATTCGGGTATAATGCAAAAAGGTCAACAGTAGGTGACGTTGTATAATCATTTTGTGGAAAATATTTGATTTTTTTATTATTTTGGTGGAAAATTTGTGAAAAAAAATGACAAAGTGAATATTTAAAAAAAAAATAATTGTGAATATTTATTTACAAAAAAAAATTTGATTAAATTTTTTCTTATTTTAAAATAAACCAAAGAAATTTTGTTTTAAGTTTTTCAAGTGAAAAGTGAGCAAAAAAAAAATCGAAAGTGAAGTGAAGGAATTTGGGATAAAAAGTTTTGTTAATTTTTTTAAATTTATTCATTCGATCAAAATAGTGGTCACCACAATTTTGTGGTGCCCAAATCAGGCAATATTATCACTCATAATTCATTGAGTGTGTACGGAGGTGGTGTTTTATGCCCATCTCCGTCCACAGCAACGGGATTTTTTAATCCTCGTGGACAAGGATCAGAAATATCAGCCCTTGAACTAGGTTATCCTAGAGGGATGACTATTGTTCCACCACCACCACCACCAAGTGCATGGCGTGATCCAAATATTAATTCACATATACCTGTTCCACCACCATCCGATGATATAACATCATTGAATGGACCGATTCCCGTTTCACGTGAACTATTAAAACAAAGTACATCGCCGGGATCACAAGCAAATAGCACACAAAGTGGTGGAAGTTTGGCGGCAACGGATAAAAATCAAAATATTGAATGTATTGTATGCGGTGATAAAAGTTCAGGAAAACATTATGGACAATTTACGTGTGAAGGTTTGTAGATTTTTTTTTTTCAAAATTGTTTAACCCTTTACCTCCTATATATATAAAAATCCGTTTTTATCAAATTAATCAAAATATCAGAAATGTAAACTGTGTCAAAGGAACAACGCCTTAGATAGGGGTGAATTTTTCGTTAAAAAATGTTAAATGGTTTTGTTTCATGGTTAATTTAAGATTTTAAATTTGAATTGTGAGATTTTTTTTTGATGTTATTGTTGTAGAAACAAACGACCGAAAAGAAAGAGCAAAAAATAATTGAGTTATAAAAAATGAAATATTTTCATGAATCAATCAAAATATGAGCAATAAAATTATGCAAAATATTCTAGTCACATAACATGATTTAAAAAAATGGAAATTTTTTAGGATTGTTATCTCGATTAAGGGGTTGGTTTAAATCGTTGGGACAAACTCTTATGGTTTTAATTAAATTATTTGAAATTTCGTTATTCTGACGAATTTCATTCTTATATTAATATCCTATAGACATTCAAATTCCCAACACATAATTTCACTCGAAACCTCAATAATATAATCACATTTCACTTATCTTTTTTTATGCAGATAAATTATATATGTACAATACAATACAATGTATAAATTCGTAAAAGGATTTGAATATCCATTGTTCAATCCAAGCTCGATACATACTTTTTTTTCCATCACAATTGAATGCATAAAAGTGCAATAATTGATTCATATCTAAAGCATTTTTATGAACACTTAAACATAATAATAATTCAATTTTGTTTCTCAATCATCTTTATATTATTATATTATAAATTATAAATACGATATGCTCAATTGTTTTAATATTTGAAATATATTATTATTATATTTATGTAAAAAAATACGAGATATAATTAAATCATTGATCCTTCATATACCGGACAACCGGACTAATAAAAATAATGTTGTATCTCTAATTACGAGTATTAGCTTTATAATTTAATATAAATAAAATTAACAGAAACAACAGAAAACTATGTAATCAAAATAAGGTTATCTAAAGGTGATCGGTAAAAACTATAAATATTATGATGACAATAAATTCAATTGTTTGTAGTTTCAGTTTATAACGTGATAGATGTGTTATAGGTGTTAGGAGAAAAGACTTTATGGAGTGGGTGGTAAAGTGTTGTTAGTTTTTTATGTTTGATTGTAATTACAGTATGATGTGTTTTGTAATAAAGGAATTTTATGGTTTTGATGTTATAAGTGTTGTTCAAATTTAATCGGTTTATACATAAGTTTAAAGTTTTTTTTTTGTTTACATATTTCGTTAATTTGTGAGATATTGATGTTGTAGCGACGGGTGATATTTTTTGGATGCCATATTTAAATTTTACTGCATTATATCGGGATTTATTCTAGTTATGTAACTGTTTCGGATTCTAAACGAACTGTTACTAACAGTATTAACATTTTAATTTTTGTTTTCGTTTTGGGGTAAAATCACTATATAACAATTTGAAAAAAAAAACAATGTATTTCTGTCACAAAAACTTCAAAACTCGGTTGTCCTTACCATTTCTATTGGTTAATAATTGGTATGAAAACTAAATGCGTTGTCGTAATCCAACCTGCTGTCCAATCATAGGGCTACGGGCCAACAACTACAGTTAAAATATTTTTCTGATATGAAAAAAAATATAGAAATAGAAACTTTTGCATTTGAAATAAAAAATTCTAATTCTTAGACATAACTGCATAGTATAGACCAAAATATGGAAAAAAAACTCCGTTATTTTCTTACGAAATAGAAAATAATGGAACGAAAAGTGTCCAAAAAATATCCTTGGTTGTGGGTTAGTTTATTTTATTTTCTTATTGCGAAAAGTGAAATTGTTTAATGTTTCGATTGTGGATTAAAAATATTAAAAATTTTATAACACATAAATTTTATACTGAATTTGATAGTAAATTAGTTGCTATTACGGATTGCAATCTCGTAGCGTTTTATGAATCCCGAGACTACGAGATTAAGAAATTTTAAATTACGGGATAACGGGATTCCGGGCTCCAAAAAACCACTAAATATCTTCAAAAAAATCAAATTGATTGATTGATTGACCTTACTCAGTACATATATCGACCAGTATATCATGATCGAGTGGAGGAGGATTGAGGGTGCTACACAGGGTTACCAACTGTTACACAACATAAACCCGAATAAATTTTATGCAAACTCAATGATTTCATTAAATTTCAAAAATGTCGATAAGCAACCTCAAAATATTTATAGAATATGGACTTCAAACCTCCCACTCTGATATGTCAAAAACTTTGGTCTGTGGGAAGGCGTTGGTATAGTGTTTAATGAAGAGACTGAAATATTTAATTTGTTTGTCGTTTTCAATTTTCCCTAAAAAATTTTAATGGTACACAGAGGGACATTTTTGTTTGCCATGTTAAACTGGTTATGATCCAAAACGTCAAGAAATGCTTGTACGCTATGTCAAGAAATAATAGTGCACATCCGAGATCTCAATTTTTTCAAATATATTTTATTTTCTCAACGAACGAATCTTTGCGGCCTTTGTTGTGTCATGCACGTGATGTGCACATATGTGCAAATATGTGCACAGACATTTTATACTTATGTACACCATATGTGCACAAAAATGTTCACAATAAGTACATTCACAGTTTCAGGTTCATTTTAGACAAAAATGCACCACTTGTGCATTTACATGTTTCACAATGAGTTTACAAAAGGTAGCTATATAAGTATATATTTTCTGTGTACTTCTTAGAAACATGTTTAGGATATATTACAAAATATCAAGTACATTCGTTAATAGAAATAGTATAACATTATACTAACCCATGTGTATAACATACGGTGACCAGATATTGCTTGTGTCAATGTGGTACACCCGTTGTAACTGTAAACTGTAACAACCGTTTTTCCTGACACACTTTCATTAAAAGAAACTATTTTAGTATGTACTGATGCAACACAACTCTTAGCAAATAGAGAAAACAAAATGCTTTCTTAATTCGAAAGGTTCAAAAGAAATTCCGTTTTTTTGTATCTCCTGTAAAATCGCAAATATGCGAGGTGAGCCCTTTTCGAAATTTACGATTCAATTTTATGTTAAACTTTCGTTTTTTTCCATTTATAAAAATACATATGTGCATCAATTTATTCAAGGAAAATTAAAAATCGTTTTTCGGCAAACGGCTGTAAAGTTTAACTTTACTGCCGCTAGGGAGTTAGCTAAAGTCTTACTTTTTAGCCTGACAGCAAAAGTAACGTCTAGCGACAGCAAAAGTAACGCCATTTTTATTTTATATTACGGAGGCTGTAAAGTAACATTTGTTATTTGTTAGTTTGTTATTTTTTCAAACATATTGTATAACCATGGCAACAAAAAATAAGTTGATTCTCATATTATGAAATTTTGAAAAGGCTGCTTTGGTAAAAAATTTTATTCATACAAATTTAAATGTTTTTTTCTCTTTTTTGGAAGTAATTATGACGATACAAATTCATATTTATAAGAAGTTTGATCCATTAATTTCATATTTATAAAAAATTTAAGCGTTTGCCGAAAAAATAGTATATTTACTTCGGAGCTAAAGTGACTTTTTGTGTTTCGTCTATAATTGTTAAACTATAGACTCAACACAAAAAGTATCACTATAGCTCCTAATTAAATAATGTACTATTTTTTTGTTTCCTTAAAAGTCTTTAAAAGTTGACTATGATTTGTTATTTTTGGCAGACAATTACTTGATACCTTTTGCACAGACAATTAATATATCCAACGGCATATTTAATCAAATATTTTTTACAAAAGTTGGAACTTCAAATAATAACATATAAGGCAAAATAAAATTTTATTTAATATGTTAAAATATTTGTTTATTCTTTTCGTTGAATTCCTCCGATATTAGTATTGGCATTATCAGCACAACTAATTTGGTTTTAATAAATTTAACACGATAGCACCGTTTTGGTTCGAGCACATGCGAAATTTTTGTCAAATAATTTCCTTAACAGATTTGACGTGCAATTCATGAACCTAAAACTATGATTGTATTGCACAAAAGGCAAACACAACAAATACGTCAAAGCTGTTTCATTTTCTATGCTCCCAAATTCAGTTCTGTTAAAGAACGAATTAGCTGCTGCGTTTATTGAAGATTTTTTTATGCCTAAATGTCGATGGATGTCATGCTTTCTTGACGAAAGTCAAAAATTCTTTTATGTGGTACGACTATGTGAAATTTGGGACAAAATGTGGGACAATTATAAATGTGGTACGATTGATTGGAATGTGGTAGTGTACTACACAATGTGGTACGTATGGTCATCGTAGTATAACCTAGCCGATATCATCATCTCTGAGCCGAGAAGCGATAAATAAAGTGTATGTGATATTTGGTAATCTTTGTACATATATCGAAAATGGATATAACTCTAGTGAATTTTAACCAACTTAAATTTACATATTTCGTTTACGTTTCGTTTATATATGCGCATTTCGTCTCCATGTTTATAGGTCATTTCGTAAACATGTTCCATACGAATTTTATAGACATATGCCCAAATAAAAAACTACACTGTGAACATTTGTTTAAAGTAAACAAGTATACATTAGACTGGTCGTTAAAAATTAAAATTTCCGAGACGCCCCCTAAAAAATTCTTTGTGGTCAAAAAACCACGAAGGCATTATTTTTTTTTTTAAATCAAAAGAACACGTGATTGAAAAGAACACGTGAGTTGATTTTTTGAAAAATTCGTAAATGTTTTCAAATATCTCATAAAATATGGAGATTAAAGAAAAAATCATTTAAACATCTTTGTAGTAAACTTAATTTTCTACAAAAAAGGTTCAAGTCATTTTTTCCCTAAAACGTATACTTCTCATGATATTTTGAAAATGAACTTTTCGTAAGTTTTCGTAATTTTTAAAAAACATAAAAAATAAAAATGACGAAAAAGTCCTAATTTTCATCTTATACTATGGAATAAAAGGTATAAAAAAATAATCGTGACAAAAAAAATCAAAATTAGTACTTTCCCGTCAACATTTTCATCAGTCGGTTTTACGAGTTTCGAAGAATTTCAAGTTATCAAAATATCATCAGAGATATAGGTTTTAGGAAAAAAATGGGTTGGATCATTTTTGTAGAGAATTAAATTTCCTACAAAAATGATTACGTGATTTTTTTTAAAATCTGCATATTTTAAGAGATATTAACGATTTTATCAAAAAACCAACTTCGATGATTTTGCGGCACGTGTTCTTTTGATTTACAAAAAAAATAGCACCCTCGTTTTTTTTTTTGACCACAAAGAATTTTTTTAGGGGGCATCTCGGAAAATTTAATTTTTAACGACCAGTCTAGTATACATGTATACAAAATATGCATAGAACATTGTAAAGTGTAAAGTTCTACATGAATTTAAAATGTTAAATTAAAACAAATTTGTGTGACGATAGTACTCAAATACATTTATACTTCAACTAAACTTAAAATATTTCCTAGAATTGTTAAAAAAAATTACAAAATCAGTAAAAATAAAATGTGCACGAAGTGTGCACCTACTCGTGCACCATGCACATGATGTTTGTCGGGATATTTACAAAAGATTTGTACCTACATTGTGTGTACTTTAAGTGAATAAAAAATAATACCAAAGCATATTTAGTAATTAGACTCCACAAAACGTTTTCCAAATCGAATTTTGTTACTCATACAACGGCTTGTTATCAAAGATAACGTTCGATTCAAATATTTTGTTGTATAGAAGAAAACCCACAAACATTTTTTAGATAAATCGAAATCATGTTTCATATTTAACAGATTGCGCCAAATTTTACAAATGCATCACACACCAAATATAGAACTCTCTATATAGAGTAATTGGAAAAGATATTATATGTGCATTTATACCATTTATCCCTTAAACGGACTGTGAACACTGACTCGTGTGCTACTTTAAACAGATTATACCCAAAGTTTTACAAACGCTCACACGGTTCCAGATCAGTATCTACAAACTTTCGATTTGAAATGAAAGAAAAACATTTCCCTGTAGTCAGAATAATGTGAGCATGACAAATAATAACATAAATATCAATCTGAAAGTGATATTCGGTAGTTGAAGTTGCTGATCGAAGGAAAAATAAATTATGAATAAAAACATTTAGGATATTATAATACCGAAATATACTATAGTATTGATAAACTGGTATCGGTTTTGTAAAACATCACAGTATATACCGGTATTTAGAGTTACGGTATACCGGCAGTGAATGCCCTAATCATCACATTTTTATAATGTTTGATTTTGTCCCCAAGTAGAAATTAGATAGGGATAGCTTGAATACTGCCAGGACGTGATCAGGGGCACAAAAGGAAATTTAATTAGGGCAATCTGATGTGGGATTCCCTGTTCCGGGATTATAATATCCTTTTAAGGCTAACCCTACTTAAATATATAAGAACCTTATTTCTTTTTTCGTATTTGATCCCTATATGTTGGGCAATCTTATCAGAGCCTGATACAAATTACCTTACTTATAGGGTTTTTTCTATATAATTTTATATGGCGAACTTGGACAAAAGCCGAATAGGCAAAAGCTTTACACTCATGATCAGGTCACAATCAAACTAGGGCTAGCCTGATCATGGTCATATTTGAGTCCTTACAAATTTCTGCTCGGGTTGTTGGGTTGCAATTACTATGAATTTTTAATATAATGTTTGAGTATAGTCAAGCTTATGGGCTGTTCAAAATTACATAACTCCATATCTGCCCTTTTGACCTCCTTTCTCTCCTCTCTCTCATAACAAATTGTAACGTGAAACAAAGAAAATTTTATTCTCGCCGTAGCCAATTTCGCAGCACCCAGGGCCGGATAAACCCCGAGGCACCAATCCAGAACACGCCAAAATTTTATTGAATTTTTATTAAATTTTGAGGAAAATTAAATTTTATTTTTCTATATAAATAGCAAAAATTTAGTTTTTTATCAAAGCTTAATAATAATAATCAAAGCATACGATTTAATATGAGATATAAGATACAACTGACAATAGCAATGTGATATTACCAGCCAAGGTGATATCTTACGGCAACTGGCGAATCTATTCACTCAACAGTAATCTCAACTTCATATGCAGTTTTTCTTTTTCTATTTACTTTAATTATATGTGGGTTTTAATTATTAATGAAGACACATGATTAAGCAGTATATTCGACCCAAGTATGAGAACCCAATTTTAGTTTTATTTCTGCAAATTATTTTTATAAAATCTGTTCTTCACCTCTTATAAATTGTATTTCCTACATTTTATCATTAAATATTGGCGTTTATTTATTGGTTTCATTATATGATAGGATTTATTGTTTAGTTATCTATATTTTAAAAAACATAAGAAGCCAAAGATTTGATAACGGATCCTGCATGAAGGGAAAAAATACTTCAGTTCAAAATCCAATAAAGCTGCTTAGGGCAGCTTTTATACCATGTGCTGCTCATTCTTTAAATCTTGTTATAAATGATGCGGCGTCATCTTCTGGAGAAACTCTTAATTACGCAACTATATACGCATATTTTTTTAAATAAATTTTTCGTGTCGTTTTGATCTCTTATGTAGCAAATAAAAAGCTTTGTTTAAAGCCAGTTTGTGGAAACTTGTTGGGAAAAACGAAAATCAGGCTATAAGACCTCTTAAATTTTAAATCGTAGAACTTTATGATACTTTAATTGAAATTCTTTTAAACCAGACACGCTAAACTATAACACCATTTGGAGAAAATTATTTAGCAAAGATAAAGCAAATGAAAGACAAACGATTTATCGATGCTTTAAATATCTTTGCAGTATAATTTTGTGAAACGATTTTCTCTCCAAAATTAGTGTTGTTTCTAAAATGATACAAAGTTTGAACTTAAATGTAATTAGATGTATTTATTTGCATAAACATGACTAATATACGTTTTAGAGAAGTAACTATACAGTAGCGAAAAAGCTGCAGAATTTCTTAGAGAGCGAACCGAATATTCTGAATCCAAATCAAGAAGAGTTTTGAATATGAATCATAAGATATAATATAATATTAGATTCTCAACAAAATTTTATTTTTCTCCTAATTGATTTTGCTATTAATTCATTAGAAGAACGATTTATTCTTAAAGATGACCTGCTCAATGATAGATCTGGGTTTTATATAATATATTTTAATTAAAAAACTAGGACAGGAGTTACATTTTAAAATATTTGGAATGTGGAATTAATATTGACGTGATCCATTAGCAAAGTTGATGCGTTCCATAGCTGCGAAAACTTCAAAATCTACAACATCAGCAAAAACGTTTATAATATGAACTTAACTCCCATAATAGTATATATAATAACATGTAATAACCATTACATGATAGTGGCATACGCTATTTTTTCTACAAACGGTAATTAACGAAGAACGAAAATTACAACGATAATTTTTTTTTGCTGTCAGATATTTTATTTTTGATTCATACAAACTATGGTATTCAAACAGTAGGCTTTGTTTTTGCTGTCGGCAATTCTTCTTGTCGTCGATAATTTTGCTTTGTCGTTATGAAAATTCTTTGTTGTCATATTTTTTTCTAACAAAATGAAATATAATTTTATCTTAGTAGGCGCATAAATGCTATAAATTTGTAATTTATGTTTGACAAATAAACATAAACAAGCAATCATTTATGAATGAAAACGGACATTTTTATTATTTGCAATTTTACATAATTTTTTATAAGCTGAATAATTTGTAGAAAAAACTTTATTTAGAAACTAATAATTATTATCTTTTAAATAAAATTATAATTTAAAAAAAATTATCTCATTAAATACCACTCTTCATTGAAATTTTTGTCTAAAATTTTTCAATTTTACTCATTAAATTATTTTTAAGCAACACTGCTCAATCAAACCACTACTTAAACCACTCGTCCTTCGGACTCGTGGTTTATTGTGCGCTTTGATTCGCAGTGTTGCTAAATAATTTAATTCGTAAAATCAAAAAATTTTCGAAAAAATTTCAATGACTCGTGGTATTACAACCGATAATTTTTTTTTTATGTCAGAAATTTTATTTTTCATTCATACAAACTATGATATTTAAACAGTAGGCTTTGTTTTAACTGTCGGCAATTCTTCTTGTCGTCGATAATTTTGCTTTGTCGTTATGAGAATTCTTTGTTGTCATTTTTTGTTCTAACAAAATGAAATATAATTTCATCTTAGTAGGCGCATAAATTTGTAATTTATTTTTGACAAATAAACAAATATGCAAATATTTATGAATGAAAACGGACATTTTTATTATTTGCATTTTTACATAATTTTGTATTATTAAATAATTTGTAGAAAAATTTTATTTAGAAACTAATAATTATCTTTTAAACAAAATTATAATTAAAAAAAATTATCTCATTAAATACCACTCTTCATTGAAATTTTTGTCTAAAATTTTTCAATTTTACTCATTAAATTATTTTTAAGCAACACTGCTCAATCAAACCACTACTTAAACCACTCGTCCTTCGGACTCGTGGTTTATTGTGCGCTTTGATTCGCAGTGTTGCTAAATAATTTAATTCGTAAAATCAAAAAATTTTCGAAAAAATTTCAATGACTCGTGGTATTACAACCGAAAATTTCAATTTTCAAATTTCAAATTTCAAAGTTCAATTTTTTTTCCCATACAAAAATTTTAACAAACGTCAAATGCATAGCTTGTTTGATTGAAAAAGTATGGGTTTCTTTCTATTCATTAAAAATCTGTATCGTAATAAAATCTGTATCGAAATGAATATCATTATAAAACGGATTTTGGTCATATAAGTGTATTTTTATAGTACGGGTGTAGAAAAAAAATTTTAAACCCTCTATATTTGCAAAACATGCAAGATATTTTCCAGATTTATTTAAAGCCAAGATATTGCCATTACTGAATTTTTTTTTAATATATTATCTTACAATATATGCCATTTACCTAATTTCCTCTCCTCTACCTTACCTCTACCTAACCTGCCATTTACCGCTCCTCCAATATTATGTAACAGCTCCTGCCCTCCTTCCTCTATAGCTGTTACATAATATTGTCCGCTTCACGATTTTAATTTGTAAATGTGATGTATTACAATATATGACCCGACAAAGACTCGCGTTGGTGTCATTGGCCGCTTTCTTCTTTTAGCCTAAAATAAATCTCAGAAGTTTTAATTTTCAAATAAAAAGTATATCATTATCACTTTTAATTTTTGTTCTTATTGCGCAGCTTAAGCACAGTTATTCTAACATTTTGAACTCGAACGGTTTCATCTTTGTTGGTTTATCAGACAATTTGAAGTTTAAATAAATTGGTTTAAGAAAAAATCTCAACAATAAAACTATTTCAAACGGCAAGTAAACACTGAAAGAAAAAATTCGATCACTATAACCTCTTTTGTGCCAGCCGAATGTTTTATGTCGCTTTTATTCGGTTGTTGTTTCTTCAAATTTGGTTTTTGAAAAAAAAAAAAGCAACCGAATTTGAGGTTATTGTGACAGAAAACATTCAGTTGTCTCAAAAGAGGTTGCAGTCGATTTTTTTTCGTTCAGTGACCCAAACTAAAAATTAGAGTAGTTAATTTATCGTTTTCAACATCGATACCAAATCATCAATACCGCTTTATCGGTTTCAGATGCAATGTAAATTAGAAAAACAAATTTTGTGTATGTATTTTTTACCTAAATAGACTAGCCACAAAAAAATTTCATTGTTTAATTTTTGTCTTGTCATTGTACTATTTTTGACAATAGAAACTCCAAACGGTTTATCGAAATTAAATAATATAAGTAAAGTTACTACACTATAATCGTGGACGAAATATTCTGGTTTTTTATAATAATTGTAAAGTATTATTGGTTTTTTTATACTGTACACTGTTTACAACACTGAACACCTTGGTGTCCAACTCAAATTGAAGAAGGGCCGTATTGAAAATTTATTTTGTTTCGCGAGCCAAAAATCAAATATTTTTTTCCTACAGCAAATTATTTTTTAGTAAATGCTTGAATATTTTCAAATTGTTGATTGGTTAGCTGATTCCTTGTAGCTCGAAGCTAAGTTACGAAAGATATATTTGGTAAGATCAAGCAAATTTCAGGTGATTCAACCATTGAATATCTTCAAAGTAAGAAACGCCCTCTCTTTTACTTGTCATAAAGGTTTCTATTTATTTTTGAAGAGACCAGAATCGAGTTAAAATCACCGATCTACTGAGCCAATGAACGTGACTGAAATAAATAATGTTATCAATAACTAATCCTTTATCAGAAAGAAAAGCTTGAAATTGTCTGTGATTGATGCTTTTGATCTTATAAAATTGTAAGTACAACTTCATTCCTCAAAGTTTTTCATTATACTAGGTCATTCAATAAGTCCGTAGGATGACACATAGATGGCGTTACTAGAATTTTTTCCGTATGATTTTTATTTAGTACTAACCTTCAAACGATACGTGTATAAATTTGACAGCAATCTGACTATTTATTCGTGAGTTATAGCATTTTGTGTGAAGCAACTTTTGTTTTTGAAAAAAAATGGAAAAAAGTGAATTTCGAATTTTAATAAAGCATTGCTTTTTGATGAAAAAAAATACAGTGGAAACCAAACAATGGCTTGATAAACATTATCCAAACTCTGCTCCATCGAGACAAATGGTAGAGAAGTGGATGGCTGAATTTAAATGTGGTCGTACCAGCACAAAAGATGCAGAGCGCAGTGGACGCCCAAATGAGGCTGTTATTCCAGAAAACATAAAAAAAATCCACAAATTGGTTATGAACGATCGCAAATTGAAGGTGCACGAAATAGCTGACATTGTAAAGGTAGCAGATGGTAGTGTTTTTACCATTTTACATGAACATTTGGGTATGCGAAAGCTCTGTGCAAATTGGGTGCCGCGTGAGCTCACAGTCGACCAAAAACAACAACGAATCGATGCTTCGGAGGAGTCTTTGGCACTGTTAAACCGCAATAAAAGGGAATTCTATCGTAGATATGTGACAATGGATGAGACATGGCTTCACAATTACACACCAGAATCCAAAAGACAGTCAACTGAGTGGACAGCAGTCGACGAACCGAATCCAAAGCGAGCAAAGACGCAACAGTCGGCCGGTAAGGTGATGGTGTCTGTATTTTGGGATACAAACGGAATAATATTCATCGACTATCTCCAAAAAGGAACCACCATCAACAGCGAGTATTACTGTGAACTTTTGGATCGATTGAAGGCTGAAATTGCAAAGAAACGGCCACATTTGCAAAAGAAAAAAGTGTTGTTTCACCAAGATAATGCACCGTGTCACAGATCGATGAAAACGATGGCAAAATTGAATGAATTGGACTTTGAATTGCTTACCCACCCACCATATTCTCCAGATTTAGCCCCCAGCGACTTTTTCCTGTTTTCAGATCTCAAGAGAATGCTTGCTGGAAAGAAATTTAAGTCCAATGATGAAGTAATCGCTGAAACTGAGGCCTATTTTGACGAGAAAGAGAAATCGTACTATAAAAGTGGTATAGAAAAGTTGGAAAATCGCTATACTCGTTGTATCGCCCTCGAAGGCAACTATGTTGAATAAAAAAATCGAGTTTTGTCAAAATGTTATTTTTTTCTTACTTATCCTACGGACTTATTGAACGACCTGTTATTTTACATTTTTATGATTCTTAAACAAAGATTTCTTATGCAGTGATCCTTTCGAATTTTATGTTTCAAATACTGGAGCTGCATCGGTAGATAAGCTACAAATATCATGGGCGTGAAGATTTAACAGCTTTATAGTTTTTCTCACCTCACCGAAAATGTTAGTTCCAGGAATTGTACCTTTTATTGGTCAAAGTTAAAGTAGTTCTTCCACTATATTGTACATTGTTTCGTTACTCCTCTAATAAATATTGCTATATTTGCTAACTGAACTGTGATGTGTCAGAAATATCTCTCATCTAAAACTGAACTAAAGTAGGCACATGCACTGAATTCATTGTTTTCAATTTTATGTTGTGGTATAATCGACAATGGTTCAAATTAAGCAATCAAAATCGTAACTTGTTTTCATTAGACATAATTGAAAAGCCTAATTTTATAGCAAATGAAAAATAGGAAAAATAATAAAGTATTTTCGAATCGCATAAACTTATAGACTGAGAGCTAGTGAACCCTTTGACTAACGGTCGTTCTGTAAGGCTAGAATTTAGTTATTGTATTTTAAAAATTTAGTTTTGTATCAAAGCTTGTATATTTGTTTTAATTTTTTATCTACGGGCGTGACAACCCCGCGTTCTCCTATCGCTGCTATTGGCATACGATTTAATATGAGATATGAGATACAACTGGCAATAACAATGTGATATTACCAGTCAAGAAGATATCTTACGGCAGCTGGCGAATCTATTCACTCAACTGTGCTCTCAACTTCATATGCAGTTTTTCTTTTTCTATTTACTCTAACGTAACTTGTTTTCATTAGACATAATTGAAAAGCCTAATTTTATAGCAAATGAAAAATAGGAAAAATAATAAAGTATTTTCGAATCGCATAAACTTATAGACTGAGAGCTAGTGAACCCTTTGAGTAACGGTCATTCTGTAAGGCTAGAATTTTTTTTAGTGAAAGGTCACGAAATGTGAAGTACGGAAACCAACACCTGGCAGGCATCAGCCCTGCATGTCATCATCCCCCATATGCTTGAAAGTGTAAAAAAAAATTAAGAATAAAACTTCCTACTGTAAGCTTGAAATTTTAATGTGATTTATCTCATTTATTGTACAGTACAAAAATAATTGACAGGCGATTTTGACAAGTATCTGCCAGGTGAATTGAAAGGTGTTACAACCTGCCGGCAGGCCGTCACAACCGACGAAGTCTAGAAAACCGCTGAACGGATTTCAAAAATTTGTTTTCTAAAAATAAGTTTACTCAATGGGAAGAGCCGAAAGGACGATGTGTTCGATAACTGTATTGGAAGTGTGTCAAAAAACCGTCAAGTGTGTCAAAACAATTAAATTTGCATATTTTTTTTAAACGTTCATTTTAAGTGATTACGGATAGAAAAATTGAATATGAAGAAATCTTGATAGTCGGGATTGATATGTGAGACTAGATTATCGCATTAAAGGTTTGTCAAAAAAGTGTTGTCAGGTGTGTCAAAAGAAAGATTTTTATTTATTATTTTACCCAAGTTTTTGAAAAAAAAAAATAAAATTAATTATTTGTATGACATGAAATTTTATTATAACTATTGAGAATTATGGTATTATAAGTTTGTCAAAAAAATGTTGTCAAGTAAAAATAAAATTAGTAAACAGCAAATTTTCCCTATCTCCTGTCAAGGTCTTATGCTAGCCAGAACCGCCTGTCATTGTACCCACTTTCTTTAAATCACTTACTCAAACATATATATAAAATATGGAGAGGCTGAAATCTCAAGCTCTGAGATATCAAGACTTCGGTTTTAGTTAATGGTTTTTGATATAGTTTTCGGCATAAAACTTTTATGAGGACATTGTTTTTAGTTTTGAGCAGCGATGTATATGTATATCAAACAAACCTCTTTGTTAAAGTCCATGTATTTTTTTATCTCTGCTTAGAAATTTATTACAAAACTAACACGAAACATCAATACGTTGCCGGAAAATCATAACAGATCATAAATTAACATAATTTAGTTAAAAGATGATACAATCAGCAAACTACTCAAAAACCTCTCCATTTAGCGTTTCGAGAAAATATTACAAAATCACAAATGCATAATTCTTTCAAGATTCCAATAATATTGTAAAAATTAAATAAAATCAAACTTTTTCCAAAATTGTAAATATATTCCAAAAATTAGAATAAAATCAAACATTTAAACTTTTTCTAAATTCTAATAATATTGCAAAAGTTCTTAAAAATTCAAAAATAGAAACTTTTTCCAAAATTCCATAAATATTGCAAAAATTATAACAATATCAAATATTGAAACTTTTTCCAAAATTCTAAAAATATTGCAAAAATTATTACAAAATCAAAAATACAAACTTTTTTCAAAATTCAAAAAATATTTCAAAAACTATAACAAGTTCAAACATTTTTCATGCCACATTTACGTCATACAAACAGCTAATTTTTTTGACATACTTGACAATATTTTTTGACAAACTTATAATGCCATAATTCTCAATAATAATAATAAAAAATTGGGTAAAATAATAAATAAAAATTTGTCTTTTGACACACTTGACAACACTTTTTTGACAAACTTATAATGTAATAATCTAGTTTTTGGTCTCACACACCGATCCCGACCATCAAGATTTCTTCATATTCAATTTTTCTATCCGTAATCAGTCAAATTGTCAAAATGTTGTTTTTTTTTTACTTATCCTACGGACTTATTGAACGACCTGTTAGATAATTTTGTTGATATTGTTTCATAAGGTGAATCTGAATTCATAAGATTCTCATTCCTTGAAATATGTTATGATTCGTTGGCATATCTAACTTTCATTTTTGTCTAACGGTTTTTATTTTTTAGAATTATTAACAGCAATTTGGTAGCTGGGTTGCTTGAATTGTATTCGTATGTTCTGCTCCGCTTGATTTTTGATTGTGGGTGTTTGATATATGGGTCTGATGTGTTCATTTAACCTTGTGTTAAAATCCTTGCAAGTTTGACAAACATATACGTCTTCACAATTGGCGCATTTTGTTCTATAAATTCCGGCTTTTGATGAACTTGATTCTATACATATCTTTGTAGTGGTTCAGGTTATTTTTAAGGGTATGATGTTATGTTTTTGAAAAAAAATTTTCGAAGTTTATTTGGTATTTTTGGAAAATAAGCTAGCCCGATTCTTATGTTGTCATATTTTCTTTTATTGTTTTTTATTTTTTTGATTATGTTTTTTGATTATTTGTTCCACAATCTTTTTTGTAGAACCGTTAGATACTGTTGTATCTTTGGTGAAATTAGCTTCTTATTTGTCCTCTTATTAGTCCTCGTTGTCCTTTTCGTCTTACTAACGATCTGGATTTCTTGCAGAATAAAAGAAATGTTGCTGATTTGACGATTGTCTACAAATATATCATGAATGAACGGGCTTCTGAAGAGATCAAATGGATTTTGCCTAAGTCTGCAAACCTATCGCGTCACACCAGAACATTGGTAGCAGCCTGTCCTTTTACGCTTTAAATAACTAGATGTAGAACTTCCAGCGCGACTTTTTCAACAGAGTCTCTCATCTCTGGAATTCGTTACCTTCGTGGATTTTACCTGATGACTTTAATCCATTAGTGTTCATAAATTTCTCAGAGAAACTTAATTTGCATTCCACTCTTATCCTTAGTTGGCATGGTAGCTCCGGATATTAAAAGACGTTAATATATAATTTATTATATTAACATTAAACATGCCCATAACTATCAATTAAAAAATTGGAGTATGTGGATAGAGTCATATATCAAATGTTTATGTTTCCGATCTTATAATTTTAATGGCTAAAAAACATAGTATAATACTCTCGTTTGAACAAATCTGTCATATTCCAAATATTGACACATGGTATGCACTAATTCACAAGTCAAGCTCTACATAATATTTTTATGAAATAAAAATTCTTGATTACTTTGATGCGAAGAAATCCTATTCCCTATTATTCTTAGATTATAAAATATACAGGATAAGTTATATTTGTGTATCTACACTATAAAACTATAAAAAAAATTGAAGCTATTTTTTAAATTCAAATTTTGCATTGAAAATAATTTCCACAAAAGAAATGGCTCCTGTAAAAATAAATACAAAAATACAGGGTCCCATGCAGCATTTTTATCTCTTTCCATTATAGAAAAAAATATATTATTATTATTCTATTGCCAGAAAGAAATAACTGCCAAATAATATATATTTCATTTTAATTTCATTCTAAATTAAAACAAAACCTGAAACAGTAAACCGTATAAACAATATCCATTTCATTTTAAATTTAGTTTAAATGAAAACAAAACCAAAGCGTACATGATAAAATTTTAGTTAGGATCAAATTTTCAGTTTTAATATTATCAGTTTTATTTTAATCGAAATACTTTTGACAAACATAAAATAAAATTGAATAAGGTTGGTCATTCTCCAATCGGTAAAAATGTTAAATACAAAATGTCTACATAAGTCTGTTATTTTGTAAGCATATTTGGTCAAGCAAGGGAAAGCCTCGATGATATTTAAATTTCTAGGCTACTGTGTTTTTTCAGTGCAAATACTATCACGTTAAAATCGCACACTACTTTATGTAAATAAAAATAACTTCAACTTAAAAAGATATTACTTATCCTGTGTATTTTATAATCAAAGCTATTATTCTTTATTTCTTCTTCCTTTTGTATTTTCAGTCACCATAGATTCCAAAATTATTCCAATTTCCAAAATTTTATTATTCCAAAAACTGGTATGGTAAACCAACGAATTCGCCTTCTTCGAAGCCGTTGTAACATATAACATTCATATCAAATGTTGCTTTAAACATTGTTAACAATTAAAATCTTAACAACCCAATAATTTTATAAAATGCCACAAAAGTTTCATTAACCAACAATACTTATTTAATTTAAACAAACAACTAAATCATTTGTGCCACAATAACAATGCTGATCACAGTGTTACCATTTTGATTTTATTTTACATACTCTTCTCGATCGAACAAATGATCGAGCATATATATATTCAGATTCTGCATACTCCTACCAATTAAAAATTTCCCCATATCATCTCAAATATAATGCGAGTCAAGCATTTCTATATATCATCTCGCCAAACAACTTCTCTACAACTACATAATTTTGAACAAGTCTATTACATCTACATGTAAATTACATCTACATGTAATTCTTTGACTAAGCTTAACCTATAAAAATGTTCATCATTTTGTAGACAAAAACATGTATTATTAATTAACATTCTGACGCATCAAAACAATTAGGTGAGAAAACGTTAAAATATTATTGACTGATTTGTAGTAGCACACATAAATACTTTCATGTTTGTTATTTAAAGGCCGGGACCGAAACAAATTAGCGAATTTCTTTAAATATGAATACTCTTATTTTAGAGTAAAATTCGAAATAGTCCGTCGTTACAAGTTTCGAGATCAATGATAGAATTGAGATCAGCCATTTGAATTCTCAACATAATCATTCGGGAAAGTTTTTTAAAGTTTTACAGCAGCATATTGAGCGAGAAGAGAAAATAGCAAAACAAACAAAGAAAGCGATTCAATTTGGAAAAAGACTCCGGCTATCCTTAAATAACTTATCTGAGTCTATTTTTCTGGGATCTATCTGAGGTTATAAGCTCTTAATCAAATAAAGTGTAATGAAACAGACGAAAAAAGAAACAATAACCATTTTCTGTTTCGCCCCGCGTTAAGCTTTCAACTAGGGATAATCAACATCACATTTCAAAACGAACGTTTTTTTGTGACACATTAATCAGATTACAGCTTGGCTTTAGTCTATATTTTATTAAAACTTCGAAGAAAAACTTTAAACTATGAGAATTTCTTGGAGCTGTTCATTACTTCAAAAATTACATATTTCAAACCAGATCTGAGAGTATTATTTTAAAATAATTTAAGAAAAGGGACTGCTCCTTAATCAAATATATAAATTACTATTTTCTTCAAACTTGTATGTGTTAATAGATGGTTTTGTTTCTAAGCGATTCTAGGTAAATGGATGTATTAAATTTTCAACTTTCAACTTTCAAGTAACAACCAAATGGCCCTATTCGAGAGTATTTTTTCCCTCTAATGTGTTCTTTTGCTATAGAGTGACTGAAGTTCCACTTTAAAAGACGTATATAGCATATGTGAAGTATAGCATATTTATTAACAACTCGACTGCTGACTTATAATGCTCCAAACTGTCTCAAATTTTTTCAACCCTATATGTCTTAAAATGCCTCGTTTACAATCTCAACTATGATTAATGTTAAATTTTGTCATTTTTATCCTTCAACATTTGTTTTTCGCTTCCAACTAGTTTTGCGAATTCCACTTCAATGAAAACTTTTAATCTCACTCCCAATTCTATTCGTTCTATATATGTACATATTGCATTCTATTAAACCATCGTTCTCCATAATTTCAACGTTATCATTAGTTTGACCTTTTCGAGATAGCCTATTTGCTTTAATCATATTTTATGTTTGGTGAAAAATATTTTTTCTTCCCAAGAAAAATTGATGTGATAAAGCTCACCATTTCTTTTCTCAGCAGAATTTTTTAAGAAACCTCACCTCAATTTTTAATATAATTTCAAGGCAACCTTAACACTAGGAAATTATTTTTTAATTCTCCTACATATTAAAGTTTTACTTTATTACTGTAACTTGCGGTCGTAAAATGAAATTTTTTATCCCTATATTTTGTTGTCATAGTCCAAAAAAGATAAAAAACTTTTAAATTTGTAAAAATAATATAAAAAATAAAAATTTTTATCAAAGCAACCTTTCAAATTTTAATTCAAAATTTCAGAAGCCGCAATTAAAATAATTGTTATTTTTTGTTGTCATAGTTATACAATTTGTTTGCAAAAAATAACAATTATTTTGGCCAAAGGTACTTGTTCAACATACTTTTATTGCAAAATTTACGCAAATTTTTGATTTTTTTTAGATTAAACAATTTTTTTTAAATATTTTAAATTTTTTTAAATATTCGCTTGCGGCGAATAAAAAAAGGTATACGACGCACGGACGTAAGTTATTTTGGACTTAGTTTGGATGCAAATCTCAGCTGTCGCCTCGCAAACTCCACATACTTCTTAAAACCTTAGCTTAACGTCCTCCCATCATAATCTACTATTTTAGTTTTTTCGTCATACCCGAGCATCCTCCTAATAAAACAAAAATTCTAAGATACGAAATTAAACAAATCTTTATATTTATAAGAAATAACATTTTTGCGTTTCTGCAGTTGCGGATATTAAAAAATTATAAAATGTTGAAGTAGTCAAGGCCAAACAGCTGCTGACTAATAAGTTAATTATGTATTTTGCAACAAACTCTAACAATCGTTTCTTGAATTTTTCTTATATATCTTTGCAATTGCATGCATGAGATGATATTTTCAGTAATGTTCAAAGTAAAAGAAGATCTTCTACCTTATGTGATCATAATCATTAAACATTTGTTTTAATTCTTTTTTTTATTTATCTTTTATTGTTATTCGTTTTGAATAGTTATAAAAAATAATTTTTTTTATATAATTAAACCGTTAACGAAACGATCATTTCAACGAAGGAAAAAAATTAGATTTAATTTTTTTATTAGAAAAAAGTGATCACGATCTCTGATCAAATGGGCGTTATGTTGAATTTAATTTTTAATTCTATTATACAATTCATTTTGGATAAGAAATAAATTTTCTTAAGTGTGATCATTGAACTTACGATAAGGGAAACTCTCTCCATGCTGGGTTAATACATATATTGAAATATCTATATGGGAATTATGTGATCGAGAAGGAGGAATTATTACATTCATTGTTGTTTTTATTATGTTTTATAGAAGGACGATCGTAAAGAAATTTTATTATTTTTATTATTTCCCATACATTATTTTATACCGATGAGGATCGCGATATCGGAAGATCATCATACGTATGTATATTATGTATAACAAAGTTTCAATAGGAACAATATAAAATTTAGATCGCCGGGAGGTTTATGATTGAGAGAAACGATTAGATGTGTTGTTTCTTGAATTGATTTTTATTTTTGTTTTGTTTTATGAAAACTTTATTTGATTTTAGATTATCGCGGTCATATCACAAAATTTATGATTATTTTATTTTTGTTGTTATTGTTTTGATACAAAACGGAATATTTTTTTGGGAAAAATCGAGGAAGTAAATAATAATTTTAGTTAGACAGCCTATGGGTCACCAATTAATGAATGATATCATACTCTTGACCTCAATTGACAAACAACATCAAAGATCTTTTCCAATTGGCAATTCATTCAACTTCTTAAAAACGAATTGTCTTATGTATATAAAATATAAAAACATTTTTTGCTTATTTCAAATCGTGATCACCGATCGAGATCATTTTTTATTATTTGTATTATATTATTTAAAAATCGCGATGATTTTATTATTATATAATATTAAATTGAAGTTTAACAAACAATAACAAAATCGTATAAAGTTTGTTATGGGGAAAAGGGTGGATGTTTTTGTGAAAATTTTAAAGATTAAATTATTTTTTTTACGAAAGAAAATGAGTAAAATGTTATAAATAAAAAAGGAAATAAGCCGTTTGACATATAAACGATGACCGAAACCCTTTACGTTTAAAAAATAAAAGTGCAAAAAAAAAATTATAAACATGGAAAACAAAAGAAAATTATGTTGTGCTTTCAGAGAATATTAAAAATTATTTTTAAACAAGATTTATTTAAAACATAAAGAAAATATTAACTTAATATTTTGTAATTCTATGCGATGCTTTAAACTTTTATTATTTTATGAAAACATTATGTTTATGTTCACTTATATAACATAATGGAATTACTTTCAACAAATTAAAACGTGATCAATCAAAATATTTCACTAATATCATACACAAGCCAAACTATAAAATCAATAAATATATACAAAATAGATTTAAGGTTGAAATAAAGTTTAATGAATATAAATAATTGTACAAAAAATAGCTAAATACATAGATATGATATTGACATCGATTTGTAATAACGAATTATTTCGAACTTTAATCCTATAAAGTGAGGTCGATTTAAAAGGTAATTTTCTTCAAAAAAAAAACTAACTAAATAAAAAATGTAAATATAAATTTCATAATTCCATTTTTCCGTAATATATAATATCCAAAAGGAAAACTTTCAAGTTTTTTTTTTTGTTTTTTTTTATCGAATTATTATATTTTGTTTCGGTAAGGAATATAAAAGTTAAGGAAAGATTAGGAATTTTGTCTAATATGATAGGTTTGTGAGACATAAGGCGCCAAGTTGATGTTGTGAAGTACTGTTTTATTTTTAATGTAAATATTTTAACATCGTTAATCGGCGCTTTCATTTCAAAATTATCGCTAAATAAACACCTACAACTTTTTATTTGTTCTCCATGTTAATATTTCTATGTATTCTATGTATATACTCATATTGGTTTACCTCCACATAACGTACGATGCGTATTTATAGATCATGACTTTTTTAATCTCAAACAAACAAAAGTAAAAATCTGACCAGGAGTAGTGACAAGAGATAAAATGCCAAATGCCAGCAACTGTCTCACACAATTGTGAAATTCAGACAAATTATGCTTCACTTGGTCTACTTTGAAGTTGTTAATGTTTACTACATAATTAAACATCACTGTCCACTGATTTGACAATACGAACATATCTTAATTAAGCAGATAAGAATCATGATGCGTATCTGACAGAGTAAACCACATTCAAGAAGCAACATACTGATAAAACACATTGAGATCCTGATAGGCTTCTTAAGACAAAAATTTGGAAACAATCTTTAGTATAAAACATCTCTAAAAATATTAAACAAACGCATTGATATTGAAATAAGGAGTTTTCTTCAATTCCAAAGTTGCAATAAAACTCCGCCCATATGTTGCAAATTTTGACTGAAAACCTTCTTTTAATTTTAATTCTACTATTTTTTGTAAATTGTATTTTGATATCAATTTGACTAAGTTTATCATGTAAAATAGCACAACAGCTGCTCCTTAACATTTTAATTGTGTTTTGTTTTGCCAAAAAACTATTATCAAAGATTTTCGATGTTAACATTCTAAACCCGTTTTGAAAGTGTCCCAATCAAATTTCGTAAAGAATCCTGTCACTACTCACGACTTTTATTTTGTGTTTGAATACGTTTCAATTCGGGATACGCATTTCTTTAATACAGATCTGTTTCAATGGTAATAAGATCAAAACAAGAACCGTACTAAAAATTGACCAAATCGAAAATCGAAAATCGAACAACTCATATATGGTGAATATTTCCGGTTTGTATGGAAAATTTGGGGCTATTGCTATTTTATCGGTGTATGGCCGGTTTGAGGTGGTAAAAGTCTAATATTGACTATATATGAGTACATGGATAGCCAGAGCTTCCTTACCGCATATTTTTCTTCTTTTTTTTTGGACAAAAATATCAGTGAAAATCTACAAAATAGGCTACGGGGCTAGCCTTTGTTTATTGAAAGCCAGAGAAATGAGCAGTCGCAAGTCTTGGAAAATGGTATATAAACTCAAAGATGAGATCAAAACATGCATACCGTTCTAAAATTTGAAGAAAGACGAAGAACGGGTGTGACGCAAGTCTAGCCAAACTAGCCAAGCAAATTAGCAATGCAAATTTGCATTACACAACAATTTTACTCTTTTTTTACATGCAAGATTTTGAAATTGTTTTCTAAGGAATTAATTTTCAAAATTTTGAATTTTAAAATTAATACATTCTAAATTTTTGTTTTTGTTGTTGTACCAACGGGTGCGGTGCTACTCAGCTGGCTACATATCCAGATTCAGAAACTCTGCTAATGCCCTTGGGTCTGCATAATGTGACGTTCTGTCACATACGGGACACTTGTCATCAATTTTCTGGTCAATTTTATTCATATAGTTATTTAAGATGCGTGACCAGCCGGATCTTAACTGCGCTAGAATGGATCTGGTGCTGCGCTTTAGTTTGACTGCAGCGATCTGTAGTGGTTTGGTATGGAGAACTCGATTTGGGGCGTAGTTCCTTATTGTGTCCTCAACAACTTCGGGGTGAATTGTTTTTAAGGCCGTTTTAAACGTATAAGCTCGTCGATGTTACCAGCATCTTGGTTTTTTCTGACATCATTTAAAAAGCACTTTGCCGTTCTTTTTATATCTCTGGGTGGTGTATTCATGGATAAGGTGTCATAGCAGGGATGTCGCTCTTTGTAACAGGCCTATATATATTATTTTGTGAGGATTACATTATTTTGGCAATATGCAATATTTCTCATGCAGGTGATCTCGGTGAGCCATCAAATGACATCCTGTTGCTGTTCGCAAAACTGCGTTTTGTGTTATTTATAATTTATTCCAGTGTGTGTCAGCGACTTGAGGTGTCAATATAGGTGCAGCGTAACTTAAAATAAGTCTTCCTAATAGGTCTTCACCGAGATCACCTGCATGAGGAATGTTGGATATTGCCGGTCCGTCAACATAATAAAATGCTCACAAAACAATTCTTATCTCTTAAATTGGTCAAATGTATTGTATTATTATAAAACAATAAATATATAAGGAAAAAACAGTAACTGTCGATGAACAAATTGATTTTTGATTTTCACAAAACTTAACATATATGATATAAGTAATATGGACAAAATAAAAAATACAACTTATTTTACAATTTTTTTAAAGTGCATAGTTTGAGCATAGGGGGCATCCCAACATGCATGAAAACCTGAAAATTCTGCAACTCCGATGTAACTTTGAAATTAAATTGCTCAAGAATGGCTTTATACCGAGTTCTTTTATTTGAAACGTGATTAATTAGCCGTTAAAAAAATTGCTGAATTGTTTTTGTATTTAATTTTAAGATTAAAATATTAAAACAACTTTATTAAAGATGGCGCTAAGGTCAAAGATAACTTTAATCTGTTAATCGTTAATCTGTGTTCTTGAGATATTGAATTTAAAAGCTTTTTACTCCGACTAAAATTCTAATTGTTATTAGAAATGTAAAATCTAATTTTTTCGCACAATTTTTATCAACAAAAAATTTTACACACTGAAGGTCGCTACACACTATCAAATAAAATTAGCTTAATGATCACTCATCGCCATTATATTTTACAAATTTTTAATGCCCGAAGGTGTTTTTAACATAATACAAATCGCGAACTGTGTATCTCTATCTCTTTGTGATTTTCACAGTTATGTAAAATGACAAACATTTAACCGACACACTGCAAATCTACCACGTATACCAATAAAACAAAATGAAAATCATTCCAATACCACCAAATCAAAATAACAGAATGTCTCTTAAAATTCAATCAATTATTTATATTGCAAATATACTCCAGCCAAAACTAATAATATGAAATATGCCCCGTATCAAATCAATAATTCAAAATCAACGCTTCTGCGCATGATCAATTTACTTTATTTTGTTTTCGTTTTAAAACAAAAGCTATCTTCATTTCATATTGAAAAAGAAAAAATAATAAAAAGAACATTTAATGTATTCGACGCATGCGAAATAAGAACAAGTTAAACATTTTGAAATATGTATAGTGAAACGCTGTATGCACCAGAATTGTTTTATGATATGATTTTATGTCGTTTGAAAGCATACGAAACAATGTATTATTTATAGAATGAACAGTATGAGGATTGTTTGGTTTAAACTTTGAAAGAAAATGTCTATTCAATAGAATTTGTTAATTATTACAATTACCAGAAGCAATTCACCAATAGAAAAATCAATTTTTGCGAAATTTTTGTCCAAAAAACTGAAAAAATATGCTGGCAAGATGCAGTAGTATCCATGCTAAAGTTATTCAAAATAGGACGGTTGCTACGTAAAACTAGCCATAAATCGGCAGTTACAAATTTTACATACAAAACGAAAATATGGTGTTGCCATTCCTAGACCCGTTGTTCGATTAAGCGAATCGTTCAGAACGGTGCATTTTTTCGGTCCGTCCTACCTTTCAGTTTACATGCCGCTCGCCGAAATTTGCGACTACTTATTTTTCTAGAATTAAAAAAGGATGGGCTAACCACTTGCATATTTCGCAAAATTTTTTCTTAAAATACGACGCTTGCAACGTAAAACTGGGCATAAATCGACAATCACAAATTTTACATACAAAACGAATTCCTAGACCCGTTGCTCGATTATGCTCAAACTCTTCAGCACGGTGCATGTTTTGATCATACCTTTAAGTTTATATGCCGCTCACCAAGATCTATTTATATCAACTACAATAGTTCTGGCCCTTCTACACCTTTTCCACTTGTAATTCAGAAAGTATCAACTTTATTTCAGAAAGCATCAAATGTAATTTAGAATAGTCAATTTTAATTCAGAAAGTATCAATTGTAATTCAGAATAGTCCAGTTGTAATTCAGAAAGTATAAATTGTAATTCAGATTATTCAATTGTAATTCAGAAAGTATTAATTGTATGTCAGAAAGCATCAATTGTAATTCGGAAAGTATTAATTGTAATTCAGATTAGTCAACTCCAATTCAGAAACATCAACATGTAATTCAGAAACAGTCAATTGTAATTCAGAAAAAAAAACAATATTTATTAAAAGCGCAGTTTTATTCTATATATCTTTTTAATATGTATATATAATTTTTTAAAAATCAAAATTTAATTTAAATTAAAATAAGAATTCAGAATTAAAATTTTGTTGAAATAAATTAACGACCAACGGCCTTGTCATCCATTGCCAAGGCAGTAGCTTGGTGTACTGTGCAGTGTTGCACAGCACGAGCACAATCACCTCCTACTATGGTGTTTTATGCCTGATCTATGATATTCTCCAGGTACATCAACCTTTGTCCCATTACACCAGGTCCTGTAACTTCTGGAACACAAATGTTGCTTTTGGCATATGATTTTATTTTTGACCAAATATTCTCAATTGGATTTAACATGGGAGAATATGGTCCTAGCCGCAAAGGAGATGCTGTCGTACCATTGATGACTTTTTCAAGTTGTGAATGACAAGGTGCATTGTCTGCAACAATGACAACCTCTGCCAGTTGGTTGCCCATTTCTTGCCACTTTTGCATTAGTAAAACTACCCATTCATTTGCTAACTGGGCTGTAAATGAATCTCTTCTACGTTCCATGAATATTATACCTGTCGTAGAAATTACTCCAATTAAAGGTTTATTTGGACCTCTTGATGCTGGAAGGTGTTAAACTACTCTTTGTCCAGCTTTTGCACGACCTTTTGATCGACGGCAAAGTAAATTGAAATTGGTTTCATCCATCCATACAATTTGTTTTCCCTATACTATACTATTCAACTATATAAAATGATCTTCTTTAGTTTTATACCAAAAAATATAAAACTAATATTCGTACAGTCTTTCTTAAGTATAAGTGCAGGTAATTAGTTTTATTATTGAAGGTATCCCTATGCTATTGGTCTCTACATACAAGGGGAAAAGTGGAATACCTCCTATTCAGTGTCTAGCAGTATTTTTTTTATTTGAAACGTTGTTTTATTCAGATTTGTTTATTTTTTTTTTGATAAGCATAAGAAGGTTTAAGTAGAATAACTGAATTGTACCAGTATCAGAATATCGAAGTCTAATGAATTAGACTTTCGATTTTTAGTACAAGCTTTTGATTACGACAAACGAAGTCACAAGATATTTACTAACTATGCCTATATATTAACCCCTGTACAAACTGAAGTCTTAGTAAAATTTACAAAATAATTTAATAAAAAACAATTTTTCGTTGTTCTTACTATAAAATTTAGAATATTCATAGCTATACTTTTTTGATAGTTTTGCAAAATCTTTGTACAATTTACTGTTATTTTTTTATTACAAGGCATGACTTATAAAATTAAATTAAAACACCTTTAAAATAGTAAAACCATTCTGTCCTTCGTCCATCCTTCGATTTCACCGGAACACTCTTCCAAAACCCTTTTTTGTTTATTTTAATAAATTGGGTTTTTTTTACTTTTGATTTTGTTGTTTTCTTAGCTTCAGGTTGCTTATTCTGCGGTAACCTCTCCGAATGGGTTTCTCATTTGATCCTCAAGTTTTTGTTTGATTTTTTTTTCTTGGTATATATTTTTGGCTCCTTTTGTTTTTTTGTGTTTAACCTTATGTTGGTTTTATTTTTGCTCTTTATTTTATTATAGCACTTATGTAATTGTTTTTGTCAAAACAGAAATGTTTAACTCACAAAACTTGACTTACTTTCATTTTAATTTTGAAACCAGTTTTATTAATCAAATGGCCACTATACTGCACAGATCAGAACTCAACTCACTGTGTTTTCACAAACCAGCCGAACAACCACCTCCACTCCATATTCCAAAACCAACTCACTGACTTAAAACCATCTCAACTTCTTCCACTACCAAACTCAACTGCTTGACTAAAAAACAAATTCAATTAATTTCTCATGGCACGAGCCAAAAGAAAAAAATTGTCAGCATAAAATTCTATTTCACATTTCAATTGTTTATTTTGTAACTTTTATTTTAATTTTCATAAATAGGTTAAAAAAACAAAATGAACAAAAAAATATTAAAGGATTTACCGGAAACAGGTCGGATGTACATAGGAATGTTTTAAATAATTATTCAAAGTGTTGTTACACAAACGGGTAGGTTGAAATGTCGTTGAAAATATATGCATATATTTTCGAATAAGTCGATAGTATATTACTATAGGGCAGAAAATGGAAATACATCTGATAAATTATATCTTAACCATTACAGGACAGGACGAAAGAAGGATGGCTGATTACATTCGTTCTGAGAATCATAAAAAATTAAGAAACAAAATAGGAGTCTGCCTCGAACCCAAACCCCGAGATACACTCTCAGGCTCTACCGACAAGCACGGTCAGACAAAACAAAATCAAACTAAAATCAAAAAATAAAGAGCCAAAAGAACAAATATACGGACAACCACAAGAACATACGGAGCAAAAAAAACAAATATATTTAGCCAAAAAAAAAATGAAGAAAAACTAGCGGAGGAAAAAGAAAAAGCCGTTGTGATAGGTGGCAGCACAATAATCGAGCTGATTCCAAGAAAACAAAATATCAAAAGCAAAAAAATAAAATTTTATAAAATAAACAAAAAAGGAGTTTTCGAGTGTGTTTCGGTGAATTTTTAGGGAACAGTGGGAAGGAAAATGCTAGCCCTTGGCTTTCTGAGCCATAGTTAGACTACCTCTGTCTTCTGGCCATCCTTCGATTTCACCGAAACACACTTTCAAAACCCTTTTTTGTTTATTTTATTAAAATAATTTGTTTTACTTTTGTTTTGTTGTTTTTTGTGTGTACCTTGTTCTGTGAGCGAAAGGCAAGATGTCTAGTAAGTTCTGACGTGCAGACAGAATTTTTGTTTTGATGTGTGAGTTTGTTTTTGTCTGAGTGTTATTCTGTGGGCGGGTGGTGAAATCTCTTGTAAGTCCTGACGCGCAGGCAACATGTGTGTTTTGAGTTTTTTTTTCAATTTTGTTCTGTGGGCGAAAGGCAAAAGGCAAAGTCCTGACGTGCAGACATCTCTGTTAGTTTAATTTTTAAGTATTTATTTTGTTAAGGTTTTTTCTGTGGCGAAAAGCCAGATTCCAGTAAGTACAGACGCGCAGAAAATTCGTATGTTGGATTTTTTTAACTTATCTCCGCAAAGGTGGGCAAGGTCCTTCAGACGTGTTCCTAACGGGGTTTGCAAGCTCGCGTACCTTAGTTGGATGGGAATTGGCTGCTGCTAGAGAGTCATGAGGGGTGAAGTGATATGGCCTGGATCTTGTTGACCGTTTACCATCTAGGGCATTCTACCATGATTATTTCAACACGTTTACGGGTTCTCAATGAAGGTATGACCACCAAGTGTTACGCTCATTTAATCTAACTGCCATGGTCTTCGAAAGTTTTATTCTAGCGTAGCCTGTTGGAGAGTAGGAAGAGATGTGTTTTATTAAATTAACAAAAATAATTGTACTATCAGTTCTACAAAATAATTTTTTAAATTTCATTCCAAAATGCTACCGTATATGGTTTTTGGGAGTAAAAAAATTTCAGAAATAACTTCGCTCAAGCTGTTCGCTGAAAAGCGTTTCAACTGTTTTTACAGGAATTACAGGTTGTATGTTATTCAATTTAGACTGACATAAAATTGTCTATGTATCGAATCTATATGGATTATGGTAAAACTTCAAAAAGCATATATATAGTCATGACATATTAATTTAGCTATAAGATTTTTATACATCGCTTTGGAAAATACTGTCGAGAAGAGTTATTTTATCAGATTGACATGCGTAATTTATTTTTCACTATATGTGTGTTTTGAGTGAATTGTTTGGAGATCGTCCTTATACACGAAAGACATATAGTAAAATTTATCATATATAGCTATAGCTATATTTTGAATAAAAGTTTATTGGTTGAGTGTTGGTTTAGTTTTGTTATAATCTTCGTCAAATTGCATCAAATTTGATATGATCAATTTATTTAGTTTTTAAAAAATTTTATTTCTTTGCCTTATTATATTTAACTTCTTATTATTAAAATCTCGATACACTTTTTATTTAATTAAATTATTAAATAAAAGCAGTTAAAGCTTTATTATTATTGCTTTACTATTATTATTTTTTATTTAATTTTATTTTTTTAATAATAATTTCTTATAATTCGCAATGTGTAGAAACATTTATTGTAGGATCGAAGTTTTGAAGCGGAAAAACAAAGTAAAAACATAAAATAACGACCATCATAAACCTTTAAAGAAGAAGTAAAAATTATGTTTAAAAGAAAAAAAAATTATATGTTTTGATGATTGTGGTGAGATTATAAAGATTTAATTTAAGAAACACAAAACTAATTGTTTTTAAGGGATTTGTGTTGTTTTTTTTTCTTCTTGATGATGATGGATTTGAACATGTATTGTGAATAATAATTGTTTATGTTTATAGTAAAATTCTTGTTTTGTGGATAAGATTTATTCTTCAGATTTGTTATGTGACACAATTTAAATATTTTGTGAATTTCGCAATGGTTTGAATTAGCATCAAGTTTTGACTGTGAGTGTTGATCAAATACACTAAAAATTGCAACTCGTCCTAATATTTGTTCAAGGATTTTTTTAATTTACATCTTCAGCTTTTTTTATCTTTAGAGAAATCGATTTGAGTCAAATATTTGACAAATTTTGTTTGTTTAAAAAGAAGCTGGTTCAAAAATAGCTTATCAAAATAGACCCTAAAGGATTAGATTGAAATCAGTTTGTTTTTTTTCCTACACTTTGTTTTGATGGGCAAATGTTTGTGATTTGGTGTGTATGTCTCAATCTATATTTTGTAATAACGTAGAGAAGTGTGTTAGAATCCATTACCATTCTGACACAAAATCTTTCTCTTGGTATTGACTTCTTCCGTCTTTTTAATTTTTTCTCACCTTTGAGAAATCAATTTCCGTGAAAGATCGAAAGCTCGGGGATATCCACTTTGACAGCAGATGAAGAAGGGAAACTGCACGATTTTATAGAAATAGATAGCAGAAATTAGCAGAACATATATGTTGACCTATGTCATTGACGTTAGTGATGCAGCCCCATCAAACAACACCTCTATCCGATGTTTCCTGCAGAGGAGAAGCTAACGGGGGAGAACTTTGACCGCATGTTAACTCAGATTGTCATTGAGGAGTCTAAAAGTACCTGGAGCTCTCCGATGGTGCTGGTACGTAAGGCAAGAAAAGTAGGATTTTGACTCCTTTCCCGAAAAGTGAACAACGTATCAAAGACGCATATCAGATTCATATCCATTACCGCATAATGAAGGGATACTAAGCCAACTCCAGCAAATTGCTTTCATTTTTAGCGGCATTCTCACGGTTGTAATTTTCGACTTACACAAAAAATATTTTCTGGAGATGTTGCTGCAAGTAATCTCTTAAAAAAGTTCGACAATTGGCAGATCCAGGTACCGGTTGAGAGACTAACGCTTGAAAACTATTATAACATTCGGTTAGGGCAAAATATTTAAACAAAATTTATAATTATTTTATCATATTTCTATTTTTGTTTTAATATCCAGATCTTTATCACTTTGTTCGTGTGCCATTTGGTATGTGCAATTCACCACGGACGATGCCCAAGCTAATGGATGGAGTAATAATACTTAGGTCTCTTAATTTGTACGATATTTTAATTGTGACTGATAGGATCGATTCTCATCTTCGTGTATTAGCTGAGCTGGCAGGCTGTTTAAATCAAATCTTACCATAAAAATCGAGAGGAGCCAATTTCTGCAAACCGATATTAAGTATTTGGTTATGCCTTTGTTTCATCAATGCGCCAGAATCTGCGATTTTTAGGGATGTCGGGATACATATTACCGTCGGTTTAATTTCGAACACACCTCGACTGTGACCTCTATTACTGGGTTGTTAAAGAAATACTATGGTAAGTTTAAATAGACTGTTGGAGCCGATGCGGCTTTAGTCAACATCAGGAGCTCAAAGCCCAACTCAAAGAAACAACTCAACAAGCGAAATGGAATATCTGACGAAAATGTAAGATTAACATCTCGTTTAGAAGGTGAGCCCTGAAAACTATGGATTTGCGAAAAACTAGCTTCCAGTTTGATCGAAATAACACACTCGGTCCCAACGACAGTGTATGGCGGAGTAGCTAAAACCTTACGTAAGCTACGGGGTTTTTACTTAAGGCCGAGACTTCTGGTTCGTTCGTTAGACAATGTAAAACCTGTGAAGTAGTATTAGTTCCCAACCAAATCTCATCGCGCTCCTATGGTTGCACCCCTAAGAACCAAAAGACTGATGCAACGAATATATATCAACTTATTTGCCCCGTATTCTAGGATGACAAATTCTAATATTAGACTGTTTGAGATATTTGTTTATCTGATCCCCCTTCGCATCTTCACATCTACTCCAAGCTTTAATTTATTAGAAAGTCAGTTTTTCACTTGTTTTGTTGTCCAGAGATTATGGTTTCGAATAAATCTATGTTGTTTCAACAATTCCCAGCGAAGTATGGTATGGAGAAGTCTGGTGACTATTTAAATCGTGCTGACGTCCTGTCAAACACCCGAGTGCGATTGAAAGACCTAATATCAGAAGCTTTTTCGTCCAGTGGAGCGCGATGTAAATTACACGCACGTAAAAACTGGTTGCAACCTGGTGACATGGTTTTGCGATGAAACTTCATTTTGAGTGACGCTGGTAAAAATGTTTCAGCTAAATTATCACTAAAATCTTTAGTGACCAAAGTAATCCGATTGGTAGGAAATTCATCTCTTGATATAAAGGATAAAGTTTACAAACGGGTTTAAAATTATCGGTTAAATTTTTGTGAAACATTTTATGTCCGAGACGCCTGATATCTGACTTTAATTAAATTTGGCATTTAAGTTTCTTATATTTACCGTATGAAGGGATCAGTTTTTGTTGATTTGTACATATTATGTTAATTTTTTATATGCGAATGGGACAACCCTTTGTCTTTTAGTCCTTGCTATTGACAAACAAGCTAACGTGGAATATTACATACCTCTGGGTATAGCAGTGAGATATCACTAGACAAAATCATATCCTAGAGAAAATGGCTGATGAACTCTATTCAGTCAATGGTAGCACCCTTAATCTTTGTTATGGAATGTTTCTTGATAAACCCTCTCTATGCTCTTTTATAGTTTCTATGTTTTTCTCCAGAGAGCTTCAACAGCATTTTAAATTGTTTTTTTTTGTAACAAATTAAAATTCAAACGGAATTTCAAAAAATTAGAAAATTATTTCTCTGTTCATCTAACTGATCTAAAATGTTTAAGAACAACATGAATAATGGACCAAATTAAGATATTCTACTTCAAAAAAAAAAACAAATTGCGAATTAAGTTGAGAAGAAGAATAAGAACTTAACTACAAATTTCAATTAACGTTTTTCTTTTTCTTTTCTTTTTTTTTTGTTGATTTGAACGATGATGATGATTCCATCATTTATGTTTGATATGTAATAATTATTTTGCAATTGAATCTTACAGTAAAAGAAATAGCAATAACTTCTCATATAAATCTATTAACATCGGTATGATCACTTCGGTGCAAATTAAAACAAAAAAAAAGCTTTTTGCTCGCACGATTAAGTTTAATAATTTTTCATTTTTTTTATCATTTTTATTCCACCATCATCAATTTTTCATCAGGAATAACACAAAAAAAATTAAAAATAATTTATCATTCAAATCAAGGAAAGAATATATATACAAAATAAAATACACAAATCGAATAAGATTTTCTTTATGAAATTCTTTGAATTTCATAACAGCGATCGACTCTGATTGATCGTTCAATTTTTAAAAAATAAAAAAAATTTTAATCAAACAAAATTCTCATGCATTACAATTTATTGTACTAATCATCAATATTATAATAATACTACTAATAATATTATGTGATCATAATCCATCGATCACCTCGATTGATCTTTTGTTATTATATTTTTGCTATATATTTTTTTTTTACAATTTTCTCCCACTATATCTACAAATTTGATCTTAAGAAAAAATATCCAACGTAAAAAATAATTCTAAACATTTTTATAATTCTTAATTTTATAATTGAAATAATTTAAGTTTATTTAATTTTTTTTTTAAATTTTATTATGATCGAGAAATGAAAAATCAAAAGAAAATAAGAAAAAAAAGTTAAAAGCCCGTTAATTAAATTTTCAACACAGTCTTATACAACTTTTGTTGTTGTTGTTATTTTTTTTATCTTTTGAGTTTATTGTCTGATGTTTTGCTTTGCTTTTTGATTATGATAAATATACAGTTAGGAGTATGAATGCATCGTGTAGTAAGTATCCTGCTCTTTACTTAAAACATTGAAAAAATATTTCACTATTTATACAATATTGTTCGAAGAGTTGAACATGTATATATATACATAATCATACGATCAAGATTGTTAAACTATAAAATATGTAGAAAGAAAAAATTAAGATCGTGTAATGCGATCATCATACAAAAATTATCGAACCACGAAATTATAAATAAAAATTAAAAAAATAAGGAAGAACAAAACAACAATAACGTTAAGATTAAATGAAGATGGTTATTATGATAGTACGGTAGATAGGAGAGAATTAGTGAATGCAACAAACATGATAAGATGCAGTTAGAGTGCATATTTAAGTTTTGTGTTGTTGAAATCACTGTATAAGAAATATGTTGCATGATAACAGTATTTATTATTTTATCAGTTTTTATTTGTAATTTCTAGTACATTGGAATAGATTTTATGTTTGAGATATGGAATAAGTAAAATGAAGGTTGAAACAGGCCAATCCAAACGGGCAATCATTTTCTTCAACCAAACGGCACAAACGTTTTGCAAATCTAAAAAGTGCCACTGGTTTCCTAATACATTTCAAGTGAATGATCTTTCAACGATTTCATCACTTTGAAGAATCTAAAATTTTGGAAATAATATTTTCACTTATTGTTGGTTATAATACAAAACAAAATACCAACAACAAAAATGCCAGTTGGTTATTTGTAATGAATAATGCTCCTGTAAGTATGAAAACCAACAGGAAACAATAGGTGGACCGCGCGCCTAACGAGGTTATATTCCGACGAGCGACAGTCATGTGGATACGAGAATGAACATCCTCCAAATCCAGTACAAATTAACCGGTATGCGCGCGTTTGAGACAGATTAGACGGATAAAAAGGGCAAATTGAGTAAAAGTGACTCTGATGACCCCAAAGACCAGAAGATTCGACACCATCACACACACATACACCAATGTGAGCTGACCACTATTATCACTACATTTAGAAAAAAAATATTTCGCTCAACCCATAAGGTCATAGTGGATCTCAGTGTTCACCCTCGTCCTCCCTAGCCTATCATCACGGGTATCTTACAGTACATTTAAATAACAAAATAAATCAACTAAAACTGTTGCGCCAAATGTAAAGGCGATTGTTGAAGAATAATCATTAAGTTAATATGAGCAGTAATATCTATTCAATATATTCGTTGCACCTAATGTAAAAGCGATCGATGAACAATAATCATAAGGTTAATGTTACGCTAAATGTAACAGCGATTGTTGAACTCGCATGATGGGATCAGTTTTTATTGTTTTGAAATTTTTTTTTATTTTTGATCTACGGGTGTGACAACCCCGCGTACTCCAGTCCCTGCTATTGACATACGAGTTAACGTTAGATATCACATACCACTTAGGGTGACCATCCGTCCTCTTTTTAGAGGATTTGTCCCCTTTTCGACCTCCGCTCTTTTTGTCCTACCTCTTTTTGACACCATAATCTTTTTTGTCCTCTATTGGCAGTTTATCCTCTAAATGTCATATTTTTGTCCTCTAAGTGTCCTCTCTTCAAACTTTTCTTGCATAATTCAGTCAAGCTGACGAGATAAGAAAACGACAAGATAAGAAGATAAGAAGATGATATACCACACAAACAAAAATCATATCACGTAATCAAACATAGTTCAGTCATATCAATTGCTAACAACGGCAAACTAGATTTACAACAGCATCTTTCATAAAAAATAGAAAGATAGAAAAAACAGAAAGATAATACCGCTTCAATAGAGATTTCCAGTCGCTGAAAGAATTTTTCGTGACATCAAAAGAAGAGGATACATCATCGGCCTGTGAAATACTTCAGCGTACCACACACAGCAATATTATAAAAAGTTTCTTCAAAGTCGTGTTTAAAGGTAAACAATTTAATGAAAAGCTGTCACATGAAAAATGGTTGAATTTTTTGCTACAGTTTCAAATGAAGAACAACATTCAGAATGTTTAAAATGTTGTCAATATTTCTTTGCCATTCCAGCAAATAATGCAAACATAGAACTAATATTCAATTAAAAACATAGAACTACTATTGAGAGTATTATTTGTATAAAATTTAATTTCAAAACCGTTTCATGCGATGAATTTTTCACTTTAATTCAAAAGGAAGCTCTAAGAACAATACGATCCAACGAAGTATATTCAAAGCCTTGAAGTCATTGAAGTCTACTAGTCCTCTTATTCTTTTAATTATTTAATAATCAATTACCTTCCACAAAAATAAGAAGTTAAATCATATGAATCGTGGTGATAATAGCTAGTAAATTAAAATTTTTAAGTTAATAAAAGTGTGTCCTCTTTTTATTGGAATTGTCCTCTTTTTTTACCTGGATTTCATCTTTTTGCTATCAGCAGTTCTGGGTGGTTATTTTGTAGCGTTATCTCACTAGGTGAGATAAATAGTGAGATAAAAAAATTATGTTTAAATGATTTCTATTATCTAATACAATCGATCAAAGACAAATATTTTATCTCACTTTTTATCTCACCTAGTGAGATAACGCTACAAAATAACCACCCTGGTCACCCTACATCCCACTGGCAATAACAGTGAGATATCACTAGCCAAGGTGACATCTTAGGGGTGGTGGTGGATGAACTGTATTCAGTCAACGGTAGTAGCCTCAATCTGCTGTGAAATAATCCTTGATGATGAGACGCTATTGCTTCCTTAAGGAAACGAGCCTTCATATAACTATGTGTGGATTTTAATCTTCAAGAAAGTTGGAGCGTCACAGGATCAAGGAATATGCAACCGGCTGGATTATTGGCAACTACATTTTTGTTTTATTTCAGCAAATTTTTGTAAAAATTTACTATTTACTTTTTAATTTACTTTTTTTTCTTTATTCTATCATAAAATATTGGCCTATGTCATATTTTGTCAGTGATAGGATTTTTTGTTTAGTTATCCATTCTTTAACCACAAATATAAAAAAACAAAAGAAGAATGATTTACGTTCATCAACATCTTTGAACGTATGTTGTTGTGGGACCTTGCTCTTAAAAGGTTTTTATGTGTTATTGTGACACATATTGTTATTCCTACTGCACAACACATTTTAGTAAAAAAAAATGTGACCAATAATAACCATTCCATATATTTGTTGCGCCAACGCAAAGACGATTGTTGAACTATAATCATAAATTAAAGGTGACCAATCGTATCAATATATTCGTTGTGCAAAAGGTGACTGCAAAATTCGTGGTGTATTCGTGGTGCAAAAGGTCATATGGGCGGTTGATGACTTCTTGAGCTTATTTCTACTCTCCTCAACATACTATACTGAATGTAATTCATGAAAATATTCCTTCCCTCCTTCCCGCCAGATGGACATATGGATGACGTGCATAATTTTTATCATACCAATCAGGTGCACACACAAGAATGGAGGTGGTTTGGGTCCGAGTTCTCGGTCGAATGCGGATTATTTAAAATTTATCCCAAGGGTTCCCAACGATCACCATTATGCTGTTTTAACACAACTCAGACGGGAATATTTGATGCATCCTTAGTGATACTATATGAAAAATCATTACGTGGATATGGGCTAATAATGTCATGTCTCGCAATTTGGTTTTAAGATTGATGGATGCGAGTTGACATTTGTGTAACCAAGTGAAATTTGTAGTCTTGGGATTCTTTAGTAAAGTACCCAAGTGTGAATGAATTGGGGTGAGTGATTGATTGACGTACCACGCTATGTTTGACCAGTAATTTGTAGTTCGGCTCTGCTATTAGAGAAGGAAACTTTTTAGTATAAGTAGTAGTAGTAGTTGTAGTTGTAGTTGTAGTTAAATACATTAGACCAAGTAGTTGTAGTTAAATTGACCATTGTTGCAGGGAATGATAACTGTGTTACTGAATCAATCTGCTGTTTTAGTTTCAGATCGACATATAGGCCAAATATACTTAAGAAATTAATACCAATGATCCAGAGATTGTGAGTTTTTTCTCGAACACCGTCTCACCGTCGAACCGTCTCAACCTCGGGATTTACTAAGTTTTTCGGTTTAGTTTTTGATCTATATGTAAGGTAGTTTTCGATGAAGACAGTTTTAGTTTACATAGAACTCTGCACTCTTGGGTCGGAGTTCCAAATATTTGGTGGTAGTAACATGAACTAGTTCTGTTCCTTGAGTTATTTCGGGATCTTGGCCGTGGTTGGAATCAGGATAATGATTTGCCACGAAATTCATCGCTAGAGGAGTTGAAATGATGCTTGAAGTTGAGCGGATCTTCTATTGTTGCTCGATTTGTTGTTGGTGTTTCTCTTTGATGGTTTGTAAAGCCTATTTTTGAGCTAGGTTAACGAACCTCGTTCACCTGGTATTGAATGCTGCTGAGAATCATCGTTTCGAATTTTTTTTGTCAGCCATCTACGCCATAATCTCGATTGTAATTGATTATTGCAGAATGGTCAATCAAATTCGCACGACTTCTTGCATGTTTCTGACCCAGAGTGTGCGTATAATTTTATCCGAAAAATTGGATACTGCCAATTGTTGTTTGACGCAGTGATTTGGAAGGTATTTGGTCACCGAGCGGTTGAGTAGTAAGGAGGGTTTCTACTCGTCTCCGGCAATTACTCAATGACATATGAAATAATTTCGCATAATTCAGGGTTGATTGCAAGTAGCACTTGAACATATTTCTGTTTAACGGATTTGGCTTTTTGTATCTTAAACTACAGTTCTGCAACGGGACACCAGACTTATGGTTGCCGTGTCCACAAAAACTGTACTTTTATTTAAATACAAGCCACTGAGTTCTAAGGATTTGTTCATTTTAAAACCTGAAGCAGTATTCATGCATTCATCGTCTGATATTTGGACTGTCAGTAAAGCCAGTAAACAAAAATGATAAATTCTCTTATATGAACCAGACAAAAGACAATCTAATTAATTTTTAAAAAAACATAGTAAAATTATTAAAAATTGAAAAAAAATTATTTAAATTTGATTAATCAATAAAAGTTAATTACGTTAAATCTAATTAAAAAATATAAAGGTAACAAACTTATCCCTTATGTTAAACAAACTTATTCCTTTTTATTATTTTAAGTTGATGTTGTAAATATATAATGCTGGTAAATGAATTTAAAAACAACCAATATCGTTCTTATATACTATTGCTCCATAAACATTTCGGTAAAAACTGACGTCGGGGTCACCAAATGAAGTTGGTTCAATTACAACACCGATTAACTTTGGATAGTACATTTTTTTCACAATGTATAACCAACACACGATTTATAATTTATTATTTTTATGTTGTGCACGTACAAGAGCACAAGGCCTAATGAGAAGTAAAGTTATTAACGTGTTCTCTTTTACCGCGAACTAAAAAAAATGAAAAATCGTTCCATTGAACTAAATTTGATTTTTAAGATTGGGATTGATTAATTAATTTATTGTATGGCGCTGCAACGTTACATCGACTAGTTGAATAATTAGTGAAATGGAAATATATTAGTCCGTACAAATATCCAAATTCACGAAATTCTAGCAATCTATACTTTGAAGACAAACAATTCTTGTATATCATTTTTTTAAAATTATTATGACTCTGGTTTGGATGATTTAAAAAAAGATGCCAATTTTATCTAAACAATTTTTTTATTGCAAAATAGTAATGAAAGCTTATTTTAACGAACAAATGTAAATCATATTAGTGAAAACTCAGGCCCTAAATATTATGAACTTTAACCCATCATGATTGTTTATAAGATTTTTTTCGCGTAGAGTTTCTATTCTTAGAATTAATATATAATATCAAAATATGGCCTTAAACCACACCAATATAATCTTATAAACATTAAACCTATCATATCCACCATAATTTAATCACCAAACTCTTAATTAAACAAACAAACATTACAACAACCCTAAACATCTTCGCGACATGCTGTAGACCTTTAATATTTGGGCTATTATTTTGAAAACGTACATCGAAAAAAAAACAAATATTTTTTAAAAATCTGAAATTTTGATATTTTGTTGGTATTGACGAAAGGAAAAAGTTGTTTCTGCTTTTATTTTTTGTGTACTCTGAATCGGAGTTATGCGCGGTTGAATTTTGAGGCTTTTTCACGTAGTTTTTGGTAATGGTGGCAATGTTTTGTGAATAGGTGCCACAAATTTCATCCGACTTACGTATATTTTTGCAAGTAAAAAGGAAAATAATTGAATAATTGAAATAAGTAAGTTTAAAATTAATAACTTTTCTCTTTTCCGCTAGGCGGCGCGTAAAACCTTGGTTTACTTCAAAGCTCATATCTCAAAAAGTAGGCCTTTTTTTTTTTTGTTTTTCACAAATTTTAAAGTAAACATATGCAGCTATGAAATTAAGAAATAAAAAGTCAGCAATTCAATATGGATTTTTTCTTACGATTTTTTAAAGTTTGGTATATGAAAAATTCACATGTGTTTTTTTATTAAGTTAATAATCCTGTACTAAATGTGGATCTAATAAATTAAACATTTCATATTTTAACACCTGCAATAAATTTGAACCATTTTTTGTGTATTTCTGATTGAGAAACAGGTTTTTATTCAGAATAAGAATTGGAGATCCCAATGATCGAAGATTTTGTTATAATTTCAACATCACCAACACTATCATTAGAAAAAAACATTAAAAAAATATTTTTCCTATAAACATTATAATTTAATCAATATTATAAATAAATACATTAAAAACTTAATTTTTTCTGTGACGGGAAAAAAGTTTAACATTTTACTTCTGCTGACAGGTGCAAAAATGCTACTTTTCATAAAATACTTTTTTCCCCGGGAAAAAAGTATGTACTTTTTTCCCGGATAGATAAAAATATATATATAAATACATATATACACATAAATGATGAATATTATGAATATTTATGAACATTTATGACTATTTTAATGTTATGAAAAGCTATACCGTTTTCTTCTTGATGTTAATAACTGGTTTTGACAAATAAAATGAAACTTAATTTTAAGTTTTTATTCAAGAAAAATTCGTATGGTGTGGTGAATATACATATTGTAATATTTGTTTAATATTATTTTTTCAATAATTATATTAATATTTATCCAGTCACAGAAAAAAATAGTGTATTATACACGGGAAAAATTGTAGATTTTAGCTCTCGGTTTTTTGTCTCCCTCCGCTTCGCGTCGGGAGACAACACAACCTCGAGCTAAAATCTACTACTTTTTTCCCTTGTATAATAAATAACTATTATATATTTTTTTTTGCCTTTAAATTGAAATATTTATGATCATCAGAAAAAGAAAACATTTTGGCAATTATTTTATCGGGTGTAGTGTTATCCGGTAAAAAACAGTGGAATCCTTGAGTTCTTTGTTTTCTTCCAAGAACATTTCGTAGATGTCGGTGAGGGTCCATAACACCAACCGCTTTGATTTCTTAATTTTTGTCGATCCTTCTGTAATAGTAACAACATCTTTAAGGCCAGGCATTGTTCTACTAATTTCCTCTGATAAGAAGTATGTTTGAATTTGTTTTACTATCTTTTGTGACAAACTGTGCACTTGTTTGCTTTGAGGCCAACTGTAAGGACCTACTGTTTCCAACAGATCCATGGCGAATTCTACCAGTCGTCTTGATGCATTAAATTCATCCTGGATACGTTGATTTGACCAAAATTTACGTGGTAGAGTTGTCAACAAAAACACTTGTTTTGATCTACAGCTGGCATCTTTAAACTCTTTTTTAAGGTTCATAAGCCATGATGTATATTCACATTCCTCGTTTGGTGATAACACTTTAACTGAATCTACTTGAAATATTCTTTGACTTATTGCCGATGTGACACTTGCAATTTTTTTATAACTTCATGTTGTAATATGATTTTGTTTGATAGGAGATTCGGCTAACCTTCCAAGAACATTGTTAATATCTTCTAAAATGTCATTAAGTAGTTCAGGAACTGCTGGAGATATAGTATCAACCGAAACTGGTGATGGATCTAAAGATGCTGGAGGTATTTGAATATTTTCGTTCGTTGGAACATTTTCAACATCCTGATTTATAGAAATAATTTCACTATCGATAGTTTCCGAACATGAAAGCTGCTGTATAGAAAATATTAGTTGCATATGAATTTTTATTCATTTTAATAAAATAATTAAATTTACCTTATTTTTATAGATATAAGTGCGACATGTTTCACATATAAAATGGTCATCACGCAAAGTAAAATTTAGGGTCGCAGCCTTTTGAATAATAGCTGGTGTTAGTCTCACATTTTTTGATGTCCACTGATGATTTTTGAGACCGTACAAGTTACAGCACAATTTGAAAGGCATTTCTATTATTATCTTTTCTAAACGTTATGTCTTCTAAATATTTTGGAATATAATTGATTATAAGGCAATCCAATCAATATATATATATACCCTTGAAATAGTTTTGACATAGGTAGAATCAGGTAAAATTAGGTAGGTACAATTTAATATATTTTGATTGGATGCAATTATAATTTGGTCAAAAACCGTTTGTGGGCGTCATTAGAAATTTTAAATGTTAAAATTATGAGCCTCTAATGAGATTTTAATTAGTAAAAAGGGGCTGAATAGACATTTTTTAAAATGAATAAACATTTTACACACCCTTTTAATAATTTAAATTCCTTTATTTTACCACTTAACTTAAATTAATTTTTAATAAGATTTTAGCCATTAAACCGCAGAGAAAATGGTTCAAATTTATTGCAGGTGTTAAAATATGAAATGTTTAATTTATTAGATCCACATTTAGTACAGGATTATTAACTTAATAAAAAAACACATGTGAATTTTTCATATACCAAACTTTAAAAAATCGTAAAAAAAAATCCATATTGAATTGCTGACTTTTTATTTCTCAATTTCATAGCTGCATATGTTTACTTTAAAATTTGTGAAAAACAAAAAAAAAAAAAGCCTACTTTTTGAGATATGAGCTTTGAAGTAAACCAAGGTTTTACGCGCCGCCTAGCGGAAAAGAGAAAAGTTATTAATTTTAAACTTACTTATTTCAATTATTCAATTATTTTCCTTTTTACTTGCAAAAATATACGTAAGTCGGATGAAATTTGTGGCACCTATTCACAAAACATTGCCACCATTACCAAAAACTACGTGAAAAAGCCTCAAAATTCAACCGCGCATAACTCCGATTCAGAGTACTCAAAAAATGAAAGCAGAAACAACTTTTTTCCTTTTGTCAATGCCAACAATATATCAAAATTTCAGATTTTTTAAAAATCAAAAATTTAAAAATCAACAAAAAAATGTACGTTTTCAAAATAATAGCCCATTTACATTAAAAATTCCCTCATTTTATTTCCGTATTTAATATCAAATAAAATTAAAATTAATTAAAATTTCAGTTTAAATCACCTTTTTTTTGTCTTCTATTCAACACATTTTACCGCGTTAACCCTTTCAATAAGTTGAACAGAAAATATCAAATTTCTTAAGATTGGTGTAATTTTTATGCTAATTAGATTGAAATAAAATATTTTTATGTTTTTTTGAAAATTTAAACGAAAAACGTAGGTAGGTTTAATTCTAACAAAACATTAGATTCCATCACATTACTGCAGTTCCGTTCATCCTCTACTTCATATATTTAATTTTCAATAAATCATTACATATTCACATGTAAAATAAAACAAATGATCAAAATATGTCCGTCGGTCATATTTAATAATCATAAAAATAAAAAAAAACAAAAAGCTGCATTGGTTTGTTATAAAAGAAAATTAAAAGAATAACAACAAAAAAAACATTAAACAATACCACCAACAACAAACACTTAATTATTGTTGAGGTTAAAACAATTAATCTTCTTTTTTATGTTCCTCATGCTTCATGGCTCATATTTGATTTATACAGTGAGAGAAGAGAACTGTAAACATAAAATTTTTTAGATTATTTAGAAAAATAGAAATACATTTTTATTTTTTTTTTAATTTCAGGATGTAAATCATTTTTTAAACGATCAGTTCGAAGAAATTTAACGTATTCGTGTCGGGGTAATCGTAGTTGTCCAATCGATCAACATCATAGGAATCAATGTCAATATTGTCGATTAAGAAAGTGCCTAAAAATGGGAATGAGAAGAGAAGGTAAGATACAGTTTTATTTCATTACTTTGATATAACAGGAAAATTAATTTAATAAAAAGATTATTTGTCTAAAAAATGTACTCTAAAAAAATGATTATTCAAGCAAAAGAAAAATACTTGCAATCACTTTTACGGTGATTGAGATAACTATAGATAAACATTTGTCCTGACAACCGAATGAGGTTAATTTAAGATAAACAGTGCTGCATCCAGAAAAGTATAACAGAAGCCTAATGAATTTAATATATATTTTCATGAAAGAAATTAACTTTGGTCTTAATCATTATTTTGTTATTTCAAAACAGAAGTATTTGAAATTGGTTGAAATAAGCTTAATTTTCCTAGAAACAAAACGTGCGGTTGCCTCAATTACACCGTTCGATGTTTTTTACGAAAAAAGTAAACTTATTTCGTTTAATTTCAAATATGTTTTACATTTTTATTTTTACAAATTTTATTTCATTTGGTTAACCATATCATTTCTAATATTAAGTTCTAACCAAATCATTCCTAATTTTTGTTCAAAAATTTATTTTTATTTAAATAGTTAAAATAAATAAATAATATAAATAAGAAAGACAACATTTCCATCACTTCATTTCTTTTCTCTCAAATTTTAATTTGATAATTCGTCTTCTTTTTTTAAAATTTGTTAGTTTAGCTAACAGATCTGGCCAAAAGTTAAAACTTAACTAAAATTTAAATTAATGTGGTTTTACATAACGACGTGTTTGTTTTTTTAAAAAGACTTTCTATTTATCTCTTTCGCTTTGGTTTTCCTATTCAATCAAACACCAAAAATTATCCTATAAACTGAAAATCTGCCGTAAAAAACAAATAAAACAGACAGCGAATTTTTTTTCGAACAAACCGTCTCACACCATCAAATCATAACAATAAGCTCCTTCAAAATTCAATAATTTATTAATATTGCGAACATATTATTAATGATGGCAAGTTCAGCACAAAATCAATATACTCTATTTCGTTATCTGTTCAACAAAAAAAAATATAATTATTTCTCATTAAAAAAATAAAATAAAACAACAATCGATCATACATCGAAATATAAGATCCGTCGAATAAGTGCGAATGAAAGATTACGCATTATGAAGTAATAAACTAAAAGATGAATCCACTTATACAGTGAAAGGTTGTATGCGGTCAGATATTATTTATGAAATGATCTTAAGTTGTTTGATATTACAAAACGAAGATACCGTATATATAATGTGATGACTGTTTATTTTTGTGACTGGTGACTGTTTGATCTGATTTTTGTTGGTCGTTACAAGGTAAATCTTACATATGTAATCTCTAGAAGTAAAGTTATGTTCATTACGGGATGGTTACAAAATTGTTCAATATTTTTTATATTTTCCTCATAAGAAGTAATTATTATAATTGCTTGAGCCTGTAAGATTTTTAGACTATTTTTACTCAATCATATGGAGAAACCAGTTTTTGTTGATTTGTATATCTTTTACTTTTGATTTACGGGTGTGATAAACCCGCATACTGCAGCGTCTGCTATTGAAATATGAGTTAACGTGAGATATCACATAGCGAATAGCGTGAGATATTACTTGCGGATGAACTCTATTTAGTCAAATTTTGCATCCTTAATCTAAGTTACGGAATATTTGTCAAATTTGTCAATTACAGTTTTACTTGGTGACTCTGATTTTATTTTCATTTCCTCCTTCCTATCATGAAATATTCCCCTATTTCATGAGATATAGGATTTGTGTTCTTTTTTTAATTTACAAAAAATGGCGCTCTCAATCACCTTAAAACCTTAGGTGAAACATATTGTAATTCCTGTTACATTAATTGCAATTCCTGTTACAACACATTTTAATAAAAAAAATATGATAACGATTTGAAGCATAGCGGCATTTAACGGCATATAGAGCTGGACCACTCTAGGCAGCGATTAAGAGGTTAGCAGCTGCAGTGGTCGCTAGTTAATATTGATTAGTGTGCAAAAGCTTTGTCGCTCCATATTTGCAAACGTTTTTAATCGACATTCAAGCACTGGACTGAACGTTAAAGACGTTCATTTTTTTATATATATAAAATAATCAAAATTTAAAATATTTTGAATTTTTAAAATTTATTTTGATCTGTTCTAGCTTTTGCTCTAAGAAAAAAGGCGTATCCGGTCCCAATGAACTTGTATCTTTTTATTCTAAGCGTTGCAAAAATGATAAATTCTTAATACCGCTGAAAAAGTTTTCCAAATTCTAACTTTGATAGCTCATCCGAGTAACCATTGAATGCCGCTTATCAAAACTTACGTCTTCATTGTCATCTACTCACCAGACCCAAACAGACTTTGTTCTTTGACCGGCAAACACGGAACGAGGTGCTGCTGTAAGTGCTAATAGGAGAATATTTTTCATTAAAATGTCGATTATCATAACTCTTAGGAACATGGATTAATCCACACAAATTTACCGGGTTTCATTCACATAGTTGTGTTAAAAGTTGCTTATAGTTTGTTTTGTCAAATAGTCCCTGGGTCTTCACCTACATAATTTTGTGATTACCACATATTTTATACTTTGTGATGCGTCTGTCCTTGACGAGCCCGAAAACATTTGTTCTGCGATTTTTTTCAAATCGGCCGCTTTTACTTTCGGCAAGCTCCGAAAAATGCCGATTGCCCGGGATCTTGTAAATTTTTGTTTTTTTTTTACTTATGGGGGTTGGAAATTTGATTTAGAACACAAGGGTAACCTTGTCCGACAAAAATTTGTCTGCTATTGTCTAGTCCGACAACCCAAACATCCAAAATGTCAGTTGTCGGACTCGACAATAGCAAACACATTTTGGTCGGACAAGCTTACCCTCGTATTCTAAAACAAATTTCCAACCTCCACAGTCAAAAAAAATAAATGTGGTAGCAAATTTACAAGATCGCGGGCAATCGGCATTTTTCGGAGCTTGCCGAACGCAAAAGCGGCCGATTTGAGAAACATCATAGAACAAATGTTTTCAGGCTCGTCAAGGACAGGCGCATCACGAAGTATGAAATATGTGGTTATCACAAAATTATGTAGGTGAAGGCCCAGGGACTAAAAGTGAAATGAGGGTGAGGGAGAATATTGGATAGTTAATGAGTTTTGGGCGCCATTCAGTAATGAACACCGTGCACCTCTGATAAAGGAATGTACGAGGGGTTGCGTGCCTTGAGATTAAAATGTCAGCTTGTCTCAGTCTGAGAGTTGGAATGTGTTTCCTCAGCCTATCACAAGTGCTGAATTGTACGCAAAAATTTCATAAGAAAACGGACTCAACTTAGCAAAAAGCATAGACTTTGACGACCCCACAAGCCAGATGATCCAAGCCCACCACCACCAATACATCTAATAAAAGTATTACGTTAAATTATGTTCCACTCACTCCAGTATTAGCAACTGATTTGGGGGTTTAAATTCTACAACATTAGCCAACCATAGCGACTAAAATTCAAATTTATGATAAAAAAATTTCACCTAAATAATTGATTTTTGTTTTGATTGTTGAATAATAATAATATTATAGCTCAATCGTTCCGCCAAAATCATTGGGAATTGTTTATGGGGACACACAATTACCATGAAAGAAAGGGGTACTATGACGATGGTTAAATTAATTACCCAACAGCATAAGGACTAAGCAAAATTTTTCCTTGACAGTTTACAGCCTGTCTTGGAAATACTTCATCAGTATCATCCGCTGGAAATTGACCAATCCGCATCATAAGATATTAGCACTCTAAGGTTAGGTATCCTTGCGTTATAGAGTGCTAGCACGATAAGAGTCCTAATGGCCAGGCAAGGATGGAAATAGTGTAAAAACACAACTCAACAATCGTTTCCTGGCATCTTTGAAACCTTCTGACCAAGATAGCCACACGCTGCTAGAGACTGTAAGGAGCAATAAGAAATAGTCCCACAGTACTAGCTCTTACCCTTGCATTAATACAACAAACGACATGTTTAACTGGGGGCGTGTGGGGCGCATTTTCCCATAAAAAATAATTTGAAGTAACTCAGATTACTTTCGCTTCTGCACGTATGGTTAAAAGTTTACGTTCTACGTAGCCATGGTTTATTTTATTGGATATAAGGTTGTTAAATTATGAACTCATCTCGGGTATCCCTCATCCCTTAACTCAGTAATAGCCCTTGAAGGAGCCGCACGTTGGAGACTAATTTGTAATTAACACAGTGCGTTTCTGATAACAAAACCAGAATCAAAAACACCCGAGGAGCTACGTGCTTTGAGATTAAAATTCCAACTAGCCTCGGTCTGTGAGTTCGATTATGACACCTCATCCTATTACAAATTTTAATACGTATTGAAGTATAAATACTTTTACTTTTTTCATCAATATATTTTTTTTATTATCCTTCTACAATTTACAATTTTAAGATAAGAAAACAAATCGGCAAGACATATGACTGCTCGCAAACTAATTTGATTTGATTTCAATCAAAAAATATAAAACAGATTTATTTACTCAGATCTTCTTTTGTAACTATCTTGAACGCGTCGCGCTTACGAAAGGATGTTCACCATCCAAGTTATGACAAAAGTTCAAAAACTCGTACTAGTATATATATGTCAAAATTCTAACGAAAAGTGAACAGAAAAAATGAAAGAAAAAAAACACTAAACTTATTATTCCGCATGGGTAGAACGAACGACAAGAATTAAATTGATAGCCTAGAATCGGTAAAGTACCAATTCACCACAAATACCAGAAATTATTTCAGGGACAATTGATTCGTAACAACATCCAGCAGTACCATACCACCCATATGTTTCTTCAGGTCCTGATGCCTCTGGCAAGATTGGTTCGTGTCTTGGATACCAAAAATAAGTAGTCAGTCATATTTGTGCAATTTCTTACATCCCTTTCATCTATAACTGCAGTTCAATTCTGTAACTGTGAATCGATGAAATGATAAATTTTTTAATGAAAGTAAATGAACAATTCACCGCTTCATAATTACAAAACTTGACTCCACCATTGTGGTGAAAAATGCTACATCTAGCCTATTTTACTTAAATTTCGGAACAATAAAAAAATTTAAATTTTCAGTGAGTTTTAAATGGGTTAAACTACGGTTTTATTATTCTAGACATTTAACTGAAAAATTGATCATATTTTGCAATTTTCCAAAATCAGTTATGAATTTTATTATTAATCGTGAGACTAAAACCAAAGTTGTTGTAAGCTAGTTCATATCGAGAGCTAAAGCATTGAATAAATGTGAGATTAATAATCACATAGCTGGATTTAATTTATTTAGGCAAACAATTTGGAAAAGAGCAGTAGTTTTAAAAATTTTAATCGATGATGAAATCGCAGAAAACTTGTGCATATAAAAAACGTAAACATTTTTAATTTCTTAACTTTAAGGGAAATTAAACGAATTCTTTGGATAAAATTGAAACAGTCGATAACGACCAGAGGCGTAGCTAGGGGGAGGCGGGGGGCGGTCCACCCCGGGTGTCACCCGATTTGGGGTGACACCCGACCGTAAAAAACTTAAACAAACCATCACAATATTTTCAACGATAAATCACTAAGAAACCATTTTAACCAGGTTATCCATTATTTAATATATAAATTGTGATAACTTATAAATGTGTCCTATAAACGTGTTATTGGTTCAAAAAGAATCTATTCTACTTTTTAAATTTTTTGAGTTATTACGTTTTAACAATATTAAATTTTAACATAAATTTTAACAATATTAATCGAATTAACATGTGTTAACATTGAATACCATCACCACAATTACTCAATAGCTTTGAATATTCCTATGGATACCATATTGAATTTTTTTTTTACGGTATATAATTTAGTATGCAAGAATGATTCTTTAACGACAAGGTCTGAAAACGCATATGCTGAATAATGTATAGGGAAAGTGGTTTACGTCGATAATGTCCCTTTGTCGATAGGGTGGCACCCTTGAGCTACAATGTCTCTATTCCAAAATTATTTCTAAAATATTAGCTTAACCTTACTACCTTATATATGTTTTACATTTCAAACAAATTAATTGCAAACACCTAAGGAAACTAATAAACAATCAAATCACCGTGTTTGTAAATGATCTCAAAATAATTTTTTTTCCTTTATCTTGAAACTCAAGGAATTAATTGGAATAGATCGTTTTTCAATGGACACAAAAATAATTACTGTGGAATAAAATGGCAGTTATGCAATTACTGCAGTTTTGCAAATTTCTATAGGTAGATACATAATCATACTATTTGTTTTCAGTTTTATATATTTGAATTAAATGAAAGTTTATCATTTAAAATTACATTTTGTTGGGTTTTAAATCTCTTGTAAATTTCAAACTCATCAAGTGATTCTTTTAGAGATCCTTGGCTACATAAATGTAAAGCCTTCAAATTTTTTTAAAAGTGGTGTAGCTATTGTTATTAAATATGTAAATTTTTTGCAAAAATAGACTTTAAATTTTGTTTATTTTTCTTCTTAGGAAGGTGTTCCTTAATTCAGTCTTTAAAACATTTTCCGGTTTTCCCGATGTAAAATTTTTCACAAGAATCACATTTAATTTTGTAAATTATTGAGCATGATTCTAATTGGATATTCAATTTTGGTTTCAATTCTTTATATAAAATATCTTTTAGGATTTTATACTTATATTTTTTTAAATAGTTCCTTATAATATTAGGCATATGATTTGTATCTTCCATTTTATCAAATATTATTTAATATTAGTGGTTACAAGGAAATTTAAATAAATTAATTCTCTTGACGGTGTATTTAGTCGTTAACACTTGACGGTGTATTTAGTCGTTAACACAGTGTACTTATTATGAACTAGACATATATGTATCCTACAAATATATTTAGAATTAATGCTTTGCTGATACCTATACTATATCGTTTAGCAAATATCCCAAAAATAAATATGCCACGGAGTTCATACTTCTTAAAGAAAAAGTGGGTTCCAGCAGAGAAAGACCAAACAGGCTAAAATAGATGCAGTTTAGAGCATATCTAGATCCATCTACAAATATGTTACAAAACCCGATGATATCCAAGGTTCATCAAAAGAAACTGATTCTTACGTTGATGCAACGAATGTCTCAGAGAATATTGGATCATCTTCGAAAAGCAACAGCGACAATACAGAATTAATAATGATAACCTATGATGAAGACGAATTAGAAAGAAATACTGACAGTGATACTGCGGTCATGGATGGTTTATTCTCCTTTAAATAATAACCTGTACTGCTTCTGCTGTCGTATATTAGCTGTCACCAATAGTAGTAATACAAAATCTACGACTGGATTTCAGAAGTGGTGGAAACTAAATCCCAAAGTAACCGACCATGAAACTTCAAATGAACATCTGGAGGATTTTGAAAAGTGGAAAACTTTGAAAATGAGGTTAAAATTTTATAAAACGATAGGAAGCTCAGCCTTGCAATTAATAGATAATGAAATACAGAAGTAGAAACATCTTTTATCCAGATTATTGGATATAACTTTGTTTTTATCTAAACAAAACCTAGCATTTCGTGAACATGATGAAGGATAAAGTTCTTCAAATAAAGACAATTTTTTAGAACTAGTCAATATATTGTCAAAGTATGATGTAGTGTTAAAAGAACTCATTTGGAATTTGGAGCATGGTAAATCACCAAAAGTACCATATTTGTCACCAGATATACAAAATGAGTTCATAAGTGTTTTAGCGAACCACGTAAAGTTTAAGCTTGTCAACGAAATTAAATCGGTTAAATATTTTGGAATTGTGTTTGATAGCTGACACCTGACATTTCACATATTGATCAAATGTCATAAGTGATTCGTTATGTGAAAATTGATGGTAGAAAAGTGGAAATCAAGGAAGTATTCCTTGGATTTTTTCCTTTACATGGAAAAAAGCCGCTGATTTAAGCGATGAAATTCTTACACTGAAAAAAAAATTGAAGTGATGACAACCTCATCTCGAAGTTGGCAGTTTATTATCCACGCAAAGAAAAGATATTTACAAACAATTTCACCGTGCTTGGGACAACTATTTAGTACTCAGTAACATTATCCTGATAACAGAATGAGGTTTATTTAAAATATAAAGTGTTATATGCAATATAACAGTAGTTGAATAAAGTTAATAGCTATTTCCATGAAAACATATTTCTTTGGCCTTATATCATGAATTTTTCATTTTAAAATTTAAGTATTTGAGATTAATTGAACTAAATTTTATTTTCACATAAATTTTTTATGTGATTGTCTCAACTACATCGGCTTATAATTGTACAGTTGTTGAATCAATCTCGTAGTTCGATTTGCCATATCTGCCCGCACGGTGAGGTTGAGACAACTGCATTTCGATTGGAAATAGGACATGTTTTTTCAGTGTAAAAATCTTTAAAATGACGGTATAGATGTTATGAATTGTCGTTCCCAAGGTTATGATAATGCAGCTGTTATGAATAGTATACATGGAGGAGTGCAAGCTATTATTAAAGCAAAAAATAACAAAGGAATTTTTGTGGGATGCATAGATCATTCAATTAATTTATGTGGCCAACATTCATTTGCACAAAATGTACCCGAGCAGAAATTTGTCAGGGCTCAAGTAAGGTCCTGATCAGGTTTGCCCTAGTCCGGATCAGGCATTGGTAGGGCAGCCTGATTGGGCCCTGATCATTAGTGTAACGCTTTTGCCCTATCAGGTCCTGATTGGGGTTACCGGATCAGACCCTGATTGGGATAATCGGATCAGGCCGTGATTGGGATATCCGGACCAGACAATAATATATATTTATACATTATATACATAAATTAATCAAATTAAATTTCAGCCGAGAAGCGATAAATAAAACATATTTGAAACGATTTTAACTATATATTTCTAAGATGGATGGAAATGGATGGATGGATGGAAATTTTAGCTAGGGGTCAAATACGAAAAACCTGATCAGGGCCGGATATATTCAAATAAGGCTAACCCTAAATGGGTATTCTAAATCAGGCCCGGAACAGGCCCACATCAGATTGCCCTAACAGGGATCGCCCTTGTAGGATGGACCAGGCCCTGATCACGCCCTGACTGTATTCAGGTTTTCCCTAACTAATTTCTGATCGGGTAGCTGTGTAACGTTTTTCGGAACAGTGGAAGCCATTTTTACCTGCTTTTCTGCTTCGACTAGCCGTTGGACCTTAGATTGGTTTAACCCAGAGAGAAACCTCCTTCGATACAAGACAAAACCTCTTATGTATCTTCTAAATTTTGTATCCTCAGAAATATTTAGAGTCACATTTCAATAGAAAAAAATATTTATTTGGAACATTAAAGGCATTCCTAAATACTTGAACCCTTTACGCTTGACTATTTTAAAATTATTGTTTTTTTTGGACAAAAGTCATTAATATCTGTCTATAAATGTAATTACACTTTTTCTAAATAGTATCGCATTGAAGTGAACATACAATCCTGATTCAAATTACACATACATGCGTCATAGAAATTTAACCTAATCCAATTCTAAACTCGTCTAAAATCATCTAATATTCATAATTTAAATATTTTGATTTTATGTTTCGTCGACCCATCAACATTAATAAAAGAAAAAAAAACTCGATTAGGTATATTATATTATTGTCCTTTTAACCCTTTCAATCCTTCAACATAAAATTTGAACCCTGATTTAGAAGAGAAAAAAAAATTGAAAATCGGTTTACCTTTTGTAAACCTTAAATACTATATTTATGTGTATTATGTGATGATGAGATCTGATACAATTTACAGTTTACTTTTGTGATTCTTTGTCATTTATCTGAAATAGTTTTGTTTATAATATTTAATCTAACAAATAAATAAAACACGCAGAATTATATATCTCTATGGTGTGTAGAAGAATCCTTTTCTATTTTTAATAAAAGGATTTGTTTGCTTTTTTATATTCGGTATTGTTCGCTTTGTTTGCTAGAAAAGAAGAATATCTTTACGATCTGGAATTCATGTTGAGATAGGATTTTTAATCTTGAGTTATTTATTAAGGATTAGGCAAAAATATGTTTAATTAATGATTCGATATCAAAAATTTCAAACTGATTAACCGCTAACTAGTTTTCTCATGCTGATTTTGTTACAAAAAAAAAAATCAATTATCAATGTCACACAAAATGTCAAAATAGTTTGCAACAAATTGAACGATATTATACGGTTTTAGAAACGTCACAGGGAGCATAAAATCTTTGTAAAAAATTTTCTAAAATGAAAATCAATTCAATTGAAAATAATTACAAACGAATATTTTATTTATATGTAATCTGATGAGAAGGTTATGGTTATGTTAAAGTTCTTATTCATATAGGTTTCAAGGGTCGATATATGTTTTATTTTTTCTATATACAAAAATATGTATGATCTTTACTTTTCGTTTTTCAACTTGTATATCAAATAAAATTTTAAAAAAAACGACCCGCTGTGTTATTGTAATATTTGATATTTTGCAAATGTTAAACTCACGATCACATAATAATAATAATAATAAAAATAATATTAATAACAAAACATTAAAAAAAGGGAAATTTTAAAAAACCGAAATCGAAAGTGAATCAACTTTAAGAAAAATATATGAAAGAATTGGAAGACAATTAATAAAGAGGGTTTAACTTGAAATTATGTAATTTTACACGATTTCATAAATAATAATAAAATATAACAAAATCTAATTTCGATTTAAAAATCGTGAGATTTAATAATAAATATATAACTCTGATGTAATATTATGTTTTTTTTTAAATTTCTATTTTATTCGATCATATAAATAAATACCGATATTTTTATATACCTGTTTAAAATAACAACGTATATTTGATCTAGAAAATATTCAATCGCGAACGGAAAACTTTAATCAATAATTTTACTTTCAATTATTTTTTTTTCTCTCTAATATCTAAGTCAATAACTTATGTCCGGTTTATTTAAAATAATTAGTATCGAAATCGTGTGAAATAAAATTGTCATTAATAGAAAGAACGATAATCACAAAAACTGATCATCACATCAAGAAATCAAGTTCAAGATCTTCAACTGCAATATTGCAACTGAATAATAATAATAATAAAAATGTTCCCATATTAACCGAAATAAATAAATAAAATTACAATCTTTCAGGCATTTCATGATTCTATTTATTATTTTTTTATTATGATTATCAAGATCATTATGATGATGATCATAGACAAAAAGTGAATTAAATTATTGTTTTTCAAATTCAAGATCACAAACTAAAATAAAACGATTTTTAAAATATTCGTACAAATTTTTTATGTGGTTGTCCAGAAATCATTAAATATATAAATTCTGATTTTTATTTTTTTTTATTATATTATGTATGTTGCTGTTTTGATTTTAATATTATGTTTTTTTTTGTTATTTTATTGCAAAACAATTCTACTTTATCATTATAACACATAAACACAGAATTTTTTTTTTAATCATCATGCAAAAAAGAAACCTGATGATGAAGAGGAAGGAAAATTATTTGGTTGTTTTTCATTTGTAATATTTAATGGAAGAAAATAATAAAAAAAACAAGACAAATGTCATGCTGTGCTATGCTTTTTGTAAAGGCTTATGCTGTTAGAATAAAAACAGAGATGAAGAAAACATTAACTATAACACACGAAATCGATGATCATTTTCTTGGTTTTGTATAAAAATTTTTTTTTTAATTTATTTTAAGTACAATTTTATCACCAAGAAACAAAAGTTATGATTTATAATAAATTTTATTGTAATTGTGGTGAAGAATTTCCAATAATTTAGTAAATGATGGAACATGAAATGGCTTTGTATAAGTTGTTATTGGTTGTTGTGTGCATTTGCTGATGAGTTTAATAGCCTAAGTTTAAGTTTCCAAAGTAACACCACACCTCTTATGTAGTCACTGGTCATTTTTAGTCGCATTATGTGCAAAGTTAAACGGATGAGTCTAATGAATTCCAATCTTGGTGAAAAATGTTGGTAAGAAAATCAGAATTGTAACTTTTCAAGCCTTTCTTAGACTAAAAGTTATTATTAATTTTTCCTAGACTAATATTTTCTTTACGTTAAATGATGATAGTTATCGTATATTTAAGTTGTAAATTGTATGTGTGTGTTTGATCGCATTTATGAACGATGCGTCCTGTTTTACTCATCTTTTTAATAATAATCAGGAATCGAAAATTTTAATATTGCCGTAACTCCTTGATATTACGAAAAAATAAATTTAAAGATTAGTATACAGTGATGAAATAAGGCAAAAAATATTAAAAAAAAATATTATAATTTTTTTAAAACTCGATATTTAATTATTCAAAGTGCCCGTTTGTTTTTGTGTTTGTTTTTTTACTTTCACTAAAAAATCTCTTTCACGTATAAAGATAAAATTTATCAATTTAAAATTACAAAAACCAGTCGTTATATAAAATGTGAAAATATTTTTTTACTCTTCCATTCTTTTATTCTTTTATTTATTATTATTATTATTAGATAAATTTTGTTTTGCTTCTTTTTAGGGTTCCGTACTTTGAAAAAGTAAAAACGGTACCCTATTGGTGAGACTTCGGTGTCCGTCCGAATTTTTACATAATCGATTTACTCACAAACTGTAAGTGCTATCAACTTGAAATTTGTTACAGTTATTAAATGTGTTTTCCCACACCTGATGATAACAAAAAAATTTCAAAAATTTGTATTTATCTATATTTTATGGACATAGATAAGGAGATAGTAAAACAAAAATTTTTTTTAAGGAATCGAATTTGGTCTAGAAAAATTGAAAAAAATGGAAATATTTCAAAAAAAAGTTTCATTGAATTTTCGACTGCTTAGTTTTTTAGTTTTTATCACAAACGAGTGGTTTTTTTTCTCAAAGAAGCCAGGACCGTCACATCCACCCCAATACGACAGTTTATTTACATAATGGAATTAAAACCAAATTATATAAAGGTCACTCGCCCCATATATAGTCCAGATTCAACTCCTCAGCAATCTCGTCCTTCCTAGCCTAACATTCTTTTAATATTAAATAGCCGAATTTGATACACCAATGAAAAGGCGATTTTGACGTAAATAATGTAAATATGTGTAATGCAATTAACTTGTTGGGCCACAAAGAATAGGTTGTTGAATTAAAATATGGCAAATAGCCAAATGCTTCAGCAGTTAGTTCCAAGATTTGACTTCGCATTTTGTTCAAATAGTTAGGATGCAGAATATTCTCGCCATGTTCACGAAGACCTTTTAATCGTTTTAACAACTCGTATGAAGAACCATGTGTTCTTAAAACATCAACATTGGCAACCCAAACATTGCATAATAAGGTGAACAGTAGGTAGTTTGATGTAAGGAACAATGCAATGCACTAGCAATTTCGCTCATGTGTAAATCCTACTTAGAGTGTTCAATTTTAAGGTAAGCCCTTATTTCAGAAAAAGCGATCCAATTCACCCACATTAAAACATGTAAAAAAAAGCTTTTAGCCGGATGTGACAAACCTGAAGTGGCTGCTCAGAAATATTGAAAACATTACTAAAGCCTTATATAACAAGTCTCACTAAGATTTAAAACACAGGATTAACATTTATAGAAGATTCAATTAAACAGGTGCTCGGGAGACCCTCAGCCATTTCGTCCAATTTTGAAATGAATCCATATTTTACATTTTTAAGTGAGCTCAAGTAAGACTTATATATTTATACCCCTTTTCGGTTAATATTTGAGTCTATAATCGAATACAATCTATTTTATCAGGACTCTTTAAGAAGATGCCCAATTTCAAAGTTATAACGGATTCTATATATTCTATATACTCTTCATCGTCTTTCTTAAGCAGTCGATAAAGTTAGAGGTTTTTTCTTTAAGGTTTTAAGTTTTAACCTGTTGAAAGATGTTACACGCGAATGATGTTCCTTACTGAAGCTATCAATCTTCTCACCCTTGCTCTTTTATAGTTTTCTCTTCTGTCGTCTACATAACTTTGTAACGACTTGCCTTTTATATTCTTATTATAGCAATTTTACTCAAATTTTTATGACCAGGCAGATACGTTGATACCTGGATTGTGCGCTCGTGCAACCATGAACAACGTAGAGCAATACGGACATCTTATTGTTTAATCTCAATATTGTAAGACGCAATTTGTCCATATTGTTAGACGCAATTTATCGTTTCGTTTAGAAAAACGCAAGCGTTTTGTTTAGAAAAACTGCCATCCATATGATAACTAACAACAACACCCAAAAAAACATCAAATACACAGAAAAAAGCATATATACAGCTTCAATACCATAACCTTTCCGTTATCTATAGTTAAGAAATTTTATTCATTTGTTAGCCACATTAACCAAAACAATCACTCCACAAACTTATAACGGAAATGTACACCATCACTACCCATAGATTAGAGGAAGTGCTATTAATCAGTCTAACACGTTTATATTCGCACATGGTAGGTTTTACCATGTTGAGTCAAATTAAGTCGCATGCTCCACTTCTGCTGGTGCCCTTCCCTAAATTTCTTTAATTTTCAACTTCCCAACAATACTTCTCTGCCTAGCACTCCTCGAAGTACTACTGTATGAGTCACAGGTGTAGATACATCCAACTGTTCGATGGCACCATTTACTGTCTTCGAACCTATAACTTTCACTCTTGATTAATAACAACAATTTTGGCATACGCTTATATAAGTCTAACAATGGTTCACAAATTTCACCTCTCGCACCGTTATAATAATGCCTCCAACTGTTTCTATTAATCATTACGTCTTAATCTAATCTAAAAGTAATCGAAAAAAAACAAACGTCCTATTCCACCCACTAACATATTTAATCGGTAGTAGTGACGAGCGGTATGTATATATTGTCAACGAACACACCACCCGTCGCTACAAGTAAAAAGTATAAAAAGTGGTCCAAAAAAGAATCATAGTTTAATAGAACACATTAATACTTTAAAAATCCTAACACGTGTTGTTCCCAAATGGTCAACTATCTCAGTACTAAGTACTCAGTACGGTGATCAGACAAAAACCAGATATTTCTACATGGTATGGTAGTTAACTTAAATTTTCATCTAAGATATTAAGATATATGTATAGCTACGTATTATTTATATAAAGTAAATGTCGTTTCAAAATTGGAACAAGTCTTATATGCTTAAATATAAGTGAAGTTAAAAATATAATAAGCATCAATAATAAATTTTGTAGAATCGCATTACCTGCCTCAGTTCTCAGTTGATAGATGCGTCTTACTTTTCAGTTTATATATAATTCGCCAAGATTTGCAAAAACAAACATTTCTTGATTTCAAAAAGCTTCGGTTCCCCTCGCTTGCCAATTTTGTAAATTTTAATCGATTTTCATTCATTGTTCGATTAAGCTCAATTGTAATGAACACTGAATTCGTGATAATGATATCACTATCAGGAATATGTGAGGCATTGCGTGCCTTGAGATTTAAATTGCCGACTAACTTCAGTCTGTGAGTTCGATCATGCCTATCCTCAGTCCCTCACATATGCTGAATTGGACGCAAAGCTTCACAAAAAGACCGATTCAAATGAACAAAGAACAGGGACTCTGACAACCCCAAAATTCAGTGGAACCAAGACCATTACCACAATATGCACAAATCAAATATAATTATTTGAACATTATTTGAAATGTATCCAATTCTTCGTGCTTCCTGCACACTAGTCAAACATAGTAAATAACATATAGTGATTAATACAAGAAATCCACTAATCGTTGCGCCAATTATACTGGCGATTGTTGAATCTGAATAATGAATCAATATAATAGTAATTGTTGCACTAGTGGTACTGGTGGTACCGGCGATAATGTACAGGTGATTTAAAAATATTATAGTTATATCAAACGTTATACACTCAATACAGGAATTACCAAAACTGATGCAGAACTTTTCTTCTATTAGATGCTTTAAAAAATTGAAGCATAGCGAAAAAAGTATTCAATATGTCGTGTCCCTTTATTTTGTTGTTACATTGTCAAAGCACAAACCATGAAAATCAACAACAAGATGATCAACTTTAACTCTATTCCTTAATTTAAAATTCGACTTCCAACAAATTTTATTAAATCTGACTAGGATTAACCTCTTATGCAGCTCCAATTTTTTTTTATTAATTTAAAAAAAAATGCAATTTAGACTTTAAAAATGTAATTATAAAATAGTTAATCACATAAGACCATTTGGCTTTGTTTTCAATAAAAACAGTAAAATTGTCGTGCATCAAACATACAAAAAAAAATTGATAAAGAAAAAAAAACGAAAAAAATGCACTGAACTTACTTTTGTAATGGAGACTGGACCTGTGGCCAAGAATACCAACAGGAAGCAATCGGAGGACTCCCGCCTTGAGATTTTTATATTCCAGCTAGCGAAAGTCATGTGGATACGATAATGAGCGTATCCCATTCCAGCACAAATTAAACAATATGCACGCCCTCGATATTGACCAGAGAGACCAAGGAAAATTGAACAGAAAAGACTCTGACGACCCTAGCAGCGAAGAAACCAAAACTGTCACATCCACTCCAGAACTAGTTCTTTATTTACGTAGTAAAGATATCAATAAAAATATGAGTGACTCACCCCATGCTGGAGAAAACCCAACCTCTCGACACCTTCTTTAGCCTAAGACTATCATCCTAGTTATAACGACGGCTAACAATATATTATTTTTCTTTTGTTCTACCCCACATTTGTACTGTCGAGTGTTGAAACAAATGAACAAACGAAAACGAATAGACGATTGCTGATAATAAATTGGTAAGATAGATATCTGATCTTAAACGGTTGGGTCACAACGAATAGACGACTGATAGACAACACAAACACATTAAATTTATCTTAAGGCAAAATCGCCATCCCGAAATTAAGGATTGTCCATAACCACACACAAATAAAAAAACTAACAATTAAAAGTAATTATTATCACAATATTAATTTAATTAATTGACTAAGAACTGTTTAATTTTAAAATTTACAATGGACTGATCATGAACAAAAATATACATCCAATTTATAGCTTTTTCCCAATTTTTCCCCTTACAAACTTCAAACCGTTATATTACCGTATGTATCGGACAGATCACATACCGCATTAGTAATTATATATTAAAGTTTGCTTCAAAAAAACACGACAATACTACAAATTTGTCAAGAATTATTAAAAGATTACATGAAAAACTGGGATTTGCAAGAAATAAAAATCATTTAAGCAAAATATAAATCAGCGGAATATTAATGTCAAGTGTTATTTGCATTTGAAAAGAGCTATAGCATGTAGAAAATAAAATCAAAGAGTAAGTGTGGCTTGTATAATTTACTCTCCTACACCGTCACCAAAGAACAAACGTTTCAACGCATAAACTTTCTTACCTGACCAAACAGCGTCGTAACACTATTCCATCATGAAACTGAATGAACGGTTAATATATTGATATCCTAGGATCGGTAAAACCATCGTATCAACGCATAAATTAGAAACTTTTGGAGATTCAACCTCTTCGTGACACAATTTTCAGTACAGGGCATATTTTGGTTCAAAACAGAATAATGTTAGCATGTCTAATGTTCTCATCATTTTTTTTATTTGAACATAGTATTTTCCTTTCCAAAAAATTATATGTTTCCTTGTTCTATTTTTATTCCTCCAATAAAAATCACCAAATCACTCACCAATAAATGCTTACATTTTCCGTTCACAAATAGAAATAATAAAGAATAGAAATGGAAACATGTGGGTCGTTATACATATTTTACAAAGCAAAGCTCAATCCGACACATGCAAAAATAATCCGACAAAACTAATCCTGGATAATGCCGACATTAATAGTTCGGTATCAGTTTTGTAAAAACACGGTATGCCGTTACGTCGGTATTCTGTATATTGATATCGAATGCCCGAAGTACATGCAGTTAATTTTACGTTGGTCAAACAGGAAGAACATGAATCATCCACAAAAATATTAATACAATTTATGTATTTTGATTTACCCAAGATTTGTTATCGCTGGCATAAATGTAATTACAAATTCTTTAATCCGACCTACGTTTTCTAAATGTCTACGTCAAAAATCGTGAGAAAATCCTTAATTTAAAAACCGACCTTATAAAACATGTGCGATTCACAAACGATTTATACAATACAATATTTTTCCACATTCCATTATTATCCCGTTTTGTTTTCTGAACAACTATCGGTCACTAAACAAAACGATATTATTGTATGTCTTTAAAAAAAGGGGTTCACGATTGTCCATCAACAAATATTATGACCCAACGATATAACAGAAACAATGCAAATTATAATATTTAGACCTCACTATGGTCATCTAGTCTTTGATCGAAAAATTTCATAATAAAAACTAAAGGGTCAACTTTCAATTACCAGTTTCAAAACGTTAGAGCATCATTAAATATTATTTTAATAAAATCCTTTTAGGATCTTAGGATATACAAGTTTTAAAAGGATTCGATTATTTTTGTGGACAATTTGATTAATTAGTTTATTTTATGTTCCCAGAACAGAATAGATACCTAGTTTTTTTAATCGAAAAAGGATGGTATTTTATTGTCACCTTAAATCAAAAGGATATAATAGGATCCTTAAAAATCTTTAGATCCGGAGAAAGAACGATTATACATATTCAGAAGAGACGGAACAGCATAACGGTCAAAATCAGATAAATTGTCCGAAAAAATTACAAAACGATATTTCTTATAAAGACAAAAAATGTATTCATGCAATCTTTAATCCTTTTTTAATAATAAAAAAATAATATTTTCTGCGCAAACATTTAAAAAAAAATATTTATTTTTCTAAAGAATAAATGTTCCGTGTTAAAATTAAATATGAAATATCATCCTTCTGTAGTGTTGAATCCTTTTTAAAGGAATTTGTTTTTCCATACAAATATGAATTCATATAATTTTAATCCGTTTTTTTTCTTCAATTTTTCGACAACCAGTTTTTTGTTGATTTTAAGTTTTAATGTTAGAACTAAAATTGCATCAAAGGACAATTTATTTACTTTACGGAAAAAGGATGAGAATATTATTTATAAAACACATTTAAAGTTTTTTAAAATGACCAGTGGTCAAAATTTTAGGGTTCTAAAAAAAATATTTAATTCGTTATTTTTATTTTGTTTTCCTGCGATTACTAAAGGTGTTGACTGTTGATCATTCTTTTTATTTTAAGTTTGGTTAACATTTTTGTTTTCTTACGTATCATTGCATAAATGTAGCCCAGAAAAAGGATATAAAACAAAATTGATTGATAACTAAAAATACCTCCTCCTGTGAAAGCATATATGAAGAAGGGTCTAAAATAAAAACCGAAATAATTTTCTTAAAAATAAATTAAGGAATTGGTAAAAATAAGTTCTCTGACCTTTCTCGTTTTTTATTTTAGTTTATTTATATTCTTATAAAATTTTGAAGCAGATGATTTGCATAACGTACAAATGAATATCATGTCCGTCAATATCATATCGAAAAATGGTTATTAATTTGTAGTTTTAGCTTTCACGTATAAGTATGTATACATGATAAAAGAGAAAAATTGATTTAAAGATGAGATCAAGAATTTTATGTTTGTGTTAATTGAATATTACAACAAATACAAAATGATTATTAGTTTTTTTTTGTTTTCATTTTAATGTGTTAAAAATGGAATAAAAATAAGGTTAGATGGGGTTAAGGAGATTAAGCTTCGGAAACACCTATTTTATTTGTTTATTTCAATAGATCGGACCTCACAAAACGGTTATAAGTTTGAAGTGGAAGTGAATTTTTGATGATTGAAATGTTTGATAGAAATTAAAACAATCGTTCAACTATTAAAAATTATAATCTAGTTTGACCAGTGGTCAGTTATTTTTCTTCTTTCCCTAAATTTAATAGTAAAATCTAAAACCGCTTTTCTGCGTTTATTTTCTAGACAAAGCAATATCTTATTCTTAAGGTTTACGAATTTCTTTATGTTAAATTTTTCAGACAAGCCTCTTACTAGAAAAAAAAGTGTAAAATCTGACTAATCTCTTTAAAGGGGGTAATAGAGTTTGTAATATTTTTTTTACAACAAGAAGAAGAATAATGATATGAAAAGAAACTATATAATATTTTTAAATTGTCTTTAATTTGGTATTATGATTTTTTTCCCACAGAGGAATCGTATTTCTGTTCCTTTTCATCATTTAGAATGTTCGCTGTGCATCGAATTCATCGACACTAAAGAAAAAAACTATAAAGCAAAAAAAATTATTATTGTAATTTTTAAACGAATAGGGATCGGAATTTTTGCATTTTAAGTTTTCTTCATTAATCATTATGTGATTATTGATGTAAAGATTTATGAATCAATGTAATGTAATTTTTTTGGAGTTATTTGTATCCTATATAATACATATATTTCAGTGTATGCTTAACCATTGAACCTTCCTATCAACATCATAATCGTTAAAAATGTAATCAATAAATTCTTTTTTTTAATAATATCAAAGGTCAAAGTTCAAAGTTCAGAACAACACCACGCCACCCTATTAAATAATCACAATAATATTAAAATAAATGAAATAAGATAAAAAAATTAAATTACGAAACAAAAATAACCAAAATGTCAGAAGATCATCATCTGTATGATCCCTCTTCTGTTAATTTTAAATATAAAAATTTGAAATAATAAAATCATTTGACAGACAATTTTTTTTCTCAATTTTTTGATATAAAAAAAATCGGATCATTAAAAAGAGTTTTTTTTTAAAATTTTTCTGTTCATCTTATTGTAGTTGGCTACATGGATTACAAGATCACAAAAGATCACTTTGTATTGTGTATTAAAAAATTAAGTTTTTTTTTTAAATATGAAAGGGATAAAAGTGATGCTGTTTGGAAATGAATTGTTAATTTAACCCAAAAAACACGGAAAAGAGCTAAAAAAAAAAAAAATAAATGGGAATAATAGAAGAAGAGAGAAACAAAAAAGGCACGCGACTGTTAAAATTTTTATTGTGATCGGTTTTGATTACGATTCATTGTTTGTGATTTAATATTGATCATGAATTTTTAGGTAATTTATGTTGATCTGTGTGTGGTCGAGCGTGAAGTTGAGCTTTGGTTTTATTTGATGAAATAATAGTAAAATATGATTTGATTGATACATTTGAGGTGTAAGGTTCATGTAAAAGTTACTACAATTTTTGCTGCCAGTTTTGTTTTTACTAAACAAATATAACGGAATTTACTTTCCCAATTTTATGGTAATAAAAAATTATAATTATTTTAATTCTATTTGTTTGGATTCTAAAATGTATTGTAGTCATTATGTAACTGTGCTGAAAGTTTACTACTGCAACCGCTACATCACCCAACCCTCAGATTTCTGGTTAATGGTAAAACATTTAGAAAAAGTGAACCTTTCTACGACCATTTGTTCTACCTAAGCGTTGTAAACTTAGGATTCTGAAAGCCAGTTTTATGTACTATATGTACATCGTTGATTGCTTTCCGTTTAAAGGAGAGTTATAGGCAGGCTGAACCTTAACAGTGCGAATGAAAATATACTCTAAGAACTTTGAGTTCTAAGAACTCGTTCTAAGAAGTCAACTGGCGAGTATCGACTAGTTTTATGTTGATCATTTTTGCGTTGAACCGTTCTTAAAACAAGTTTTTGTTCATTGCGGGATTAAAAGGAGTGGATTGAAAAATTCAAATGGAAGTGGAGGTTGTAGTCGTATATTAGGTCAGCTGGGCCACAATGGAGACCTTCATTAAAAAATGTTGGTAAAACCAAAAAAAATAATAGGCAGCGCAGCGTTCCAGTGAATAGTATCACCACAAGCTATGACGTAGTTTTGAGGCGGCGATGGATGCGTTTAAAATACGAATCCTATGCGACGCTAGTAACTTAGTTACTTAAGAGAATTGCTTAGACTCAAAAAAGGTACCACGATCTGTTGATATCTCGAGGAGAATCCAAAACCTTGACATAAATTGCTCAACGAATGTTTTAACAATAGTGATAGTTGTCATATCTGAAATTGGGTATGCATCATCTTAAGGCAGCAAGTAAACCTGATATTGATGGTGAAAATATATTATTAGCCTTCAGATGGAGGTAAAGGCCCTACAATATACATGTGAATGTGTTCAAATCACCCCGATGGCGTTAGAAGGTTTAGACTGCATTTCAAAACCGGAAAACTTTCTACGAAATTTGAATAAGTCAAATGGTGTTGTGATTGACATTTTAATCACATCTTCGAGAGCCACAAAAATCATGTGCTAACCTTTGACGAAGTCAATCTTCAAGAAAATTGAACTGCTTGAACCTTGTAAATTCATTGAGGAGTTGTGTATATGTGATATTTGATATCTATCCAAAATAGTCAGCTAAAGGTTTCCAGTCAGTCAGTTTAAACTGTTTTTTGACCAAGTGTTTTCCAACACTTACCTATCTGCTGCGTTGATACTAGGTTGGTTTAGTTTTTGACAGTGGCCTTGAAAGGTTCATGATGGAGCACATTTTTGTTCCATTTTACCACACTTGCTATGGTGGTTCTAGTATAATTTGTCAGTTGAACGGTTGGTGTTGTACGATCAACCTAGACACCCTTAACGATTTTATCTTCTCGAGTATCAGTGAAACGTGTCGGGATCGGAAGATTTGCTGCAGCATAGAGTTGTAGGGATGTCTTGAGAGCAGAGAAATACAAGCTTAGTTATCAAATTAGGCTGAATATGTTAATACTCTATATAGTTAGTTTGATTTTAATTTATCGTGCTACATATCCAACTGAGACTTGGAATAGTTTCGTGTATTTTATATTCTATCGTGAGCATCGGCTAATATATGCTTTTTTATAGTTGAATAGAGTATATTAGTGTTGGTGCTAACCAAAAACCATCAAATAGCTTAACATTCAGTGTAGTTTTAATGAATTGACGCTTGATTTTTTCTCCAAAATTGACCGAGCCCGGTGCTGTACGTCTCGAAAGCCTCACAGTAGCAATGGAAGAACTACTGGAAAGACAGGTCGAGATGTCGGTATAATTTTAGACTATTCTCCGGGATTATCCTCTTCATCTTTTTGTAATTCTTAGAGACATAAATTTTGCTACTACTATTTTCGGTATAAAGCAGCGGTCTAGAAATGTATGGTTTGTGCCTCTGTTCAACTCATCCAAATCAATAAAAAATCGGAAAGCCGAACCGTCCTAGAGTTATCGTGATTGAAAAAAGGACGTATCAATCGCTTGACGTATCGTCGCTTTTTGCAAAATGTTTAAAACACACACACAATTTTTTTTATTGATATAGGGGACAACATATATCTCTGATTTCCCTTCAGAAAAAACCTAAGTCGCCAAAGAATTATTCAATAATATTTTTGCTGCTAATGGCACGCCATTACAAATTTATGGAGTAAGGTTGTATAATATCGATTTAGGTTTTTGCCATGATTGCTGTTATGCTTTCACAGTTGCGTCAGTAGGTGCCAAATTTTGTAGGTGCCAAATTTTTAACTAAATTTAGTATTGTGGTTGACTAACAAAATAAAAAAACCTTTAGAGTCTAACTCATTTTCACACTGTTAAGGCAACGGGTGCTAATTATTTATTACCAGCGTTGCGTTAATTTATGGAACAATACGGCTATCTTCTTCGTCCTTGCTTAAGCCTAACACAGAAACCTAAATACGACTCACCTGTTACATACACTGTCGTACTTATAACTGTAACAGAAGTACAACTGTTGTATTCTCAGTCTCCTAACTAGATCTAGAAAAACATAAAATAGAAAAGTATATATTCGAGTAGATAAACTTGCATAAAATTGTTTCGACAGTTAGTTTCTTTTGTGTCTTCATCGTTGTACTTAGTGACAAAAAGGGTTAGTACCGATTGGCGACCTTGTGGAGACCTTCAGTAACCTTGCCATATCGTCATTCTCTTCCTCACATTCTTACAAGGTTGGATTATTTTGTCAAAGATAGATGTCATCCGATCCTATCACCATATGCCACAATACTGCTGCAGATGTGTACTAGACATCAATAACAACTCCATTTGGAACTTTTAAGGTCAAGAAAATTCCATACAGTCTGCAAAACCAGCTAAGCCCTTTCAGCATTTAACAAATTGACTGGATTTCATCATCGTATGTATCGGTGATATCTTGGTGGCAAGTCGTTTTGAAGCTGAAGATTATGACCACCTTGGCATAAACCTAAAACCTTCGAAATGTGTGTTCGGCGCAACATCATTAAATTTGTTTAGTCATGAGATCTAAAAAAAAGGTTTTCAGCCATTTCACGAGAGAATTATGGCTATAACTGATTTCCCTCAACCCACATCTATTCGACAAGCGCAGCTTTTTATCGGAATAGTCAACTTCTCACCGATTACCGATTTATTCACAACCAACTTTCAACTCCCGCACAACTTGGTAAGAAAACACAAATCATTTGGCTTTCTGAATGCTGAAAAACAGAAGCTGCTTGCCTAAGGTAACTTTTCTTTAAGGGCTGTATTGAATCAGTATCACAGAGGATATTGGGAATCATTATTATTTTATTTCAAAAAGCTTTCTCCTCCCAAGTATAAATATTTTGCCTTTGACAGAGAACGTTTGGCGATCTATTGTTCAATTAAACACTTTAGATACTTTATCGAAGGTATAGAGTTTTTGCAGCCTAAGCCGATCATAAACCACTGAATACTGCTAGTACTTTGAAATCACAAATGACATAAACTGATTAGGGGTTAAGTAATGTGGAAACGGATACCTAGTCCATAACAGATAAACATAAGATATCTCCAATTTGTCGCACAGTCTTGGATATGGAAAATCTTATTTCTTTGTAGAAAATTGACTGAAATCAACTGGTTCTAATAACAAACTCTGAATTGAAACTTTATTCTTCCTCGATACTGTCTATAATATGATGTGAGACGTCTATGGTTTCAATTCGACCATAATTTCCTCAAGAATGCGCCAACCAATTTGATCATATTACATGAAATTTCTCAGTCTGTAATCTAGACTCTGAATAAAACTGTGTCGTCAAAGGACTTTTGGCCAAGTATGAATGTGGAAAATTCAAAAGTTTTTCGTCACATTTGCTCAGAATCCGGTAATTTGATACATAAACACTTAGTTAGGACCACAGCCTAATGCTTGCACATTTATATTCTATTCGTTAGAAAATAACCTGTTTACGGGTAGGAAGAGACCCGTGGATGATATAAGGGGTAAGCATCACAGGCGATCGGGCCACTATACTTGACGTTCTCTTTACTTATGCTATCTTCTTATTCTTAATGCTGGGTGCTCCGTTGGCGCTTGTCCGGGAACGGTGAGTAGGAAAATGCTAGCTTTTGGCGGCTTTCAGAGCCTTAGTTAGACCTCTATTCTTTGGTAATGCATCGATTTCATCAAAGCGTTCTCTTCCAAAAACCCCTTGGTTTAATAAATTTAGGCTGTGTAACTTGATTGTATTTTTTTTTTCAGGTTCAGTTTCATTTGTTGTTCTGTGGTTAGATGGCAGAATGCGTAGGTTCATGCAGAACAGACATCTTTGGTGTTTTAGTGTAATCTGTTTTTTTAGTCTTTAGAATTTTTTTATATTAGGAATCAGCTCGATTATCTTACGGCTTTTTCCTTGTTTTTTTTTATATATTGGTATTTTTTGGTTTTAGAAGTTTTCTCGTCTAGCCCGGCTAGCTCAGTCGGTAGAGCATGAGACTTGTTATGGGGGGCTTTGGGTTTTGTCACAAACACTTATTCCTGTACTTTTAAGGACGAATGTCCTGTGGGTGACTTCTTCTGTTGTCCTGCCCTCTAACGGGCAAGACCGCGTTCTGAATACGTAACATTTTCTCATTATTTTACTCTATTTTTGAAACGCATCACGTAGATGCAACTGGTGTGTATTTACCGAAGAACCTTTCATCTTCTCCTGATACTTGAACAGTCAATTAAAATGTATTTATTTATTGAATCTTCAAATTCATTAGAATTAGTTTCTTATGAAATTCAAAACTTCCTTTACCAGATTTTATTTTGAAAATTTGTTTTGTGTAATTTGACTATGCATAAAACCAACAATTTTTGTCAAACAAAGAAATTTCGAATTTGTGTTTTTTGCTTTAAGTCAAGGAGAATACCAGAAGTTCACTTATATGAAATGTGGTTTGTTTGGACTTTTGTTAGGGCTATTGTTTTTATTCAAGCGATGATTGCAAGTAATTCGAAATTGAGGTGAAAAAAGTCAGTTGGGTTTGGGCAGTTGGGTTGAGTTGAGTTGAGAGGAAATAAATTTGAGAATAAATTAAACGACAACAACAATCCGTTTTAAGGGCGTTAGGCGATATTACTATGTGCGTCCACCTTTTCTAGGTGGGGTAGGATGTTACGACCCAATTAAATTACAGGACGGTTTCATCTCTTTAACTCAATCGCAAAATTTGAATACACTAGACCTAGCCCATCCATACTTCAAAACCACTTTCAAAAATGAATTTATCTACATTATTCAATTACAAAATCTCCATAAATTATATTAGCATATATTATTCATTTCCTTTAAATCATTATTTGTTCCTGATACTTCAAACAAAAAATTTACAAGCAACTGTTAAAAGTTATTCAAATTCATCTTGAATTACATCAATATAATTTTTTCTCGTAATTAGACAAATAAAAAATCCAATCTAAACTGCATAATATTAAATTGTCTTCAAGGATTTTAGTTTTTCTTATAAATTTTTATAACTTTTATATTTCTATAGTAATAGTTATTTATATATAAAACCAATCTTGTTTTATAATTAAAGAAAAAAAAATATATTTCTATATAATTAAAGAAAATTAATTCTTTTTTAATTTATTTTTCAAACAAAATAATAATGATAGTTGTTGGTTGTAAAATAGGTAAAGAAAATTTAGTGATTTATTATAAAGTTAATGAAAAAATAACGATCTTTAGTTACACAACTGTCATCATTGATTAAAATTATTAGTATTTACTTAACAACGAATATAATTTTCATATAATTATCACCATAAAGTTATTGTTGTTGTTTGCATGTTTTCACGCCTGGTTAGAAAATATTGTAAGAAATATAAAAAATGAAAAGTTATATAAAAAGCAATCATCCCATCATCAAAATATAATCATTTTCAATATAGTTAAGAAGAACACTTAGATGGAATAATATTATAAATTATTGACGAGAATAAAACAAAAATAATGTTTTATCCTAATTTTCGCGCAATTTTTTTTTTTCAAATAATGTAAAACGTGAGAAATTTTTCTTTTTATGATTTTATGGTGAAAGAAAATGATTGTTGTTTTTTTGTTGTTCACGATAATTTGTTATCGATCCCAAAAACCATTCTAATTAATTTTTTATTTTTACATAACTTCCACGTTAACTCATTTTCAGACACTTTTGTTTAACTTTACACCTTCAACAAAAAGAAAAGAAAATTTAATTTAATTTAATTTAAATTTACAAAGTGAAAGCTGATTTAATTTTAAAAGATTAGCAAAAATTAAGCACGACGTTCGATTTTGTAAATTTTTTTTGTTTACCTTTTTTTTCCTGCTGTGGTTTACTTTGAATTTGAAAACAACTTGTGCAAATAAAAAAAAATAGTGTCTTGTTAAGAAATTATTATCATTTTTTTGTAATCAATGAGAATAAAAAAATTATTAGTTAAACGAAAATTGGAATTTAAAATGCAATAGATTAAATGCTTGTTCTAATTTCTAATTGAGTGTAAACATGCACAGAAAAGAATTTTTTACTGGATGGAATATTCAATTTTTAGTTACAGATTATTATAAATTTTTTTTTTTCGATTTTAAATTCAATTTAAAATAATATTTTATTACATTCGTTTTTCATATATACATATATATTTCCTAATTTATTTTTATTTATGCAAAAAAAAGAATTATTTGTATGAGATCATTTTTATTGTAAGTTAAGATCATTGGCACGTACAAATTGAAGAAATAATATAGCGAAAAAATTGAGGTTATTTTAAAAATGATTCGAAGATGTGCCTGTTACAAAACAAATTGATCTAACATTTGAATCAGTAAGATTATTTTCTCAAGGACGTAGTTTAATGTCGAAACAATCATTTTTAAAGAATATATTTTTGATAATTTTTTTGTACGAGTAAAACTTTTGACAGCTGACACAATTATTTTCAGACACCACTATTTCATCGTCAAATATTTTTTTTATAAAAATAAAACAACAACAAAAATTCTAAACTCTATGATCATCTTATACGATCATCAAGTACTAAATAATTTTTATGTTTTGATATTTAAAAAAAAAAAAATGATGATTAAGCGATTTTCATTTATTTTATCATAAGAAAAACAAACTTTAAAAAATTTGAATAAGAAAAATGTTTTCTTCTTTCTTATTTGAAGAAGTTTACTTTCTTGTAATAACATTTTTTTTTAAATAGGTACTTTTGATAGAAATACCTTGAGAAACTATTAAAATGAAATATTGTTAATAGTAAAACCGTTAGAATGATTATTAATAACTGGAAAATGATACGACGATATTTTAAAATTTTTTTTTCTAAATAAACGTAACGTCTTATGTTTAGAATAATAAAAATATTAATAAATCATTTTCGTAAATTTTTTAATTGAATTTTGTTTATTATTTATTGTAATTTTGATGTGAGATATGTATGTTGTTATTGTGGTAACATATTATTATTGTTAATGTTCTTTTAATAATAAATTTTATGATTTATAAATGTAAGATTAAAATTTTAATTATTAATAAATAATTAGTCTATGTATGTATATTGTAGTTTATTGTCTCTAGTTCACAATGCCGTGTCTTCAAAATTCAAAATTGCGGAACCAATATGGCGGCTACAGGCTTACGGCCTCACTCTGAAAGTATAGCAATTTGGCTGCCAACTTAAATTTAAAATATCAGCAGATGCGTTGTTTGGCTTAGAATGTTGGTAATTATAAGTAGTTTCAAATTCCGAGTGGTGTTTAATTTTTTTTCAAAATGGTGGCTCCAAAATATAAATGAAATATATAAAATTAAAAAAATAATCAGATAATAAGGCTTTGAGGGTTGATATCCCCACTGTTTTTATATTTTCTTCCATAATTTATAATCTTCATTAATTTTCTACGCAAATCCGGAAAATTGAACTTTCTAGATGTTTTTTGGAAATTTTAGAAATTTTTTAATGAATCGTTCGGTATTTATAAGCCGAATTTTTTAAAAAAAATTTCTATAATTTTCAAAACAAATCGCCAATATCAAATTATTTGGTATTATGTAGAAAAATAATGAAATTATAAAATCATAAGGAAAAGCTGGAAAATAAACGGGTATATCAACCCTCCAACCCCTATTATTTTAATTTTTTTATTTTTTAATAGCAAATTATCAAAAATTATAATTGTAACTAATTTAAAAAAAGTAGTCATTTTCACCTTTAAAATAAAAAAAAAATTTTTTAAATTCTTCAAGAACCTAGTTCTTGAGATACATTAAATTGATATGATGAATCCCGAGGTTTTCAAAATCTACCCCTAGCTATAAAAAGAGAACCACTCGCGACAAAAAAAAATTTTCTTTTACAAAACGTTTGGTTTTAATGTCTCTCCATTATAAAAAATTTGAGGCACATCAAATTTTGTGTGTAAAAAATGAATTTTATTCGAAATTTCGCAGGCAAAAGCATTTCCATATTTTCGATCCAGCATTTTGGAAAAAAACTGAAAACCACTCGGAATTTGAAGCTTCTTAGAATTATTAATATTTTAAGCCCAAGAACGCATATGGTGATATTTTAAATTGGTGTTGGCAGTCAAATTACTATACTTTCCGAGTGAGGCCGTAAACCTGTAGCCGCCATATTGACTACGCCATTTGGAGTTTTGAAAAGGGGCACACGGTATTGGATACAAGACACAATAAGTCACAATTTCTGCCAATAAACCTTCCGAAAATTCTAAACCAATTCTGGAGAGCGGGTCTCCGAGTTGCAAAGAGTGCCCATAATTTAGACTGCTTCGTTTCAAAAAAAATTTTTATTTTTGGGGTCCTACTTCAAAACTTTGTTTAGAATGACTAAAAAATAAGCCTCAGAAAATGTTAGCCCTTAATTCCAATTCTAAGTACTCGCGCAATGCGTTTTTAGTTTTTCCATAGAAAATGTATTAGTCCAGGAATATTAGTCAAATAAGAGCAAGAATAAACTTTTATAAACCTTTATTTTGGCACCCTAAATCTTGTCTCAAAACCTACTTATCGTAGGGTGCCCGCGACTACAGATATTCCAAGTTCAAAGGTCAAAAAATCGATATTTACACATTTATTGCAAATAACTCGTTTCCTATGGGCTTTATGCTATTTGTATCTTATAAATATTGTAGAGGATTAAACTCTCTACAACTTTTGTTTAAACATTTTGTTTATAAATTAAATCATTTTTGAGATAGAGGGCAGAGCGCTCGCAGTATTTAACTATTAGAGTATCATTCGAGGTCAACTTGTAGTCCCGATTCAAAACATGCTGTATAAAGTTTATAAATTAATGATAAATATATAATTCTAAATAAATTGCAAGTTTTATTAACTCAATTACGTTATAATTAATATTTTTCTCAATAATTCAGTATCTTTTCATTTAATAATACTTATCTACTCGTGTAATTATAAAGTTATTAAGGGAAATACTTTAATTATTTGTTAATTCTAATCTGATTTATACTAATTACTTCATAACTGAATAAAAGAAAAGAATTAAATTTTTAATTAATTTTTATTTTTTAATTTTTAATGAAAAATACCATTCCATACATTTATGAACGTTGAAATTTAAAAAATTGAACTACAATTTATAATATCAATTTTCTTCTTCTTCTTCATCATTGTCTTCCAGTCGCTGTAAAATTTCAAACTCCTCTGTGTTCTTGTCTTCAACGTCATTTGTCTGTTCTTCCAGGATTTCGGAATTAAAAGTACCGTCTTCATTGATATCACTCTGATATGGTGAAGCATTAAGACAAGCTTACCAATTACACAGGCCGCAGCTAAAGAGCACTGCAACTCTGCTTTCCTGCATCCACATCGTGAACCACAACCATTCTTGCAGTTGCAGAATATTGTGTTAAGCAATTCCTCCCGAGCTGGTGGATTCATTGTCATAACAGGTTTCAAGAATTCATCACGCATTAACCAACCTTAGTTCTGGGGTTCTAAATCATGCCCTAACCAAGTCTGAACTTGATAATAAACACGGTTGAACTGTTTGTGAGCTGCTGCACTCGTTGGTGGAAGATTTGATAACTGCACAGGTATATGCAGTTTTGTTAGCTTGATGAACTGTGCATAGCGAAGACGATCGATTCAGTCCTCAGATTTTGGAGCACCAACAAGATTCGCACTCCATTCTTAAATAATGATTGAACCACGCAGTTTTCTTCTTCAAATGCTGCAGCAATTTGATCCAAAATAGGAAGATTCTCTAGTGTTCTCACAAAAACTTTTTTTTCTTTTCTAAAGAGCGCAGAAGTCGTGTCATAACCACTTATTGCGTGCAGAAACAATATTTGTTTTTTAGAACGAGGATATTTTATTACAGCATGTTTGAATCGGGATGCACGAATCGGGACCACAGGTTGACCTCGAATGATACTCTAAATAGTTAAACTACGCGCGCGTTCTGTCCTCTATCTCGAAAATGGTTCAATATATAAAAAAATGTTTAAACAAAAGTTGTAGAGAATTTTATCTTCTACAATATTTATAAGAATACAAACAGCATAAAGCCCATAGGAAACGAGATATTTGCAATAAACGTGTAAAAAATTGATTTTTTTACCTCTGACCTTGGAATATCTGTAGTCGCGGACACCCTACAATAAGTAGGTTTTGAGGCAAGATTTAGGGTGCCAAAATAAAGGTTTATACAAGTTTGTAGCTGACTATCTCTCATTCCGAGGTGAAACCCCTAATATTCCTGGACTAATGGGGAAATAGTGAGTTTGTTTGATTATCTTAGTAAGTTTGATTATTAATCCGACAGCATTTTATGCTATGTTCATGGCCTTCAAAAATATTTTTGGTGTGACTTTCTTATTTTGAAGAGTACTCCTCTTTTACACACATGATGTGATATGAATTTCTTTATAGCATTCGTGCAATTACTTAAGAGCAACTTGAAGTTTAAAAACTAAGCCTCCTATGAATCCATCCTCTTCATTGAAATATTGTTAAGCAAAATTTTAAGAAAACATGATAGTGTTTTGACTTTATGAGGAAACAAAAAATTGTAAAGTTGTTTTCCTTCGTTTTGCACTGTGGCGATGTGAGGTCTTTGACACTTTGACACAATGTGGCTTCCGACACAAATTTAAAATATAAAAAATATCGTTCTTAGGCTTAAAATGTTAGTAATAATACGTGGTCTTAAATTCCTTGTGGTTTTCAAAATTATTTTTGAAAATGCGAAAATATGGAAAATGGCGATTTTGCGAAATTTGTGTCTTGTTTTCGCTGCCAACACAAATTTAAAATCTCAAATGATGCGTTATTGGACTTAAAATATTGGTAATGATACGTTGTTTTAAATTTTGTATAGTTTTTTAATTTTCTTTTTTTCAAAGTAGTGCCTCGAAAATATGGAAAATGATGATTTGGCGAGATTTATGTGAACAAACTGCTCCATATATTTTTAAGGACATGAGCGTCGTCAAGACTCCATAAAAAAGTTTGACATTTCATCGGAAAGGTTAAGAAAGCTTTTTTAGAAAGCCTTAATTTATGTATGACCAGTACCTAGATTGGCTACCAGAGGGTTTAGAATTTAAAAAAGTGAGAAAAACTATTCGTTTTAAAATAATGTCATAAAAAATTTTTAAATTTAAAAAAAAATTTATACCATCGGCTAGGAGAGAGACTGACAAAGGCTCCAAAGGTCTGAGAGGCACCAAAAGGCTTAGAAATCGAAAACTAATATGATTTTCTATTTTCTTATATACAATTTCTCTGCTCGCCAAACTAGGTGTTGGCCATACATGAATTTAGATTTTCTGAATAGGATGAATCTTCTCTTTTTTGATGGTATATCAAACTTTTTAAATTTTTAATTTTTAGTGATATATATTTAAAATAAATAGTTTTTTTTACTTTTTCAACTTGTAAGCCGGGTAAACTAGGTGTGTAACTAGGTGTATACATAAAATCAGACTAAAAGTCTTTAAAAATAAAAATATCAAGAACAGAAATTAACGCCTCTGTGAATTTGGAATATTTTAGAGCAAACAAAGAAAGAACTGTTTTACAAAAAAAATTAAAATAAATTCCAATTGATCTTCGACTCTTTCGCCATATTTAAAAAAAATTTTAATATTTTAATTTTAAAATTAATTACCAAAACAATTCATTAATTTTTTTTCAAAAAAAATTAGTTTGTGTTTATTTAAATTTATTTTTATGAAACTTATTTAATGAGCACAAATATGCGATTTAACAATAGTCGAAGATTTTATGTTTAAATACATAATTTTCACCGAACTAACCACTGTTCTGCAAAAGGAATTCCCTAAATACAATTTTAATTTAGATCGAGAATATTCCTTAGCAGAAATTCTGCAAATTGTCGATGTCATTATTTTGCATGTATTTTATTTCATGTTTTGGTACTGTCTTGGAATTGAGGTGAATAATAATAACATTTTCAAATCAGATTGCCCAGTTAGGGGTCAAATACGAAAAACGAAATCATGGCCGGATACCTTCAAATAATTTTAGCCCTAGAAGGGTATTCTTATTCAGACATGGAGCAGGTCTACATCAGATTGCCCTAATAGGGCTTGCTATTTCCAGCACTGATAACGTCCTGACTGTATTCGAGCTTTCCCTAGCCAATTTCTGCTCGGAGATTTTCCTTGACTTTCGATTATTTGCAACATAAGTATTTTGACAACGAATCATACAATAAGGTTCAGCAAGCCATGTGCTTCAGCATAAGTTGTTATACTTTACATATTTAAAATTTTGTGAATTCTAAACTAGTGTTTTCAATTACCACCATTTTAATAAAAATAGGAATGTTAACTTGAAAATTGTTTGCTCTAGTTTTCTTTTAGTTCGATCCAATTGAATTCTCTTAAATGTAATGACATCATTGAATTTGACCAACTACTTTTTAATTATACTAATAATAGGGAGATTATTAAATAATATACCTATATCACGGTAAAATTATCATGAATGTTTTAATTTTTTTCTAAAGATATATGAATTAATAGAATTATAAATTAATGAAGTCTTAAAATAATACTTCTTGACTAATCCTATTTTATTTCCTGGAAAATAATTTTCATAGTGAAGATTGTATCTGCCATTTATAATATTTTTCTGGTTGTTTGTTTATTTACAATTTTCAATAATATTAATTTTATTTGACGCCTCGAACAATTCACGTATAATGCATAAAATATGAAAAAAAAACAAAAAAATCAAAAATGGCAAAAGATATTCTAAGCGAATTCCCCTCAACCGGTGATAAATTCTTATAATTTTTTGGAAAATTCCTCTAGCAAGAAGTATTGGTAATAGTCCTTTACCTACGGTCTCGTTCGATTATCATATATCTTGCTTTGGAAATTTTCATATAAAATGTATTTCGAATTATCACCGTCCTTGGAAAATTGCTACTGATAATTTCCCTAAGGCAATTACCAAGAATCAAAGATCAAGTCGTTCTAGCGTTTTTAATCTACAAATTTTAAATAATTTTTATAATAATTACTTTATTTATTAATCTTTTTTGTTTAATTTTTATTTAAAAGACAATTGTTTTAATTGTTTGGTTAAAAAAATTCCAAACGAATTTCACTCGACCAGTTATAAATTCTCCTAATTTTTTGAAAAATTCCTCAAGTCAGTGACTTTGATAATAGCCCCTAGCTTACGGCCTTCGACTATTACAAAACTACTTACTTTCGAAATTTTACTACATTCCTAATGATTAACGTTCTGCAATAATAAAATTTCAATATTCAATATTTTTATTTATCTCAAACTCCTAGAAACAAATCAAAACAACTTGTTGTCATTTCAAATCAATTTTCCTATAAATTATTTTCATTTAATATTGAAAATTGAACAATTCGTAAATTTTCAATTTTAAACGAAAAATCGTAAATAAATAAAATTTAATGTTTAAAAACACAACAAAAAAAAAGGATATCAAAAAAAAAAAATTAATGATGATGAGAATAGATAGAAATATATATTGACAACACCATAAACTATGTTATAATAAAAAATTTATGTGCTTTATTATTGCAATTTTTAGTATTGTAATAACAATAATAGTTACACAAAAAAAAAAAAATAATAATAATATTTATTATATCTTCGAGAATGTTGAAATGTCAAAAGTTTATATATATTCATGCATCGTTTAGAGTTTGATCTGATCATGATTATATTATTATTTAATTTATGGTTATATTCTCTTTTTCACCTGTTGATGATGATTGGATTCAAAAACATCATTGATAAATATTATTGGAAACTAAAAATAAATTTATAATTTTTTTTATTATAAATAAAAAAACAGCGAGAAAATGTTATTAAAATAAATTTTATGATGTTAAAAAATTTTGTAATTTATAATGATTAGAGCAATATAATTATCGATGATGTAATACATAACAATCTTTTGTTAAGTTTTATATATGATAAAGTAAGTCAAAATGTAATAAATTATATCTTTAGCATATTATTTTACTACTGCAATTTATTGATCGGTTTGATTACTATAATTTTCAATTACTACCATAAAACACCTCTTCAGCAATTTGTCAAAATAAGAAATCTATTTATTTTGATTGATCGGCGTCTCAATAAATAATAAAACATACAAAAAAAATTAAAATCCCAATTACCCAAAAGCATTTTATATTTTATCACAAACGAAATCTATATTTACACACAAAATGTTGTTGCATATTTTTTATAAATTGTTAAAGTGGAAAGAAAAAACCACGCTTAAAGCCATCTTATACTTACTGCTTCATCTGAATAAAAAACAAGATATTATAATAAAATTATCTAAATATATGTTTATTTTTCTTAAACTTAACTTTTTTTTATTAGTTTTATTGTAATGGAAATTAGACAAGAAAGAAATGAGGACTAGTTAAACTGGACAACTAATAAATGAAATATTTGTAAAATATGCTCATAACCGCGAAATTAACATTTTTTGTTGTTCGTTCGAAAGAGGCGCACCTGTATATTTTAAATCGGGTTTTAGTAAGATTCCAGCACATATCAAGTGATCGATGAAATATGAGATATTTTATATAAAATTTTTTAATATTTTGTGGGAGGAATTTATTTCCGTTTTATTATATAAATCTTTTTTATTGTATTAATATCTAAAAAAAAATATTTTATGTCATTCGATAGTTTATGGATATATGAAATGTTGAAAACTTAATTTGTAATAATGTAATATAATCTGATCGATAAATATTATATCTACCTAAAAATATGTTACTAAAATCAAATAGAATAATTTGAAGACCAAAAATTTTCTTTAAAGGTGTGAGGTCCTGGAACAATCATCAAGGTAATAATTTTGTCAAATTTAATGTTAAATTATTTATTAATTTGTAAAGTAGCTTAAAAAGACTTGGAATGAAAAAATGTCTCTCTCTTGTTAATGATTTAAGGGTGTTCTGAAGACTAAAAGTTGTTTTATTTTATGAGTTAGGTACCAATAACCGTAGCATCTCCAGAGTATCTGGCATAGCAAAAGCAATGTCTAAAAGTTGTTCAAAGGTTATATCTTTGACACAAAGTCTCATACAATTTTATAATCAGATACAGTGTACTGCATAGCATAGTATTCCAGAGACTATTAACGCTTTCAAAATTCGGAGCCCTTTAAGATGTCTTTGAATGTTAGTTGCCAAACAATCATGAATGGCTCTAAATACGTTACATTATATTATACGTAAGCCTGACTAGTGGTAATATCAGTTTCTCATGAGTACTTTCAAAGCAAACATCGACCACCTCATTAAAAACCTCATTTTGGCTAACTGAAGGACACATTGACATCAAATTCAATTGTTTTAGCTTAATTTGATCGTAATTGAAGGTATGTTTTTGTAAGTTTTTGTCTCTGAAGGTATACCGTTCCACTGGTACGAATTTCCTCCAGTGAGAAATCTCTTTCAAATCTCGGAACCGGATTGGTTGATGCAGATACTGTATTTTGTTTTTAATTGCTGAAACTGTGTTATGCATTGTGAGTTTTGGGAAATAGGTTGTAATGTACCGTGTTTTTACAGCTCATAACTTTTTTGTTTTGCAAACATTTATAAAATAGTCAAAAACATGCAAATATCTTAAATATTAATATTCTACCAAAATGCAAATACTAAATTTCTACTTGGGCAGTTCAGTTGCGACACTGAAAAGTTTTCATCTTCCCTTTGCGATCATCTTAACAGTTTCCACATGTAAAGACTATTTTGTTTTTTCGTCAGGATTTGCTTTGTGGATTCAAAAAATTCACTTTGGACCACTCAAAGGACGCATGCAGGGATCAAATTATATTGATTTGAAAATTTGTTTTTAATTTTTGATTAACGGGTGTGACAACTCCGCTTGCTCAAGTCTGCTATTGACATATAAGCTAACGTGAGATATCTGAGATCTTACAGCCAAGGAAATATCTTAGAGGTGCTGGGAGATGAACTCGGTTCAGTCAACGGTAGCTTTCCCAATTGTAGTTATAGAATATTCCATGAGGATGCTTGCTGAAAGAAATATACTCCATATAACTCTATATCTAGGTGTTAATTATTGAAAAAGATAGTGCGACACATGATCAAGGAATATTTCACGGGATAAATGACACTAATTCAAGCTATCACAGACTAGTTGAGAATAATTAGAGACAAGAATTTGACTATTCTGAATGCAAAAAATTGTTGGTAAATTGGTTGGGATGAGACTGGAAAGCTGTCGGTAAAAAAAGGATCTTACATCTGAAAAAAGAATATGGTAAACGACAGCTAGTCAGAAAAAACAGGAGACGTAAATTATGAGTAAAAAACTTAGATATTAATAAATAAATTTTATTAATAAAAATAAAAAAAAATAAATTTAGAATAATAATAATAAATATAAAATTTAATAATAATAAAATCTCCTTTCATCGTTCAATTTTGCTCAACGTCGTTCAGTTCAGTGTCAAGCACTAATTTACTTTTAAACGATCCACTGAACGTGGTAGTAAAAACCCATTCTCGTAAACATAGGTCTTCTTTGAAATAAACACTGATCCTGATAGTGCGATCACTATCAGAAACATTTGGGGGACTACGTGCCTGGGAATGTTTAATTTCGACTAGCTACAATCTTGTGGATTCAAGAAGGTATTTCTCCAGCCCAGAACAAATGCAGAATTGCACGCAAACAACATTAACCAGAGAAGAGATTTGAAAAAGAAAGGATCATGGACTCTGACGACCCCTAAAGACGGAGGATCTTATCTTATAAGGTTAAATAATCTTATAATATTAAATTTTCATTTTTTTTTATATAATCTTATCCTACACAGTCTAGTTTTATTAAATTTATTAGAATAACAACAATATTTCCATGGAAGGCTACCGTACGACTGTCATTTTTTCCTTAGTGAAATTAAATTTACATTGCACTTATAAGTTTTACTATAAATATTTCTAAAAAATTCAATTTTTCAAATAGTTTTGAGATTAAATTACAATAATTAAATTTAACTAAAAAAATTAATTTTGCTAATTTGACTTAATAAATTAAAATTTTGTTGGGATGTTTAAATCAAAAATAAAAATAAGAAACTTAAAGTGTTTTTTGATTATTCACGAACTAACTGACTTCTATTCTATGAATCAAACAAATAATAATTTTTTTTATATTCAGTTGAGTGTTTAATTCTCGCCAACTGACTGACTAATATATTTTTCACCAGTATATGTGTCAAAAAAACTACGAAAAAAAGCACGAAAAAAGAAATGAAAAAGAAACAACCATTGAATTCATTGTGTATCATGTCGGGACAAATCGATAAGAAATCATATCGAAAATATCGAATCGGTAAATAGGGGTGGAGCTATTTCAGATACAACTGTGTCGTAAAATTTACCCTGATTTCGTTAGAGCAGGAACTCTCAATCCTAAATCTCAAAGGACGCATACAGCACTAGCACAAACAAGTTCGTTTATAGATCAACATTTTAGGTTTTGTGTTCAATTATCCGAAAATTCCACTGAACATGAAGAATTGACGGTCTCGTTTACTTCAACGAGCAGTCTTATGATAATTGTATCTTCGGTAAAACTAGAACTAACACTCAAGTAATAATTGCATTACAAGGTTTTTCTCCAAACAGTGATGGGTAACATTTTCCAAATCAATGATTCGTTTTTAGTGGATCGTCCATTGACAATGACCGATTTCAAAACGTCGGTTATCGTCTAGTTGAACAAAAAAACGTAAAAATTTAAGTAAAAACTGCGAATAAAAAGGTCCAGTTAAATCATAAACCATTTTCTACCTAAACATCCCTGAAATCGACACCATAACACTTAAAATGTTGCGACAGATTTTCAAAATATTTTAGAAAAAGCATAACGAAATTAAAACATCACCTCCGGCGAAATACCGCTTTTTATAATTAAACAAAAAATATATCTGATTAATGTAATTTATTTTAAAACCCACAGCTCTACTCCCATTTTACCAAACTCTGTTTATGATAAATTTCACCTATAGATACCTAACTGAGTCTTATTGACAACCGGTTGCGACCACCGTTAACGAACGCTACAGTCTAATGATAATCAAGAAATAAAGCCACATTTGCACATACATTTAAGGAAATACATATTAAGAATAAATTTGTTTACCATAACAAGGAATTTTATGTTGAAGTTTTATTCAGACATGTACAAAAACAAATATTGAACAAAAAAATAAATCTATATTTCGGCATCCATACCACCAACAAAACTGAACAATAATCAAAATAATCTACAAAAAATAGCCCCTGAAATGTCTTTTTATTCTGAGCAATCATTTTATCAAGAATGTATCAGTTTTGTTTTTAGATCGGTCGTTCTTTTTGTTTCGGTCGTTCAATTTAGATCGGTCGTTCATTTTGTATCGTTATTTTGTTTGATTTATTTTCAACAATCCATTTTTGTTTCTTGATCGGTAGTTCATTTTAGAACGGTCCTTTTTTGATTTGAAGTTAGTTTTAGGCATAACAAGTTTACTTTTTTTCTTCTTTTGTTTTATTGTTATGTGAACGTTTTTTGATTTTTTTATTCCACTTAGAATAAATTTTTTTTTAACAGTAGTAACAGGTCATTACACATAAAAAAATTTCATAAATTTATCATAGATTAGTGACCGACGACTGTTGTTTCTATTACAAATTGAACGATCGGTAATCGTTCACTGAAGTGACCCGTGCAATTAACATCGATCGTTTACGACCGATACATCACTAATACAGATTATGTTTGTTATCGCTCCACAAACTATTACACGAAGCTTACGATATTCTTACACCATTACAAATAGCTGAAGATCTTAAGGCTTGTAATAGTTTTTTGTGAAGTAACACAGGCAGAAACTTAAATAGTACACGTAAACAATTTTAATCAATTTTAAATGAGCATGGTCAATATCAAATTTTTTTAAATGGGGCCTGTTCAGTTAAACCTCCAGCACCAATTTCTATTATACGAAACTTCGACAAGAATTCTTGACGGATTTAAACTCACACTCACCTGTTCAAATCCCGTGTGTATTACACATTATTTTAATTTTCATGTTCAGATTATTTCTAAATTGAAACTTCATCGCATTTCAAATTTACTAAGTTGAATCTTTCATCTATGATTACATATTGGAAATTGCTTTTATCCACGACTACTAAAGAATATATACTTTCCATGTGTATATCTTCCATTGTAATTTTATACATTCTCTAACTTGTGTATAGAACGTGACGCAATCGTTACATTTTACAACAGTTCTATAGTTTATTTGTTGGTATAGGATTATAAAAAGTTTAAAACGAGAACGAGGAAGTTTCGTTTTTCTATGCTAACTATGATTTGCATATTTCAACATGGTGATAAAAACTTTAGCAGGCAAACTGGAAATTAATCGAAATATTTTGCAGTCGTGGATAAAATAGCATCTTGTATTCGCATAGGATGATGGCAATTCTTCACTCGGATGATTCTCTCCACTCGCTTCGCTCGTTTCGGAAAACTTCATCCTCATGAAGAATTGCAATCATTCTCAACTCCGCCAAGAACCTACTATTCTTTAGGATTTTTTTTTGTATTCAATTTCCAGATATTACTATGTGTGAATTCATAGGATGAGAATTGAGAGAATATTTCGTGAACATTCTAATCAACAGTCACGAGTATAGAGTCATTATTGATTGTTGTAAATTAATGCAATTCTAATATCTGACGCACGGTCAATTTATTGCTATATGTGGCTAGAAATATAGATAATATTATGGAAATTTTAATTTGTCTATGTGAACAATTAAGCTTAAGTACATATTAGAAATCACTTAAATTTTGCAATTCGGAATTATATTTCTTATTTTCTCTTAGAAAAGCTCCTTTTATAAAAATGTTTGTGTGTTTCGTGCCGGAATTTGAGCTTAATTGCTTAAAAACTTAATTTTTTTCTTTTTAATAAAATGTTTTGTGGGGTAGGAGCCACAATATATGTCACAACAACACATAAAACCTTTTAAGACCAAGATCCCACAACAACATACGTTCAAAGGTGTTGATGGACGTAAACCTTTCATTTTTTTGTTATATCATATTTTTTGTTAAAGAATGGATAACTAAACAATAAACCCTATCACTGATCAAATATGACATAGGCCAATATTTTATGAGAGAATAGAGAAAATAAAAGTAAATTAAAAAGAAAATAGAAAATTTTTACAAAAATTTGCTGAAACAACACAAAAATGGAGATGCCAATAATCCAACCGGTGGCTTATTCCTTGATCCTGTGACGCACCGTCTTTCTTGATGATTAGACCCCACACATAATTATATGAAGCAATAGCGGCTCACCATCAAGGAGCATTCAATGCTAAGATTGAGGGTACTACCGTCGACTGAATACAGTTCATCCGCCACCACCCCTAAGATGTCACCTTGGCTAGTAATATCTCACGGATATTACCAGTGGTATGTGATATCTCACGTTAACTCGTATTTCAATAGCAGGAACTGGAGTACGCGGGGTTGTCACACCCGTAGATCAAAAATGAAAGAAATTACAAAACAATAAAAACTGATTCCTCCATGCGTGAGTTAATTAATTGCTCAGAAAAACCTATCCAAATTAAAAATTATAATTTTGTTTTATTTAAATGATTAGATTTAGTTTTTAATATCGTAATTACCTTGTGGTCTTGAAAAAACTAGTATATACATCTCGGGTGGGAGCATGTCATACTCGTCAATGATATGTTGCTCTCAGACCTCGTCCTCGGGCTCCAAACACACTTCGGGCATGCAAAACATGCAGTTCTATCCCTTAGTGTTTAATCTATTATTTAAACTTTTTTGAAATTTTTAAGCACAATTTTGGAAATTAATTAAATGTTTTTAAGACCCAACAAATTATTTTAAAGATCAGTCTTTTATCATACGCTACCATATGTGGGAGAAATTATTTACATAAAGCAACCAACAGAAAAACCCACAAAAATTTTTTGTATGAGCATACCGTAAAATGCAATTTTACGATTCAAAAATCGGGTGCAGAGCAGGCGATTTTTTTTCAATTGAAAAAACAATGCGTAAAATTACGATTTTATGCCCTTAATCGTAAATATTTCAGAAAACGTCAAAAGAAAAAATACATTATTCCTATTATGCCTATTTCCAAAAAAAACATACATATGGGACGATCCACGTCAAACGGGCCACCGCTGCGACGAAAACTGGGAGAGGTTTAAAAAAACGTGATATGGCTCAAAATTTTTGTATTGTACATAACACGTGGCGTTTGAGAATTATTCAAAACGGCACCTTCAAAATGAAGGGTTAACACCGACATTTTACAACATCGTACTGGAAACTTTAGTTACTAACAAGACCTAATCATTTTAAAAAATAGATTGCTAATTTTAAAATGATTGTAGAAGACTGACTATCTTTAAAAATTTATATGATTAATAAAAAATCAAAATTGCGGCTTAAAAATGGCGCCAATTCATTAAATTTGCATTTATACTAACAAAGTTTGCTTATTTTTACCATTCTACTGCTTGAAAGTTATGTTTTGTTCTACGGCGGTGGCCCGTTTGACCTGGATCGTCTCATATATTTACAGACATGTATTTTGTGAAATCTTATTTTGAGAAAATCTTCATCTATTTTGAGAAAATCTAAGCATTTTTGGTTTGTTAGTAATGACTTACAAACCAAAAATACAATTAAAATTTAATAAATTGCTAAGGAAAGTGAGAAAAAAATAAAAACAAAAAATTACTTAACGATTTTCTCAAAAAATATTTTTTATTCGCCTACATATTAAAGTGGTACTTAATTACTGTGATTTGCGGTTGTCATAGTTACGTCCAAAAAAGTAAAACGCATTTGTATTTGTTTAAATTCTATAAAAAATAGAATTTTTTATCAAAGCAACCCTTAAATACAAAATTTTATTATCCAATTAAAATACTTGTTATCATTTGTTGTCATGGTTATACAATAATTTGAAAAAAATAACGAATATTTTGTCAAAGGTTACTTGTTCCACATATTTTTATTTTAAAATTTATGCAAATATATAATTTTAAATTAGAATAAACAAATTTTATTTAAATATTTTGCTTGCGGCGAATAAAAAATAGTATATGATTAGATTAAAATAGTATCGGCTAGCGCCTCGATTTGCAAACATCACATCCGTCCAAAATCTTTAACTTTACGTCCTAGTATCATAATGTACTATTAGGCACAAACGAATCGTAGAACACATTTTACATCCTAGTTATCGTTGCTGAAAGTTGAACTTTACGTCCGTAAAACAAAACTCCGTTGCTATATAAAACATTAGTGTATTTTCCTACTTTGCCGCCCGTAAAATAATCATAAAATTAGAACAAAAATAGTACATTATGATGCTAGGACGTAAAGCTAAAGATTTTGGACGTATGTGGAGTTTGCAAATCGAGGCGCTCCAAAAAGTCCAAAATAGCTTACGTCCGTGCGTCATGTACTATTTTTTATGCGCCGCTAGCAAAATATATAAAAAAAATTGTTTATTCTAAATCAAGTTATAATTTTGCATAAATTTTGAAATGAAAAAATGTTGAACAAGTAACCTTTGACAAAATATTTGTTATTTTTTTCAAAATAATTGTATAACTATGACAACAAAATAATAACAATAATTTTAATTGGATTGTGAGATTTTAAATTTAAAGGTTGCTTTGATAAAAATTTCTATTTTTTATAGAATTTAAACAAATACAAATGTTTTTTACTTTTTTGGACGTTACTATGACAACAAAATAAATAGTTGAAAAGTGACACTTTACGGCCGCAAATCACAGTAATAAAGTACCACTTTAATATGTAGGCGAATAAAAAATTAGTATTTTGATGAAGTTTATACAGAAAATCATGGTACGTTTATTATAATTTTCAAAATGTCTAGAGAGTTTAAAAATTCAAAAATTGATTTATTCTCCAATTAATTTGTGCAATTGTGCGTAAAACGTTGTACATACACTCAGGCTAAAAGGAAGATTACACACTTGGTTCAATAAAAGCCCTCGCTCTGCGTCGGGCTTCAATATGAACCGTAGGCATAATCTTCTACTTTCAGCCCTCGATATAAATAACTATTACAAAACATATGTATACTTAGCAATACCATAGATAGATTAAACACAACTGAAAAACAAAATGTTTGAACTAAATTAATATAGAAATTTAAAAGAAAATTGGTTGCTATGGAAATTTAGGAAAATAAATATGAAATGAAAAACTTCTTGGATTAAACAATATTCTGAAAAAATATTTTAGTATTTTGTGTAAATATATGTATTTTAATTTATACAAATAATACAGAATCTTACTCGTACAAAAAATCTTGTATGCGTTATTCTTAAATAAAGTATATTTTTTGCTTTCGAGTGTTTCGGCATAGTCTAAAATATAAACCTCTATGGTTGATATTATGTGAATTGTGATCATATAATATTGTATAAAGTTTTAAGAATTCAAACCTAGCTACTCATATTATTTCCAAAAAAAGCTTAAAAATTTAAATATTTTGATAAGCAAATGTATAAAACCCACAACCATAATAAACAAACAAAAATAAAGATCACATAACATCACATAATAAAAATAAAAATAATAAAAAAATTATAATAAGATGATCGCACGAGACATAATTACTCACATGATCAAAATCAGCTCATTTTTAGTCACATTGTAACCAACACATCAAGCATACTTTTATGTATGACAAACAAATTTTTTCTTATTAATGATGAATAATAACTTTAAGATATAGAAAGTTTAATAAAATTAATGAATTTACCTTGCCATCAGCTTATAATAATAACAATATGGTAAGCATATTTTTCAACGATATCAAAAACAAATTTCACAGATAGTTATTTTAAAATAATTATCGGTCTACCTAATTTTTAAACGATCAAGTGATCAAATTTCCATTCCATATGTTATGCTTAACATTTAGATGGAAAAAAAACATAATATGTTAAATCGTTTTGTAACAGGTTGTGTGGGAATATAGTTGATTTTCGAAACCGTATACTCTTTATCTTATTGGTTTGGATGATGTTTTTGTGTGAAAAAGATTCATATGTTTATATATATATAGTGAAACTTGACTTGATTTGATGTATGTATGTTGTCATAGATTTGAATATGTGATACAAAAGATAGAAGAATTTTTTTTTCATTCATAACATGATAATCTTATCACATCGATCATCAAATTAAAGAATTCAAGCACACCTTAATACAAGTAATAATTATGTGCTATAAATTTGTTTTAATTAAATTTAGTCGTATTCTGTATAGTATTCAATCAAAAGTAGTTTTTTAATCGTTTGATGCTACAGAAGTTGGCTTTTAGTCGCTAAATCCCGCAGTTCAACACATCAAATTTTAGACTTAGACGAAATCCGAAAAAGTCTGAAATTTTTTAAGGAATACTTAAAGCAAACTGCATAATTTTTTCTAGTTTGAATAAGTTTTAAACATTTTTGGTGGTTGCTGTCAAGTGTCATCAACATGCTTCTAGAACAACATGTCAGATGTTCGAATTTGGGATAGGCTATGTAAGAACCGCTATATATTATCTTTTTTTCGCAATAAAACTCATAAAAACATTTCAGCCAAATTAAAAATGTGTCTGTCGAGAGGTGTTCGGTTTGTAAGAGCATGACCCATATTTTTTTTTTTTCAATTAAAAAGTGTTGTGTAATAGGGTTTAGAATATATGTCACAACAACACATAAATACCTTTTAAGACCTAGGTCTAGTCCTAGGTCCCACAACAACTGGCGTTCTAAGGTGTTGATGAACGCTTTTTTTAAACCTCTGCAGGTTGAAGCCACCTGAGACTAAGGGTTCCGGCAAACTATTCCATTTGTATGCAGCATCTGCCAGTATGACAGTGCGGGATCTCGACCGTTTCACTGGCTGCGGTAGCCGATTGCCGAGTGGAAATGGGGGTAAGAATAAGTTTGAGGCATGATGCCGCTGATTTCATCTGAGAACTGTTGATGGCGATATTTGTAAAAAACAACGAGGTCAGCAACAGTGCGACGATGTTGTAGGGAATCAAGTTTTGATGTCAAAGCTCGAACACTCACAATTCGTATAGCCCGCTTTTGAACAGAGTCCAAGAGGGCCAAGATGGTATGTGTCACAAATGTGTCACAAAAGAAAGTAAATCGCCCGAGTCTCATCGCTCTTCCTTTACAGAATCCATATTGTTTTCATTAACCCATTTCAAACCAAGTTGCAGAAACTATTTTCCAGTATAAAACCAAATACTTTTTTATAGTAATTTAATGCTCATAAGCTCGAATCCGAGAAAGAAAAAAATATCTTTTACCATTTTTCCGGAAAAGGGAAAAGTTTACTGTTCGTTTCAGCGAACACTGGCGCTGAGTCTATATATTTATATATATACCAAAAAAATTTACGTTTAAAAAAAATTTAATAATTTAATCTGGGATTTTTGCAAATTTTGCAAATTTCAATATGTAATCATAGAGGAAAGATTCAACTTAAGTAAATATGAAAAATGATGAAATTTCAATTTAGAAATTATCTGAACATCAAAATTAAAATATGGTTCGTCATCGCCGCTTTGATTAAGTTGTGTAAGACACACGGGATTTGAACATGTGTCTTTGATGAATGTGAGTTCGAATCCTGGCACGAAACACAAAAAAAAATGTCTAAAAGAATTTTAGAGAAAATGAAAAGTATTTCGAATTGCAAAATTCAAGTGATTTCCAATATGTACTTAAGCTTAATTGTTCACAAATAACCCATCCAAATTTAATGTTTTAGTTCAGATTAAATTTAGATACAGTGGCATTATTTAAAACAATCTACATGCTCATTGCATTTTCGGCACATGAGTTGTGGGTTTGCCAAACCCTTTTAGTTGACACCTACGAGGCTTATTTTCTAGTTGACGCACAATAATGTGATCTCCAGAAACGCCTGGTAAATAACGCGTTGTCTCAAACTCATGGTCATCCATCCACATTCTTCATATTCTCCTATGTCGATAAAACTGTGACCATTGCCTTGAATTCTTACTTATATTTTGTGATGAGACAGTGCAACTTCCATGCATTGACCATGGAAAAACTAAGTGCAGAGATAATTACTTTAAATAATTGTAAAAACACCTCGTGATTCGTAGGAAACTCTACGTTTTGTTATAAATCTTTCGTCATAAATCCTTCAATTTTTCAAAATTTCAATTCACATAGTACAAAATCTGGTTATAAGGTTCATGCCAGTGTTCGATGAAACGAAAACTTAACTTAACGTACACCTAGGCGCACCCCAATGTTTCTAATAAATGCAAAAACAATTCCTATGAGTTATCTCATCCATTGGCACAAATTCGTCATCATTAGTTGTTCGATTTTTTTCGTTTGGTATTTTATACAATTATTCAAAAATATGTCTAAACACAAGGAGGTTCTGCAAAAGGAGGTGTGGTGGAAAGTGGGTGCTTGGGCCACCAAAGAATTTCTTTGTTGAATACACAACAAATCAAGGAAGGTTATCGTACTAAGGGCACTATGCATAACTATTACAATCATAGGTAAACAAATTCTTAGAAGAAAAAGAAATTTCGCTGTTCGATGAAACGAACAGAGGATTGAAATGGGTTAAGTATTTTGGAAGACTCTAAGAAGTTCATAATGTTAAAATTTATGTGTTTTTTCCGAGCTTAAAACGCTCCTTATATCACTCCTTTACTCCGTTCTTTCAGAGCGAGTAACATAAAATAAATATAATACTCCTAAATACAGGAGTGAAAATAATAAAATATCCTTCTCCTGCTCCTGTTTCTGCTCCTATATTGAAATAAATAATTTCTTTCAAATACTCGAACATTTCATTTTTGTTTCTAATTAATGCTTTCCAACGTAAAAATTGAATAAGTTTTGAGAATGGTTTATTCAATTTTTCATGTATTTTTATAAAAATATATAAAAAGGATGAGGAAAAGGTACTAATTTTCTTCTTTTGCAAATGGATGAATAGAAAAGATATATAAAATAAATAAAATAAAAAATTTTTAGGAGCGATATTGAAAAACTAAAAATATCACTCCTATGAGCGAGAGAGATGTTGAAATTATAAACATTTAAATTTATGAATAATATTTTAGGAGTGAAATGAGTGCTCGAATAAAATAAAATTGTAAACTTTGGTTTTTCCCAAATATTTTCGCAACAACTGACAAAATTGATATGGCTTTCTTTGTAACAGCTGCCATTTTCCATATTTCTGGAAAAATTCCATTTTTAATATAACAAATAGAAGATTTTAGTTAGAATTGGTGTTAGCTCCTTAGCAGATGTTTTAAGATTAATCGGAGGACTACCACCAGGCGGTTTTATTTATAAAAACATTTCCCGAATGATGTTTTTACGAAAAATGTGTCTTTTCATATCAAAAGAAGCTCAAGGAACTGATTTAGGTTGAAAATTAGGTTCTCACAACCGACCATATATTCCAACGATTGACATAGCATTATCAATCGTTAAAAACGCATGGTTGATCGTACTAAATTCCAGTTGATGGCACAAAGCATATTTGGCTGTATTCCGCCTTACATAATACACCAAATTATTTCCCACAGTGTAGAATTTGTTGATAAATAATATCCCAGCAAATTAATTTTTTCTTTAGCGTCAATTATAGAAATATCTCTATATCGATAAGAGGGGATAAAGAAGACTTACAAAAATTTCGCGGTTAGCTTTCGAAAGGCTTTTTTCTTAATTTTAATTGCCTTTTTGCATTTACTTGAGAACCGCCTTTGGAACGATCAATCTATTGGGAATAAACCTTCGCATACCCTTCGAAGACAGCAATGTTTGGGTTTTGCCTCAAAACACAATTTCGTTTCCAGGAGAACCATTTAAAGGAACTTTTAAGTCCAGGCCAATTCGCAGCACTATAATGCCACACAAAACGAGGAGTGATTTAATTTGTATAGGGGTTTCTATATTTAATTAGATGGAGATTAGATTATGATCAGAACCACCTAAAGACTCTAAAACTTTAAATTGTACCAAACTTTGATCATTTGTCAAAAACAAATCAAGTAAGCTACTATTTTGTCCAGGAGTATCAGGAATTCTTGGACGATGGTCTATTATTTGTGTGAAATTGTGATAAAGTGCAAATAACTCGGCCTGTCTACCAAGACCGTCTGTTTTAGAACTGTATGTGAGCCAATCTTTAAATTGTGAACATTAAAATCTCTAAGAATTATAAACTTGGCATTAGGATACTTAACTAGTCTATCTCATATAAGTCATGAAATTGATTAATGTTCACAGGCGAATTCGGAAAGCGATATACAGACCAAAGACAAATAACGTTTTATTATAGAGCATCTAATCTTTAGGGATACCATATTGTGATATTTTGGATTTAACTCAAAATTTTTAGTTCACATATGGTATAGTCTCTCGGATGTACACATTAACACTATATTTCAGGATTTCAGTTCATGATCATTTTTTAAGTGATTGATAATTTAGTCATTTTAAATGAGATCAAGGATTACAATAAATCAAATCAACATTCAATAAAACTTTAATCCTGCTTGAATTACCTCCTTCGGACAACTTGAAGCTAGGTTGACTGTCAAAATCGACAACCCAAATAATTGAATCGCAAATTTATTGGAATTAAATTTTATTTTGTAAAGAAAATTGCAATGATACTATGTACGTTTTCAACGCTAAAGCGATTTAATTCACATCAAGGCAATTAACGATTGGACGTATAAAGAAGATAATGTATGACATTTTTTAAGAAAACTACTATCTTAATAAAAAATAAATTAAAAACTTGAAAAAACTTTGATTTAAAAATATTAGATGATTTACTTAATGAATTTGATGAATTACTGAACGATTTAAAAGTGTATAAATATCATAAAACTGTATTTAATGAACTAAATAATATAATTTTATGAAATAGGTTATTTTTTAAGTGATTTGGTAAAAAATAAGATGATATATTATCTAATTTTTATTATAAGTTTCAACGAAATTAAATGTTTGAAACATTAAAATATGTTAGTAAAATTGTAGAAAACTTTATGTGAATCATACATTTTCATTTAAATTAGTTTAAATTTCGACTTGTTTCTCGTAATTTTTTGTGAGTAAATCGACACAGTCGAAGTATCACCCTAAGGCTGAAGGGTTCAATTTTTACTTTTTTGAAGTACGGAAACTTATAACGCTCAATCGTTTAATTTATCATATTTAATCGAACGTGAACCAGTTATTTATTAGTTCATTAATAATTATATATACTATATATATTTGTAATGATTTCTTAATTTTATTAAACTGAAAGAAATATCAATAATATAGTAATAAATTTTAATTATTATTTATTACTTATTTTACGACTTATTTTTTAGATTTTTTAGTTCATTGCAAATATTTTATACGAATAACGTAACATACAAAAGATTTAAACACTACAGATAAACTGTAAAAATATTTATGATGTTGGATTTTCTCTAGTTCTGATTTAAAGAAATCATTATATGAATAATATTAAATAAACGAAGAAGCAAGCTTATATAATTAAAATATAATTAATTATCTTTCAATTTAACTTCATTTGGATTGCTTATAAAATAATATAAGATCATTGTCATAGTTGTTTTTCGAAGAAATAGAAATAGTTATTTAATTTCTAATTGCAAATTATGTTAATAAGATGAGGTGCAATTGAAAAAAAAAATATAAAAACAATCACTCACCTTGGAATAAATATATTTAAACTTTTCTAAAGAAAAACCAAACTTTTTTATCTAAATTCATCTATGACGAGCATCACCATATTCATCATAATCATAAGATATAAATCAAATTGAAGTTTTTGTTTTTTTTTCCTCTAAACTTCGTGTCCCACTTAGTTTAATTGAATTTTATATTTATTAATAATTTAATTTTATCGTTTTTTTTTTCTTTCTACATTGTAAAGCGCCGATCATCATCATCATGACTTTACAAATTAATGACAATAAAAACTACAAACAATAGCTATAAGAATAAACATATAAAAAACCACAATTCTAATTTGTAATTAAAAATTAACAATTTTGGTTTTTTTATTTAATTGAAAATAAACAATAATATAAAAAAATAAATTTAATCAAAATAAATTATTTAATATGATTTTATACTAGCATAAATGTAACTAGCCACATTTTCAAAGATTGTTTTTTTTACAATTATTTCTTATACGCCAAATTTTTAAAATAGTTTCCATTTTTAAATTTTCCAATCAAAGAAAACTGTGTTTGTATGTGCCGAATTTTAGCATTTTAGCACACTTTATTTTACTAAACTGTTTTAAAATTTATTAGAATATTTTTTATGAAACATCCGGAATAACGCATTACTTTTTTCGAGTCTTAGGGCTCCACCCTCGAAAACCAAAAGCAGGATTTAGTTTATTTCTAAATATACATATATATTTTTTTTTCTTTGCCGATTTTCGTAGATTTTTTTATTAAATCCAACTAAAAGAACTTGCATTTTTGATATGGTAAAAATATCAAAGAAGCGAGAGAGAAATATATAATTTTACTACGGTTCTTGCAGAATCGTTAAATTTATACACATAATATACCGTGTCCTCTGTAAACGTTGAATGAAAAACAAAACAATAATTAATCTAGGTCAATGTATTTAACACACACAAAGAAACAAATATAAAAAGTCGAACAAGTGCGGATATACATAATTCGCTCGTCGAGGGTTCCGTGTATATATATGTATCATTCTATGAGAATAGTTCTTCTCCAAAACACAATTTTAGAAATAAGCCAAAAACGGTGCTTTCGAAAACTACAAAAAAGCTGTTTTGCACTACAAAAAAAATCACCTTTCATATGACATTATAAAATTTTATAATGTATAAAATATAGACAAAAACAAATATTTTAAGTTTTTTGTTATCAACAAGCGTGGGAAAACACATTTAATAACAGTAGAAAATTTCTAGTTGATAGCACTTATTCTTATAGTTTGTGAGTAAAACGATTATGTAGAAATTCGGACGGACACCCAAGACTCACCAATAGGGTACCGTTTTTACTTTTTCAAAGTAAAAACACTAAAAAAGAAGTAAATATAATACAATTTAATATGTACATAATTACAAAACCGTTATAAACGTTAAAGTAACAGTTAAAAAAGAAATCAAAAACAGTAAACAGTACAAATAGCATCATTTTTTCCTACGATTAATGTAAAAAACATTTTTTACAGTGAGTTTTTGCTGCGACATATTATGGCGCCATCTATTATAAATTTATACAACATAGAGACGAAATACGTCTATGATTTTTAACACTTTTCTCTAAAAGAAAATGTAGTAAAATGTCTCAAATTTCTTTAGCTAATAAAAATTTTTATGAAAAATTTCATTTCATCCGTGATCTTCGTGAATGTGAGAAAAATAATATAACCAGATATATAGTGATACAGGACTTAAATTTTTAAAACGGACTTTTACTGTGTGAAACTTTTAGAACGGATTAAACAGGAATTAGAAATATTGGATAAAATAAAATAATAAACTTAATCCAAACTTCATGCAATTTAATTACCTATTTAGTGCTTTGAAAATGAAATGGCCACCAATGAAAGAATTTCCTTCATTGAAAATTTTATTTAAACGAAATCGTAGTAGGTTTTTATTATTCGAGAGAGAAACATGCGTATTAGTTTGATTTGATTGTTTTTTAAATAAGAGAAAATGTTTAGCAGATTTTTTAAAAAGTACAGTTAAATTATTTATAAAAAGAGTAAAAAAAGTTATTACGTCAAATAAATTATTTTATTGTACTGTGCTGATTCGCGCAATAGAATAAATTACTAGCTGTTTCTATAAAATAGATTTTGATTGTATTTTAAAAAAAACTTTTTCGCTCCCGTTTAAGATTACATAAAAAAAACAATAAATTCAAATTAATGCGCATGTTCCTCTGTTTATTTTTACAAAATTGTTTTGAACGATTCTTCAACAATCAACTAATTATTTTAAATCAGATTTTTAAGCATTAGAATCGATTTTTCGGTATAAGAACGCCTTTTTTTATATCTATTTCCGTAATGAAAAAATCACCAAGCGACCTATGTTTTCTAGATAAACATTGTAGAGTGCAATTTTTGCTGCGTATAGTTTCAAAAATGACACCGCTTTAAGTAGTTCCTCAAACTTTCTTTTTCAAAATAAGTTACCCTACTTTTTAAGTAGAAAACCTTTGTATGATTGAGGATAAAAACAGAGAGAGTGCTTAAGACCACACGGCAGAAGTAAAAACTTCATTGGCAATCGCAATCAATTGATATCTTATTAGTAGTATTTGGATCGTATTAGTAGAATAAATGAGAAACAAGTCAGAACGATAAACCACTAACTACACACACTAGCCTCACAATGAAAACCAAATAATTGTCAAAATAGCACTCATATGTCAATAGCAGGGACTAAAGTACGCGTGGTTCTCACACCAATAGATCAACAAGTTTAAATTTTACAAATCTTCCTGCGGAAAGCTAAGCAAATTCTTTTTTATTAATGCGCATTGTTGCCGTTTGCAAATCACTATCGGCTAAGTGCCACCATTTTAATTATTTTATTTATCATGATTGCCATCCATGTTTAATCATACATAAGCTATGCTTCTTTGTATAGAATTTATGCGATTTCCGTCTCGTAATTGTGAGCTTTAAATTGACATAATCGATTTTATCAAGTTACAAGTATTAAGTCTTCACTTAATTTTAGAAACATGTATTACATACAATTGCAAGCCGACAACATATTTAGTGAAGATGATAAAATTCCAATACATATAATCTTGATATACAAATATAATTGTTTCAGGTTATGCTTTCTTTCTTACGTTATTTTTAATTTCATAAAGATTATGTTCAATATAAAAAACATTGATGAAAGCAAACTACCGTTTAAAACGATAGTTAATTAAAAAGCAAAAATTAAGCGTGCACAACAACTTCATAAATTTTCATGGTGATTAATGTATTAATGTATATAGGACAAACAGACATACTTTCAATTTTATATATATTCAATATTTATTTAGCATGATGACTCGAATGCAAATTGCAGAAGACAGTGGCAATATAACTTTAAAAAACTGCATTATAGATCAATTTTTTAAAATTCGTATAAAGAAATTTTATTATTTATATGAATTCATAAATTAAAAAAATAATTTTAATGGTATTTAATAAAAATTAAAAAAAAACAAAAAAAAATATGTACTACACCAGGGATTGAACTCACTATCTACTGCACATCATTCGAGCACGATATCCACAACGCAATTTGAAGCGTTAAGAAATGAAAGATAGATTATTATTTATTATTATTTCTAGAATTTCACCCTAAGGTATGACGGATCAGACTAACTTACTACCTAAGGAAAAATCTGTGTGTGGTGCGCCTAAAGAAGTTTTCACTTCAAAAATTAAAAAACTGAGGACATTCGCAGCTCATCAATCCAAAACAACTTATCTTTATTCTTTGACAAAAATTACGGGAATTGATATCTAACCAAAAAAGGTTTGCAGAACACACTAGCACATAACGCTAGCACAGTTTTTCTCTTTTATTGTTTCAAAACTGGTGGAGTTAATTTTCCTAAAAAAAATAACTACTCTGACAAATTTCTTGACTGTGCAGTGCAGCAAAGCAGCGCATTGTTACACAAAACTAGTGCTATTCAGCACGAATTGTCATTTAATTAGATCATGTCAAAACTGGATAAGAGCAAAGATTCATTGTCGTAGTGGATCACTTCAAAAATTAGAATGTACAAAAGCCCTATCTATTAATATGAATAATTCAAATAAATAAAAATTTACAAAATTTCAAAAAGCATACTAGAACGTAAAGCAATACCACACCATAGCATTTAGCACCTCAGTTTTATTGCATAGCAAATGAAATTAAGAGACAGAACTAGGTTACCAATACCACATTAGATTCACTCTTGAAATCTTAAAAAATTTAACAGTCTAATCAGTTAAATGTAATAACATTTCCACATGATTTTATTTGAACAGTGCACTCTGTTCCATATTTTCTAACGACAATTGCTCAGCAGACAACAATTGCAACTTGTTCGATTAAAATTGATGTGAAAACCGACTACATTACCAGCGATAGTGATAGTGTAAATACACAAAACGATGTGGGAAGCAATATAACATTTTTTAAGCCAGTTTGTCCAGAAGTATAAAACATAAAGTCTTTCTTATTTTTGGAAACCAAATTTAAGGTTAGTATTGATCTATGTTTATGATATTACTCAATAAATTAATAACTTTAAAAATTAGTTTTTACTGCTACGTTTTACTACTATACATGACTTAACTATTTTGCTGCTGCTGTGAAATCCCTTGTTACATTAAATCTCCATTTCTAGTTGCTTCTCTGATTGTCTTTTATATAATTGTCTTTCTGGTCTTAAACTAAACATTTCTTAGTTTATTGCCATTTTTTAATGTTATGGTTATCTTTAATTGAAAAAATTTTTTTTTTTTTTCATTTTAAAAATTAAAATTTACCAAGAAATGTTCTGAAATTTTTGTTTCTTATTGTTATTTCCAAAAGCTTAAATTAATTGTGAATCATAACTTTATTTATAAAAATAAAATTAGGTGGCCTTGTTGTTGAAACTTTATATAAATATTGTAGCATTAAAAGAAAACAACAACAGCAACAAACGTAATGTGTGGCTGGCGGTAAACTGAAACAAAAAACTTTATTTACGTGAAATTAAGTAAATATGACAAAAATTCTTGGTTAAACAAGAAAGTAAAGATTAAAATTTTATGATAAAAATATTAACCAACTTTTTTTTGTTTGTAGTTTTATGCGTTTTTTTTAATTTAATAAGAAGATCTTGAGATTAGAAATAAAAACTAATTTTCAAAGAAATGAAAATGTTTTTTGTGTAACATTGGATTGTCATCCAACTCTTCCAAAACACCATCAACGTTTTGATGATTATTGCTAATTCTCTTCTCGTTAATCAATTTTTCAATTTTGCGTGTTGACATAGAAATATAACGAACAATTATATTTAATTATAGTATTTCATTACTTAATTGATTTTTATGTAACAGAGATAAACAAAATATAAATCGGAATTAAACAAACAAAAACTCTAATAACAATAATCATAATTTAATAATGATGATCGGAGAATTTCATCAACAATTTCTTACATTTTTTGATGATAATTTAAAAGGAATTAAATTGGGTTTTAATTTTGATTGAGTTCAATGATTCCTCTAAATATAATTAAGGTTAATTTGATTTATTGACCATATTATTAGAAACAAATCAATCAAATTTTAATTAACTCAATTTTAATTTTAATATTACCATTTGTCATCAAACAATATAAAAACGATAGAGATCAAAGAGATCAATTAATATAAAATCCATTCATTATCTTGTAAATAAATACTCGATTTTCAATTTCAATAAAAAAAACTTATTGGATTAATCGGTATTTTAATTAAAATTAAATATTACAAAATAATTTGTAATTTATTTTTTTTCTTTCTTGTTAATTATAGAATGAATATTACTCGTATAGTAAAAACTGAAGTTGAAAACTTTAACACAATTTTAATTATTTATTTATACATTTTTAATTCTTGTTTTTATGAAGAAAAAAAAGTTATATTCAATTGAAGGTTACAGGTATGATTAGATGGTCAATTCTAAATAACTTTTTGTAATAAATTAAAGATCATCAAAATTCAGAATTTTCTTCCATGAGCTATCATGACTGCAATTTTCGCCAAATATGCTCACCTACAGTGATTATTTCAATTTAAAAAAAAATTAAATTCACCATCCCAAACCAGTTTTGGAATAATTCAAGCTGTGATTGGCCTTCCACAGGAGTAACTCCATATTATAAAACGCACATATTAGAATTTGTTGATGCCTATCAAATGAGGGCGCCCGCTATAGGATGACCTACCCAAACACAAATTTCAATATTTAACGAACACAGAAGAACTAAAACATTTAGAAAGCATAGGTTAAATCAGTCTGACATCCACTAATTTTCTAACACTATATTAATGTAAGCTCAGTCGAGAGCAACCCATCTTCACAACTAATGTTTCACGTGAATCCACTAACGTTAAATTGTTTTTTATTTTTATTTATTTTTCTCTCTAAAAAACCTTTATTTCTTCCCCTAACCGTGCGGAACTTTTCCATTTGTTTCAAAATTGTACAATTATTGCGAGTTTTTATAAATCGGCAAGAAAAAAACTCTACAACAAAAAAAATAATAGTTTCTTCCTCCCTGCAACTGTATAAAAAGAAAAAAACTGACGTTTTGGTCCTTAATAAAATATTTGACCTAAATAATCACGGGAAATAATATAATAAATTAAAATCACTCTCGTATTTATTATTGGGCATTTTATAAAAATTAGCACAACTATGAAAGAAGAATTTAATATTTTTTAGCATTTTATAATTAGAATTGTTTTTTAGTTTATAATTTAATAAAAAAGTTTGTGGTAGTAAATAACAACAAATCAAATCGGAGAAAAGAGAAATTGACTGTCACTATTTCGTATGTCTGTCTCTCTTCATATTTTAAAGCTATATTCTCTCCACATTTATATCTACTCTAAAGTCGAGAGCAATCAACATTAAGATATCTCTATCATTCTTTAATTTTTTGTGCAGTGAACGATTGGTTGTGCACCTTTCCAAACAGGTGTGACCTTGGGTGTGATAACTACCAGGTATTCCCTGCACACGTCACACCCGTAGATCAAAAATTAAAACAGCAATTTATAAATTAACAAAAACTGATTCCTTAATGCAGATCCCGCCAAGCTGATTTGAAATATTTATTTTTTTTTTTAATTTTACTTCGGTCTGAAAGACCCAAATTTGCATATATTTTGCTTAAAAAACGTTCATTTCAAGTGATTACAAATAGGAACATTGAATTTGGAGAAATCTTGATGGTCAGGATTAGTATGTGAGACCAAATACTAGATTATTGCATTATAAACTTGTCAAAAAAATGTTGTCAAGGTGTCAAAAGAATGATTTTAAATTTTTTTTACTCAATTTTTTGGAAAAAAATGAAATTTATTATTTGTTTGACATGAAATATTATCGAACTTATATTGGAAATGGAAATTTGTGATTTTGTTATAATATTTTAAATATTTTTGGAATTTTGAAGAAAGTTTGTATTTTTGATTTTGTAATAACTTTTGCGATATTTTTAGAATTTTGGAAAAAGTTTGTTGAATTTCGAATTTTTGATTTGGAAAAAGTTTCAATTTTTGATTTTGTAATATTTATTGGAATAGTTTTTGACTTTTGAAAAAAATTTGTATTTTTGATTTTGTTATAATTTTTTAAATAATTTTGGAATTTTAAAAAAAGGTTGTATTTTTGATTTTGTTATAACTTTTGCAATATTTTTAGAATATTGATAAATCTTTCAATTTTTAATTTTGTAAGAATTTTCAGAATATTTTCAGAATCTTGAAAAGTTTTCGATTTTTGATTTTATTATAATTTTTTGTCATTTTGAAATAGAAATTTTATTTTGTTATAATTTTTGCAACATTTTTAGAATTCTGGAAAAAGTTTGAGTATTTGAATTTGTGAATAAAGAAATTTTGCAATGATTTTAGACTTTTGAAAAAAGTTTCAATTTTTGATTTTTTAAGAATTTTCGAAAAGAATTGAAAATGTTTTCGAAAAGAATTTTGAAAATGTTTGATTTTATTATAATTTTTGGAATTTTGGAAAAAGTTTCAATCTTTGATTTTGTGATAATTTTTGGAATATTTTTAGAATTTTGAAAAAAAGTTTGTTTGAATTATGAATTTTTGCAATATTTTTAAAATTTAGAAAAAATTTATATTTTTGATTTTATTTTAATTTTTGGAATATTGAAATAAACTTGTATTTTGTGATTTTGTTTTAGTTTTTGCAATATTTTAAGAATATTGGAAAAAATTTCAATTTTTTATTTTGTTATAATTTGTGCTATAGTTTTAGAATTTTGAAAAAAGTTTCAATCTTTGATTTTGTAATAATTTTTGGAATGTTTTCAGATGTTTAAAAAAAAGTTTAAATTTTTAATTTTGTTTTAATTTTTAAAATATTTTTGGAATTTTAAAAGAAATATGAATTTTTGATTTTGTAATATTTTCCTGAAACGCTAGATGGAGAGGTTTTGAGTAGTTTGTTGGGTGTATCATCTTTTCATTAAGTTATGATCTGTTATAATTTTGCGGCAACCTATTGATGTTTCGTGTTAGCTTTGTAATAAATTTCTAAACAGAGATAAAAAAATACTTGTACTTTAACAAAAAGTTATGTTTGATATACATCGCTGCCCAAAACTAAAAACAATGTCCTCACAAAAGTTTTTTGCTGAAAACTATATCAAATTCCTTAACCCAGGCTGAAGTCTTGATATCTCAGAGCTGTGAGATTTCAGCCCTTTCGTATTTTGCAGCTAGATTTGTTTTAATTTTACATCTGACATCAGGTTTTAATGAATGAAACCAATTCTTTTACATTCATTACATTATTTACATTCTTTACATAATCAATTCTTACTAATTATTTACGTAAAGTTGAAAAAAATTATGCTCTACATGTAAATGCACAACTCTGTGATTTGGATTAGACAGACATTTTTGAATTAGTTTATTTTCACTAGTAGTTTATTGTCTGATACAAAACCAAATAAGTGATAAACTGAAACAGCGGCACCAAGATAAATTTTGTGCAATTCATCACATGTAAAAATTTGCATACTCTTTTTTTGTCTGGCTCTGGATCTTTTTTCCACCCAAATCCACTTTAAATGATTGTAAAATCGTTTAGAAATTCGTGTTTAGTTTTGCATCTTCAAAAATAGTATTGAATGGATAATAAAAAATTATTATTTGTTCTCGATTTCAAAACATTTTTTAAATTGCACATCTTATAGGAAGCAAGAGCTCACTACATAACAGTGGGGGGAGATTAAGATATTAAACCAAACTTGCCACAGTTAACGTGTGCGCTTGCCACCAAAAATATGAAAGCCGCAAGGAAAACCCACCTGAATCTAAAATTTTGAACTTTAATAAGCAAATTAACAGATTAGTAGCATATACGAAAGCAAATTTTTAGCGGAGGTAAAACAAACGGCCACTTTGAAAAATTAAAAATTGTTATTTATTTTGTTTGCCTTGTTGCATGTCGTCTTAGAGAAATTTAAATTAACTATAATATTAAGAAAATTTTGGAAAGTTGATGATCTTTTGTATAAATCAAAAAATTGGTAAATGAAAGCATCATTTACAAATCATACACATATATTTTCAATTTACGACTTAAAAAATACAACCGCTATCTTCATTTTTCGTACTGACGTTACGAAACATATTATTCTAGAAAAGATTCATAACGTATCAGAAGATCGTAGTCATAAAAGTCATAATTTAAATATTTTTGTATTTATGAACAAAAGTTCTATGCACATTTTGTATACATGTTTACATGATTTCAATATGTTAAATTAAAATAAATATGTAGTACGTTAGCACAAAAGAAATCTTAAAAATTACTAAAAAGTGCAACAAATGTGCATACACTCGGGCAACATGCATATTATGTTTCTCTGGTAATTTATTAGAACACGTTTATATTGCCTCGGCATATTACACCTAACCAATCCTATGTTTAAAGCCCACATAAAGTTTTATCTGGTTACTCATTTCTTACAGCAAGCAATAGTGCAACATCATCTAGGAATACTCCATATCTAATACTGAGAGTGCTACGGTTGACTGTATAAAGTTCTTCCGCCAGCAATACTAAAATTCCACCTTCACTAATGATATCACACTGCTATTACGGCTCACATTATGAAAATATAAAGCAGTGCAGTACGCTATATTTAAAAAAATTGTTTCCTTATATTTTTGTATACACAAAACCCCTCGGCCAGCGAGTTAAATATACGCACTTGACCGACATTTTTTTCTCTTATTTTTGTTAATTGACGTCGTTCGATACTTTAAGTATGTAAATTTTGTTTATGTATTTCCATGTTTTCACTTTTTAAATTGCAATAATATAATTACAAATAGATTTTTGATTTATACTTTTAGTGACACTAAATTATTGAGTAAAAAAATAAAATTTTCGTATTTTCTTATTTCTTTAAGTTTTTCTTTTATTTTTTTTTCTCTTATTTTGTTATTAATGTCAATCATTGTGTAAACATTAATTATTTATTAAATGAATTATAAATAAAAAAATAATATTTTCATTTCCACATATCTATTGAACGAATATAATTTTTAATGTGTTTATTTATTTGAAGTGCAATTTCAAATTATGTAAATTATAATATTATTGTATTAAGATTTTAATAGTTATACCAATTGATATATAGAAACGTGTTTTTTTTAGTTTCAGTTGATGAATTTTAATTAATTTTTCTTTAATTATTTTTCTTTGTTCTGTAGGTTTGAGTAGATAAAATATGACTTATGACAATCAGTACAAAGATTGAAAGGATTAATGAAAATAATATGGTTTGAAGAGAGATACTTAAGAAATTATTCGTAATCTTAAGATTTATATTAAGTAAAAATTTTAATTTTCAACTAATTCAATTTAAGCGTTACGTTGAAGTGTTTGTTGGCTATTATCGTTTATAAATACTAGATGAATAGAAATAAGATGAAGCATTAAATATTGACATAAAAGCAATAAGAAGTTTTTGCTTTTATTAATAATTATTAATTCATTAGATTTTCTGAAGTTCAAATTGAAAGCCCTTTGTGGTAAATACAAAACTTTGATTCATACTTGCTATATGTATTACAGATTGAACGAACAGAATATCGGACGCTGAACTGAAGATTTTTTATCGACTTCATACTTGGAATATAAGCTGTATAGGTGCAATAAAAAATAAGTGTGTTTTTGAAACAATTTGAAGTGTTAAGTTTGAGAACAGGGGCTTTGAAATAAATTGCAAGAGAACGACTCGCCCGATATATACCTAATTACAAGTGTTGGCAAGGCAATCGATTTAATTTTAATAAATAACAAATGGATGAACTGTTTTTGAACTATTTGTATTTTTGATATGATGTGTGCTTTTGTTTTGATAGACCATTCAACTATAGTTTCCACCGTTGATATTGGGCCATTCTTTTGGAATTTGATTTCAAATTCACACTAAGTTTGAATTTCCAGAAAACTTTCGGACCATCCTATTCTCAAATTAAACACTTCATAATTTTTCCAAAAACACTGATATTGTTGAAGTAAATACTTCTTTAGGCGCGTTGTGCGATTTTGTACGGTGAAAAATTTATATATTCGAGTCATTGTCACGCTAAATAAATATTAAATATAAAATAAATAATAAAAGAGAGTGAGGTGAATAATTGTAATCATTTGTTATTTTCTTATTTCTTATACTCATTTTCATGATTTGTACTTTGTTTTTTCTATTTTATTGAATTTGATTTTTTTTTAAGTAAAGATTTTGTTGTTTTTTTAAGCAAAATAAAAAAAATTGTTTTTGTCATATTTGATTTGTATATTTTTCCTTGTACTTTTTAATAAAGAAAACGCAGTTGATAGTACGAATAACCTAAGAATTGTTGAAATTTATGATAATATATTATAAATAATTTAATTCTCGTTTTCTTGATTCATATTTTGTTTTTTTTTTTGATGTTTTTCTCAGTTAATAACAGTGTTTAAGTGTGGTAAATTGCTTCTGTCAGCAGTCCTCAAGACTATCTAGATATATTTCAAGTATAAAGTCGTTCAAAAATGGCCCGTTTGGTTGCCCAAATCTTATATGTGTTCTGTATGTTGGTTGCTACGTTTGAAATAAGTAACTATTTCTGTTTCTCAGGTCAGTCAGGCTAGACTTTTTTGTTTGACGGAGTCTACATCTCTGTATATCAACTAACCTCATTTATCAATTTATGTTAGTTGATCTATCAGTGTGTGTTTTAAAAAGGCATACATTTGAACCTTTCTCAAAGTTTGCCTTTCAAATTCTACCATCTAGGATCAAGAGTATATTATTGAATGTGTTCGTTTTTGATTTCCGTTTCCATTACTCGTTTCGGTCTACTCAGCAAGTGTTAACAAACTAATAGATTCATACTCACTACTGTTATCGCAAAATTTCAACAAATTTCTCCAAAACAACATATTTTTATTTATTTTCTCGGAAAACATTAATAAAATATTTTGTTTTTGTTTTTCCTTATTTTACTTCACGGGAATGAAATTATGGAAAATAATGATCGAAAAGCCACCAAACCATCGAAATGATAATAATTTGAATGAAAAAGGAAAAGACAGTGTCAATAACCTAAAAAACTACATTATCGATCAATTTAAAATTCGTAAAACGAAAGTTTTATGTTTTTTATGTGCTTGTGAATACAAAACAACAATTTTAAAGTTATATTAAAAAAATTAAAAAAACCAATATATTTTTAATGTAGTAATTAATAATAAAACTAATAAATTTTTTTATTTTTATTTGCAGCTGTACAGCGAGGTCGTGTTCCGCCTTCTCAACCGCCTGGAATTGGTATGCACGGACAATACGCCCTTACAAATGGTGATGGTGGTGGTTTTAACGGTTATCCATATTTAAGTTCCTATATATCATTATTATTACGAGCCGAACCGTATCCATCATCACGTTATGGCCAATGTATGCAACCAAATAATATAATGGGAATAGATAATATATGTGAATTAGCAGCCCGATTACTATTTTCCGCCGTCGAATGGGCCAAAAATATTCCTTTTTTTCCTGAACTTCAAGTAACTGATCAAGTAGCATTATTACGATTAGTATGGAGTGAATTATTTGTATTAAATGCATCACAATGTTCAATGCCATTACATGTGGCTCCACTATTAGCAGCGGCCGGTTTACATGCATCACCGATGGCAGCCGATCGTGTTGTTGCTTTTATGGATCACATTAGAATATTTCAAGAACAAGTTGAAAAATTAAAAGCGTTGCATGTCGATTCTGCCGAATATTCATGTTTAAAAGCAATTGTCTTATTTACAACAGGTAAGATGCTTGATATCTTATATGAAGATATTTCAGCATTAATGACTTATTTATTATATGAGCACAGAAATCATAAACTTTTAACAGAAATTGAATTTATTGAATTAATCGATAAATTTTATCGAAATTTAAATTTATTAACATCATCAACATCGACGTCAACATCATCGGCACTAACATCGTTATCATTATTAATACAAAATAATTCATTAAGTAGTTTTTGTTCTAATCTTAATTCTAGTTCTAATCTAACAAATAATAGCTTTAATAATAGTAGTAGCACAAATAGTGGTAATAGTAGTAGTAGTAATAGTTTATTAGGACAAACACAAAATTACAGTAGTTATTATCAAACTCCCCTAGATCATCTCCAACAACAACTCCGTATCAATTTCATCATCATTATCCAAGCGCGTTTATGAGTACACCACTTATGAGTGCGTTTAATGACTTTAAATTTTCACCATATTAAGTTGAATTTTGATTCGTTGATCATTAGCTTGTTTATTTTGAATTAATTGTTATATATGTATTTATTTATTTATTTAGTGTTTTACGTTTTTTTTATTTATTTAGTATATATTAAAGATGACATTATTTTAGAAAATAAATTTCACTAATTTTTTTTAGAAAATTAATCGGTTGTTTTATTAATAATATAATTTAAAGTATAATAAGTATTAGGTTGGTATTTTTGGGTTGTAAACTCGGGTTAAAGGAGCGCTCCTCTGTTGTATAATTATTTTGAAGTACTCAGTAGTTTTTATCTCAATGTTAAAAGCTCTTTTTAAGGTGGATACGAAGAATAAACTAAAAAGTTAGGCAATATTTAGAAGAATTGGTTCGACGTTTTGTTTTATGAAGAAAAAAAAAGAAAAAATTGTAAGGGTTAGTATCATTTATTATTATTTATTTTAATTTTTTTTTATAGACTTAGCAAATCAAAACTGAAAATTTATTTTCAT
>OY856188.1:96568624-96719975 GCA_963693315.1 Diogma glabrata | reverse complement strand
AAATTAAATTATTAAATTTTATACGAAACAAGTGAATCAATTTTTTTAGTTTAGTTTTATTCTATAGTTCTTGATTTTAATTCTTTTTGTTCCAGCAGCTTAATAACTTTCTTTCGAATTCGGACGAATACTGCTTAAAATAATAGTAATAACTTTTTTGTTGTGGTGTCTCCCCGCGTGCGGATAGGGAGGGGTGATTGGTCGTTGGATATTATTACTATTATTTTTATTAATTATTTGACTATGCTTTTGGCCTGGATTCAATTTAGTAGGTAACTTCACTCAAAGAAATTGTTTTTACTAGCAACAAAAGTTGCTAAACCATAAAGTCTCTTAGTGCATTTATTTGTTTTCATTATGTATTATATTTAAATCAATTAGGATTTTTCATCTATTTTGAAACTTAACCAATAAAATAAACCAAATATTTCAATCAATTATTTTTCTTTTCGTTAATATTATTTATTAATAAATATATCAACAACTTGACAACAGTTGTTTTAACGTTTTACTTAATATACTTATTATTTTTTTATTCAGAACTGTGGACATTTGACTTCACATCTACATCTTGCTCCTGTTTGGAATGTTAAAAATGTTGAACAAACCTCCTCCTCTTAAAAACGTTGCATCTTCTAGTAAAAATAGAGACAAACCCAATACTGTAGCTCCGTTTTTTTCCCAATCTATACGTCACATTTTCTTTAAAGATGTTGAACACCACTCCCCCGCTTAAAAAAATGTTGCCTTGCCATTCGTTTTGACAAATTTATAGTAATTTCCTATATTTTGTTATCATCGATATTTTTATTGATGGATCAAGTATTTTTTGAAACTCTCTTAAACTGTATTAAATATTACCTGAATAATTCCTATTATCATCTTTTTTAAATACTTTATATACGTAGGAAGCATTTTCACTTTTCTGATCTGCAATCTTAAATGACTTTTAAACGCCTTTAACATAAAAAATTAAGTAAATTTAAAATGTAAATTTGTTATGAAAATGTTTACATAAATGTGTACTAACAAAAATCTCGGATTTAGCTATTGCAACAATTATATTGTATAATTTCAATCACTTTGATCGGAAAATCAATTAAGTTTATAACCCATATCCACCTCCAACATAAACATTTTCATTTGTTTCGATATTAATGAAGCAATAATAACATAATGTCAATAGGTCAGTAGGTTCGAATCCGATCCGAAACACGTAAAAAATGTGAATTGTAGTTTTTTTTTTCTGAGAAACTTCAAACCATACCTTTGAATTGAAAATATTCCAATTACTTCTTTACTTACTTGAGTTTAATTGATCTCAAAAATCCAAAATAAAATTGTAATTCCCTTAATGTAGTCTAATGTTAATACATATAGAACTACAAATTGACCAAGTGTCAGCCATTGATTTCACATTGATTGGAAACAATCAATAATGACTATACAATCGTGACTTAGGATGTTAATTAGAATAGAAATGTTCCCCATTCTATGAATTCACACAAAGTATTGTCTAGAAATTTAATGCAAAAAATCCCATATAATGTAAAAGCATTTCCATAATATGGTGTCTAATGACAGTGGAAAAATTCAACTTAAGTAAAATAAATAAGTGATGAAGAAGTTTCAACTTTGAAATTGTCATCGCCTTAACGGCGTAATCGATAGCGTGTCTGCCCAAAGATTCGAGCCGGGCACTGACGAGGGTAGGTTCGAATCCGATCCGAAACACGTAAAAAATGTGAATTGTAGTTTTTTTCTGAGAAACTTCAAACCATACCTTTGAATTGAAAATATTCCAATTACTTCTTTACTTACTTGAGTTTAATTGATCTCAAAAATCCAAAATAATAATGTCAATATTAAACTTGACATTCTCATGGCATAACCAATCATAATATACCGTAAATAATTATTGATCAAAACTAATTCATTGTTCATTAGAAATACAAACCCATAAATCGTAACCATAAACTAAATCAAATTTTGTGAAAGTTTTTATTTAACAAAATGCAACAAAATCAACAAAATTCACAAACAAAACTCAACAAATCCAACAAAAATAAAATCAAAATTCGTGAAAATATTTATTTGCAAATGTAAAACAAATCTTTTAGTTCTTCTTTTTTTTTTTTTTAAATTTATTTATAGATATTTTTTCCGGTTGTTCATTTTATTTGTTTTTCTTTTTGTTCATTTCGATCAAACAAATAAAATTAGCATAAATTAAATTTAAATAACATAAAATAAACAAAAAAACAATAAACACGATCTTATTGTATTAATTTTAATGTTTTGCATAATATAGGATATAGTCCTCAATTTTGTTTAATCCGTTACAATTCTTTGAAATATCTATTCTACGTTTGATCATACACCCTGCGTTTTGATTTGAATTTACGTGATCGAAACTTCTACATATATTTTGACTGATGATCCTCGTCGGATCAAAGTTAATAATACAATATATGAACAATTTTTAAGATAATTTTCTTAAGTAATATTAATACAAGTTACAACAACAAATTACTGGATTCACACGTTTGGCTCAGATTTTTATTTTTAATAAAAATATTTTAGTTTTTTGTCTTAAATTTTGTTGCCTTTAAAAGCGCGCGAAAACCGGTTTGCTGTGATATACAAGAATTATAAATTTTTTTTTCGTGTTTTTGTTTTCGTTTCAACTACATGAAATTGAAGATCATGAAATGAACACAAAAAAATTATAAGACAGGAATGACTATAAAAAATATGATGTTAAAGTTACAGTACTGATTGTTGGATATCGCAACCATTGATGTTTGATGATCTATTTACCTGTATTGAACATCACGGGCAAATTATTCTTGATACATATGGATTAACAAATTTCGAAAGACCAACATATTCGTTTATCTTTAGAGCAGTTTATTCTTTAGACTGTTGGTTCAACGTGGTTAGTTGTATTTAATATGCAAAACAAAATTTTTTGATTTGAGACTAAGATAATTAAAACAAATTACCATCAATATTCCATTTTGAAAATTGTGTGTTTAGTCTGCCTTATAAACCGGTATGCTAAGCTCTTGCCGGAAACCACATTTAAAATCTGCAACAGTTAGTTGTTTAGAAAGAAACTCGATTTTGGCTAGCAGAAACTACCGATCTGAATGTTAGTTTAAAAAAAATTAAACCAAAAATATGTTTCGAAAAAAAGTCTTTGATTTTTATGAGTGAGTTTTCAATGGAAAGCTGCCCTGTTTCTTAGTACCCAATCAAAATTTGAGAGTTAGAAAACAATCAAAGCAATTTTTATGAATTGTTGCAAAAATTTCTTGATGAGTTCTAGTTTATATTGGATTTTGAGTTTGATAAAAATTAATGTTTTGATACATATATAAATATAACAAATTCAAATTAATAAAACTTAAAAGTGGGGCATAAATCCACGTAAAATTGGGTTATAATCGATTTGACAGTATGGCAGTATTTTAAGACACAGTATTTTAAGACAAAAAAAACAGAAGAGGAAAAAATGAAAAAATATGCTGGCAAAAAGCTCTAGATTTGCATGTAATAGAAATTCAAAATATCACATTTGCTACCCTAAACTGGCCATAGATCTTCTTTCATCATCGTTTTTTATGTCGCTCATTAATTAATATTAATTAAAAATTAATGGCGTCAGAACGGAAATATGAGGGAAGATTGCTGGTTAACTATTTCCAAGAAAACTTTGTTTACATTGTTCGTTTGGGACAGATCCGAATATAGTTCTTTAATAGTAAAGCAACGAGTAAACAACGAGTTCTTTAATAGTAAAGCAACATATTTCGATAAACACGAAATGACCAGCTTGAGACAAATTTTCACAAAATGATTCTTGAAGCTTTTGATATAGATTTTCAGGTGATAGACAGCAAATTGTTTTCCGTTATGAAATTGTTTTAAATATTTTGTAATTTCATCTTTCTCGTACGAGTTTTGACAAATAATAACTCTTTTGAAGCTGGGGAATACGTCTTACAAAATAATTGTTTACCAATTGAAAATCTTGAAAATTATTTGGTTTCTATAGTAATTTATGGGGCGTTCTGAAAAATGGATATAGTAATCATCTGATGTGTTTGCTTAATGAACCGTTTCTATATCACTATTATCGGTGTTCGCATGTTCTACAACTTGGTCAGGTTCACGTGAAGTGTTATTTATTGTTTCGTTAGAATTTATTTCTTCAATTGCAGGCATTCTGCTAGGGCATCCGCTACAACGTTTGCTTTCCCTTCTTTGTAAATGACATCGTAGTCATACTTTTCCAATTCTAATCGCCATCTGAGGATTTTGGAGTTTTTCTCTGAAGATTTAATAAATGTGAGTGGTTTGTGACCAAAGCAAATTTGTTGCCGTATAGGTAAGGTTGATATTTTTTACAGTTAAAATTATTGCTAATGCTTCTTTTTTATTAGTGGCATATCGAATTTCTGTAGAATTTAGTGTTTGCGATGCGAATGCAATTGGTCTTTCTACATTGTTCTACTTTTGGGATAAATAAAACTGTACACAAAGCGTAGTCTGACGCATCCGTATTTAAAATGAAAGGTTTCGTAAAATCAGGGTACGTAAGTATCTGATCCGTTGCTTTTCTTAAATGTCTCCAATTCTGTGCTATATGCTGGATCTGTTAAGTTCATTGGGACATCTTCTTTAAGGTTTTTCGTCAAAGGGGTTTGCTATTACTGAATAATCTTTAACAAACCTACGATAATATCCAGATATCCCAAGAAACTGTTTGATTTTTTACAGTTCCTTGGTAGAGACCAGTCAAGAATTTTTCTTATTTTATCAGGATTTACCTTAACTCCATCCTGAGTAATGATATGACCAAAAAACTCAGTTTCTCTTCTAAGGAACTTGCATTTCTCTAGCTGTATTTTTAGGTTGAATTCCGCTAGTCTTGTGAAGACTTTGCTGAGGTCAGTCAAACGGTTTTCTAGGTTGTACCCAATCACGATTGTGTCATTCAAACACACATGACAGATATTTCCTATTAACTCTTGTAAAACCTTATCGACCATTTTTTCACCCAGGCATTCTTGAGGGTTTGTAATGTCCCTTATCAGTTGAAAAAGCTGTCTTTACTTTGGACTTTTATTCCATCGAAATTTGATGAAAACCTGGTCTAGAAGCCAATGTTGCAAAGTAAACGTCTCTCCCTAGGCTGTTCAATATTTCTTCAACGAGTGGCATTGGAAACTTATCATCTACTGTTTTTTCATTGAGCTTGCGGTAGTCATTTACGACTCGAACTTTTTGTTTTCCTTAGTCGTCTGCTTGTTTGTTTACTACCTAGATCGGAGACGGGTAAGGACTCCTTGATTGCTGTATAATGTAATTGTTCACTAATTGCAACGGAAAATGCCGTATAATGTAATAGGAATTAGGTCTATTGTCTTGAAGTTATTTACTTCTAACTTTAGTTGTGGTGAATATTTTGGTGGTTCCGGCTCATTGGCTAGAATCCTAGCTGTGGTTTTTAAATTTGTGGCGTTATATAAATCAGGTTGTATAGTAATTTGATTGTTTATTGTACCATAACCTCGTGCTACCCAGTCACCATTTCTTGATGTGTTAAATGTAATCGTATGGTGATAAAATTTTACAGATGGGTAATAACGATAGAATTTACATGAATATCCATTCAAAGAAACTGTATTTGATCTGTAATAAATGTTTGCAGTCAATTTATATGTATAAGTGTATCGGTACAATTGAGATGACTGATTTATAAGTGACAGATCCATAAGCGTTATGAAAATGGCATTAGTTAATTTGTCAACAATTGTTCATCGAGAGGTCAGCTGCGCTTGATCTGCTGCATGTGTTTTCTGAAGAACTATTTATTTTGTTTATTTATTTAATTCGTTTTATTTTGTGCGTAAGCTCATTGGCCTTTAAATAATTTGTACAAAATAGCAGTTAACATAAACTCATATCAGAAAACAATTTTAACAGAAAAATGCAGATCGTATTAATCCTTAAATCTATGGTTAATTAATATATGATTAACAATATTATTAAACGAACATAAATATATAAAGAAAAAAAAATGTTAAAGGATATAAACTGAAAATTTAAGTATTTGATTGTTATTTATTTATGAAAAGCAAAATAGTCAAAGGAAACCTTTTTAAGTTTAGTTAAACTGCGAGTTTTATGAATTTCTAATGGCAAATAGTTTCATATCTAACTCCGTTGATGATCAAGCTTCGTGATCTGAAAGTAGTTTTATGACGATAGAGAATAATTGTAATGTTTCTAGTTGACCGTGCTTGAGTGATTTTTTCGTTTAGATATTCAGGTCCGCTGTTATGGATCAATTTATAAATAAATACACATTTTCTATAATCTAAATAGCTTTCAAATGCACAATCTAATATAGAGTGCAAATACGGGCTAACATGATCAAACTTTGACAAAGTATTAAAATATCTTGTGCATGCATTCAAAGCAACCGTGAAACGACGCATCTGTTCACATGTAAGTTTTGACATGACCAGATCAGCATAAATAAAATGGCTAAATATAAGAGAGATTATTAAATTTTTATGAGTTAAGAACGGAATAAGATTATTTAATATCTTTAACCTTTTTAAACCATAATATGTAAGCCTGCATACATGACTGACCTGATCGTCCCAAGATAAGTTTGAATTTAGTCAGAACCCCAGATATTTTATACGTGAGAACTATGCATAACTTCGATATCATAATCTTTGAGCCTTCTTTCAAAATACTCGATTTCGAGTTACAAAACGCTTTCAATGCCTTGTTTTATGGTACTGAGCAAAACTGTTTTTAGGAAACTGTAGGTAATGATGCCTATCTATTGATCCCAGCATTACCAGAAATTTGCCAAACGATCAGGGTAAGTGGCCCTAAGATTGACTCATGCTGCTAAACCAAACAACCAGTTTTTGCAAAATAGCAATTATTATTATAGAACTGTGTCTTGAAATCGGCAGTTAAACTTATTCAAAGTATTCGTTAATTAAACAAACGATTCTAAATATATTACCAACTAAATTGAAAGCTCGACTTGCCGGGTATTTGAGAATTCGATTAATTTGTTAATTAGTTAGTTGCAACTAAGAAATCTGACTTAGGTAAATAAGCATAGTTCATTGCATTCAATCTGTAAATATCTCTAGAGTTAAAATGTAAATTAATAAATCCATCTACCAAAGAAGTCTCTAGCTAAGGAATGGCGAACCTTTGGCACGCGTGCCAGAGGTCGCACGTATGAACATTTTTCTGGCACGTGAACATTTTCTGGTACAAAAAATCTGATCTGCAACGTTTACGTTCGCAGATGAATGCGAGGGTAATATGCCCTCAGAGAAAGAAAACATGAAGTCAGCACAGGGAATATGTGAAGGAAGCTTGGTTCAAATCCGCATCAGTTCTTTTGATATTGAAAATAAAGAAAGTTTAATTTTTTTCTGGCTTGGTGAGAATACCGACATTGGCTCGCTTAGCAATTTTTTTTCGTTATTGTAGAAGTAGATTTCCAATATTGTATGAGTAACTATTGACGGTGCTTGTAGGACAATACTAGAAAATGGCTTTGTTACTCTATTTTCCAAGCGTGGTGAAAATCCAACTCTGGGGTTCCATTGCATTATATATACCAGCAGATTTTATGTGCAAAGGCGAGTTTTACATCACTAGAAGATATTATTAACCTTGTCCCAAAAATAGTCAACTTTATATCTTCTCGGGCTTTACATAAACGAAATTTTTAGAATTGTAAAATGAGGCAAACTCAGTATACAGTGTACATTACTCATGTACAACAATGTCTCATGGTTAAGCCATGGCTAAATTTGACAAAGATTTGGATAGTGTTTAGACGAGCTTAGACTTTTTTTTTGGATAAATAGAAAATCATTGAAAAATAAAGTCAGTTAATAGACGCCGGCTTTTGAAATGAATGTTCTTTAGTGGCTATTGTGTAAATTTAAAAAAATAAAATATTGAACTGCAAGATATTAATAAGACTGCCATTTATTATGTTAATTTAATCCCAGCATTCGAAACCAAATTAACAGGTTTTAATCGCTATTCAACAAATTTAAATAGTAGAATCCCGTGAAAAACCGAATCAAGTTAAATTAACACAGAAGTTTTCCGCAATTATTCAATCAGTTATTGAGGAATTTTCCTCAAGATTTACATAATTCAGACAATTTGTAGAAACTCATAATTTATTTTAAATCCAGATACAACATCACCAGATTTTTTTTAACGAAGCCATGTTTAGTGTTAACTGTTAATTATAATAAATTGTAAATTAACGTCCCTGAATATCCAAAGATACCATGCCGAGAAGGGATTAGGATTATGTTCAAATTAAGTGTCTTTAAGGAATTTAACGTTAACTTTAAAATTTTGGGGTTTAAAACTATCAAAGAAAACCCACGAGGGTGAGGAATTCCAGAGGTGAGAGATTCTGTTGAAAAAAATTGCGTTGCAAGGCGACAGTTCTATACCCTTTTTTGTTTGAACCTTATATGGGTGGGCCACAATACTTGCTCTGGTTGAACGTCATAGGTTTGCTTGTTCAGGTAAAATTGATTTTATCTCTGCGGAAATTTATTTATCTATAATGTATTTGTAGAAAATTGTCATATCAGCTACATTTCGTCTGTGCTGCAAGAAATCAAATTCGTTAGTAATATTCGAGGTGCCAATCAGTTTAACAACTTTACGCTGAACAGAATCAAGACACTTTAAAGTTTAAACTTCTAAAATATGCTCCACCCCATATGTGAGAACAATAATCCGTGCAGGGACGAATAAATGATTTGTATATTGAAAGAAGTTGTTCGCTATTAAAAAACTCACTTCCCAAAAAGCCTAATTTTTCGACAGCGTTCATAGCTAGGTTACAAATATGAGGATTACATTTCATATTGTTTTCAACATCTACTCCTAGAAGCATTACAGATTCCTTCTCTACAAGATCTTTAGAGCCAATCTTTAATGGAAACGGATTAGGAGTGGATAATCTAGAAAATTGGCAAACTTGTGTTTTGCTCGAATTAAATGAGACCGGCATTTAAGGAATTTATAAGGCGCAGAAGGTGAATTTAGATTTGATGTTCCATGTGACACATGGCGTGTGCTATCATCAGCAAAGCTATGGATTGGATTAACAGGAATCTAACAAATAATTTATATAAATAAGAAAAAGAGTTGGTGACAAAGCGAAACCTTGAGGAACTCCTGCATTGGTTGGAAAGACATCAAATGAGACACCATCAACATTAACATGGATATTCTTAATTTGGTAAACTAAACTAAACTTAAATGAAACTCAAATGCATAATTGATTAATTTTCAATCGAGTTCAATATGGGCCACAGCCCACAACACTTGCTCTGGTGTAACGCGATAGGTTTGCTAGTTTAGGTAAAATTGATTTCATTTCTACGGAAGTTCGTTCATCTATAATGTATTCCTAGAAAATTGTCAGGTCAACAACATTTTTCGTCTGTGCTGCAAGGAATCAAGCTCATTATTAAGTGTCGAGTTGCAAATCAGTTTAACAGCTCTACGCTGAACAGAATCAAGACAGTTCAATATGGAAACAATTCTATTAACAAAAGTTTAAAGATTTGATTTGGAAAACCTGGTGAAGCATCCCCGAAAGCTTTAACTGTTTAAAGACACTAACGACGGTTATATTTTCAATCTTTTCATCCACATATGCGTGTGAGTTATAATTCTCGGAAATAAATTTACAAAGGATAGTTTTGTTGAATTTTAAAATTTTCAATCAATTTTATTAAAAGAATTTTGAATTATTTATCCCACTTTTTCAGCCATTTTTTATGTATTATTTATTCAACTATAAATTGCAATTTTTGGGCACCATGGTCATAATCAATTTTATAAAGGACAGTTTGAGAATTAGGATGACTGATAAATCTAGATCGGCATGAATTCTCTTAAAAGCGACGAATTACGAACCCTACATTAAATATTTGTCATCCAAGATGCAGCAACAAAAATCATATTAACTTAAACTTAATAATTATATTATTTCAATTTCATCTTTAAGAATTTTATTGTTGATTTTAATCTTTGTTAACAAAATTCTGCAAATGTTTGTTTTTGTTTTATTTGTAATAATTGTATTTTTTAATATTACAAATAGCTTGGCACATGAGAAATTTTATAAAAATAGATTGTAATTTTTTGGTACGCGTACTGAAAAAGGTTCGCCACCCCTGAGCTGATAAGAATATACTAATGGAACGTCTTAAATAGGGTTTCTAACTGAAACTAGGAATGCAGAGAATGGATCAACAAATCAACACTACCGTTTCTATGAAACAATCAACACTACCTGCATGTAACGGGCAAAACTCTTTTCTTTCGCTTAGTAAATGTGGTTTATATCGGTAAATTTACTGCCTGCGATAATAATAATAATATTGTAATAATATTTTTGATATATATTTAATAATCAGACCCAGCGCATGCTTGATCAAGAGATAATCTTGTCATTTTTTTTAAAACCGTCTTTTCTATGAAATCCAAAATTTGTTAGGGTTCTCAACCACTAAATAAACTGATTATGTCTCACAAAAACAATGAAAACGGTCTCAATCTGTGCTCATTCCACTTTTATAACTTTGAGTTCAGACTTATATTACATATGTAAATGTTACCCGTTAATCGTTTTAAAAATTAACACAACTGAAAAATTATACAGCTGGTGTGAGTTTTACACACGCTACTGTTCCCAACCATCTGTATGTTGAGAAAAGAAAGAGAAAAACAAGAATATAAACGTAAAAATTTATTTTTTATATGAATAAGTTGGAGGTGGAATATTAAATGTATGAACGTTGTTTGATTATTGTACGATCACACAAAAATTATGAAGATGATGTTGATCATTATTATCGATGATAAAATTAATGATCATGAGAAAATTTATACTTAATCGTAATCAAAAAACGAATATAAAAATATATAATCGAAACAATTTCATGAAAATGAAGTGTTAGGAATAATTATGATAATCGTTTTTGCTATGATTTCATGAAATATTTATGTCGATCAAGTCACAATTAACTGTAAGGTTATATGACGGTTTGTCGTTATAAAAAAAACAAAATAAATCATTTTGATTCGATTTTCAAATTGAATGAAAGAAAAGAAAATAATTTACACAATAATCATATCTTAAAATTTAATCAAAAAAAAAAATTTCAAATTGTAAATGAATTGTTCCCAATTTTTAAAAGATATTTAATTTTTTTTAAAAAAATTTTGTACCAAACGAAAAACCATGCTCTCGTGCTCAGTCACGATTTTTTTTATTTCGTATACATTTTGATAACAAAACAAAACAACAAGAAAGAATTTATTTTTATTATAAATAAAAATAAAAAATTATAAGGAATAAAAACATTAAATATAAAAAATAAAAACTTTCAACTTACGACCAGTTTTAGTTTTCTTTTGTTAAAATTCAATAACATAAGACAAGACAACAAAAGTATTATTTAATAAAAATTAAAAATCAAAATAAAAGACAGTTAGATTACGGTAATAGATGAATAATTTTATTAAGCTTTTTTTCTATAATTTAATATCTTTTATTCCGGATCGACTTCTTCGTTATCTTCACAATGTGTTTTAATCCAATCAACAAATACAGAGGCACGTGTGAACACGTCTGGTGAACCAGTTGCGCACAAAGCTGCACCATATGACACAATTCCGACAAGGGTAGGATTATTTGGATCATCTAGGACCAGAGGACCTCCAGAATCACCCTAAAATAAAATATAAAATAAATTGTTGATAAACACAAAATTAAAGGAAATACAACTCACCCCACACGCTCCTTTTAAAACTTGTTCATAACAACAAATTTCTGTTTCACCTGCTGGCATTCCTTTTTCATTGCATTTCTCGGTTGTCATTGAAGTTAGATTAGCTTCACGTAATTTGTTTGGAGTTGATCCAACACGTGGAGGAATAGTGTAACCCCAGCCCGTTAATTTCAATTTCACTCCACCATCCACAAAATCATCTGTTACGTTTATCGGTCCAACATTATTTGAAAATTTAATCGAATCGTTTAATTTCAAAATCGCTATATCACTACGATTTAATTCTATATATTCTTCATGCATTGTATAATTTTTTAAAAAATAACGTTGTCCTGATCCATCACTTAAGTTATTTGTTCCGACAAGAATCGACATTTTGCTCGCTGGTACTCTATCAACACAATGTGCTGCTGTAATAATACAACGATCATTATAAATCGATCCACCACAATTATGCGCCCAAATTTTTCGTCCAGTCGGAAAACCGAAAAATGTTTGAGATATATAAACTTGTAACGAAACCATATAATCGTATCTCCGTTTTGCTTGTGAAGCTCCAACAATTTTCATTCCATCATTACCATCCATGTTTGTTCCATTATTTATCACTGTTGAGCTTTCATCACATAGCACAATTAAGGAAATATTAATTATAATAACAAGAATAAATATTATTTTATTTGATGGAAACCACATATTGTAGTATGCAAAAATATTTTTATTTAAATTTAATTAATTTAAATTATGTATTATAAACAAAAACTTTTATTTACGTTTATTCTGTAATTGTTTTATTGACAATAATATTTGTTTAAAAGAATCAACGATTTTTATATGAAAATTAAAGAAAAACTGTACGAATAATGATGAGGTATGTTTTTGAATGCGTGACTGTGGGTTGGGAGCGTTGTTTCAAAATATTTTAATATTAATGGAATTTATTTAACAGAATTTGATACATAATCTATTTTTTGTTTGTTGAGTGTTCATTATATAAGTGAATTATAGAAAATTACGCCACGTTCAAAGTTATATTTTTATTCAACTCTTAGAGAAGGAAAAGACATTAATGCTTTTGTTTATTGAATGAGGTATTTACAATTTTTAACTTCCTGATATGGACAGTTACTGTTTTTGAGTCGAAATTCGAAATCTTAATTATTTTTATATCTTTATATTTTTTTTAAATAAAAAGTGTTGTGTAATAGGGTTTAGAATATGTGTCACAACAACACATAAATACCTTTTAAGATCTAGGTCTAGACCTAGGTCCCACAACAACTGGCGTTCTAAAGTGTTGACGAACGCTTTCTTTAAACCTCTGCGGGTTGAAGCCACCAGAGACTAGGGGTTCCGACAAACTATTCCATTTGTATGCAGTTCAGACAAAGAAGTATTTCTGCGATCTGCCAGTATGACAGCGCGGGATCTCGACCGTTTCACTGGTTGCGGTATCTGATTGCCGAGTGGAACGGGGGTAAAAATACGTTTGAAGCATGATGCCGCTGATTTCATCTGAGCACTGCTGATGACGATATTTGTAAAAAACAACGAGGTCAGCAACAGTGCGACGATGTTGTAGGGAATCAAATGTTGATGTCAATATGTGATTTTTTTGTATTGTTTGTCGTGAGAAGAATGGAATCTTCATAGACTATGACAAACCCACATTTTACATTTGTGTTGGATTCTTACCGAGTAAAACTCTTTTGCTGTCCATGTGGTATCTTTGCGGTATCATCAGTGAAGGCATATCTTTGCAGGACAGATTGGAGTTACTAGCTCAATCGTTATATTTTAAATAATTGTTTTTTATATAATACGTCACGTTGGTCACATTAAGTTTTATTGGTGTCACCTCTTCCAGACAATGATGCTCGTCGTTTGTCTTGTCTGACCCTTTGCATTACACTGGTAATGATCGCGTTTAGACTATCGCAGTTATCTTAAGAGCAAAGCATATATTGCACGAGGCCATACGGATGACTTTCGTGGCTTTTGTGGATCAATCATGTTAATTGCTTCTTATGCATTACATTAACACATGTTTCGAGGATTTTCTACTTGCCTCACAATATAAACAATTGGTGTTGTCTACACTTTGTACTTAAACAAGTAATGTTTTAGGGTCCCGAGAGCAGCAGAGTGAGGTGATATAAAGGATCACCAAGATATAACTGATCATCGCAATAGTTTATCGTCCTTTTGTGTAGGACACCCATCGTTCTTATGGGTTACATGGATATTGATTTGTCCTATTGCGTGGTCAGATTTTGTCCAAGTTTGATTGGTTTGGCTTGATGAATTTTCCTTACCACTATGTTAATTGTAATTCTACTCGCTAATAGACACACAGTTATATCAGAAACCGCACAAAAAGCAGAAAATATTCGTAGCGATGTTAGTCTTAAACATGAAGCAATTCCTCTAACGCAAGAGGCCGTTAGAGTAGCTGGTGCTCGAATTGGTGCTTAATTGAAGTGTTAACAATGACTAATAGCTTCCTTATCAGTTGTTTCAGTTTGCCAATGTTTGGCATCAGCTTTGCAAGAGCTTGTTAGCTGTTTTTATCGCAGGTATACGTCAAGTGTTCCCTTTAACTCAGCTTGTGTTCTAAAATAACCCCAAGATATTTTAGGTAATCAGTTGATCGAATTAAATAGATTATCACTTGGATTTCAACTGGTTCTCATATTTTGTGACTACTGTTCAGCACAATCTTCGTTTTTTGTTCCGTTAGCTGCAGTCTGAAATTGTAAGGCAATAATCTAACACTAGAAGTTGTCTGGTTAAAGTTATAAACAACACTTTGTCCCTTTTTAGTCGCTTCATCAACAGGAATATCATCTGCATAGCCAACTATTGTAGTTTCTTGTGGCGTTTGAACTAGGGCTCGTATACACGGATATCGAATACCCGATTACCTGGGTATTTAACTAAAAATTTTGCTACTCGAATATCCGGGCAATAGCTTCGAGTACCTGGGTGTTGCAAAAAACAAAATGCTTACGGCAATCCACGGTCACTTTTGTTGATAACTTTGTAAATTAGTAAGGCCGTCAAATAGTGACGAAGGTTTTAAGTCACAAGATATGGAGGATTGAACAACCGTTTGAACCAATTATTAGATGCATAAGACGAATAGATCTATAATTTTTAGAAACACTTCTATCACCTTAAAATTAGATCAATCTCTCGAAGAACATAAAAGATGGTTTAATTGATTTTGAAGATGACGACGCTGAAAAAGGAGAAGATAACAACAAATCTTACGACATCGGAAATATATTATTTGAAAACGATGAGCTCGCAGAATCTTGAGTTATGTCTTTGTGCACCAGCATTAGGTAAAATGAGACAAATTATTGATATTTTTAAAAACTAGTCAGCAAGAACTAACATTTTATCAAAATCCGTAGAGATGCAGGTAGACAGAAATGTTAAACTAATTGTAGGTTGCAAAACGCGGTGGATTTGCAGCTAAAAATTGATTTTGAAATTAAAAAAAATACATTAATGCTGCACTCAATGAGCTAGGCGCTGAAAAAATTAACGATAACGATTTAGAAATATTGAAAGAAATTTCATTTGTTCTCGCTAGTTTGAACACTCAAAATAACGTTATACATTATGTTGCTCAGCAGAGTTCTTCCTTCGTTCTTTCTTCGGTAGGATCATCCATACTGTTCAAGGCGCTCACAATTCTATTCCAGTAGGCAGAACTAAAGACGTTTTCGACTTTAAAAATGATGATTTCATAATACAATTTCTTATCCTCTAGCCAGCTTACACCCGCCAACGCTTTCTACGCTATGTCACATATAGTGCAACTTGAATCCAAGGTAAACCGTTGCTTTCTTAAGCGAAGGCTTTCGAAAGCTGTTCAAGCCAATTTTTCAAGCCAACAGCTGTTACCCAATATTTTCAGATTTATATTTATTGCCATCTTTAGATTGATGTTAGGGACACCGATCAGTCCAGGCAAACTACTTGTTTGCCTGAACTGATCGGTGATTCACACCTGAAGGGTAATGGAAAAGGTGACTGTAGAAATATTTCCTCCTTCTACTAGCACCACTCGAGGGAACGAAAAGTCTTCATGTTGGGGAATATAGCCAGACACTATCATAGTCATGATACCCAGACACAGTAGCGCAGCAGCTTGAATACCCTAATTTTGGTGAGAAAAATTGTATACGCACTGACCCAATAGTTGCTTTGTGCAAAAGCTTTGACGAATGACTCTCGCTATATGCAATTACCCTTCGGAGTTCCTTGCGCTTCATCGTTAAATCCAAAATAAACTATAAGCAAGTGTCAGTTCTTGGAAGAGTTCATATTTGACGTATTTTAAGGCAGTCTTGTCGCAGACTAGCAACAGTTTGATTCTACCAAAATATCGAAGATTATTCACATTACCAGATCTTAAAGTTTGCTTTGTACCATTCAGTGCATCTTTTTTGAGACTTCCGTGCTATTTATCATAAATAGTTCATCATTTCCATATCTAGCTTTTTCACCTTCTGTCCGCTTTTCTGAACTTGCTGTGTCGTTTGGCCAAGCTGAAATTTGACCGGCATTCTGGTTCATAAAAGAGTGCTTGGTGATCACTGCGGGTGTACATCACAGATACTTCCCAAAGCATTCTTCTGAAAAAATCCCTACTAGCAAAGTTGGCATAAAATTTTGAGTCACGTTCTGCTTTAGAAAATTTGTCTACAATTACACAGTTAATATGCACCAGATCAAGTCAAGCATAAGCTTTTAGTACTAACTTCCATTTTCAAGTGGTATTTACATTAATCAATTCACTAATTTTTGATAACCGATCCGACTATAGTGCTATTCAAAATAACAGAGTCTCTAGAAATATTTAATCACAATTTAATCTTAACTAAATTAAATATTGAAAAAACCAAACCGTTTAAAGTTAATCTGTGACGTGTTCGCAAAAAACAAAATAAGGAAGGCCTCAAAAATCGTCTAAAATAAAGGGTTTCAATGGAAACAAATACATTGGTTTTTCTGATGTTATACTGGCACTTGGTATGAATTCGAAAGTTTGTACCAAAAAGCTTGATTATCCCAAAATTTAACCACTGAGTGGCCAGGAACAATAAACAAAGTTTATTGAATAGGAGAAAAGAATGCTGTGGTTCCAACGTGCTCTCGGCAGTTTTTTAAGGCCGTTGAAGCAGTAAAAAATACAATAATTAAAAATATACTTTTACTGTTTATTTTTAATTTTATTTTATTAATAATAATATAAACTTCCTTATAGTAACAATTTGATTTAATTTGTTATTTTATAGAATATCGATTTCGACTTACGTCATCCTCAGTTCTTAAACTATTATTAATAATTTATAATAATAATTTATATTATTATTAAAAATAAACAGTAAAAAGTATATTTTTAAATATTGCATTTTAATTCAAAAGTGACAAAAGCACACAAACAGTGAATAATATGGAAAACCATAATAACACATATAGTAAAAAATAGCCTCACTCATTCGTCACAACCAACCTCATTTAATTCTTCTAACGAATTTTCAAATAATTTTTATCGAAAGACAAAATGAGTTTTGCTTCATTGGTTTGATTAAGCCATTTAGGACGTTGTTGTAGATTTCGAAGATAGTTCAACTGCCATCTTCCGCAGAACCCTTGTATCCTGGCTAGGATGCCTTCTGAAGGAAGGTTTGTTGGAAAAGCTGTATATTTGGTTTAGAAAGTATTGTTGGAGCTTCACTACTTAGTTAGTGATCCGAAGTTAGTGCGGTGATGAGCTTTTGTTCCCACAAAGTTACCGTCGTTGTCTGGTGTAACATCAACAGGGTTTCATTGTCTAGAAATTAATCATCGCAGAGATGTAATAAATGCTTCTGAAGCTAAGTCGGTTACCAGTTCAATATGAACATCTTTGGTGGCAAAGTTAACATTTAGACGTATGTATCCTTTGTTTACTGGTGATCTTCCTCTTCTCGTTCTGCGTTTCAAAAATATGGGTCCCGCATAGTCAACACCAGTATGCAAAAGTAGACGACCATTGTGAAGCGAGTTTTCGACAAACTGAACTCAATTATTTTAACTACAGAATTCAATTGATTGACGATTCTAGTTAATGATTAATTTAATCAAGATGTGAGACTTTGGTAATATTATTGGATGTAATTATTATTAAATAGAGCATCCATGTTTGAGAGCCGACCTCTTATTTTAAGGATGCCCATATCATCCGGAAGAGGAGCTAAAAATAGCACTTTTGATATACGACCGATTTATTATGCAGATTTAAACGTATGAAATGCTTAATTTTGTTTGCCCACTTTACTCATATTTTTTCAGCCTTTCGTAAAATCTTTGATATTATGATGTAGTGCTTACTCCATTATAGTAATTAGATTAAATTCCTTTGAGTTTCCAAAATAATGAAAATTTCTTGAATAATAATTTGATTATGCCGAGCTCGGTAGTGTTGACATATAGCTGGATTGGTAAAATGTTTGTTTCTAACAACCAGCTTGCGTTGCTCAGTATTTAACCACCTAGGACCAATACAACTCAAAAAGGATCTTAGCTGCAAAGGCTTTTGCAGTCAAGTTAGCCGGGTTGTCCTTGGATCTTACATGGTTGACTGGTTTTCGAAAGGATTTGGAGAACATTGAAACAAAACATTTTCATCGCTTTGGATTATCTGATAGCCATCCAAGCCATCCAAGCACGATTTTTGAATCGGTCGCGATTACTAATTTTGTTTTTAACATTTTCATTTAGATCTCTTGGTAATAAATAATAAGCATGTTCTGATGCTTCAGAAAAGTCGTGCAGTAAGTGTATTTCTGCAGTTGATGCAAATGTCTATAAATACCTTGGCCATTCTATGTATTTAAACTGCAAAACTTGTAGATGAATTTTAAAAACTATAGTTGCAGGTGATATCAAGTCAAGTGGATCAATTATTTGCTATTTGAGACAGTATGTCACAAAACATAATGGAGATTCTACTTTATAGTCAGCGGCAATAGGATGTAGCACTCTTATAGCAATAAAAAGTGCACTAGCCGGCAGTCGATTTTACTTCCTCCATATATCCTAATTGAAGATGCTCTTCCTTTAATCTTTTATGTCGTTTCTCGAGTTTTGATTGGTTTTTAAAGCTGTACTCCGTTGCTAATAAGCGAGTTATTGCAGCGGTCTTTGATTATCCACACCTTGAAACATCCGATTTAAATGGTAGTATTACCTATTACGTTGGACTGTTTGTCAGAATTTTTAAATGTATGTTTCACAAAATGATCTTCACATGGAAGATCCTCTTTAGTTAATGATGGTATTTAATGAATTTCTTCCACCTTCCAGATTCTTTTTATAGTTTATCTGTGTATCCTGTGGTTATTGAAGTGTATGCTAGTGTTTGTTCTTGGTGGCTTGTTGTTCCAGTGACGATCCATTCAAACTTGATTGCTTGCAATATTTGCTGATCATTAGAATTTCATTTGTTCTGGTTTTAAATTTTTAAAAACATGTCACCTTCAATTAACAGGTTCAATTTGTCTGTAATGTAAAAAATAGTAAATTTAATCCCTTTTCTTTCTAAAATCTATGTCCACCAATTTATTAGAGGAACCAGAGTACAATATTTAAAAATCAAAAATGAAGATAAGACAAGTGTCAACAGTAAACAGTGGTAGCCATAGAATAGTTTCAGTTTTTTCACTCTTCCTCGAATTGGTCTAACTCTCAATTCGATATTCGATATATCTCAAATATCCAAACACATAGGGTTTTATTAAATATTCAACACGATTAACTGCAACGGTTGACTGTAGACATTTTTTACAGAGCAAACTCGGGAATTTCTTAGATTCATCGACGTCATTATTATTTTGTATATATTTTATTGTTGTTGTTTTTCTGTCCACCTTTATTCTTGGAATTAACATCGCAATTTATGAACGTGTAATCGAAGTGTTGAATTGCAACTCATCCACCGTACACGGGATGTAGAATCTCGTTTCTGATTTTATAAAAAATAGCGGTTTGGACACTTAAAATTGTTTTGGCAATTCAATAGATGGAGCTGCTAATATACGAGGACAATCGGATAGATTCACGTCGTGGTTGAGTGGAGAAGCGTCAGGATAGATACATGTATGGCGTTACGCCCATGTATTGAATCTAGTCATAACAGATATCAGCTTTATTTTAGGTAAGGGAGTCTTACCAACGACTAGATGTTTGGGAAAAACAAGGGATAGAACTAGATTTAAAAGTGTTATAGGTGAGACTGGATGGACTGTAGATGTCTTATATGTCTCATATGTCTTAGATGTCTTATATGTAGATTTGATTCTTAGTTTACATACTATGGCCTCTAATGATAATTTCAATTCAAAAATAAGACAAACTGCCTCGAACCTTCTCCAATAATTACTAAAATTTAAAATAATTCAAACTAATTAAATCAACTGCACGTATTTATTTAAAACAATTTCAATTCTCGAGACAATGGTCTCGCAGTTGTCCTATATGTTTAAAAAAATTTCGATTATTTAGTCAAAAACCTTTCGCGACTTGAATCGATAATTTTTCACTATGTATTATACTTGATTTTTTAAAAATTAACATAGTAATATTAAATTATACAATTTGCACAGTATCTTTCGATTTCAATTTATATAATAGCCTCGAACAGTTGATCTATTATTTATAGCTAGATTCTGCATCTCTGCATCTCCTGTTTGATTATTCTTTTCATTGCACACAAATTTAAAATTCATCTCATCTCAATATACAAAATGCAAGTCACCCCTTTTCCCTACATCATCTCAATAAACAATTTCTCTACAACATCACACAATAATTCTACCTTCCATAAATTTGAACAACCGTATTATATCTACTTGTAATACTATGACAAAGTTTTAAATATTCATCATTTATGTAGACATAAACATGTATTAGGGTAGTTCTACACACGAAGGAAGGAAATGGAGCTAATTACGGCACGACATGTTTTTTTCGTATAAGTTCTGGCAACTAGTTTTAGTTAAAGTTGATGACGTTCTTTCAACTTTTCTGAATGTGGCCAGTCAAAAAAAAAAAAACAAAAAAATACAAGGGTCAAAATTAAAAAATATCCTTCCTAATCCTAAATTAACTCAAAATTATCTCAATATTATCTCAAAATACGAAATGAACATTTATCTAAGTTTGCCCGCTTTTAACTCTTCCAGGGGACTGATAATTTATCAGTATTTCGCTTAAAAATGACCAAATTACGTCTAAAAAAAAATATAAACGGATTCTATACCAAGGCAATACATATTCACGACGCATAAAATTACAAAATTAACTGTAATTAAAATACTTTTTACGAAAATACTTTCCAGGGGACTGATAATTTGACTGGACAACACACGATCTTGCTACTAATGATGACTGTTTTGAATGATAAAACCTGGGACTAAGTAAAACACTTGCAATAATATATTTATTGAACTTTAAATAATTCCTGTGACGAGCGATAACTTGATAGAAATATGAATTTCCAATATTTTCAATGTGTTTTGATTGGACAGGAGAATAATAACAAATTGGTGGAACAAACTTTAATAGGATATATCTAATATGAAATATAGAGTAATGTTATGATTATTTACACATTATTAAAGCATCATTATTCAAAATTATTACTACAGAGTAAATTTGTCTCTACACACTTAGAATCATTGATTATTTAGTTTACCAGCTTTGAATTTCAAGGTGGGACACGCCGGGAGACTAATAATTTGACGTTTTGAATAATTTTTTTTCTAAGACATATATTTCGAAACGGGTTTATTTTGGGTGACCAGCTAGACATAGTTGAGGTTTACAAATTTCATGTGAAAAAAAATTTTTTTTTTCATATTAATATACGAAATAACCAGAGCCGTCCAAAATTCCTATGTTTGTAGAACTACCCATTAATAATTGATATTGTGTGACAAAACAAAGCAATTAGCTAAAAAAACTGTTTTATGTTTGGTCTTTACTGCTATATTTGGAGTTTACTAAAGATAATTTACAGGAATTGATGTTAATAGCCATTGAAAAGAACATATTTTTCAATTTAAAAAATGAAAATGTTATAAATTATATATATGTGAACATGCGCCTGGGCTAAAAAATATTTAATGGTGAATGTTAAATATAAACTAAAAGTCATATTTTGGATTTAAAAATAAATTGTTTTGTTAAGCTTCGTGTTTAATGTAATACGTTTTTTAAGTGCCTGTCCGCTACTGTGCGATTTTTGTTTGGCCGTCGAGAACCAAATGCGACAACTGCACTAAAGACCTGAAGAAAAAGATCGAAACAATTAATTGTAAACTTAAAATTACACAAAATTGTGAACAACAAACTTTCACATACAAAATATGCTTCTCTGTCTTTACACCATTTTAATGCTCTACATTAATTTGTACTTAATCAATGTATCAATATTATTTTTTTTGTTGTTACACTTTTATTTCATTTTTTATGACCTTGAAATACTTTATTACTCAAATCTATGAAAATTTTTAATAATAAATGAGGACATAAAAAATAATTTTATTAGTCTCTAATCAACACACAAAAATAAATATTTACAAATTTTTGTATAGGATTACTAAATACTAATTAGAATTATAGTAGAGAAAAAACTATTCACTGTTTCCATGAAATAGTTCAATTTATAGACATTCTTTTCAGATAACAGACAAATTTTATACTTGTGCACACAGTATGATGCATTTTCATTGAAAAAAATTGATAACAAAAATTTAATTCAAATAATAAGAATTAATTAATTTGCATTTTTTATTATGTTATATATGATTTGCATTGCAAATATTACTCTGGAGAAATTAAAAAAAAATTTAATATGCGTATAAGGTGGTTTGTGATTAATTGATTTGATTGTGGTTTACGTAATTATGTCATCTGAGGTGATTTCATTTTCTCTTTCTTTTTTTTCGTATTTGTAAACCATAAATCATGATGTTTAAATTCAGCGGATAGCAGATCACAAGCGTATAATTTCCTTCTGAACATTCTTAAGATTGAAGATCATTAATTACAAATTTCATTGTGTGCTTTGTAATTGTTTGAAATGTTTATCGTTCGTTTAATTTTTTTCGATATCACAACAAAAAGATCAAACACAAAATTACCAAATTTTTGTTAACTTCGTTTGAAACTAAACTCCATGAATCCACTCCATTGTGACAAGTTTCTTTTAATTTTTTTTGTTAGAATTACAAATTGTCACCATAAATTGAAAATGTGTGTATGGAATGTGAAAGATGTTTTATTTTTGTTTATTTTCTTCTGCTCTGTTTTCTTTGTTTTTTGTGATTATTCTTAATTTTGTTGTGAATATTGTGCACGAATAAATCATTCAAGATTTATTTTTGTGATATTTAAGTCTTTGGACGATTTCTTTGGGTTAGTAAAATTCGCAAATGAAAATTTATTGATTGTTTTTTGTTTTGTATAAAAGAATCCTCCCACTTTGATTCGCATTTTCTTACGATAATTTAGTTTACTTTCTTTGGATTGCCTAAGCACGAAAATTTTCGTTTTTCATGTTTTTACTTTATATTAATGTTATCGTTTTGAACAAACATTTTAATTATATATAAAATTTAACGGTATTGTCTTGTGACGGTTATACATTTTTTTATTGTACGTGATCATTTTTTAATTTTTAGATAAGAAAATGTAATTAAAAACATTTGTAATTGAAACAGTTGTTTTCATAATAGTACATTTAGGATTTTTTACGTCCATAAGATTTCTAGAATTTTCGATGAAAGAACTAAAAAACAAATTTATTCTATGTGTATAATTATATTTATATATGCAGAGGCGTAGCTAGGGGGGGGGGGCGGGGGGGGCGGGGGGGGGGGGCGGTCCGCCCCGGGTGTCACCCGTTTTGGGGTGACACCCGAACGTAAATAACATAAACAAACCATCACAATGTTTTCAACGATAAATCACTACGAAACCGTTTTGGGGTGACACCCGAACGTAAAAAACATAAACAAACCATCACAATGTTTTCAACGATAAATCACTTCGAAACCGTTTTGGGGTGACACCCGAACGTAAAAAACTTAAACAAACCATCACAATGTTTTCAACGACAAATCACTTCGAAACCGTTTTGGGGTGACACCCGAACGTAAACAACTTAAACAAACCATCACAATGTTTTCAACGACAAATCACTTCGAAACCGTTTTGGGGTGACACCCGAACGTAAAAAACTTAAACAAACCATCACAATGTTTTCAACGATAAATCACTTCGAAACCGTTTTGGGGTGACACCCGAACGTAAACAACTTAAACAAACCATCACAATGTTTTCAATGATAAATCACTTCGAAACCGTTTTGGGGTGACACCCGAACGTAAAAAACATAAACAAACCATCACAATGTTTTCAACGACAAATCACTTCGGAACCGTTTTGGGGTGAAACCCGAACGTAAACAACTTAAACAAACCATCACAATGTTTTCAACGATAAATCACTTCGAAACCGTTTTGGGGTGACACCCGAACGTAAACAACTTAAACAAACCATCACAATGTTTTCAACGATAAATCACTTCGAAACCGTTTTGGGGTGACACCCGAACGTAAACAACTTAAACAAACCATCACAATGTTTTCAATGATAAACCACTTCGAAACCGTTTTGGGGTGAAACCCGAACGTAAAAAACATAAACAAACCATCACAATGTTTTCAACGATAAATCACTTCGGAACCGTTTTGGGGTGACACCCGAACGTAAACAACTTAAACAAACCATCACAATGTTTTCAATGATAAATCACTTCGAAACCGTTTTGGGGTGACACCCGAACGTAAAAAACTTAAACAAACCATCACAATGTTTTCAACGATAAATCACTTCGAAACCGTTTTGGGGTGACACCCGAACGTAAACAACTTAAACAAACCATCACAATGTTTTCAACGATAAATCACTTAGAAACCATTTTAACCAGGTTATCCATATAATTTTAATTTATAAATTGTGATAACTTATAAATGTGTCCTATAAATGTGTTATTGGTTCAAAAAGAATCTATTCTACTTTTTAAAATTTTTGAGTTATTACGTGAAATAAAATTTTAACAATATTAATCGAATCAACATGTTGAGCATTGAATCCCATCACCACAATTACTCAATAGCTTTGAATATTCCTATAGATACCATATTGACCGTTTTTTACGATATATTATTTAGTATGCAAGCATGATTATTTAATGACCAGGTCTGAAAACACATATGCTGAATAATGTATAGGAAAAGTGGTTTACGTCGATAATGTGGCACCCTTTGTCGATAGGGTAATAATAACGATAGGGTAATGATAACGATAACTCACCCTTGAGTTTCAATGTCTCTATTCCAAAATTATTTCTAAAATATCCGCTTAACCTTACTACCTAATATATGTTTTACATTTCAAACAAATTAATTGCAAACACCTAATGAAACTAACAAACAATCAAATTACCGTGTTTGTAAATGATCTCAAAATAATTTTTTTTCCTTTATCTTGAAACTCAAAGAATAAATTGAAATAGATCGTTTTTCAATGGACACAAAAATAATTACTGTAGAATAAAATGGCAGTTATGCAATTACTGCAGTTTTGCAAATTTTTGTAGGTTGATACATACTCATACATTTTGTTTTCAGTTTTATATATTTATATATTTGAATTAAATGAAAGTTTATCATTTAAAATTACATTTTGTTGGGTTTTAAATCCCTTGGAAATTTCAAACTCATCAAGTGATTCTTTCAAAGATCCTTGGCTACATAAATGTAAAGCCTTCAATTTTTTTTAAAAGTGGTGTAGCTATTGTTATTAACTATGTAAATGGTTTGCAAAAATAAACTTTAAATTTTGTTTATTTTTCTTCTTAGGCAGGTATTCCTTAAATCAGTCTTTAAAACATTTTCCGGTTTTCCCGATGTAAAATTTTTCACAAAAATCACATTTAATTTTGTAAATTATTGAGCATGATTCTAATTGGATATTTAATTTTGGTTTCAATTCTTTATATAAAATATCTTTTAGGATTTCATACTTATACTTTTTTAAATAGTTCCTTATAATATTAGGCTATGATTTGTATATTCCATTTTATCAAATATTATTTAATATAAGTTGTTACAAGGAAATTTAAATAAATTAATTTTCTTGGCGGTGTATTTAGTCGTTAACACAGTGTACTTATTATGAACTATGTACCTATTATGTATCCTACAAATATATTTAGAATTAATGCTTTGCTGTTACCTATACTATAATTAAAAATATTTTTTTAGATTTCGTTTAGCAAATATCCCAAAAAATAAATATGCCACGAGGAGTTCATACTTTTTAAAGAAAAAGTTGGTTCCAGCAGAGAAAGACCAAATCTATAAATATGTTACAAAACCCGATGATATCCAAGGTTCATCAAAAGAAACTGATTATCACGTTGATGCAACGAATGTTTCAGAGAATATTGGCTCATCTTCGGAAAGTAACAGCAACAATACAGAATTAATAATGATAACCTATGATGACGAATTAGAAAGGAATAATGAAAATGACAGTGATAATGCCGCTAATGCTTCTACTATTGAAGACAGTATTTGCATGGGTGAATCACTTCAGGACTTAAGAGATGTATCACATTGGAATATACTCGTCTCTGGTAATGTTCGCATTGAAATCATAAAAAAAGAAAGTGAACATTTTCAAAATAGAGAAGGGTCGTTTGTTACTGTATCTAGACACGGGTTAGACATAAAAGGTGATGTTCGCCATCTTTCTAAAGAATGGTTTTATAAAATGATGAATAATGGTGAAAAAATTCTACGGCCATGGATTGTTTATTCTCCTGTAAATAATAACTTGCGTCCTGTATTGCTTCTGTTGTCGTGTATTTGCTGTCACCAATAATAATAATACAAAATCAACATTTACTACTGGATATCAGAAGCGGTGGAAACTAAATCCCAAAGTGGCCGAGCATGAAACTTCAAATGAACATCTGGAGAATTTTGAAAAGTGGAAAACTTTGGAAATGAGGTTAAAAATTCATAAAACGATACGAGACGCAGCCTTGCAATTAATATATAATAAAAAACAGAAGTGAAAACATCTTTTATCAAGATTATTGGATATAACTTTGTTTTTATCTAAACAAAACCCAGCATTTCGTGGACATGATGAAGGACAAAGTTCTTCAAATAAAGGCAATTTCTTAGAACTAACCAAACTATTGTCAAAGTATGATGTAGTGTTAAAAGAACACATTTTGAATTTGGAGCATGGTAAATCACCAAAAGTATCATATTTGTCACCAGATATACAAAATGAGTTCATAAATGTTTTAGCGATCCACGTAAAGTTTAAGCTTGTCAACGAAATTAAATCGGTTAAATATTTTGGAATTATGTTTGATAGCACACCTGACATTTCACATATTGATCAAATGTCAGAAGTGATTCGTTATGTGAAAATTGATGGTAGTAAAGTGGAAATCAAGGAAGTATTCCTTTATTCCTTGGATTTTTTCCTTTACGTGGAAAAAAGCTGCTGATTTAAGCGATGAAATTCTTACACTGAAAAAAAAATTGAAGTAATGATAACCTCATCTCGAAGATGGCAGTTTATTATTCATGCAAAGAAAAGGTATTTACAAACAATTTCACTGTGATTGGGACAACTACTCAGTACTCAGTAACATTTTCCTGATAACAGAATGAGGTGTAATTAAAATATAAAGTGCTATCCAATATAACAGTAGTTGAATAAAGTTAATAACTATTTCCATGAAAACATATTTTTTTGGCCTTATATCATGAATTTTTCATTTTAAAATTTAAGTATTTGAGATTAATTGAACTATATTTTATTTTCACATAAATATTTCATGTGATTGTCTCAACTGCATCGGCTTATCATTGTACGGTTGTTGAATCAATCTCGTATTTCGATTCGCCATATCTGCCCGCACGGTGAGGTTGAGACAACTGCATTTCGATTGGAAATAGGACATGTTTTTTCAGTGTAAAATCTTGAAAATGATGGTATAGATGTTATGAATTGTCGCTCCCAAAGGTTATGATAATGCAGCTGTTATGAGTAGTATACATGGAGAAGTGCAAGCTATTATTAAAGCAAAAAATAACAAAGCAATTTTTGTGGGCTGCAAAGATAATTCAATTAATTTATACGGCCAACACTCGTCAGTGGAAGCCATTTTTACATGTTTTTCTGCTTCGACTAGCCGCTGGGAAGTACTTGCTAAACACAACAAAGCAACTGTTAAAATACTCTTAACAGCGTATTGGAGTGCTCATTATGCTTCAGTAAAAGTATTGGCCGAAAACTTTGATGGGATTGTGGCTGAAATTGAGAAGTTAAGTGATCAACAAGAAAATGTAGACACTAGATGCGCTGCACAGAACCTTATCAATGCAGCATGTGATTTTTCGTTTCTTTGCTATCTTTTGTTTTGGAATGATATTCTAAGAGAAATAATATCTGTGCTCAGATTGGATTGCAAAGCACGGGCTTGAATATTGATCAATTAGCTACAAAAATAGAGTCAATTCATAACGAAGTCTCATTGTAGAAGAGGCAATAGATCTTGCTGCGAAAAAATCGGCGGACTATAACATTCCAATGGAAAGCCGAATTCGTCATAAAAACGCAAAAAACGAACGGGTGGTGAGTTTGCACCTGATGTTGGACTGACACTGAGAGCTCAACTTAAAAAGGACATGTTGGAATGTCTTGACCGATTCAGTGTTGAACTCCGAACTAGACTGAAGTCAGTTCAAGATTTAGCTTTATTGTTCGAGGTTGTGCAGACAAACACTTAGCTTTTGGCGAACAGTGAAGAGTTAAAATTATCGGTATCAAAATTTACTGGTTTTTATGATGCGGTATTGGCAACAGAACTCCTCATAGAGATGCAAAGGGTGAGGAGGCATTCAAAAGCGGCCAATGTTACAGTTTCTAGCTGGGTGTACCTAGACTTTTTGAAATTCATCGTAGAATGGGATTTTTTAGAATTTTTTCCGAATCTTACGGTCGCACTAAAGTTATTTATGACTATTTGCGTATTAGTGGCTTCGTGTGAGAGGAGTTTCAGCAAATTAAAATTAGTTAAAAATTGCTTGCGGGCTTATAATAATAATGCTCATTTGTATTAATTAAAAAAAATTATAAATTACGTTTATCGGCTTTTTATTATTATTGACAGTTTTTATTTTTGGGGTGACACCACAATATCCGCCCCGGGTGCCACCCATGCTAGCTACGCCACTGTATATATGTACATATATCCAGTTTAAATATATTTATTTTTAATGAGGACTCGGATAAAGGAGTGAATGAACTGTGAACACTGTTGTTTTAGGAATCGTGTAAAATTAAAAGCTAAACCTAGCGTAATTTGACTTCAATTTACGTCATCTCACGTTCATGTGTTTTACCTTACGAATAGTTTTCCTATTTTTGGGTATCGTTTTATACTTTCAATATTTTTAAACATAACTTTTTTTGACTAAAATGTGTTTTGGGAAACACAATATTTGTAACAACAAAATATGTGTTCAACTCGTTATGATAACATTCAATTTCCATTGTGTCATTTTTATTTTTATTAACTTATTTTAATATGGAAAGAATTTCAAAATGTCGTTTTAATTAACTATTTATTTATTCAAGTACTTGTGGGTACACTTTATTTTTTGTTTTTCCGTTTAACGGAATGGTTTCCCTAACGCGTTAGCCACATACAGTTGTCCTTATGAGAAGCGCGGATTCTCCAAATCTAGTCCACATACTTGCTGTAACTGTCCTTGTGATTTGTTGATGGTCATTGTAAAAGCGAGTTGCACTGGAAACGAAACGTAGTGACAACACTATACATCTTCCGGTTCGAATTTTCCATTTAAAATTGTGGCTTCAATGACATTGTTGATCATCTTTTTCACCGAACATTTTAAAAAAATTTGTGCAACTTCAAAGTATTTGACATATTTAGAATTACACAAAACACATAAAAACCTTTTAAGACCTAGGTTGCACACCATCATGTGTTTTAAGACTTTGATGAACGCAAATTTTTTTTTTTTGTTTTTTATGTTCTTTTAAAAGAATGGAAAACCAAATAATAGAGCCTTTCACATAATAATGTACGACATAGGGCAATATTTCATAAAAGGATGGAGGAAATAAAAATAAAATACTTCTTTTTTCAAATTTGCAGGAACAAAGCTAAAATTGGGTTACTAATTTTCCTAGTGCTAGAAGCATATACCAAGATCATGTAACGCATTGTTTTCCTCAATCTAGCATATATAATAGTTATATGGAAAATCATTTCTTCGAGCAAGCAAAAAAGTTCATTTGTTAAAAAAATATAAAAAATAAAAAAATTGCGTCCATAAACACCTTAGAGGCATGTTGTGGTGGGACCTTGTTCTTAAAAGGTTCTTATGTGTTGTTGTGACACGTTGTGTTGTAATTCCTACTACCCAACATATTTTATTCAAAAATACCTAAAAAAGCGTGTCATCACCAAAGAATATTCCATAACTATAAGACTAAGTGTGTTATCGTTGATTGAAAAAAGTTTATTCCCGAGCACCCCTAAAATATCACTTATCCCTTTATATCAGTGAAATCTTACTGTCATTGCCAGTGGTATACGATATCTCAGGTTAACTGATTTGCCAATAGCAGGTACCAAAGAACGCGGGGTTGTCACACCCATAGATCCCAAATTTATATAAAATTCATAGAATTCATAGAAAATATATAGAATTCAATTCAAGATATATAAAATTTATTTGACACTATTGCAAACGTGTTGCCGGCTAAGTGCCACTATTTTTAATTAGTTTGTTCATCATGATTTCCATCCGTTTTTGATTATACATAAGCTATGCTTCTTTGTATAGTATTTGTGCGAAATCCATTTCGTAATTTTGAGCTTTAAATCGATATAATCGATGTTATCCACTATCTTCACTTAGTTTTAGATATATGTATCACATACAATTGAATACCAGCAACATATTTGGTGTAGATAAAACAATTTGATCATGTATTAAATTCCAATAAATATAATTTTGCTATATAAACAAACATAATTGTTTGTCAGATAATACTTTCATTTTTCAATTTCATTAAATTATGTTCAATGTAAAAAGCATCAATCAAAGCAAACCAAATGTATAAAACGATATATTTAGATAAAAATAATAAAGGCAAAACACCTTAAGGTTATTATAAGAGCCCTGGGGTTCCATTTATATACATAATATAAAGCCTATGTTCATCGAGAATAATGTACCTTTTAAATAGTGAAAGAATTTTTCAAATAGGTGCAGTGGTTTTGGAGATTATCAAATACAAACAAACAAACAAACATTAATTTTTATGTATTTATAGATTTTAAAATAATTTTTCTCATTTGTAACAGATATGGTCGTTCCTTTTTTATGTCGATTTTTGAAATCGGCATTTTTTAATTTCGTCACAATTCAAGACCTCCTGAAGCTGTTTAAGCTATTTTTCCTCGGATAGGAGCTGCAAATATTAAACAACAAACCAATATCGGGTCCGTATTGGTGAGCCAAGCCTTGGCTAGTTAGCTTTGGTTTTAGTCCGAGCCACTTTGAAATTCCAAGACTGAATCAAGATTCAGTTTAAATTATATAACGCGTTATTCACCAGTCTAATGGATTGTAAACATGTGCAAGCCATACTATGTTTATCTTTATTTTAATATATGTTACTCTTTCTAAAACCTCTTTCCACACATTCAAAGGAAATCTGGAAAAAAATTGGTTATCGTATTTGCCAGACTGAGTCCTTGGCTTGCCAGACTTGGTCGCAAGACATCGGTCCAAACTTAGTCCAAGCTTGAGCCGTTTGAGAATATTGAAAAAAATGTGGAACGGACTTCGAGCGGCCCAGGTTTGGTCCATTAGCTTTTTCTTGCCCGGGTAACTATCATTCTGTATGTATATGCGTATATCGTTTTATATAAGGCTCAAAAATTTTCCAACGCTCTCTCAACAATGGATAGTCCGATTGAAATGAAAATAGTTGCAATCGATGTATCTTGGCGTAACTTAGAGTCTAGTTCTTACCTATCAAAATCGGTTTATTTGTCTTTTAGTGGTTTCCAAAAAACTGAAAATTATCTTTTCCAAATATCATGAGAATGAAAAAAAAAATTTAAATCATTGTCGTTTTGTTTGTCATCATGTCAACTATTTGTAATGAAATTTGAATTGAGATTTGACCGAATGAGATCTTAAAACTGTGGTATGTATATGATGCACAAATTCATCTGGGTTCACATAACTATAGAAAATCTGAATTCTTTTTCAAATTTGACAATGCGTGGGAAGGATGAACAGGTCTTGTACAATTTTTTATTAAAGCTTTCAACTTAAGTCATGACAATCAATTTCGCTGAAATTTGGTATAAAAGGTTTTTAGTTTATGATAATTTTGTATATCAACTTCCGGTTTGTTACTTTTGGTAAACAATATGTTTCGGTCTTTATCCACAAAATAGGTATTTTTTGTTTTTCTCCGCACAACAACCTACAGTTTTGAAGCAATTTTGGTGTAAATTTGGTAGAACGTTTTAATCAACATGAGAAAAAAATAATTAGCTTTTGAGATGTGTTTCTGGCGAAAGAGAGCTCTAGAACACAATTTTAAATTTCCGTCACTTTTTTATATTTGTTGGGACACTACAGCTTTCGGTCATGAAGCCATGAGTTTTGATGATACATGTTTATTTTTATAACACGATTTTTTAAGGGATATTGGGCAAAGTGGTAGAGGTCCGCTAATTATTTGTTTATTCTTAACTTGAAAAACTTAAACATCTATTTTGATGAGTCTTGGTGTATAACTTCTTGAAAAGAATGATATTCTAGGCAAATGCGTCGTAAATAATTCAAGGTAATTATTTCGGCTGTTATTGCTCCAATGATGTTATTATCTATTTAAAAAAATTGCGGAGCATAAAATTTGCGACAAATTTTATTAAAAAAATTTTTCTCAACCGTTTTTGCAAGGCGGTGAAGCACTTCTTTTTTTCTTGACTCTGCTGGTGCATTAGCTGTTTGACCACAAAATAAATACAGTACAATACATTCTAAAACAAAGTAGATTGAATTTCTTTTATATTATGCTCAAGAGCTCAAAATATTCTTTTTCGAAAGTAAGAACTTTACTTTCCTTAATTATATTTCAATTACACACAACGACTTTATTTTTTAGAAAAGTATCCATCAAATATCGACATATAGATCCGTTAAATGTTTTAAAATAAAAAAAATATACATTACAGTGGAAGGTCATAAGTAGACAGATATTATTTATGAAATGAATCTGATAGTACGAAATAAATGTGTGATTATGTGAGAACTCTCTGTTTAGATTTTTAAAAAAGGAAAATGAATAGATTTTTGATCGTTAAAATACTGCACCAAAATCGAGTATGTACAAGTAAAATAAAATTCGTAAGTATATTGGAATGGTTTATGGTAGTTTTGCTTCTAATATTGCCCGAAATTTTTTGAGTTTAAAATATTTGTCCTTAAGCATGGAAAACTGGATATAGGAAAAAATTACTAATTCGGATTTAATTTTTTATGACTTGTATTTGTTGTTGCGACGATAGTGACTTCACTGCCATTTTATGGAAGAAAATATAACATTTGGAAACTCAACATATAACAAAAAATTGGCGTCCATCAATACCATAGAATGCATATTGTTGTTGACCGTTCGTCGTAAAAGGTTTTCATGGATTGTTGTGACACAATATTCTAATTCCTATACTACACAACACGTTTTATAAAAAAAAATGAGATCCTTTGGACGTTGACGCATCAACAATAGATCTATGCCCAATAATGATAAAAAGTAATTTATCTATGACTTGAAGCTTCTGTTTTAAAGTTTTATGTCATTGAATCTAAAATGTGACACATATTCAAAATGGATTTTATTTTGCTTTATTATAATCGTTGTGTTATTTTCGTTGTCCACCTCAGCCAAGTGTGGTAGATCAAGTTTTTTCTCATAAAGAAATATTTAGATTGTAAGATATTAAGTAATATTGACCTAAGCAGTGAATGAAGTCCATCTTATGGCAAGATTCTTGAGATATCGCAACAATCACCGATAAATCTTCTTCATCCATTGATATTTGTGGTATAATTATTCTGTTTGGGGTATTACACTCTGGTAAAATATTTTAATTATCTAAATTCGCATTCCAACTCAATTATGGTATTTCCACTAACCTAATAATAAAAACAAACCACAGTAATAAATAATATTATACAACAAAAAAAGCATAAACCAACTAACCACAATAATTACAATTATAATAAAACAAACAAATAACATCAGGTCCCAAGCAATTAAAAAGAAACCACACAAGTTAATTTAGGATGGCGACTTAGAAGAAGAGGAAGAAAGCACATCTTCTTCTTATTATAAATATAATTTTTTTCTTCTTTTTTTTTAATTTATGTTTATGTTGGTCATGGTTAAAGTAATTAAGATATAAAATATACAGATTCCCTCTAATTTGCGGTCCATTCAAAATAATTATATTATTTTTTGTATTATCTCTCTAACTTCTATCTGTTATCTTGTAAATACATTTAAGTATTTTTTTCTTCTTTAATTTAATTCAATTAAATTAAAAATAAAGAAAAAAAAATACAATCATAATGACATACTTTGGTTATATAAGGGTTGAAAGCTTCGCTATTTTCGGTGAACGTAGGTAGGATGGTAATAGAAAAAAGGTCAATTTTTTTTTGGGTATTTTTTAAAAGGTGAAAATTGTTATCGAATAATAAAAAGAAAATTTCAACAGTTAAACTTCCCTTCATTTTTTTTGTATTATTCTTGTAACCCTTTTCATCATAAAACAAAATATTTTTTCTTTAAACTAATTATGTAAACAAAATGACATTACAAAGATTTGGGGTGGTTTTGTGATAAAAGAAATATAATTAAAGGAAATTGTTTTTTTTGTAATACAAGTTGAACTTTTCGAATTTTAGTTTTTATTTTTAAACTTTTGAACAATACCAATTGTATTGAGAAACTAAAACTAAACCAACCATTCGGAAACGGATATTAAAATCATAAACAATCACACTAATACTTTTTGACATATATACGGATGAACAACGGAAAAAAGTTATGGAAAAGGTATATAAATTCTTATTTGAATGAATATTGAAAACACAATAATTGACATTTAAGGAAACAGAAACAAAATATTTTTATTGAAAAGTTATAACGTAAAATTTTTACTTGATTTTTTATTGTAGTGAAGGTAAAGTTTTAGGTCAGAATTAATTTCTAAAGATATGAAAGTTCATATAAGAATTTATATGCATTTATACTCAAAAATATATTTATTTCTTCTAAATTTAACAATAAATTTTTGGTGATATAAATTATAAGTTATAACAGTTTTTTTTTCGAGAGGGTTGCAAATTGTTGAATGCTATCTCCGAATGACACACTTGAGTAGAGAAGTAAACAAATAATAGAAAATGAAATAAAAATAACGTTTTTGTTGTTTTTTTTCGAATTTCTATTGTTGTATATGATTTTGTCTCGAGTTATATTGTCATTTCGTTGTTGTTGCTGTTGTTGAATCGCGAATAACCCAACAAATAATAATAGTAATAACAGAACAAATACAAAAAATGTAAAATGATTTGTTTTTTATCATAAAACGTTGTGTCGATTTGTTTATTTGGAATGGTTTTTGTTAATTTACCAAGAAGATAGCAGACGGGAATTTAATGTTGTGCTAAAGTTAGAGGGTGCAATGTTGAATGGTTGTTTTATTTTGGGAATGAAGGAGATTGAAATTACTATTTGAACTCAATGATCATATCGTATGTGATGATGTAGACCTTACCGCTGTAAACAATTTATAATTTAGCTTAGCGTTATTGTAAACATTGTCCTCATAATCCTGTTACATTGTTTTCGTGTTTTCAAAACTCCAAGATAAGTGCCAACTAATCCATGTTATTCTACGACTGGATTTTTTTAAGATTAAAAAGTACATATATTTGTCTGTTCTGTCACAATGGTGTCATTTGTCTGTTCTGTCACAATGGTACCATTACCTCCGCATAAAAGACAATTCGTGACTCTTTTTTTTTCTAAAAAAATCTCGAATACTTGTTACTACCAATTTTGTTTTGTCAAATATATAGTTTCAGTTTAATTAATTCCCATTTTCAAAATAAAGAAAAACAAGGCCAGATTTTAAAAGAAGTTAATATATCCGTGGAGTTAGCCCGTTTTCGTCGTTATAAAGAATATCAATTATCAACAACAAAAATACAGGTCTTAAATTGACTTTTTTGCAATGCATAACAATTAACATGTTACCTTTGCGATCGAACAAATAAATATAATGCATCCCAACGACTGAATTTTCGTCATTTTACATAATTTTTTTATACTTCTATATTTATATGTTATGAAATTAGGGGTTAAAATTTGTTTCGTAATAATTTATACTGTACACGCAGGGTGTCATTGAAAAATTTGATAATAACTGGAGTTCGCAAGTGGTCTTAGTTCGATGACTTTTTCAAGCTGACTCCTGTAAGCTAATCACACTTCTAGTTTGGACTTAAACAACGCTTTTTGAGAGATTCCTCTTGATGAGGATTCTAAAGAAAAAACAGCTTTCACAGTTCCAACGCGTCCTCTCTATCACTTTGTTCATATGCCCTTTGGTTTATGCAACTCACCACAGACAATGTCCAAACTGATGGATCGAGTAATACCACCAAGGTGGAAGACTCAAGTCTTCGTATATCTAGACGATCTTTTAAGTTTGACAAATAAGGCTGTTTAAAAAAAGCAAATTGCACCATATATATCGGAAAAGCAAATTTTTGCAAACCAAGGCTAAGTATCTTGGCTATAACATTATTAAAGCAGGAATTAGCATCGATCAGGACAAAGTAACAATTCCTAGCGAAATATGGTATAAAACAGACTCGCACTCCTTTATATTCAGTCCAGGCAAATGCTTCCGGCAGAGTGAACAGGAGTGTGCACTCCGGAATTAGAGCTTTCTTAAAGGAAGATCTCGCCACGTGGTATAAAAACCTGAGTGAAATTTCTTGTGCTTTACGTAGCTCCTTTCACTCTAATATCGGCTGTTTTTCTTACTACGCTATGTCTCCATGTACAGATGTAAATTTACCGGTAAAATATTTTTATGGTAATTTTACGGTAAAATATTTTTATGGTAATTTTAATTTAACCGGTAAGATTGGTAAAATTGGTAAAATAGGTAAAATATAAATCTGGATCAAAAAATTAAATTATGGTTGCATTTTTAATTAATTCAAAATGTACGACTATATCTCAATCATTTCTATAGTTTATAAAAACATTAGATGCAAATCAAATATATTTTTATGGGGTTAAATATACGATAATTGGCTGTTGTTTACACTTAGCAATACATCTTGAAAATGGACAACACGTTGTTTGCATATCTGCAAAAATGGAACAAATCCTGGACCAATTGGCTACAACGATGACTTCATTCTTCACTGTTATGTCGAAGTTATGCGTTTGTAAGGACAATACTATATTCGAAAATGTTTACGAATTAGTATTACACATGGAATGGAAATATAAAAACATTTGAACGGCACAAATTCAAAAAGTGAGTCTACAGAAAACCAAGCATATTCATTGAAACTTAATATATGTTCAAACTATATGCGATTCATCCCAATCTAGATAGATGCTATTTTCATCGCATGTGGTTAGAAAATGAGCCCAGTTCAACGTTTTTTCAGCATTGATAATTGTCAACGGCAGTAAACGTGTGACGTGTCGATACATTAATTACCCGGCCAACAATCAAAATCTAATTCGTGCATTATTTCATTCATGGGAAAAATATAAAAGACAAATGGCTTAAAAATTTTTTTTCCCAAACTCGAAACAAAAATTTACAATGAAGGGCTGATAATGTTTCGTTGCGTTATGTGTTCTTAACCGTTTGAGAATTCCATCGATCTGCTGCTGTTGGTGCTTCGTGTAAAGTAAAATTGCAACACGAACCAAATTAATTTCAAATTATTTCCAAATATATAAAGACATACTGCTGAACCGAATTGCATATCATCTGCAATGAACTGATTTGCTGGAATCAATAACCTTGGATGGCCTCAATCTACAGCTGTTTAAAAAGTGTTCAATACCTGAGATGCATTTTGGACTAAGATCTGGGTTTTCAGAGGCATCTTTTTGTGATAAATATTCTTGTTGTTGTAATAAATATTCTATAATTCCACAAAAAAGCACAAACTTTGATTTTTATTAAACAAAGGTTAATAAAATTTTACTGCAATTTTACCAATTTTACCAAGCCTAGGTAATATTACGTAATATTACCGATTTTACCGGTAATTTTACCATGGGTAATATTACCTTTACATCTGTATCTCCATGATCACTCATAGTTCGTACTACGCTCTATTGAGGAACTTGGAGTGCCTGGAGGAGCCTGGTGACTGTTAAGATCGCGCTGACGCTCTGTCAACACTATATCAACACTATATCCACCAAGTGAACCTCATTTGAAGCATACTGAAGGTCGAATACTCTGTCATGGTATTTTTCATGGATGAAATGGTAACGAACTTCTTTATGTTTTGTTCTCGTGTATATAGAATTCAGCATTATTAACCAGCCTTATCACACTCTGGTTACTCTTATAAAATATTGAATTGTCCATTTGAGTTGATACAAGTTCTGACAACAGTACAGCAAAGTTGGCAGCTTTTGCTCAAAATTTCAGCTTTGTTTGTTTTGAATGAATTGAATGAATCATTCGTTCGTTCAGGTTCCATAGTTGTGCGGATATTTTAAACCGCCCATCCATTCTGTTCAGGCGTATACGGAACAGAATAGTTAGTTAATGTTGGTTACCAATTTGATTAAGAAAATTTTTTAGTTCATGTATAATGAATTTGGAAGCACCGGTCTATAACTAAAAAATTGCATCTTTTTAATGAATTTCCTGACGTTCTTAACGACTTCTGATTTCTGTTTTAGAGAATAAATGAAACTGTGTAGAATTATCATCTTTCAACAATAACAGATACCTGGAACCTCCAATTGATTTGACTTGTATAAGGACGCACACATCAGCATGGATAACTGCACTGTAACATTTTGATTTTTCTAATTACGAAGATTAAAACGACTTTGATGATGCTACCAAAAGACGAATTCTGATCATACAAATTCCTGATCATCAAAAGCCATCACATGAGCTACGTTATGATGTCCAATGCGTTTGTGTCATGATAGTAATGATATTCTCTTAAAAGCAACATTTGCTACACACTCGGTACTAGTGTGTAGCAAATGTTGGTGCAATACTTTTAAAGAGTTTTTGGAATAAACGATCCTTTCAAACTCCCACTGCATTAATACTTCAATTTCTTAATATTTCACAACAGTGACTTGTTGTACCGGGATTTTTTCCAACAGTAACTATACAAACAAATTATTCACTGGGACTTGTTGTACCGGAACTTTTTTTCCAACAGTAGTTATACAAAAAAAATTATTCGCCGTACCGAAATGCCACAAGACGAATCTCGAATTGTCCAGTGAACTAAAAAAATAAAAGAAAATTGTATTTTATATTAATTTTTGTTTTACAAGAATTTCTATTTATTGTCAAATTGAATCTAACATATTGTTTTAACATTTTGGAATCTACAAGATATTGGCTACGATCCATAGATTTTTCTCTTTCTTTCTTAACTTAAAATTTATTGTTATGTTTTCTTCGTTAAAAGTGAACGAGGCTTGGCTTAGAAATTATTTTATTTTAATAACAAAAAGTCGGACAAGTGCGAATAAAATTCGCTCGCCAAGGGTTCCGTGAATGTAAAAGAACACAATATCAAAAATAAATGACATAAAGTTATGTTGTAAAGTCTTTATATCGCCAGACTATGGACGCATAACAGAATAAATGTTTAATCGTAAACGTCAATAGTAAATGTCAATCACATCTTCATTGATCAAAAATGTTACTTGAGGTTAAATCTTATCCATAGCTGTTTATGTTAGCTAAAGAAAGATTTAACCAGTATTTTAATGGTCTAAATTGGGAATATTTGTTCTATAAATCAGCGTCGAAATATAGGGTGGTATATATACACTTAAAATAGCACTTTTTTCATCAATAACTAAAAAACTGTGCATCGCAGAACTCTAAAAAATGTTGCAATGTTTCTTAAATTAAGTGTTCTTTCAAATGACACCCCAGTCGTTTGGTTCCTAAAAAGTTTTTTTTACCCTCCCCACACCCATCCCCTTAACACACAGAAATGTAATTATTTGAGAGTTCGCTATAATTTTCGTTTAAAATATAGCAAACTTCCTGTCTCTATGAATTTTTTCAATTTTTTCTGTCTATCAGTGTCGAAACGTAGGGGGGGGGGGAACGGTCTGGAATTTACACATTGTTTAGAATAACTCAAAAACTGTGTACCGGAAAATTCTAAAAATAATTGCAATGTTTTGGAAATTTTGTGTTCTTTCAAATGACAAATGACCCACTCGCTTGGGTCAAAAAAAGTGTTTTTTTACCACACCTTACACCCATCCCCTAAACACACAGGAATATAATTATTTGAGAGTTCGCTATAATTTTCGTTTAAAATATAGCAAACTTCCTGTCTTTTTGAATTTTTCAATTTTTTCTGTCAATCAGTGTCGAAACGTAGAAGGGGAACGGTCTAGAATTTGCACATTTTTTAGAATAACTCCGAAACTGTTTACCGCAAAATTCTAAAAAAAATTGCAATATTTTGAAAATTTGGTGCTCTTGCAAATGATACCCCACTCGCTTGGGTCAAAAAAAGTTTTTTTTTACCCCCCTTACACCCATCCCCTAAACACAGAAATATAATTATTTGAGAGTTTGCTATAATTTTCGTTTAAAATATAGCAAACTTCCTGTCTCTATGAGTATTTTCAATTTTTTCTGTCAATCAGTGTCGAAGCGTAGGGGGGGGGGGGGACGGTCTAGAATTTGCACATTTTTTAGAATAACTTAAAACTGTGTACCGGAAAATTCTAAAAAAATTGCAATGTTTTGGAAATTTAGTGCTCTTTTAAATGATAACCCACTCGCTTGAGTCAAAAAATTTTTTTTTTTATCCTTCTTACACCCATCCCCTAAACACACAGAAATATAATTATTTGAGAGTTCGCTCTAATTTTCGTTCAAAATATAGCAAATTTCCTGTCTCTATGTATTTTTTCAATTTTTTCTGTCAATCAGTGTCGAAACGTAGGGGGGGGGGAACGGACTGGAATTTGCACATTTTTTAGAACAACTCAAAAACTGTGTACCACAAAATTCTAAACAAAATTGCAAAGTTTCTGAAATTTGGTGCTCTTTCAAATGACACCCCACTCGCTTGGGTCAAAAAAGTTTTTTTTCACCCTTCCCCACCCCAATCCCTTAAAAACAGAAAATATAATTATTTGAGAGTTCGCTATATTTTTCGTTCAGAGTTTATCAAACTTCCTGTCTCTGTGAATTTTTTCAAATTTTTCTGTTAATTAGGCTCGAAATGCAAGGGGGGACCAACTTTTTGTGTCACTTTATTGATAATAATTCAAAAACTATGCATTGCAAAATTCTAAAAAAATGGCAATATTTCTTAAATCAAGTGCTCTTTCAAATGACACCCCACATGACCTGGTTTTAAATGATGTTTTTACCCCTTAACATTCCCACCCCTTTATTAAATATAGTTATGAGTATCTGCTACTTTTCTTTATTTTTCATTAAAAACCTACTCAATTTTCTATCATTCCAAATATATTTCAAGATTTTCGATGAAGTAGGGTCGGAGTTATTCGGGGCAATAAAACATCCCGAAAACGTCATTTTTCAAAATTATACAAAAAATGGTGAGGTGTAAAATTCCAAAATATATTTTTAAATAATGCTGAAACGAAGCCCTTTCATATGATACCTTACTCGTCTCGATAAAAAAATGTATGTTTTCAAAGGCTTTACATCGTACCTCCTTAAAACAAACGAACACAACTTTATTTATTTTTTAACCCGCCATCTTGTGTGGATAGGTTAGTTTTATAAGCACCTCAAATTTTAAGTTCATCGGATTAATGGTTCACGAGATAATCGAAATAATGTGAAAAACACGTTGTACTCTCACTAATAGTGTTCCGTATAAAAAACGGAACCCTAAAAAGGGTAGTTACAGACTAGTCGATCACTTTTACAGACGAAAATACACCATTAAACGAAAAAATTTGGAGTCACTTTTACCTTGAGCTTCAATAACCAAGCCATCCCATTTAGTAACTTTCATTGCTCCAGAATCCAGCACCCAAACATCTGTATCACACGTATTCGATAACTTACACATAACAGCTCGTTTTGCTTTTTTCCAAAATTTAAAAAATATGTATCCGTAAATTTATAAATTAATTATCACATCAATTAATAATTACTGTCCATTTTTATATGGTAAAATATTGAAAACGCAAGTTAAACTCAACTCGTACAAGCTAAAAACTTAACTCCAATTTAAATTGAAATCGTTTCACAGAACGACTTGGTTTTTCAAATAAAGGTTTTCTATTTATCTCCTTCGCTTTGGTTTTCTCTTTCAATTAAACGACAAAATTAACCCATTCAATCATTACAAGGTGAATCACCCTATCAATGATAGTAAGATCTGCGCAGAATCATAAACTTTATTTTAATATCCGTTTAACAAACACAAAAAAATGTATTTGTTTTACATAGAAAGAAAAGAAAAGAAACCAAAAAACAATTGATTACGCATTGACATATGACAAGTTGAATGATTTGAGTGGAAAACATCCTGTGACGTAATACACTAAAATATGAATTTATGTATACAGTGGAACATTGTATACGGTCAGATATTATTTTAGGAAATGAATCCAAATTGGTTAGTAATACGAAACGAATGTCAATTCGTAGTATGAATATGGGGAGCACTGTTTGTTTTAGATTTAAAAAAAATCTAAAACAAACGTTTTGTGTTTACGCGTTACTCTTTGTCAACTTTTTCCGTTCAAATCAATATTATTGATTAATCAATTTCCATTATCTCCCTCTTCATGTTCTTCTGTGGGGTAAAAAATTACCCAGTTAGGTGTTAAGTTTTTTCAAATGAGTTTGTGTTTGATCGCTTGAGAGTTGGTCAATTAAATAAATAAATGGTTTTATATCAGTAATCGCAAATACGTGGAACGAGTATTTCTATTATTTCCATTTTCTTGCTGATATTTTACTTGGCTACATTTGGTTGATTCTCAGACTTTCTCAATTTTAAAGTTACAACAAAACTCTACCCGTTTGTATAAGATTTTGACATTTTTGATTATTCTTTTGATTTTTCTTACTATTTTGTGACATGTAGAGCATTCAAATCCGAATATTCGAGTATTCGAATATCCGATTAATTTGGGTATATTTTAAGTATTCGTTATTCGAATATTTATACGCGAATATTCGGATATTTTTTGTCTCCCAAATATAATGGTTTTCCATCCCATCATTCCTTTTTCAAACTTCGAAACTAAGAAATTTCAATATTTTAAGGGAAATAATTTTATTACAAAAAGTGCTTGACTTAGCAAAAAAAATTCAACACTTATGACAGCCGAAGGCATCTGCAAATTCTTATTTACCTTTCTAACGGAACTGAACAGTGATTAAAGTAAAATCTTACTCAACGAAATTAGGAACCGAATGGATCAGAAAAGAAACAAAGCAACCGTAATAACCTTATTTCTATATCTTGACACTGGAGTTATACCACAATCGAACGAATATTTCGATTACGCAAAGAAAACTGCTGTGGTGAAAACTTTCTCGCCTCCTCAGCCTTCAAATATGTACCAGATCATAGCGATGAAAACAGTGATAACCAGTTGCAGGTATCTTGTAATATAAATGACGCACTTGCAATCAACAATCAACGTAAAAATATACTGCAACAAAAGCTGCAACTAGCGATTAGCTCAAATTCCGATTCCACGACACGAGATACAGTAACAGTGGTAATGAAAATCGCGGTTAATAGCTTAAAAAAACATTTTTGTTATTTAAATTCGTTCAAAACAGAACAGATAAATTAGACAATTTAAATAATGCTCTATTGACTATCAGTCCCACTTCAACAAAAACTGAAAGGAGTTTCTCTACGGCGGGATATCTGAAATAAGAAGTAGCCTAAAATTTAAACATCTAAATGTACTTCTCTTTTTTAAATGCATATTTCAAGAAAATAAATAAAATAAAATGCGTAATATGTTAAACCTGTTTGATTTTATTCATAGCTCTTAGTACTTCTATTACTATTCGAATACTAACCGAATATTCGGATATTTAAAGAAAAAGTTATTCGATTATTCGGATAACTCAAAATGTCGAATAACTGAATGCTCTAGTGACATGGTTGGTTTATATGCGGGCGTTTTTTTAAGTGGATTAGTTGTTTATCACTTAAAAATTTGTTTGATAAGAAAACCAGTATTATGAACTGTTTGTTGCAAGGATGTTTTGTGGATTGTTTATGATAAATTAAATAGGCTATGATTCGGTGTGGAAAAATAAAAATTTGAATGGAGATGGGTTTTGGATGGAGATAGTGTATAGAGCGGAGATAAGATGCTGTTGGTTCGAGCTAATATAAAGTAAAGCTAACGTGATAATTACATTAGTTGGTTTGGTTGATCACACCAATATAGACTATGGTGATACCAAAATTGTTAGTCTTCTTGTTGACCGCGGTGCTGTGAGATAAGATAAATAGAGATTCTTTGATTATTCTTAGGTGAGGTTTTTTTCTGTGGTTAAGATTAATGAATCATCGAATTCAAAAGAATTATTCCTCTCTCTATAATGTGGTACGCGAGTGCAATTATCTAGTCCCTCTAAGGTGAAGTGGATGAGTTTAATATTGAGGGAGTATGCGTGGTTTTTAGAGTTTGGGGTATGGAGCGTTGGTAGTGTTAGGAGTAGATAATTATCTACATTTAGCATTTATCGTAATGGATGGATGCGTGGAGGGACGGATAGTTGATGGATTGGGAGGGGTCGAGGTTACAAGTTTTCATTGAGAGGGGGAGAATGGGCTTGCTTAGAGTTCAAAAATTGTTGATTATATTTATTGATTATTTCAAAACTTGTATGGACTTAGTTGAAGAGTTCTTTTGGTTGCGTTTTTGTGAGAGGGGAGATCAAAAAGTTTAGAGTTTTTTTTATAGTGAGCGTAGCGAGCCAATTCGTATTAATGGACCTTTTATTGTTTCTTCATTAAGTCATGTCGAGCTAGTTGAGTTTGTTTGACTTTGGTATGTGAGGGATAGTCTCAGGTAGAACATATTGAACATTTTAAGTGTGGTTTCAATTTTAGAGGGTGCTGAAAAAGCAGGTCTGTTATCGACGTATGTGAAGATTAATGATGAGGAGTATTTGAGTTGGGAGATCGATGTGTTCAAGAGTTTGTTCATTACTAGATTGGCAAGAATGGTACTAATAGGTTATCCATCGCGCCGTTTAAAAATTTTTTGTAGAAGATGTTCTTGGAAAAAATTTATTGTACTCATCGCATATTAAGTTTTTATTGAACAAGTTCAACGTTTAAATTCTTAAATGTTAAAACCTTAGACAAATAGACAAAGTTTTCTGAGTGAATTAAATTTCAGTCAAACTTGGTTTAAAAAATTCGAAAAATTTTGGTACATTTGTTCCAATTATGTTTTGAGCAAATTATTCTTAATTAATTTTCATACTTACACACATTGGCATTTATTTTTCAGTTCAACTTTCATTATTTTATCAATTTATTTTGTTAGACTTAATACGTCAATTGGCAACAAGAATCATCACATCACAATAATGAAATTTTCTTGGTATGGAGCTAAAACACCATCGCACCTGACTCGACCTGTCACCCAGAGTACAACGTAAACATTAAAACAAGAATGAAGAGTATGTGTCTGTTTTTATACATACTGAAATGAGCGAAGTGTTAAAAAAAAGTTTAACATTTGTATGAAATATGGTCCCGTTTTTCACTTTTCCTCCAATTGACCTAACATTCAATCCAATTTGCTATATTCTCAAATTCCCTTCTGGGTTTAATCGCTGGTTAGTAAGCAAAAACGGTCGGTTTTGTTATATACTCAACACGATTTTTTTTCACAACAACGGCAGCAATAGTAAAATATAAAGTCCAGCAATAGTGGTTTTCTTAAAAGGGAAGCAGTACTTCGGACCCAAAAACGTTTTGTCTATGGTAGATGTCTCCATGATTCTTTCATTACTCTATGTTTTCATAGAAACAAATTATAACGTTAAATTTTTTTTCAAATTAAAACGTTAAATTAGCAAATCCATTGGATTCTTCTTTCACATCAAATGAACTCAAACAATTTGCACAAAAATCAATTCTCCCCACAAAATCAAAATACTATCAACAGATCATTCTCAAATGTGGATAATTTCTAAATGTGCCATGTTGGTTAGATTGTTAGTTTATGGCCACACGTTTATATCCCTTTATTTCCTTAAAAATATATTTGTTTATAAATTATAGTAAAGGGTGCTACCGCATAACACTACACAAAATTCATATAAAATTCAAATCTAATGATGAGGGTGAAATCTCTAAATAGCATTTAAAATTTCTTTATAACAGATTTTTTGCGGATAAACCGACAAGTGTATAGTGTAATGGTTTGATTTTGTTGTAATCTGATTTGATTTAATATTTTTTTTTTTTTGAAATATTTTAAATTGGATTGACATTGTTTGTCAGCGTTTTGAGTATTTAATTTTTATGTAAAATTTTCAAGTTCAATTTAGAGATTTTTCAAAAGGAAATTAAAATGAGATTACGTTTTGAAATTGGATGATACATTGTAATCCATTGTCGGTTTATTATACATAATTTCAAACAAAATAGGTTAGACAATTTTGAATCATCACCTTTTATCGGCGTCATCAAAAATTTCGTATAAAAAACTATTGTCAGCTCAAATGCAAACGCCTTTATTTTGTTGGTTAAAAGTAAAGAAAATCAATTTCCCTGGTCATGTCTTATTTAAGTTTTATTAGTTTCGTTCTAGAATTTGAAAAGATTTTGTTTTTTAACAAACCAATCCTTGACAAACCTCAGGAAAAAAACTATGTACATTCCATTTCATTTCTTATTCTCAACCGATTTCCACAACAAATCTTGAAATCAAAAAACTGCATTAACGGAACAATAAATCACAAATAGTCGAGAAATAAAAATAAATCCATTTTTTACCGAACAAAAAAGAACAAAATAAATCCAACAAAAAAAAATAAAAGGTTATTATTTAAGAAAATTGAAATGAAGGGGTGCATACAATATGAGCTATTTGTATCCCTGAAATCTTCTATTCCACTCACAATTTATCTTCTAAATTTATCCACTTATTTTCACTTACTTAAGTTTTTTGTTTTCTTTTCTTTGTTCGAAATAAATTATTTTGAATTAATTTGAAGTGTAATTTTTCAAATATTGGGTGTTGGTGGTTGAATGATTATTTGACCTTTGGGTCTATTTTTCATTTAAGTTATTCTTTAACAAATGATTTATTTTCTTGGTATAAATATAACGATTTTTTTTTGTAACATAAATCTGACATTTCAAAATATTCATAGCTTGACATTTATTTAGCATAACAAGATATGCAAATACACCACCTACTGTTGTTACATACATAAAAAAATTGATTAATTAAATTAAATTAAATTATCATCCTTAACCTACCTCCCCCCTTACAACATACATAGATATTCATTATTTTAATCCTTTTATGCAAATTAATTTAAATTTTGAAAAAATCAAGTAAATGGATACAGCAATTTTTTCTGTCAAGATACATATAACAAAAATATAAAAATAAAAATAAAATTAAAATTGTGAAAAACAAAAAAAGGATTGAGTTTTTATGTTTTGTAATATGTCACAGGATCATGTTCAAATGTCAGATGTTTGAATAGAATTTATCATCTATAGTTTTATAATATTGTAATATTAGAAGACATTTTAACGTTCAATGGCAATGAACCCTTTTCAGTTTAGATTATAATAGAAATTAAATTTCTTATAATAATAGAAGATGGAAAAAAAGGAAGAGGAAAGTAGTTCAAATTAGAACAAAACACAAAAAAAAAGTTATTGTCAGCAAATTTTTTTTGTATATTATTATCACAATTACACTTATGAATTTTTTTTTGTTCGTATGTATCAAGTGAATGATGAGGTCGTCATGTTAACGTGTTCAAACAAAATATATGTTGTGATAATGATGATGAGAGGGTTTGATTATCATAAATTTGTTTAATCGGTCATATTTTATAGATATAATAAAAATTTTATAATGATGACTTTTATTGTTTTTTAACAAGTTTTTCAAGTTGATGATCAAATCGGGTAAAAGTTATGACACTAGATAGATTGTGAATGTCAGTTGTTCATTTTAAAGTAGGATGGAGTTGACTGCAAATTCAAAAATATATACACCTACTAGATGTTTCCGTCCTACTAGAAGTTAGAAAAAATAAATAAATGAATAAAGAAACTGGACTTATATCCACCCATATAAATGAACAAAGTTCCAAAACATTTTAATTGGCCAGTATTTAAATTGCATGGCAACCGAACGAAAAAAACTTCAAAGAATAAAATTTTAAAACAAATTGAAACTCAATTTTCATAATAAACAAAAATTTCACATTTCGGGCAGCTTAGAATATTTCGAGTTTCTAGGTAATTCAATATCGGTATACTGTTATGTTTTACAAAATTGATTCGAATTATCAATACCCGTATAATTCAGTATTATTTCTTCATCCAAAAGATTTTTGAAGTGAATACTTCTTTAGGCTCGTTGGGTTATTTTGTTTTAGGCAAATTTTATGTATTTGCGTGATCGTCACGCTGAAGTTATATATATACTAAAAATAAATATTAAACGAGAGTGAGATAAGTTGTAATTAGTTGTTATTTCTTACTAGGGAGTATCCCGTGGGCTCCGTCCCCCTTTCCCGCATGCCAACACACTCTTTCTTTTTTGATTCGGCTTTGATAAAACTAATTTTAAAAAATACATAGTGGGGTAAACTATAAATTTTTATGCGATATATATATATTTCGAGTTGTCTCGTTAGACCAGTTCAATCACACATGGATGGAAATAATAGTAAAAAGAAAATACTGAAATAGCAGTTTTCGATTTTCCTTATTTTATTAACAAAAAAATGAAACTATCCAAAAATAATGATGGAAAACAAGTATTGTATGATTTTTAGCACTACCTGTCAAATAAATAATTAATTTTCTATATGAAAATTATATAAATTTGAACGAAACGGCTAAAAAACAATAGCAATAGTTTTGAAAAACTACATTATCGATAAATTTGAAATTTAAACGCCGGACATGGAATTTTTATGAATAAAAGGAATCACTTTTATGTAATGTAAAAAAAAATAATAAAAAAAATAAAAAATATATATATAAATAAATAAAAAAATAAAATATTTTTTTTTTATTTTTGATCAACGGGTGTGACAACCCCGCGTACTCCAGTCCCTGCTATTGACATACGAGTTAACGTGAGATATCACATACCACTGGCAAAAGCAGTGAGATATCACTAGCCAAGGTGACATCTTAGGGGTGGTGGCGGATGAACTGTATTCAGTCAACGGTAGCACCCTCAATCTTAGCTGTGAAATAATCCTTGATGATGAGACGCTATTCCTTCCTTAGGGAAACGAGCCTTCATATAACTATGTGTGGGCGTTAATCTTTAAGAAAGACGGTGCGTCACAGGATCAAGGAATACGCCACCGGCTGGATTATTGGCAACTACATTTTTGTTTTGTTTCAGCAAATTTTTTTTAAATTTTTCTATTTACTTTTTAATTTACTTTTATTTTCTCTATTCTATCATGAAATATTGGCCTATGTCATATTTTATCAGTGATAGGAGTTTTTGTTTAGTTATCCATTCTTTAACAAAAAATATAAAAAAACAAAAAAAGTAAGATTTACGTCCATCAACACCTTTGAACGTATGTTGTTGTGGGACCTTGGTTTTAAAAGATTTTTATGTGTTATTGTGACACATATTGTAATTCCTACTACACAACACATTTTATTAAAAAAAAAAAAAAAAAATAGGGTCCGTTCCGAAACCCCGGACCTTTCTCGTGTTGAACCCCGAACCCGCCGATAATGACAACGAAATTTTGTACTGAGTATTTTGAACTTCATTTTAATAAATATTTTAAATTATTTAATCTATTTATATTATTAAGTTTATAAAAATGTGCATTATAACTGTTTTTGCACCAAAAATATCAAAAGATGGCTGTTATGTTTCTTCTATAGAAAAATTTTCTGGTCTGATGCTGCCGCAATATGTCTTTGATTCATTAAACTTGATTTAATTAAAATTAAATCTAATCCGTTTCAACCAATTAATTGTAATGAAGATTCAATCTTACAATCAATAAACTTATTATTAGTACCATTTACCAACTATGATTTCTATGAAACTTTCAAAATTCTATCTTTTTTTCATTATACATATTACATATCTTGTGACAAATTGAAAATCAAAAAAAATTTAAAACAAAAATTTTAAATTATTATTCAATATTTTATTGAAAATAATTTAATTCTATTCAAAAACAAACAAAAATTTTGAGAAAAAAAATATTCATTCCCAAAAAAAATTTTAAAAAATGGTACAACAATCACCAACAGAAAATAGAAAAAAATTGGAAAAAGAAAACAACAACAAGAAGTATAAAAAATAGAATTGCTACGAAACATTTCTTCTAAAAAACTAAAGAAAAGATTTAGATGTTGTAAAAATCCCCTGAATACTTGCTAAATTTTACTTCGTGTTTAAATCAATTTTTTCGATGAAGATGTCAACTCATATTGATAGAAAAATACATACTTAAATAGTACTTTTGGTTTTTTCTTATTTAATTTCACGGGAATGAAATTATGGAAAATAATGATCGGAAAACCACTTTTATATGATTTATATATGAAAATAATTTGAACGAAACAGGACAACACAATAACTTTAAAAAACTACATTATCGATCAATTTAAAATTCGTAAAGCAAAATTTTTTTGAATTTTATGTATTTATGAATAAAACATAGAAATTTTAATAATACATAAAAAAAATTTGTGTTCATTTTTTTTACACCATCTAAAAGTAGACGTTTCAACAAAAATAAAGATTACTGATTTTTTAAAAAAACTTTCTAGCAAAGGAGAATTTTCGTGTTAAAATGAGGTCACTTTTTTAGTTTAAAATCAAAATCAAACGTAAAAATAAATATTTTGATTCCAAAAAACTACAGCGTATTAGGGACATAATAGGGCAAATTTTCACCAAATTGTGTGAAATTTTTTTTTGTGTATGATAGAAATTAAAAACGAAAAAAATTTTTTTCTTTGTTTTTTTATTTTCACGCAAAATATTAGGTTATGTGCAAAAATGGTTTATGTAAATGTTATAGACCTTTTTATTACCTACAATTTTACTCTACGTTACTTTTTTCGATAGAAGGTGTAGTTTCTCTAAAAATCAAGAAAAACCATTTTCTACTCCTAACAGCTCACCCCATTTCAACCTCGTAACTCGGAGCACCTTTAATTTATGTTTCCCATCGTTTGCGCAATATATTCTTCATTATCCAAAAGTTTTCATGCTGTTACTAATTTTTTTCCATTTTTTGCCTCTTTTTAAGGTATCTGCACTGGTCTATTAGGAGTAAAGGGCGTCTACTAGACCGGAACACTAATTCTGTTGGGGACAGTCGCCTTTAGTTCGCTTCATGTCTTGTCAATTTGTTTTGTTTCAGCTAGCACAGTTTTCTTCCACGTTATTAGTCTTTTAACTTTCCTTTTACTTTGTGGATTCAGCTCTAGGGACATCGTTGTTATTTATTCAGCAGATTTTCTCTGTGTATATCATATCCATCACCGTTTTTTTTTGTTTTATTTCGGTCTCACTGTCTAACTGTTCTGTTTGCCATAGAAGTTCCTGATTACTGATGATGTTTGTCCAGAAGGGTTTAATCAGTCGTTTCAAGTATTTGTTTGCAAACATCTGTAGTATGTTTGTGATCTTTTTTGCGATTCATATCCATGTAGCAGTAATGACTTGACATATGCATTAAACCTTTTTAGTTTTGTCTTCCTTGATTGGACGGACACATTCCAGACTTTGTAAAGGATATTGAAAGTATTCCTTGCTTTGTTAATGCGCCGACGGATATCTTCTTCGATCTCGTTAGGCTCTGCTACAGTACAACCATGGTACACAAATTTATAAACTTCATGCACTTGTGTATATTTGATGGTAATTTGTGTACTAACATTCAATCGCTATGAGGTTTATTTTTCTAATGTGGATATTTAGACCAACTTCATGTGCAAGGGTTGATAGCTTTTGTATTTTCTACTGCATGTCAATATGTCTGGGTGCATTGAGGAACAGCACTCGTAGCACTTTTTGTGTATATGTCCAGCCTTTTCTAGGGTCAGAGCTAGGAATTTTGGCCCAGAAACTGTAAGGGCTGGCACAATCAAACTGTTGCGATTACAGGTGGTTTTAGATTTCATTAAGCTTACGCAAAGGTTTGTGGAATAGTTGTTTTGAAACCAAACTCGGACACGGCCCTATGGACCGTAGAGTCCGTGTGCCAGGACAAGTTCTGTCTCGTGCAACCTGTCCAACCTTTTCTAATCTAATCTAATCTAAGGAAACAGATTTCGTCTTCGATTCGCGTCATTGAATCATGTTTTTGGGTTCCATTTGATTCCATTTGTACTAGCGTTTGTATTAGGTTCCGCATGATACTATTTAGTACTTTTTGGTAGCGAGGATAGTACACAGCCTTGTATCACCATAAGTTGTAGTATTTATCACTTTGCTGCCCTTTGCTTGCTTATTGTTTTCTGTTTCCGTCCTCCTGATGCATTTTCTTGATTAGATTAATTATTTTAATCGGGATGCGCATTTCACAAAGTACCTGACGCGATCAAATTTTTTTTTGAGCCATTTTTCTCATTTAAAAACAATTCTTTACTGGTTTGAATCTATCTAAGTACTTGAAAAATTTGGCACAATTTGTTGGATATGAAATGCGTCAGATTGACTGAAGCTTTGTAAAGAGTAGTGTTAGATTTTTTATCTCTGCTTAAAACCAAGTCTCTCATGGGTCGTAACCATTTGAACTGGAATCACAAAAAAAATCAAACTGTGTTGAAATTGTATCGTCTGAACCAATGCCAAATGGAAAATATGTGGAACACGAACCGAATAGACCGAAATTTTGTAAAGTGGACATGATTACGAACAGGTTTGGCCCAATTTTTTTATAGCAATCAGCAAATCAACAATTGTCCGGTGCCACCTAAGCTTATTTTGGCAAAACATATGGCGTTGCGGTCAGTGAACAAGTTTGTCTACAGAAATTGCTGGCTTTGAATATTTTCTGTAGTCCAAAGCACAATTTGGGAATCTTTATAGGAGGATGGGAAATATATAATGGGGAATTTACCCGTTGTGAACCCCGATACGTCTGGCTGATTATCTTCATCTCCAAAAGAAATTTCGAACTGAGCTGGAAAAATCTAAGCATTTGTAATTTCGCATTTCGCTCAATCTTTTTGAATTAGAAACATTATATAAATTAGCCAAAGATTTGCAAATTTGTCTGTATTTTACTATTTGCTTTGTCAAGAAGACAATTTAAAATTGATTCGTCATTGTCTAAAATTTGTACAGTTTTGCGGCTTTTTGGGAAATGATCAATTTCTTAACCTCACTTTTTGTGAATTTTTGAAGGTTAACAGGATGTTAAATATGATACGAATTGGTTAATTTGCGAATTTCCTTCAGCTTAAAAAGCAAATTTACACGGATCTCGTCTTAATAGTTTAATATTATTCCCAATCGACTATAGATTAGATATGGAATATGATTTTGATTGAACTGAGCATTGTGTAGTGCAAATAAACAACTATTCTTGATTTGTAAATTTTCTAGACACCAAAAACAAGTAGCAAATTTGCATCATTCAGACAATTGAGCTTGTACAATTCGTTTGATGTGGCATGTGGTTCGTTTTACACGAGTTTTGTGTAGTGGACAAGCATAAAGTTACACCAGAAAAAGCATGCTGATGCAACTGTTAAATATAATAAAGTCCAAAAAGCAAATAATAATCACTAGGTAAATGGTAACCTTATATTTACGTTAAAGTTTAAGAATTTATACACTGTCTTTTTTGTAGCTTGTCGACATATGTGAGCATTGTCCAAAACAAGGAATACCGATAATTTAAGAACTTTTTTGGTTATCAGTGTTGCACTTTACAAAATATTTGTGATCTTATTCTTTTGTTAACTTAGTAGAGCTTAAAATTAATGGCATAACGATGAACAGCTTTATGCTGATACACAACAATAAATTGGTATAGGAAAAATATAACAACATTTAGGCGAAATTCGACTTTATTTCTCAACAAAGTCTCCTCCAACAGTGATACATTTATTCCAACGCTTCTTTAACATTTCTTTTGGAGACGGAGCCAAATTACATCCAAATCTCTTTTCCTATAGCATTATTTTTAGGTTTGTAAACTCACTGGGAATCAGAGCCGCATTTCCGTGATTTCTTCCTTTAAATGCTATTGATGGTTCTTCCTTAATCTCAAGGTTATCGATGAATAAAATACCCTAAGTATCCCAAAATACAGAAACCAAAACCTTACGAGCTGATATTTGCGTTTTTCGTCACTTTAGATGGTTTTCATTCTTTGTGGTCCAGTCAGCTGACTGTCGTTTGACTCTAAACTATAGCAATGGATCCATGGCTCCTCCATTGTCGTTAAGCATACCACATAAAAGAAATCCTATTATTGCGCTCAAACAATTTCAACAAAGATCTGAATCGTTACTGTTGTTGTTTTTGATCGACTGTGAGCAAACGCGGTTCTATTTAGAATAAAGGTTTCACATGCTTATATGTTCATGCAAAATGGTAAAAACACTGTTGTCTGATATCTTTAAGTTATCAGCCATCTCACGCAACTTTTGTTAACAATTGGCCGAAACAATTGTGTGTTCATATTTTCCAGAACAACTTGCAAATTTGAATGACCAGAGCGTAATTCCTAAGCAATAGTACGGATTTTTAAGTAGAGGCTATGAACTTATTAAGTGAGTATGTGCATATCCATATGCCATGTATTATATTAGCTATAAAGGAATTTAGTGGCACTCTCACGGTATCAGTTTTTGACCTACACCAAAAAAATGTGTCTGGAAATATTAACCGCGTAATATATTTGATAAGTTCGTCAACTAGCCAAATTTGGAGAGCGGCTTAAAAGAGACTTAAAAGACTTAAAGATCGAATAAATTTAAGCGTTATATAACGGCCGTTTGGGTCAAAATATTTTAATACAATTTATATTAAATGTTTGGACATATTCCTTTTTTTGTTAGCGGCTATAAAACTAGAGATTTAAAAGTCAAATAAATTAAAGCGTTACATCGTCCGTTTGGATCAAAATGTTTTAAGAAAAATACTAAATATTGTTATTGTTGTTAATATGTCTATTATTTTTTTTGAAAAGTCAGACATCTGTAGTCAGAGGTGTTTGAGCAATCTGCTCCAACAAAAACGGATCTACCTATTTCTGGCGGATATCCTGCTGCTTGAACTTTTTGAGTTAAATTGTATTTTATTTTTTAATTAATAGTTTTTTACTTATTTTCGAAAATGTTTCTTGACCGTTCTTACTGTTATCATTGATAAGAACCAAAAACTTTTTACTTCAAATCAACCGCATTGTGCGACTAATACATATAAGACCAAGTTGGAACACTTGACGGGCCTGTCAATCCTCACTTTGAACATACATTATGTACCCAGAGTTTTCACATGGTTCCCAAAATCCATTGCAAACATCTAAAATTTAAGTGGGAAACTGATGATGATCGGTCACAGTTAAAAGCGATTTGATTTTTAACCGAAGTTCCCTGTCAATAACTGTTGATTATCTGCAAAATGTTTTAAGTTCTAGAAGCATGGTTAGTTCTTTGTTTTCTCCATAAACCCGTTTCAATGGAACATATTTATTTTGGTAATGGTTAGAATTTGTTGGTTCCGTTTATCAAAGATAAACGTAGAAGTAATATCAGACCACCGGATATCTCAGCAATCACCCAGGTTAATCAGTGATCACTCATATAAACTAAGCTCGAATTAATTAAGTATTCAATTGAAACTCGACTAGCAAAATCATTTAATTGTTACAATTAATAAAAGTTAAAAGATACATTGTATAGTTTTTTCGCTTCTTTATAGAACAAGAACTGCAAACAAAATTAATGTCAATCTAAATATTAATATTTTTGCGATAAATTTTGCTTCTGTTAAATAATAAAATTACTTCTAAAGCACTTCTTGTTCAAATAATAAAGATTTAAAAACTATTTTAGCAATTAATGTCAAAGCTTATCTCTCATATAATTTTTTCTAACAAAATTTGTCTGCGTATAGTGAAGACCAATAAATTAATTTTTTATAACTAAATCAACGTACTGATATAAATTATTTAAAACTTGCACAAACTGTACTGTAAATTTTAAATAACCATAAACCTAGTTTACCTGATTGTATGATTTAAGACACACAGTTATTCGTTCAGTTAAAGGTCTTATTTCTTGGCCTTTCCATATTTGCTAATATTATTGATGCAAGGTGTGAGTTAGTGTTAGTAATCTTTTTTACACAAAACTAGCTGAAACCTAAAGACTATTTGCTTTTAGGATGGCCTTGTTGATGGCTACAGACTTGGCTTTGCTAACTTCTTTGGTCGTTAAATAACAGGCCGTTCTTAATTAGTCGAAAGCATGTTCTGACATGGCCGTTTAAATAAACTGTTTTAATTTATAATTTATAGTATGAGCCAAATTTGCTGATTTGAATCATTTACCAGTTTTTCTTTTCGATATGATCCTAATTTAACCGTATGTTAAAAATGCAAAATAAACCAATTTTGATATTTGATGCAAGCCAATATTTAGATCAGCATTAGTAGCCTTCTTGGATGGACCAAATTAAATTTGTTAGTTGGTCTTTCGCAACTAGGTTTTCGGGTATACGCCAGTTTTGCTTAATAAGTTATCTTTGGATATCGGAATAACTCAGTTTAGGGTTTTCTCACGACCTATTACAATTACAACCCAAAACACATTCTTATGCCATAGATAGTTTCTCTTTTCGAACTGTTACAAAAAGATTAAACCATCGAAAACCTTCAATTAAACATTTACAAAAGTCTTTTATCTCAAATTAACTCAATATACATTTCCCACAATATCGACAAATAAAAACACACAAATAGGTCCTCGTTTAGAACAAAAATTGATATTATTGTTAAATTAAAAACATAATCGCAACAAAGAATAAAAGCAACATAAAAAAGTAAATTACAACCAAAACATATATTGTCCACTTGAGAGGTATTACACAGCAGGCGACATAAGTTTGTCTTTTTATTTTATTAAAAAGGATCAAAAGTCAAAATACAAAAAAAAGATCAATTTTGACTTTACTTTTATTTCTTGTATTTCCGCCTTATAGTTTCCAATATATTTTTTTCAACTTAAACTTACGATCCTCATTTTTTATAAGATCTTTTGTTTATTTACAGTTTAAGTGATTTTCTTTTAATTTGTGTTAAAAAATCAAAGTGTTTTTTGTGATATAAAAATTGATCGTAAAGGAAGTGATATTATTTGGTTTTTCAACAGGATGAATTTTATTTATAAGAATTCTTTGAACGTAAGTTGCGGTTTAACATTGTTTTTTTTAATAATTTCTAGTATCCTGAACACGTTCCAAAAATATTGTTAACAAATTGTGGTGAATGTGGTTTGATATGCAAGCACAAGAAAAAAAAACTTTTCCCTGTTAGTTGTCATAAATCTCTACAATACACCACTGAATATATTTCAATAATCAGAGCACATAAGACAATCAATTTTGCATAAATCTTTTTTTTGTATTCTGTGTAATCGTTAAATAAATTTTTTTTTCATTTTGGGCAACCCCAAAGTATGAATCATTTTTTTTCTTCTAATATTACATAACATCTATCATGCAAATTGTCTTTGTACCGTCTTTTTTCATCTTCATCCCTCACATATTTTATTCCAGAAAAAAAAAATTTCCCTTCTAAAACTAAAACAGAAGAAAAAGTATGGAAAAATGAAAATTCATTTTATTGTCTGAACGAAAAAAAAACTGTTTTATGTCACAAAAATATTTATGCATATTTAAATGGACATTCGAGAATATGATATTAAATATAATAATAATAATAAAAAATATCATCCCTTATTTTCGGTTAATATGTCCTTTTATTTTCCTTGTAAAATAGTTTAACATTTCCATCAATAATATATGTATATTTAAATTAAAATAATAATAATATTAATACAAAGCCATTATCTACAATTTTGTTGCACATCTGATCACGATCATCAATAATAGTCTAAAGGTGCAGTTTTGATTTTTTGACCTTTAGTGACCCAAAAAAGTGAAGAAAAAAGTTGTTATTGTTGTTTTAGTTATTTTAATAAATTAAATATAGAAAACATATTTAACAGTTTATGCATATGAGTGAGGGCAAATTATTGCTATTTTGAGGGTTGCAAAAGCTTATTTAATAATAAATTTTTATGATAGTTATTATAGAAGTTTTGGTTTTAATAAAATTGAAACTTCTATTTATTTTTGAATTTTTTGGATGGTAACCCTTGAGCAAACCTGCTGTGCAATTCCGTTTTCAACTTTTTGCACTTTGGTTTAATTTCCTCTAACAAAATTTATTTTATCCTAAATGTTGACCCTTTTTAGACTACTTAGCAGTGATGTCAATCAATTGTTCAAAAGCATTTTGAAAATCACGGAAAATTTAAATTCAAATTATGTGATTTGTTTTCGACCGGGTACATTCTTACAGCAATAATTTTATGCGATGTAGAACAGTTACAAGAGACTTCTCTGAAATTCTTTATAGCAGCAAAATTTGTCGGAATTTTTGTAATTGAATCTGTGCATTGTATTTTCTTGGTCATTGTACCAACACTTTCTGCAACAGTACCATTTTTGAAAAATTTGTAGATAAAGTTCAACAAACACTTGTCTGTTGCACATATCGTTCGGTGATTTTCGATAATGAATGAAATAAAATTTATCAGAAATAGCAGACCTGTTAGGAACCCTGAATGAAACTGTGTAAATATATTACTAATATTCTAATAGTACTTTAACTCAAGTTTGTAGATGAAGTTCAAAGAGGTCGTTTATATACTTTGTGTTTTCACCTCTCTTGCCCACGTTTTATTTGCATCATAAGATAAATTAATATTTCACAAAAGCAAACGAGTTGTAAAAAAATACATAAAAACAAAGGAAACAAATATAAGGCAGTGTAACAAAAGTAATGGCGCAACTTTTTCATCAACTTTTTCTCATCAAAGATTATCAAAACGTTGCAAAAAAAGGCAATGTGGTGCTGTCACAAAAACATCAGAATCAATCATTTCGTTCAACTGATTGCGAATGCAACATTTTTCAACTGTTTTTTTGTACTACACAAATTTCGTCTGTGTCGAAAGATATGTGCGGTGAACGTTTCCTCCGTCTGGTATTAAAACTAAAGTAATACATCTAACAAACGAACCAGGTTTGTCAAAGTATTCAATAATCATTTTTCGTAACAATTTTTCTTTTTTCGAGGATTTAATTGAAATAACAATTTTATATGTTCCCTAACTTAGTCCGCCATTTTAAAAAAAATGAAAATAAAGATTATGTTGTATTGTGCTACAGTTGAGGTGGATGGATACTCAGAAAGAATCCCAGCTAGCACAGATTTCGATTTGTAACATAAATAAGCTACAATTCGGTTGCAATTCAGTTTTTTGAAATATATTTTGTCACATATGGGTTGTATTACAGTTTCGACTTAGCGATTAGCAACAAATCATTCGGCTCAGTTACAATACTGTTTTTATTTTGTTACAGAAAAATACACTTGTTGTTAAAATGCTTCATAAAAGTTGCAAAGGCAGAAGTTATGTTTAAGTTAAATTAACGTTATTAAAACTTTTATTTTTGCAGCGCATCTTAAAAATGTTATTTTATTGTAGTTGTCACAAATCCAGTAACGAGCTAGCAACCTTGATGTAACTAACATATTTTTCTCAAATTACTGTTACAACGATGTTGCAGTGAGGTTTTTATTTAGTTTCAATGACAGAAAAAACAAGGACGCTACAATGAGGTTGTTATACAGTTGCAATGACAGAAAAAGAAAACGGATCGAGTACTATAATTTTAGGTAGCTAATTAGTAACATGGACGCTCCAATGAGGTTTTTATTTGGTTTCAACAACTTTGGAAGCAATCTGTCTTGAAGCTGTATGCTCGCCATATTTTTCTGCGTTCTATGTATTTCCTACACCATGCGGTTTTATTTGAGAAAAGTTTAATGCGATTTTCTATAGTATTATTTATTTCCTCTAAGATTTTTGCGGTTCAATATGACACTAGTAGCGTTACAAAATGTATTTAGATATATATTTGTGGATTTTATGGTTGTAATAAAAATTCGAAAATTTTCACATTTTCCAATTATTTTCCAAATTTTCCATTTTTAGGTGGTGCGTAAATTTTCCAGAGGTAAAACAACCAAATTCATCGATCAAATGGCATCCGTTATAAAATTTTGGTCTAATAATCATGAAATTTTTCTTTTTCAAAACTTATTGAGTAATGTCTGACTTTTATAACTTATAAATCTTATAAATTATTTCAATAAAAATTATGTAAAGGGGAATACTTATTAAAAACATTTTTAAAACATTACAATGTAAAACTGAAATGAACCAAAATATTCGTTGTTTCATCTTGTTGCGTGCAACTTCAGTTTGTTACAATAGCACATTTTAAACATAGCTATAACACGTTTGTCGTCTAATTGCGACCAAAGTTGTATCAAAATATACCGTAAATTTTGCTTTTTCTGTAGCAAAGGAGCTACAGTTGCGTTACATATCTAATCTTGTGACTCTTTTATTTGTAACATTAGCTCTATTGCTACAAATTTGTGCTAGCTGGGATACCCTATAACCAATGAAAAAAAGCTGGCACGCTGAAACAATTTTTCGAGCAGAACTTATCCTGGCCATTTAAAAAAATAAAAACAAGTTTTGCTGGTGCTATTCAGGGAAAAATTCATATGCCAGTGGAAAATTTTTTATAACGCTAAAATCATTTTTTCGAGAATAAGTTAGACCCACCATTTAGGAAAAAATGAAAAAACAAACGAAGTGCTGTATAGTGCTAGAGTTGTGCTGGTTGTGCTATTCAAAAATTTCGTACCCCACAACGGAATAATATAAACAAGTTCAAACGATTTTTGGAGTTGAAGTTAGCTCTGCCGTTTTGCAAAAAATAACAACCAAAGGTTGTGCTGCATTGGTCTAGGGTTGTGCTAGTTGTGCTACTCAGGAATAGTTCCATATTAGTTAGGTGGATATATAACATGTAAACCCAGATGATATGTTCAAGTCTCCTGATACAAGGGTAGACGAAACAACTAAAAATAGAAGTTCTGACGAGCCTATAGCGATGACAAAAGTGTGATTTTTAAAGTAATTTTCTTACCACATTTTTAAATGTATTGAAAGTTGATTCAATTCGTGATCTGGACACTAAAACGTTGAAATTTGAGTCCGATCTTTTTTGATGTTCTTCATCGTTAACATACAAGTTCTTAAAGTGTTTAATTTGAAAACACGGTGGTCCAAAAGGTTTCAAGAAATCCAAACTCCGGTGTCCATCCATGGACATGTCCGCGGGTCAATGTCCACGGTTGTCCAAATCCAAACTCGGATGGAAATCCAATTTTGGGTGTCGAACTAAAATTTTTGGCCCGCGATCTATATTTTTCAAAATTAATATCTTTAGAAAAAAAAACAAATTCTTTGTTTTAAATTCCGTTATGTTTTAGGAGAAGGTAGGAACTTTCATATTATGAAAACTAATTAAAAATAATGCTTGATCTACGGCATCAGCACATCTTTAAAAGTTTATTTCTTAAAAGTTTTATAAGTGTAAGCAAAATTACTTTTTTATTAACTTCTCATTTTTTTAGGTAGGCTCAAAAATTATCATTCCAATACACATACAATCGTTGCAATAGAGTAAGCCGTACTCTTACAATTTTTTTCTAAGCTGTAGCTGAATGTGAAGGTTCTAAGCTGTATGGTTCTAAGCTGTATGTGAAGGTTCAGAAACTTTTCGGACTCATTCCGTTTTCATGGAAGTCGATCCAAAATGGTTGAGTTCAGCGTCGGTTGTCCATAGATCAGAAATTTCATCAGTTACGGATCAGTTCATAGTCCAGCATTTTGGGTGATGACTTTAACACAATGTTAATGTTTTGTATTAAATTTTACAAATGCTTTCAGATTAGACTTACCACTTTTTAAAATTTCCTCCCGTTTTGTAAATTTGAAAAAGTGGTAAGTCTAATCTTGAATTTAGAATTGTTATGACCAACTTAAGCAACAACCTTGGCTTATTTTCTACTTTTATCTTCTACGTACACATGAGCGAAATCAGAAATTTACTTTACTAAAAACGAGGCGAACGATAGGAATCGAATCTCTTGAAAACTATGAGTTTTATTGAATCGAAGTCTCGGATTACTTATAAAAATAACTTGCGTTTAAGAAAGTCAAAAATTTCCTTGATCCCTTTGTAAGGAGTTCAAGAAGCGCGCAGGGAAATGTTGATTTTATTACGTAGCCAAGCTTTTTTTTAATAAAATTTGAGCTCTTAAGTCTTGACATTTTTAAGGGGCTGGCAAGAAGGAGTGGAAACAGGAAAACTAAATAATTTTGGACAGTGGCGTCATTTCACCAAAATTTTGGGGGGGGGGGCGAGAATTTAAATGACATAAAAATATTTTTTTCGTAAAACATAACATACACATTTTTATACACACATATATTTAAAAGCATTTAAATGCATGGACTAAGAAATAAAAATAAAATGCTTTTGAGCTACCTTGGCTACTCTGCTAGATCTTTGTCTTCTGGTGTTGTTTCATTGAAGCGAATGCCGCAAAGTTCTGTAAAATCCCTTCATTTGGTAAAAATAATTTTAAATTTAGTATCATCTCTGCATTGTTTAAGCATCAAGAAAGTAGTTTTTATTAAAGCGCTTGTGCTAGAAATTATTATATCTGTGCTTTGTAACTGTTCAGAGAGTGAATTTGTAAACGACAGCAGATCGTGCAGCATAAAAAAAGGATGGTTTTTCTATATGATCCCAGGCATCCCGGGATTTAAAATTTATGAGTCACGTAGTCCCAGGATCTATAAAATACCACGGGGTTGCAATCCCTACGTGACTCCGCTTATGTCGAATCGTTTTTTGTTTGTTTGTTTGTTTTCCTTTATTTGTCTCAGCGAGAAAGAGTTATGTCTACCCTAAACTGACCAGAGCCAAATCGTTAAAATGTGGGACAAAATGCAAACATTCTTCCAAATACTAGCTAATTAGAATTTCTATTGCGAGAAAGTGGGACGATGAAAACGTGCTAACTAGATTGTGCATAAATTTACTATTTAATGCTTTCCTTTACTATTTGTTTACTATTTAATTCTACAAAAAATTTATTTTAATTGGACATTTTTCAACCGTTAGGAAATGTGCTTACAGTGGTTCGTACATTTTCAAAATTCCTTCTAGTGCTGGCATTACCGCCAGCCAGCGAGTTTCACTGTATCCAATAAGTTGGTTATGTTTGACATTACTTTTGCCGCAGAACTCCTTCAACTTAAACCAGTAAAGACAGTAAAATATCCAAATTTATTTAACCCTGCCATTTACATCAGCAGCACTTCTTATTGCATTATTTAGAATACGGGCTGTGAATCCAATACCCAATACATTCTGGTTCAAATTCGCGTTTAGCTTGCTTTTAAATTTTCACCCCTTGGCTTGACACCACTAAAATTGGTGTTCGTGTTATTAGCGCAAATTGCAACTAGCTTTTTGTCAATGTTAAATAACAACAAGAAAACAAAATAACAACAAAACTTGTTTAAGCTACTGGAGCTGGCGGCTTATAGCAACGCTTTTTTATGTTTATCTGTATCTATATATCTTTTAATATCATAATGTCCACTGTTAATCCAATTATTCATGTATTGTTAGAAAAATGAATATAAAGGATGACTAATTTTGTTCTTTTGCAAATCGTATAAAAGAACAGGAAAATGTAATCTGCTCCAAAGGAGTAAAATCGAAAAAACAAAAATTTTACTCTTACGAGTAAGAACGATATTCAAATTATGAACATTTTAATTTTTGAATCTTAGTTCAAAGGATTGAAATGAGTGCTCGAATAAAGTAAAATTGTAAACTCTGTTTTGAAAATTTAAATCTTTATGAATTTATACGGAAAACTGCGTCTTTTTAAGTAAAATATTTTGTATTTTATTTTTCATAATATACTTTCGATCTCTCGTATATACACCGGCGAGATGTTTCTATAAACAAAGAAACCTTTTCGCTGAGGTTGATGTGTTAGACATCAAAAGATATTTGCAAAATAAAATGTAAATTATTGAAGTGAAAAAAACTGAGTTTAGTATTTCTATGAAAATTATAGTTAAAACACTATTTAGTAAAAAAAATATTGCACTGGTTTGTTCTCTTAATATAGTTAAATCAATATATACATAACATCATACAAACTGCAAGAAAAAACTGTGAAGCCATTGCTTTGACTAAGATATTGCGCAAGCTGTACGTAGATAGATATAAGGTTTTTTGATTATTTCTATAATGCGGGCAAATGTGGTAGAAATATTTGTTTCGTGGGAGTTTTGTGGGACAAATTTCTCCGTGGGACAACGCAACGAAATGTGGGACATTTCCACGCAGCGTGGGACGTCTGGGCAGTTTACTACCCATAAACGTGCGTAAATTTTTCATTTGATTGTAGAATTGTTGTACAATTATTGCAAGCTTCTTTCAAATCTATAAGAAAAACCTACCACAAAAAAATAATAGATTCTCCCTCCCTGTATAAAAAATAATGAACAAAGATTGACGTTTAGGATACGTTTTAGATTTTATTATACCCAACCAAACATGTAATTTTTGCTATTTTATGAATTAAAAATTATAGTCCATATAGCGAAAAGAATTTGTCAGCAAGTTTTCATAACATATTTTGAAAATATTTACATGACTTAATTTGTTCGTGTCGTTAGAAAATATTGCTTGTCCATTATAAAACATTCACTATTATAAAATCACTAGAAATAACACAAAAAATTTAAATTACTCCCGTAATTATTTTCATTCATTTTGTAAAAATTAGCACAACTATCAAGAAAACTTTAGATATGTTATAGGATTTTACATTTAGAATTGTTTTTAATTTATTGTTTTTAAAAAAGTTGTAAAGTTTGTACCATATGATATAGATAAAAAACAGGGCCAAACAGTCAGGGTTCTCAAAATAAGTGGGGCACGGAGGGATCAGTTTTTATTGTTTAAAATTTTTTTTTAATTTTTATCTACGGGTGTGACAAACCCGCGTACTCCAGTCCCTGCTATTGACATACGAGTTAACGTGATATATCACATACCACTGGCAATAGCAGTGAGATATCACTAGCCAAGGTGACATCTTAGGGGTGGTGGCGGATGAATGGTATTCAGTCAACGGTAGCACCCTCAATCTTAGCTGTGAAATAATCCTTGATGATGAGACGCTATTGCTTCCTTGAAGAAACGAGCCTTCATATAACTATGTGTGGGCTTTAATCATTAAGAAAGATGGTGCGTCACAGGATCAAGGAATAGGCAACCGGCGGGATTATTGGCAACTACATTTTTGTTTTGTTTCAGCAAATTTTTGTCAAAATTTGCTATTTACCTTTTAATTTACTTTTATTTTCTTTATTCTATCATAAAATATTGGCCTATGTCATATTTTGTCAGTGATAGGATTTTTTGTTTAGTTATCCATTCTTTAACAAAAAATATAAAAAAACAAAAAAAGGAAGATTTACGTCCATCAACACCTTCGAACGTATGTTGTTGTGGGACCTTGGTCTTAAAAGGTTTTTAAGTGTTATTGTGACACATATTGTAATTCCTACTACAAAACACATTTTATTAAAAAAAAATAATTAGGTTGTGTTCTCCTGCATGTACTTACTTTTAAGTTTATATAAATTACCAATGGCCAATAACAATTGAAATTTAAATGTTAAATACTGCACTATGAACTCTCGAGGGGCCCTATACTAATGAAATATTTTGTTTCCTCTGGCTCAGACACGAATATCTTATAAACAAAACACAATCGTTCTTCTAAAAGCGGTAATGCCGCGCACCTTATAGTACGATAGAATTTGGTCAAAATACGCACCCACGGCGTTTTTGGAAGAACGATCGTGTTTTGTCTATAAAACTGATTTCATCAGAAGATTAGAAGCAATACGACCGCCTTTCGTATCGGCGGCGCTCTAGTCCTTGATAGAAAGAACGATAACGGTTTGAATATTGCGATGAACTGTACTTTTGTCGGGCCAAAATAATATGTAACGTAATAATTATATTATCAGATATATTTCAATTAATAGTATGCGATAAAATTGGTATATTAGTTAAGTAAATCTTCTAAAAATTAGACAAATTTACAAAATAACCGTGCATTGAAATTTTTATAGTGTATAATTCTACCACGATTAGATGGTTTTATTGAATCGATGTATTGAATTATTGATACTATCAGATCCTTGGGGGGGGGGGGGGCAATGCCCCCCCCAGCCCTACCCAATTGACGCCCCTGATTTTGGACCACTCGAGTTACCATGAAAGGTTAACTTTTGAAAAAAAAATTAGCACTTTTTATTTAAATTTGGTATTACTATGTTTTGAAATATTATATTAGTAATGTGGTTTTTTTATTCTGTTCCAAGCAACCTCACCCTTCTGCTCCAAAATAAAAAAACTTAAAAAGTTAATGAAAAGATTTATAAATACTAGGAGGGCCCGGCGTGCTTCGCTACGCTTATAAATAAAGTTTTTGCGTAGACATTTTGTTGACGTAGAAGCAATGATTTCAAAAAGTGGTAATGAGAAATGCTACCATATAATTTTTAATTTTTCTTTTTAAATATATGAATGAAAAATAATCAGAACTCTAGCTGATCAGTTCGGATATATGAAAAATTAGCGAAGCTTACTTGAAAACTTATTTGATCGCTAATTTTTCATATATCCCAACTGATCAGCTAGAGTTCTGATTATTTTTCATTCATATATTTAAAAAGAAAAATTAAAAATTATATGGTAGCATTTCTCATTACCACTTTTTGAAATCATTGCTTCTACGTCAACAAAATGTCTACGCAAAAACTTTATTTATAAGCGTAGCGAAGCACGCCGGGCCCTCCTAGTTGTTATAAATAAAGAAGGTTTACCGAAATGTTGTACAATAGACATTGCATCCAAGTAATTTTGATACATGTTACGTGGTGAACCGGTGAAAGAAGATGGCAAAATTACTTTACGACCAACTACTTGCATATTATCATCGCCATTGCGATTTTGATGCAAGAAATCTGTTAAATTATTGTACAAATCAGCACGAAGAGCAGATTGATTTGAACGAATGTAATGAAGCCGTGTACCTTCGATACGAACATACATATCAACAATCCATTGAAGAAATAATTTTTGAGAACGATGCAAAAGACTAAAACCATCACGTATAGCAAGGCGATAAGATGCATATTGCAACATTGTAACTTTTGTACGTGACACATTAGCACGTGAAGTTGAAACTAAATTATGTGGAATATTAACGTGCCACCCAGTATCACCATTTGGAAACAACAAAGGATAAGCTAAAGGATCCAAAGAAGAATCAAGGACAGAAACAGAACGAATTTCATTGCATTTTTTGAAAAAACAATCATATTTCTTTCAAAAGGTGGTTCACCATCATCATTTTTAAAAATAGCAGCCACATCAGTTTGAACAGCATCATTAAAACGACGAATATCACATTCTCTGTTAACTTTTATAACCATTGACACATCAGCAGTAACATTCTCAGGTCTTTCACAAAATTCATGCATTGATTTGAAAGAACGAACAAAAGGATTCACACGATCTAACTCAAAACCTATCTCACGCATAAGAAAAATTTCACATACATTGGTATTTCTATTCATTCTCATATTAGCAGCAGTATCAACATCATAAAAATATAATTGTGCATACATTGGAGGTCGACCATAAGCAGGAATTAAAGCACCAGTACGATAATAAAAAATATTATGAATTTTAAAATGATAAATACCACGTGCAGTAGAATCCGCTATATTACATTCAGAACTGATCATTGCAAATGCCGAATTATAGGAACGAATATTTGAAAGAAAACTTTTAGAACGTTTTTTTATAGCATTATCATTTGAATTCAATCCTTCGAAAATATTAGAGAAAAATGCATTTTCAGAAAGAGGAGGTAAATTGACTTTGCCTTTATGGCAACACAAAGAAAACGCTTCATTATTATTTGAAGTAACTTCTCTTGCAAAATGTTTGGCATGACAAAAATGACAACTCATATCCAAAGCACCACAAACATACGAATCAAAGTTACCTGGAATCACATTCAAAGCACACTTGAACGAATCTCTCAAAATTACAAAGGGAATTTCATCATTCACCACATTCAATTCTAAATCATTCGCAACATTCATGACACCATATAATCGAAAAATATCGAAAACCGTCCTTCTTGAAAGATAAAAGACGACTAAAATATAAAATAAATACGACGACTGAAATGAATATAAAATAAATATAAAAATTTTCGTTTTTGTTATTCGTTGTTCGGTTCGATAGCTAATATATAAAAAAGAAAAATTTTAAAGCATTGTTTTAAAGCAAAAAGAAAATTGTTTTTGCATGTATGTAAACTTATAATGCATATGTATAGAAAAAGTTTTCCGTATATAATAACTTTTTTATTTATGATCCGAAAAATCCCAAAAATCTTTAAAATCTAAGTTACACTAATATCAGTTAGCAGTGAAAATTTCAAATGAATCAAAATTCGAATAAAAAAGCCTAATGCTCCACAAAGTTTTAATCTAGCGTATTAATATATAAGATTTACCAAAGGAGTCAATGAGCTGGCCAATTTTTATATTTCAATAGTTTTGAAAACTAGGAGGGAAAACAGTTTAAATAACTAAGCCCTGGTCAAGCGATATCATGCATGAACAATTTCTGTATTAGTCCCTGAGCCCACGCCGATTTCGTTTGATGATTACCGCATGTATTATACTTCGTGAGACACCTGTCCTTGATGAGTACAAAAACTTTTGTTCTTCCATTTTCCTCAATTCGGCCGATTTTTCGATCGGCAAGCTCCGAAAAATGCCGATTGCCCGGGTTCTTGTAAATTTTTTTTTAACTATGGGGGTTGAAAATTTGTTTTAGAACACGAGGGTAACTTTGTCCGAAAAAATTTGCCTGCTATTGCCTAGTCCGACAACCCAGACATACCATGTCAGTTGTCGGCTTCGACAATAGCAGACACATTTTTGTCGGACAAGCCCACCCTAGTGTTCTAAAACATATTTCCACCACCCATAGTTAAAAAAAAATAATTTGGGTAGAAAATTTACAAGATCGCGGGAAATCAGCATTTTTCCCAGCTTGCCGAACGAAAAAGTGGCAGAATCGAAAATAAATTGCAAAACAAAAGTTTTCGGGCTCGTCAAGCACACACGCCTCACGAAGTACAAAATATGTGGTAATTATTAAATGAAATCGGCGTGGGCCCAAAAACTATATATTAAGTTTTTAACATATCATCGAAAACAAAAGTTCAAGGTTTTAACAAAGCTCTATTAGAATTCTACACCAATGAAATGAGTTGTGAAATAGTAGGGCGAGGCGAGCGGCAAGAAATTGCAAGCACTTTTAAAGGCTGATTTCTTAATATTATGCCACAAAGGAGGAGTAAAAAAATAGTTTGCCGTCTGTCAGCAGGATTCGTTAGCGTTTGGTGTGGGTGGTAAGAAAATTTTGTAAGAAAAACATGTACCTTGCAATTTCTATCTAAAGCCTGAAAATTAGTTTGAGAGCAGTTTATTAATTAAAAATAAGTTTTGCGATCGTCAGTCATGCAAATCTTGTAACCGAGCGCGTCGTGTCAGTCACGCATTAAAGTTGAAAAAAATCGGTACATCGTGTAATTACTTTCCAAAATCTGAAATTTAAGATACAGGTCAAGAATATTATTATAATCGCAAAAAAATATAGTCAGTCAGTAATTTCTGTAACAGATGCCGTCAGTCGCAAATAAAAGGTTGAGTCTTGCTCTTCTGTAATACGGCGCGGTTAATAAATATTAACATATATCGAATGAAGTTTTTTTTTGCAATTGATATGCGTTTTATTGCATGTACATTGCAGCTGATCTACTCGATAAGAAGACGGTAACGACAATCAAAATGCATAAAAAAAGCTTAAATAATAACATAAATGAAATCATATACAAATAATGAATATTTAAAACAAATCTTTTTAGTTTGATCATAAAACCAAACAGATAAAAAAAATTTTTTTAATCCGAGTCACTGCTGTAGTTGTAAACTTTACTTGGATCATCATTTTCTGGATCGGCTATATCTGACGACTCATCGTCTGCAAATTAATATACGCAGATTTTGGAAAGTAATTACACGATGTACCAATTTTTTGCAACTTTAACTCGTGATTGACGCGTCCAGTTACAAGATTTGCATGACTGACGATCGTAAACTTTTTTTTAAATTTATATACTGCTCTCAAACTAATTGTCAGATTTTAGATAGAAGTTGCAAGGTACATGTTCTTTTTACGAAACTGTAGCCCACCCGCACCGAACTCTAACGAATCCAGTTGACTGACGGCAAACTATTTCTCTACTCCTTCTTTGTGACATAAAATTAAATAATGTGTAAAAAAAAACGTTTTACTCTCACCAATAAGGTTCGTTATAAAAAAAGGAACTCTAAATATCAGCCTTAGAAAGTACTTACAATTTTTTGTCGCTCGCCTCTCGGGCAAAAACTGTTATGATTTGTAGATTTAACAATTTTTGTATTCCATACTTTTATTATTTTACACAAGACAAGACTAAATGCTTTTTGTTATTGACAAAATATCTGAATATCGTTTGTGTTTATTGCAATCAAATCAGATCATGCTCTTCTTCCAATCAAGGGATGTCATTTAATTTTAAAAATTGGTATACGATTCATCGGCCTCATCAAACATTTGGAGCTTCAGAAAACCCTTTTTTCAAATTTTAAAAATGGTTTATAGATTCATTAAAGACTGGCGTTTTTAGGTGGAGCTATTGAATCAATTGCTGTGCGCAAAAATACTTTCTTGCTGGTTCAAGAACGATTTAATTTTACACTATTGCATTTTGTGTAGAAAATATATCCAAAACCACCAAAAAGATTAACATCTTAGGTCAATCCGATTTGTTGTTGTGTCAATTTTACAATATATTTTTGGCTGTTGTGTCAGATAAAATATGAAAAACTTAAATAAATTGCGAAATGTAAAGTTGTGGTTCCATTCCAAATATATGATTTTTAGTGAAGTAAATAAAAAAGGTAAATAAAATTTTTTTTAAATGTCCTGGCGGGGCTCAATCAAATCAGACTCGTTTCGCAATAAAAAAATTCAAAGTCTAATAATTATTTCTCCTCCAAACCAACATTATTTGCCTTGACTGAAACGCATTATAACCCTTATTACGCAGTCTTCACTTTATGATCATCTTTGAAGTAGGAACCTTTTATTTTCTTAAAAAATACATGCTCATTTGGAGTACAGGTGGATTTCATTTTTTTTTCATTTTTTCCATTATTCTGGCACATGTTCGGGATTCTCATGCCTTTTTAGGGATAGACTTCAGCCGTTCAGAATTTTTTTAATGTTCGGTTGTGTATGCTCCACACCTCCTGTTTAGGGGTTTTATTGTACACACACCTCTACAAGCAGAAATTAGTTAGGGATAGCCTGAGTTCAGTCAGGGCGTGATCATTTCCTGGTCAGTCCAAAAAGGGCACGCCGTATTAGGGCGTATGTGATGTACGCCAGTTCCGGGTCTGATTTAGTATACCCTGTTAGGGTTAACCTTATTTGGATGTATCAGGCCCTGATTTGGTTTTTGCTTTTATTTAACCCCTAACTGAAATTTAATTTGTTTAAAATTCGCTAGAGTATTATCCATTTTAAAAATATATAGTTAAAATTGTTTCATGTATGTTTTAGCTATCGCTTCTCGGCTGAATGACTATAATAAGGGTGATTAAGGCGGTATATAATAAGACTGAATCTAACAAAATATGGTGTGAAATTTATGAAATTTTTTTGCTATCCACAAAATTGTCGACCGAACCGATAAGAACTTTTTATTACACTTTAAAAAAGTATATCATTCTCATCAGGGCTACCCGACTAAATACACTACTAAAAAAATGTTTCGCTATGTAAACCAAAATTGGCCTACTACTCTAGCGAAGTATAAGAAAACAAAAAACTTTCATAAACATATGTATATTAGATTCAGGTTTAGTCAATTTATTTCTCTAGTTGATCACAATTGTTGTTATGCTCTAACCAAGTTAGAATTGGATAACAAACTTGTATCGGTGAGAAGAAGATGACCATCTTCACTTGTGTCTATTGACACATTATCTACAAATAATTCAATGAATTATTTGTGATATTACGGGGTGATCCGATGGAAACTATCCCGTCATGAAAAATAAGACTGAATCTAACAAAATATGGTGTGCAGTTTATGAAATTATTTTGCTATCCACAAAATTGTCGATCGATCTAGTTTCGAACCGAACGGAGTGATGTAATATCACAAATAATTCATTGAATTAATTGTAGATAATGTGTCGATAGACACAAGTGAAGATGGTCATCTTCTTCTCACCGATACAAGTTTGCTATCCAATTCTAACTTGGTTAGAGTATAACAACAATAGTGATCAACTAGAGAAATAAATTGACTAAACCTGAATCTAATAAACATATGTTTATGAAAGTTTTTTGTTTTCTTATACTTCGCTAGAGTAGTGGGCCAATTTTGGTTTATATAGCGAAACATTTTTTTGGTAGTGTATTTAGTCGGCTAGCCCTGATGAGAATGATATACTTTTTTAAAGTGTAATAAAAAGTTCTTATCGGTTCGAAACTAGATCGATCGACAATTTTGTGGATAGCGAAAAAATTTCATAAAATGCACACCATATTTTATTAGATTCAGTCTTATTATTCATGATGGGATAATTTCCATAGGAGTGATGTAATATCACAAATAATTCATTGAATTAAGGTGGTATATGTTTTAATTTTTTTTATTATATTTTAATTAATTTATATATAAATGTATATCAGGGTTTGGTCCGGCTAGCCCAATCAGGGCCTGATCTGATTATTCCAGTCAGGGTCTGATCCGGTAATCCCAATCAGGACCTGATAGGGAGAAATCGTTATGCTCAATATCAGGACCCAATTAGGCTGCCCTACCCATTCCTGATCTGGACTAGGGCAGACCTTATCAGGACCCTATTTGAGCGCTGACAAATTGGTTTAAAGGCCAATTGGTTCAATTGGCTTGGTTTAAAAATAATCAGGAACTCAACTCGTGCGGTTTCCAAACTAAGAACACGGTATCAAATAGCAAGTACTGGCATTGATTTGGGGCAAACAGCTGACGCGAGCATCTTCGTTCAAAACCTAATTTTATTGAATGTGCTTAGACAACCTACTTTCAAGTCAAGAACCACTAGCCACCATTATCAAATCAGTATACAGAAAATGGGTTCAAGGTTTTGCTCACACACGCTCATATATTGTGAGAGACCTGTATTAGGCAACCAACACACCGATGATGAAATATTAGATAAAATACCAGCCCGTAAGCAAAAGCCTACTGAGACGTTCGATAGCTTTTACACAGATTACCTTAAACTGTGTGATACACTCAGTATACCTAAAGCAGACCTGGCATTGTTGAACATTTTGCTCAATCATCTGTAGATTAACATCAGGAAGGAGCTATTGTATGTCCAAGTGCTACCATGGTATCAGTCCATCATCTCCACAAGTTTACAGACGCCGCAAGAAATTGTGGGCATCAATATAGACACAACTATGTGACTTCGCAAGACCAGGTGTTTCTGAATTGACTACAACATAAGAATAAATCGAAGAGGTCCTAATTGAAGATGAAAAGATGCAGATCTCACCATCTCAAAAGGTGTTCTACACAAATAGCTCACCGTATGACTTTTTAGGTGCTACATGTTGCTATTCAAATAAAATTTGAGTCTATGCTTGTTCCCTTTAATAACTTTTTTTAGTATTTTCATTGGTAAGAATTCTTATCATATGTCTTTCATTGTAAAGTAAACTTTCGTTTTTTTCTGAAGCGCTCTTGGGTGAAAAGTATAGTCTCTTTGGTTTTCATAATATTACGTTACAATATCTAAAAGAGATACATTATAACGAACTTCGTATTTAAAATACACATTTCTATTTATATCATATCTAATCTAAACATCTCATTGTTCCTATTGTTAGACAAACAATAAAGAAGCAGAAGTTCATAATTTTAAAATAATCATTGAAGTATAAGAACAATATCTTAAGATTGTATTTGGTCACAAATTGTATTGACACCTTTACAATTTTTTTTCTTGTTATATTTTTTTTGTGTTCATCGTCTTCCTTAAAATTTGTAAGAACAAAACCTAGTTGAGCCTCTTTTGTGGACAAATTTGTGTATCGATTTTGTTGTTTTTGCGATGAAAAAAAAAATCTACTTAACATACAATAGTGATCCTAAATCTTTAAAAGAAAATTCCAACAACAAGCTTGTAATTTTTTTCTTAATTTAATTTATTTTTTTTTCATTCTGTATTTCTTTCACGAAAAAATCTTTTAATTTTTGTTTGTTTTTTGGTTAATGTTATGTTCTTACGTTTTACAAATTGAGTAAAATGTCTTTAAAGTTTAAACAAAACAAAAAACCATAAATCGTAAGGAAAGAAAATTTATAAGATAAAACGATTGTTTATATATATTTCGAGGGTCAACAATCAAAACAGAAGATACTAAGTTTATACTATTAAAAGGCGTTTATTGAACTGTTGATGATTTTGATTGAAAATAAAATAGAAGAATAGAAATATAATGACGATGACATCTGGAACGAAATCCAGATGGATATTAAGAAATGCAAAATAAGAATATATAAGATAAAATTGGCATCTGGATAAATTTCAGAAATGATTTTTCAAAATGATAATAATTTATGTATGGATTAGATGTTGTTGAAACTGAATCGATATTATTAATAGATTAAATGAATTCGATTGTGTTTTATTTTTATTCCATTAAAAAAAAGACAACGTAAAGTACAGAACTAGATATAGTTTTATACATGAGCACCTTCATGACCAAGTCATCTAAGTTTAACTGCGTGTTGATTTGCCACAACAAACAAGTTTTTTAAAAGATTACCCCAAACGTAGAACTTTCCAAATCCTACTGCTGTAGCAGTAATATAAAATGAACAAAATTGATAAATCACTACTATAGCAGTGTTTCATAAAAATCATCAAGCTTTGTTATAGCATGATAATATCTGACTGTCACTTGATGAGTTGAGTTACAAATGACTTTTTAATCACTCACTAATTTCAGAGGATTACAATATTCGCAAAAATTTTTCAATATATTTATACAATTTTCAAATATACACTAGAAACCATAATCAAAAATCGTAGCATCAATTCCCTTATATTTTAATCCCATCCTTTTTCACATTTAATCCACTCATTCATTTATATTTGTTCCTCTGTTAAAACCTCTTAATCGGATAATGTGGTTTGTTTTTTTGTGTATTTGCTTTTCCTGTAATTTTTTATCTCATTTTTTGGTTAGAGATTTTCCGATGAAACATGATTTAATTTTTGGCTTTTTATTCTTTTTTTTTTTATTAATTTTACTAGTTTAGGTTTGGGGAGAAACTGGAAAAAATAAATACAAATATATCAGTAAATATATCAGTGAGCAAGTCCGTTTAAAAAACATAAAAAGGGTCGTTTTACGTAATAAAAAAAAGTACGTAAAGTGAAAAGTATGTAAGGGGTGTTAGAGCATTTTATTGTATTGATACGTTTGTTGTTTTTTGTTCCTATGTGGACTATGGTTGTATTATTTAATTTTTATTATTATTATTACACATATTTTGTAATTGATTCGTTATAGAGACTTTTTCTGATGTTAAGTAAAACTTTTGTTCGTAATAAGAGGTTGAGGTTGAATTTAATTAAAAAAATTAATTTTTTAGATTAAATAGTGTAATATAAGGAAATAGAGGAAATTCGTTCAAGTTGTTTTAGATTTTAAATGGTCATACGGTTTTGATGCTAAGCAAAGTTAGGAAGGGAGAATATTATTTGATTGAAGCAGAATTGAAGTTTGACTTTGAACACTTTTCTTGTTAAAAATTAATAACAGAAATTGAGGTTAGTTAGAATAAGATCAATTGACCAAAGATATAAACGGTTGAAGCAATTATTCACTATAAAAAAAATCATTAAGTATTTACCCTGTTACTAGATATTATTTGATGTTCACCAGCTGTTAGTTTAGTCAAGCGTCTGAAATTTTATCCCTTTGCATTTAAATGCTTAAAGACTTTTGATCCGGTCGATGAGGTATAATAACACCTTCCAGGTAGAAATGAAAAATTCATTGAGTTAACTGATTTATCTATTGATCACTTTTGATTTTTTTTTATTAAAAATGACGTACCTACCAATGAAATAGTAATCTAATGTGTGAAATTTATTTTTTACTTCGTTTTACTATGAAAGGAACACACTTTAATTTATTATTTTGTTTTATTTCATTGAATATTTTAGTATCATTTATTATTTGATTTCAATTTGAATTTTTTTATTCCTCTAACTGATGGTCTATAATGGATGGATAGATGGTCTGCAAAGAAAATGAAAAATTGACATCAGAGGAGGTACAAAATGATATTTAATTGACAGTTCAAAAGCCGATAATTTTTTGTTTATGGTGCACATAAGGAAACGGACTTATCAAGTAAAAGATTTGGTACATACAGACATATGTGGACCGATGCAAACTCACAAGCTCGATCAGCTTTTCATGCTATATTAAAATTAATCTATAAACAATATCTGAATATTTGTGATATGATGCTGCAATGTACCGAATTCAAATAATATACATATATTCGAGCAGAAATGTTTGAATATTAAAATAATGGAAGTTAAAGTAAAACTTCGCTTAACGACCACAATTTGTTCCAGAATTTTGATGTTATAGCAAAGCACTCACTAAACGAAACAACTTTTCCCATATTTCCATATTTTTTCGTTTACTTTAATTTTTTGTTAAATCTGGGACTTCTTCCTTATGAAAAACGAGTCCTTTTCTACTATTAATTTGCTCGTCACATGAATTATTATGAGAGGTGCACGTTAAGCGAGGTTCTGCTGTATTTGCATAGGGTGTGACATGCAGTACAGATGTTACTATCGTTCTGCACAAAAATTGTTAATAAATCGTCAATGAGTTATAAACAAATCTCGCAAATAATAAAAGTAACGATATTTCTCTAGCGGAACAAGGCGAACCTGATGACCAGCTATAAACACAGTCGGTTGTACATGGATATTTAAAATAAAGTCGTGAAGTTATTCAGAGGTTTGGTGTACATTTCGACGAAGAGTTTGCACCAGTAGCAAGACAAACAACGTTTCGTTTGTTTTTAATCATTGCTAGTCGAGAAACGTTATTTGTGCATCATCTTGATGCAAATATTGCATTATTAAATGGTGAAGTTAAAGGAAAAAATTACATAAATCAGCCGTCAGGTTTTGAAGTCGAAAATAAAAGCTGGTATGTCACTTAAGAAGGATCCTACATGGATTTAGACAATCGGCAAGAGTATGGAATTTGGCGTTTTATAAAGTCATGATTGAAACTGATTTTACTTTTCACTAGACATACTGAAGATGGCAGTTGTTAAATGATTTCGTAGATCTCATTATTGGAGCCAGTAAACAAATCAGCGATTTCAAGGAAGTCTGAAATAGACTCAAAAAAAATTTTCGAGTCGACAGTCTGAGTCAAAAAATCGAATTGAGTCCCATTTTCACAATATATTCAGATCAGTTGTGAGCTGGAGTTGCCAAAAACATTATTGTGTAGCTCTGTCTTCAAACGAACTAGAGTTTATAGATTTATCAGACGGATTTTTTGAGACTATTCGGTTATGTGCTATTTTTAATGCGTAGTTAGGCATCTCCAACAGAAATCATCAATCCAATTGTAATGTACGAGGACAGCCAAAGCTGTATTGCATTAATTCTTTCACCAACCGGTCGAAACCAAATTTGCAATACAAATTTACCACAGATTGCATGTTGAGAAAGATAGTCGATATCGTTCCACAAAATATATGATCACAGACATATGTTCAAAGCCATTGACAGGCAATAAATTGTCTTATTTTCGTTATATGTGCAGACTTAAATAAATTTCAATGTTTTGAAAGTATTATTGTATTTAAATTTGAGGAAGAGAACTTCAGATCCAATCTAATTACTATTTACATTACTAGTTTTACATGTTTCCAATAGACAATTGAATTGATTGACATATTGACAATTGACATTGACATATTGATTTTGCAGGACATGGTTTAAGCTCTAATCGTTTATATACATTAGTAACACTGCACATTGAAGTTAATATTAAGTTTAATTAAAGTTAGCTTGTTTAATCGTTGAATTATTAAATCATCGGTCTATCCATTTATTTAAATTTAATACTCAGTGATATTTAATATAGTTTTAATATCAAATCTATAAATTGGTGATACCGACGTAAGATATTCAGTATCAGTTGATATAAAAACATAACAGCGAGCAAGCTTTACGACCATTTATTTAAAATCAATTTTTTTTAATTAACCCATAATAAAGTTAACACTTTTTACCGTAGGCTCTTGGCGTAATATGTGCATTAATAAAGTGTTTTTGATTCAAAATTTATAAACAACTTTTATTATTTTACTGTGAATATTTAGTATAGTTTTTATAATAAAACTACAAATTGGTGACTCCGACGTAATACATACGGTCACTGTTGTTTTAAAGAGCTATCAGTGAGAAAACTTTGTGAGAAAACAAATAATAAATTTGTTTTAAACTCAAACATTTATTTATACTTTTGGAGATATTTTATGAGTGATTAAGTATTATTGGGGTACTATTGGAGTTCACTTAAATGTTGCAATTTAAAGTCGTTTTTCATTTTCTCTTTGAAAAACTCGTTTAGAAATTTTTTTGTGTTTTTCGTGTTGGGATTGACTCACACTCATCAGAGACACCATAGTTCAATTCAAGAAATTCATACGTTAAACAAGATCTGATCTACATTTATTTAAATTGAAATTCGGCTCTTTCGTGCAATTACATTTACATTTAGTACTAATTAGCAGCTAATTGGAACCCAGGGTAGATAAAATTTTATATTCAAATGATAAATTGGTAACCCCGACTAATTAAGCTAATCAATTATTAAATCATAATTTTTTATAAGCTTTGAAAAATTGTGTCAAAACCAAAACAAGTCGAGCGTTTATTATTTTATTTATTTATTTTTATGAAAAGTAAAATATCAAAAATTTATTGCGAAATATATAATAATAGTCCCTGGGCCTTCACCTACATAATTTTGTGATTACCACATATTTTATACTTCGTGATGCGCCTGTCCTTGACGAGCCCGAAAACATTTGTTCTGCGATTTTTTTCAAATCGGCCGCTTTTGCTTTCGGCAAGCTCCGAAAAATGCTGATTGCCCAGGATCTTGTAAATTTTTGTTTTTTTCAACTATGGGGGTTGGAAATTTGATTTAGAACACAAGGGTAACCTTGTCCGACAAAAATTTGTCTGCTATTGTCTAGTCCGACAACCCAAACATCCAAAATGTCAGTTGTCGGACTCGACAATAGTAAACACATTTTGGTTGGACAAGCTTACCCTCGTATTTTAAAACAAATTTCCAACCGCCACAGTCAAAAAAAATAAATGTGGTAGCAAATTTACAAGATCGCAGGCAATCGGTATTTTTCGGAGCTTGCCGAATGCAAATGTGGCCGATTTGAGAAAAATCATAGAACAAATGTTTTCAGGCTCGTCAAGGACAGGCGCATCACGAAGTATAAAATATGTGGTAATCACAAAATTATGTAGGTGAAGGCCCAGGGATATAAGTGTTTAGTTATTATTATTAGTAATATTTAACATAGTTTTTGTAATAAGTCTATAGGTGACTACGACATGTTACATTCCGTATCAGTTGATTTAAAAACTTAACAGTGAGCAATCCTTAATAACATTTGTTATTGTTTTAAAATATTAAAGTGCCTAGATTAACTATAAACGGGTACACGGGTACACGGATACATGGGTACATGGGTGTACAGGTACACAGGTATATGGGCACATGGGTCCAATATACTCTTTCTTCGTAGTATTTTTTAAAAGTCGCGATTTTTAGAGGACTGGTTGAAATGAACTGCTCACTTGTCATTTACTTTAGAATGAATTTATTCTTTCGACATTATTTTTTATGATTTCATATAACTCCTGAGAAACAAGCAATAAATTGCTTTTTTCTCAATGCCATTTCTAAAACTCCAAAATCTTTGTCAGTAGATAAAAATGAATGCCCTGATATTAGAAACTTATGGTCAATGATATATATCTACATTGTTTTCGGTAGATTGAACTATTTTTGATCAACAAAATTTGATAACAAAAATTTGTATTTTTCATTTACAATTTTTTGTTTCCAAAATCTGTTTTTGGTATTAATTCGCATGGGCATAATTTCTGTACATAACAAAAAAACAATAATCCAATAATTATTATCTGTAAATATGTAGGACAGTTACTTTAATTACATGTCTCCCTGTTAGACGTATCTTTAAGATGAATATTACATATAAAGTACAAATTGAAAATTCCGAATTCAACAAAAATGTAGAAACAAATAAGAATATTTAAGGAGAGCACACATTTTCCTTAACATTTTTTCTACTGCTACGTTGATTATTAAACATAAACCTGTGATATCCAAAAATTTTATTGCATAATATTTTCGATATCCATGCAAAACTCTCATAATGGACTTACGTCACTTTCAAAATAAATGGCTCAGATATACTAATTAAGAAATTTATTGAGGCCTCAAAAAATTTTAAATGTTGACTCATTTGTAAAACTGTAGATTTTCTTCAAAGGAAAGATAGTAATGTCTTCTTATGGTGAAACTGCCAAATTGCCAATATAGAGATACACTTCCCGGTTAGTTATCCCTTGTATGCACTACTTGACTTTAACTCAAATTAAAAACTAAGTATTGCACAAGATTTGTTAACCAACCACAATGGGGGGGTGGTCCATTCACGATTCTGGTACTTTTAAGTATGTGGGATCTAATAAAATTTTTATAACTTTGCCGAAGAAGTGTAATATTTGATTATAATAAATTTAACTAACATTAGGTACGGATAGGCGAGTCGATCGAACTAATTTTTTTAAATAACCGATATTGTAAAAACAACGGATTTGCTTTTTTCGAAGTCGCTTTATAAACCAAACACACTTATATTTAAAAATACAAAAAATTAAATTAAATAAATGCTTTACAAATTGTTGCTAGTTAAAATCTTTATACACAAAAAACTTAATCAAATTTCACGAAAATTTAACACATTTTAAAAATAAAATAATTTAACAAACTTAATTTGAACAATTGATTAGTTAAAACACTTGTGGCACTATAACGCTATTGATAAAAATTGATAAAAATTTCATACTGCCCGATCGAACGGATTGATCGATGATTTACAAACCAGAATTTTCTATTTTTGATTTTTTTGAAATATATATTAGACCCATTTACGTCCAATTATCATTCAGCATTCCCATCACATGATTTCAATATACAATTCCAGTTAAATGAGAAGAAGGAAAAATAAGATCATATAAATAAATTATAAAAACTCTTATATAGTATTTCTATTCATATCACAAAAATTCAATACACATACTAACGTGAAAATCAAAGACTACAATATAACGTTTAATAAGTTTTGAATAACCGTTTGACCCAATTATTATTATTGAGGCAGATCTAAAAATCGAAATAATAACTTGATTTATGGATTTTCTTTGAATGTTTCGTGTATTTGTTTTCATTTTTATGTAGATTTTCAACATCATTTTTTCATCACCAGCATTTTTATAATCATTTATTAGAGTGACATATTTGTGATAAATATAGTATTGACAGAAACAAAATATCCGAAGGTTTTAAAAGTAAGCTTAAAATAATCAGGTTACCTTAATACAGAAAAATTACATAAAAGTTGCAAACGTGCTATAGGTTCTAGAATTTTCTCAAACTCAGTAAATTTTTTAATTACAATAAATTTCAGAAGTCAACGGAAAAGACTAGTATCTCCTTTGTTGTACAACTTTCAATTGAGGGATACAAGATACTGTAAGGTTGTTAAAAAAAGCTAATTGTCTTTTTCCTCGGTCAACAGTCTCATGAACATACCTACAATTTTTTTTTAAATAATAAAATACATTAAAATGCAACTATTTAAAAATTTAGTAAATAAAACGACAGTGAACTGATAACATAACACTATTTCCAATTAACATAACAAAAGATCAAAAACCAAACATAAAAATCAAATAAATATTAAAAATTTTATAAAAACAAAACAGAAACTTATTCAAAAGATTTTTTTGAATTAAAATTTGCATATAAATGTTATTTTAAATTCTTCTTATGTTTCGGTTTATATTTATCATCAATAAACAATCATTATCGAATTGATAATAATAATAATAATATTAATAAAAAAAAATAAAAAATATTCTCAAATCTTAAATTATCATTTTTATTACACCACGGTCCACAACATGAGACTTTTTTTCCATATAGTGATATGACTTTAAATAATATAAGACGACACCGACTATCAACAGTTTTTTTATTATTATTAGAATAAAAATTATAAAATTTTTAAAGAAGGAAAAAAAAAATTAAGTAAATTAGGTGTTAAAATGGTTAAATTGATTGGATTTTGATTGAATCTGACAAAAATTAAATTTAAAATATCGATTGTCTTAGACCACACACACAGATTATATAAAAAATTAAACAAAAAAGTGATTCAGACAAATTGTTTATTTTTTCTTATTTAATCTTAAATTTTACTTTGTTTTTTTGATAATCTTTTTGACATAAAACAATTTGTTAATTTGAAGTTGAAAAATGGAAATCGAAAATAAAATTATAATTTTTGTGAGAATTTTGTTGTTGGTGTTAGGGTTATTGGAGAAACCGCTTTCAATCCAAATCTACAAAAATTTAAATCTGAGAAATTCCAGACATCAACGATGATTCAAAAAAAATTTTTGTTAAAGGATTAGCATTGATATATCCCGCCTACAATCAAAATATCCTACATCTCAATTTTCTTAAAACAAAATTATATACTTATAAGCTTATAAGCAACCTCCTTATCTCATCAATGAAACATTACACAAAAAAACTTCAAACAATAAACATTTAAATTACAGTTACACTTTTCACAACTTTTATCTACTTTAAAAATCATGTCTATTGTATTATTTTCATATACAAAAAACTAAAAAGAAAATTCACAATAATAAGATTCTACGAATATAAATTTACATCTAAGTTGAGTGGAATATCGTTTTGTTTTTTATAAGAAAAAAAATTATGTTGATTTCTTTTGATAATGATGATACCTTAAAAAACATAACCTCCACAAAATAAAATTATAATTCTTATTTTTGTCGTTTTCTGTTTTTTTTTTCCAAAATAAATAAAAGAAAAGAATCTTTTTACGCAAATCTTATTTGCCGACAAACTTATTTTTTTTGTTTCTCGTTTTCTTGAAGAAAGATACTGATATTGTCGTCATATTACAGGAAAGAAATACAAAGAGAAACAAGATAAATTTTTGTGTTTTTTTTATAGTTTATATGTTATGTAGGAGACAACCGTGCAAGCAATTTTTTTAAATATTATTTTTTTTGTTAACGTTAAGGTTACGAGAAATGAAGAAGAAACGAGTGAATTATGAAAATTATTTATTCAAGAACAAGAAAAGAAAAGTTTACGGAAAACATAAGGAACGGTAGAAATATAGTTTGTTTTAGTGCTTTTGAGTTATTGTAAATTTATTTTATTTTCTATGAAGATTATGTGGGATGCATGTTAAAGTTTGTTTTGTGATGTGATTTCGATTTACTTAGTTTTAGTTTTTACGATATAATGCCATACAGTTAATGCTATGAGGACGGTAATCAAATGATTATTAAACTTCATGAGGAAATTGCGTTAATCAATTTGGAAATTAGCTTCCTACAATGACTTTCAGAAAACTGTTTTTCATCTTCTTTAATTGAGAATTGAAATGCAAATGAACAAACTTAGATGGTGATAAGCTTAGCACAACTAATATCATTTCAAATAAAGTTCGAACCACTTCTAATGGAAAACCACTTCATGTCTTGCAATATTGACTCTCTGAGTCTACAAAAATGGAAATTAACAATCAAGTTAATTAGATGTCAGAAGTAATAGACCCTAGAATTATCCACTTCTTATTGTTCCAAAAAAAATATGTTTGATAATTCTAAAAAATGGCGAGTTGTCGTCGACTTCAGGAAGCTGCATGACATCACTATCAATGATGTGAATCCCTTGCCGAATGTAATTGAAATATTTCACCAGCTTGCCAAATCAAAATATTTCACCACCCGGATCTTGCAAGTAGATAACATCAAGTAATGCTAGAATCTCAGGATCGAAAGAAGGTGACTTTTAGTAGTGCATCGGAACACCGGCTTAAAATAATGCTATTTGGTCTGAGGGGAGCACCTTCAACCTTTCAAAGACTTATAAATATTGTTCTTTCTGGACTTATAAGTTTGAAATGTTTTGTCTACCTAGATGACGTAGCTGTTTATCGTTTTATTTATTTTATGTAATCCCATTCAGAAACAAAGAACATTTTTGAGATTATCAGAAAAAAACCATTTGAAATTAAACCTAATTAAATCGGTTCTTAACGAAGGCAATTTGTTATCTTGGACGTGTATTGTAACATCCTCTGGCATCAAACCTGATCTAAGCAAACCCACTTCATATCATGCAATATTGACATTCTGAGTCTACAAAAATGGTAATTAAAAAGCATGTTAATCACATGTCAGAAGTAATTGTCCTCTTCTTATTGTTCCAAAAAGATATGAGATGATTCTAAAAAATGGCGGGTTGCCGTCGACTTCAAGAAGCTGCATGACATCACTATCACTGATGTGAATCCCTTGCCGAATGTAATTGAAATATTTGATCAGATTGGAAAAAGCAAAATATTTCACCACCTAGATCTTGCAAGTAGATACCATCAGATAATGCTAGAACCTCAGGATCGGGAAAAGGTGACTTTCAGCAGTGCATTGGAGCACTACTAGTTTTAAAAAACGCCATTTGGCGCCTAAAGGGCGCACCTTTAACCTTTCAAAGACTCATAAATATTGTTCTTTCTGGAGATATAAGTTTGAAATGATGTGTCTACCTAGATTAACTCGTTGTTTACGGTCTTATTTAATTTATGTAATCACAATCAAAAACTAAGAATCACTTTTGAGATTATCAGAAAAAACCATTTGAAAGTAAACCTAATTAAATCAGTTCTTAAAACGAAATTTGTTTTCTTGGACTTGTAATGTATCATCTTTTGGCATCAAACTTGATCCAAGCAAAGTTTCAGCAATTTAAAACTACCTTAAACCTCAAAACGCTAAAGAAATTAAATCTTTTCATGGCTTAGCAGTTTATGCCATAAAATAAATCAAAGACTTTGCCGTTATTTCAAAACCTTTAAACTCACTTTTAAAGAAAAAAACCAAGTTTGTTTGAGACGCTTTCGATGATGAAGCCTTCGAGAAGCCAAAATTTTCTAATACTACTTCAAGATTTAACTCTACGATTTATTTTAACTTGCAATATTAGTGATGTAACTATTAGTGCTATTTTATCACAATTTTAGGATAGTGCAGATCTCCCAATAACCCAATAACGTTGAGAACAAGTACTCTCCCATTGAAAAGGAATTGTTGGCAATAATGTGGGTATAAATATTTCATAAATATTTCTTCACGTCTCATTCAGCATATTAAACGAGATACATTTGAAGACAAATTTTTGCACACATCTGGTAAATCCATCCCAAACGCAGATGCCTTAAGTCTGTAAATGTTGTTACACGATCGCAAAATAAAATAATTTCATATAACTTGACAATTTCGGTTGAAATCGTTGCTGTTCTTTCTTATTTTCTTAGCGTTATCGATAATACTTATTCACAATTTTGTCATTTTTGTCGCGAATACAATGGCATTTTCCACCTCAATGGTGATAGGCTTAGCACAACTGATTAAATTTCATATAAATTTCAAATCCCTCTTCTGATGCAAAAACAATCCATGTTCGGCAATATCGACTCCTTGAGTCCAAAAATGGAAAATAATCAAGTTAATCAGATGTCTTAAACGACATAATAGAAAGAAGTATTAGTTCCTGGAATTTCCACTTCTTATCGTTAAAAAGATAAGATGCTTTTAAAAAATGGCGGGTGATAGTTGACTTCAAAAACTTAAAACAATTTAAAGTTGTCTAAATCTTTTTTCCCGCATTTTAGTGAACCAGTCATCCAATCCACTAAAGGGGTTAAAAGCAGTCTGCAGAGATATGGGAAATCAAGCATTTTAAGTAATTTTTTTGTCAGTAATTTAATTTATTTTATAGACCCTACAATATTAAATTATTATGTTTTGTTTTAACTTGATTTGACCCAAATATGAAAAACAAATATAAATAATGTACGAAATTATCACCATATTTGTTGGACCCTGTTCCATTTTGTAGCGCTTTGTGGTAACCATTATAAATTCTTATAAATTCATTTAGAATAACTCGAAAAATATTTATTGGATTCACTTAAAATTTTCAAATAATATTTTTAAGACATTATACTTTGAGTAAATGAAAAAAAAAATAAATCGATTTTTTGAAAATCTTGACCGCCCTAAGGGGAAATGTTGAATATAAAATCCATTAAAAACAAATTCAAAGTCAACATTATTTTTCGGATCAAAAAGTAATGTTACTTTTTAAAAAATAATAGAATAATAATAAAATTATTTGGACATTTTTGAGTTTTTCTAATTAAAATTTAAAGTTCGAATTCATAACTTTGAATCTATGAACCCCTTTGGTTGCATCGAGTCGATTCTTTAAAAGACTTCATTCAAAATGTCTACAAAAGAACTTCTCACTGATAAAAGTTAAATGCACAAACACCATTACTCTGAAGATCCCTACGCTGTCACCAATGGTTATTCGGACCACTTCTGATGTAAAACCACTGAATGTCATGCAATATTGACTCTCTGTAATAGACTCTAGAACTCCCCACTTCTTAATGTTCCAAAAAAAAATATGTGATGACTCTAAAAAATGGTGAGTTGTCGTCGACTTGCTGGATGATATCATTATCAATGATATGATTCCCTTGACGAATGTAATTGAAATATTTGACCAGCTAGCCAAAGCAAAATAGTTCAACACCAGGATCTAGCAAGTAGATGCTATCACGTAATGAACCACAGGATCGGGAGAAGGTTATTTTCAGCAGATTATGTATGAGGTTATCGCCATATTTGTTGAACCCTGTTCCATATGTGGTGCTTTGCGGTGTCCATTATAAATTCTTATAAATTCATCTAAAATCATTCAAATTATCATTAGAATAACTCGAGAATATTTATTGGATTCACTTAAAATTTTCAAATAATATTTTTAAGACATCAAACTTTGAGAAAATGTAAAAAAAATCAATCGATTTTTTGAAAATCCTGACCACCCGTAACTCCTCAAGGAGAAATGTTGAATATAAAATCGATCAAAAACATTTTAAATCAATATTATTTTTCGGGTCAAAAAGAATGCTATTTTTTAAAAAATAATAAAATAATAATAAAACTCTTTGAATGCTATTGAGCTTTACTAATTAAAATATAAATTTTGAATTTGTACCTTCGAATCACCATCACTCACATCAAATATGAATACCTTTGTCTTCATCGAGTCAATTGTTTACGGGACTTTATTGAAGATGTCTACAAAAGAACTTCTAGCTAATAAAAGTTAAATGCACAAACATTATTCCTCTGAAACTTCCACCGCTGTCACCAATGGCATAAGCTAACCCAGAAACACTATGAAATATTAAAAAATGTATTTATAACAGCTTATGTATTAAAACTTGTAATAAACAGGTTTCTGTTTATATATATTCGTGATTACAATTATTCAAAAAAAAAAAATTCAACACATGGCCTCTGGTACAGAAAAATCTCTAATTTAATTTCATTTAATTGGTTATTTTAAGAGTCAAAACCCCAAAAAATATATAAATAAAATAATCAGAACAATAATGATAGAAAAACACTTAGCTTAAATGTTGAATGTAGTACTCAAATCCTCTTGTCCAGTAAAAAACATCAGCTAGTCCGTTTAGTATCAACAGGATTAATGACAATGTAGTTAAAAAAAAATTTATCATACACGATCGGAAAAATCCTTCAGAAACCCTCAATAAACAAGGATTTCCTAATTAGCTTTCTGATCACTTGTACATTCCAAGGTTGATCAAGTTTGAAGGTGTATCCACTAGATCTTTCTCAATTACTCAAACATATTATTTTTCAGAAGTACAACATATACAGTTGTTTTAGTATAGAATTTAATTTAGCATACCTAATAAAAGTTCAATGATAAGTTTCAAATTAGTATGTAATATTTCTGTAGATGTAGTTCCAAATTCATGCTGCATATAATACAATTCACAAATTCGCATCCAATAATATAATTCACAAATTCGCTGTTCGAAAGTAAAAAACATTGCACATTTTTTTTATGTTATTACCATATGTGTTCTTTGGACAAAAAAAATTAACTCAAATTGAATTATCTGATATCACAATGTCAAAGTTAAAAGTCAACTAACAATTTGAATCAATGTGTTTTTTCACAACGACTAGGTCTTTTAAAAAGGCTTATTATTTATCTCTTTCGCTTTGGTTTTCTTATTCAATTAAACAACAAAAATTATCCCATACTTTGAAAATCTGTCGTATAAAAAAAAGTTAAACAAACAGAAAAAAAATTATAACGATATGGCATAGACCATCAAATTATAACAACAAGGTCCTGTAAAATTCAATGAATCATTAATATTGCGAATACATTTTAACTCATCACTAAATGAACCATCCTATTAATGATGGCAAGATCTACGCAGAATCAATTTACTCTATTTCGTTATCTGTTTAACTAAAAAACTATATTTGTTCCTCATTAAAAATAGAAAACAAACCAACATCCAAAAATATGTCATCAAGAAATGAAAAACAATTTTTGTTCTTATTATGTAAAAATGATATTTGTATGTTATGAATTGTTAAGAGAAAATACGGAAATAAAGATTGTAAGATCGAAATATAAGATCCCTTAATTGAGTGCAAATGAAAGATCAATTTATGTATACAGTGAAAAAGTTGAATACGTACAGATATTATTTATGAAATGATCTTAAGTAGTTTGATAGTACTGAATGAAAGTATGATTAATGTGATGACTGTTTGTTCTAAATTTTGAAAGAGAATGTCCACTGATCAGAATTTTGTTGGTCGTTACCAACTCCAATAATTTATTTATTAAATTTGTTAGAATTTCTGCTACAAATTTGTGAACTTTTCTCCATTAAGATATCAAACGACAAATATTCTAATCCATGATAATGATGATGTATAATTGACCGTTTTGAGATCACAATCATTGTAAAGTTTATAAAACTTGCTGTTTCAATTAAAATTCAGCTATAAATCTGACGTTTGTTGGACAGTAATAAAAAATACCATAATTCCGAGTAATTCCTAGGTTTACTAACATTCTGAGCCTTCCCAAAATTTGTTTAAAATTAACATAATTCTCTGCAATCAAATCACAATGTCGATGATCGGATCCACAAATATGAGGATTGGTTTCAAAGAATTGCTATTAAACGGTTTTGTCATCATTTCAAAATGAAATCAAAAGCTTCCATCGTAATCCCTATCGCTATTGTCCACTTTGTTTTTCTTTAATTTTACTTGTTATTTTATTTTTAAATCTTGCGATTTTTATTTGCAATTTGAATACAACAACTGAGTGTATAGATTTTTTTTGCCATTTTGTAGAACAATAAAAAATGTATGGACCATTTTTGTATGGAAAATAGAAGTTTCTAGTTTAGTTTTCCGTTGTATTGTTCTGTTGATTTTTTTCTCATTTTCTATGCTTTCCAATCATAGAGAAAATGTATTTAAAAAACTGAAATAAATATGGAAATGAATACAAATGAATGTAAAATGGAAATTGAAAATGGTAACCGTCATCGTGGTTATGAGTTTTGTAATATAATTGAAGCTGTATGTGATTACCAAAATAAATCTGTTGTCCACATTATTATAGATTATACTACTTTTGTTATTATAATATTAATTAATTTTTCTGGTTTTAACTGACTCCAAATAATTCAAATTTTTGTTCAAGAGATGAACTGATTTTTAAAGTCAATATCTTTAATCTTTTAAATCTTTAAAAGCATGAAAACATTTTCTGAAAAATTAATCGACAAACCACCCTTATATTAATATTTTTATTTCAATTAATTATTCAACCTTTTCACCATCATTGAACTTTGCCTGACATTAAAATTAACATAAAAAAAACCAAATTCAACCAACTCCTATGAAATTTAACATTTTTATCACATACAAACAAACATAAATATAATTAATATAATTCATTAAAAAAAATAATAATCATAGTAATTGTTGTTTTAATCATAATCCCCTTAACCTCCAAACATGCAAAATATAAGGATAAAAATTTGTTATCAAAATCACATAGAACATACATACGAGTACGTACTAGATAAAAAAAGGGTTGAAAAAAAAACAAAAAATAAAACTTTTAGTTTTATTAATATATAAATATATTTACAAAATATAGTTGAGAGATAAAAATAAACAAACAATAATAAATAATAAAAATTAAAATAAAATAATAATTAAAGTTATAATAAAGTTTCAATATATCGTTAAAAAGACCAAAAGTACCAAGACCTTTTGTGGTATTTAGTATTGTTAACACACTTTCTTATTATAAAATTAAAATAATATCAAAGGAATTAAGATAAGATTTCAATTTAAAAATATTTTTATCTAAAAAAATATAGTTAGGTTAACCCTAGCTGGTTAGCTAGGTACGTAGAAAACTGTATATAAATTAAATCATATAAGTTAGTGAGATATTGTTTTAGTTTTCTCTTTTAGGATAAATTAGATAAAGAAAATTTATATGGAAAGTTTGTAGACAAATAGTTGGTTTGGCAATTTAATGAATGGAGAATGTTGTATTTGTATCTGTGTTAGTGAAACCAATTCTAACTTATCAAAATTAATGTCAAGTAAAGAATTCAAATTGTTAAAAATGTTTGATCATTAAAAAAAACTAAACTGTTCCTATTACTTTAAAAAATTGAAATATAAACTTAACATAATCGCTTACCATCAAAACATAACAATAAAATTGTATTTTATTTAATTTGAATTTTTTTTATTTATAAATAAACTCTAAAATAAAATTCTTAAGATTCAATTTAAAAAATAATATTGGAATATCAAAACAACATTTAAAAATTCCTTTCCCAAGAGTACACCGCAACAACTTATAAAAATGGTTTTTTGTTGTTGTGGTTATTTCACTCATTCTGTATAACATAAAATTTATTGTGACATTTTCGGCAATATTGTATTATTATATTGTATAAAGCTTTCTTATAGGCTTGTTATAAGTGAAAAGAATATTCAAATAAAAGTGATATTTTCAACTTTAACCTTAATTTTCGGTAGAGTTTTTTACGAATTTATTTTTAAAAAAAATACCGAATAATAATAATTTAAGAACTTCATAAAACGTTTTACATAAATTTAATTTAATTAAATTAAAAATATTGTTCCGTTTTGTATGATGTAAGTAAGCAATTATTTTTACAATAAATATATATATAAAAATTTTTTTGTATATTATAAATAGAAGGATTGAGATTTGTGGATATTGTCTAAAATCTGTAAGTAAAGTAGCATCAAAACGTACGAGAAAATACAGAGCTGAACATGTGGTTTGCGTGTTAGATAATTTTGTTATGTAGCTGACATTTTACAATTTAAATCAATAAAACAACAGTTCTTTTGTCTTTGATGCTGTTTTAAAAAACGAAAATGTTTATTGCATTCAGTATAACAAATACTTTATTACACTCAAATGAGTGTCAAAAATCTTTATTGCACTCAAATAATGTTTTATGATATTTATTCTTCGATATTATTTATTTTATGATGTTTGGCTTTTATGAGCGTGTTTTGCGGTCTAGTAATTAGAAAGCTGTACTTCGAACGACCCGGGCTCGAATTCTATCTAGGTTAAAGGGTCTTTAAGTAAAATTTTGAAAACCATTACGACACTGATTTTCCAATCAGTTCCAATTAATTTCCAAAGAATTATATTTAACTATGTAGCATTTGCGTTAAACTGCAAGTTAAAAATTAAATTTTCTCAGACGCCCCCAAAAACTCTTATCCATTTTTGAGTAGTGAAATATTTTACGAGGTTTGGGAGCTGTAGTTTTAAGTAAATCAGTTTTGATAACTGATGAAATTAAATAATGACCAAAATTTCCAATACTACCTTTCACGATGTCAACACTCGTAATATCTGGCATTGTGGAAAGAAAGAGATCTAAAAGAAAACTATTATCACCGCCATTACGGAGAGTGAAAGTTGGGCTTTTAATAATTTGGTATAGGCCCTGAAACACGGCAAAAATTTCTGCCAGTTTTCCACTATTGTCAACATCGTCGGTCGATTTGAAGAATTTCAACTATGATTTATTTGTGGACGTTGAAGTCACCGTTAACGATAACCTCACAATTAGGGGACTTTACTCTAATCTCGCCCACAACTTTTGTCAGTAAATTAAAAAAGTTTGGGTTACGTTTGTTGGGGTACCGGTATAAAGTTATTGAAAAAAAGTAACTTCTGGAAGACAAATCTTTAAAACCATTGTATTGAAGCCATCACCGTGTAGTTCAAAATTTGGAAAGCGTGGATACGCCACACTCTCATGAATGAATGCGCATGCACCCTTATGGAGTTTGAAAGCTGATTCAAGCCTATATTTGAGAAAATTATAGAGAAAATTAGAGAGAAATTTTTCGGAAACTTGTGTTTCTGTAAGGAATAGAATGTTTGGTTTGTCGTGCTCCTCAGGATGATGTTGCACGTGGTCATGGTTAGCGTTCAATCCACAGATGTTTTGAACATGTATTTTTAAATTTGTTTTTGATTCATATATGTGTTGTCCCTGTAAATACCGTGAACATACTGCTTTATGGGCGGGTGGATTGCGCAAATTTGCTTTACCACTTGCAGACTTATATCCTTTCTGTTGTACTCCCATATATGTATCAGAAGGTTTATTTTTTTATGTTTTATTAAAGAATGGATAACCAAGCAAAAAATCTTATCATACAAAAAATGCAAAAAAATTCTTTGGGGTCAAAAAAGTACGTGGGTAATTTTTTTTTAACCAAAAGAACACGTCCCGCAAAATCATTGCAAATGATTTTTTGATAAAATCGTAAATATATCATGAAATATGGAGATTTAAAAAAAAAAATTACAAAATCGTTATTAAAGGAATTTTAAATCTTTACAAAAAAGGTCCAAGTCATTTTTCTCCTAAAACGTATATTTCTGAGGATATTTTGAAATAAAACTCTAAATTCTTCGAAACTCGTAAAAACAAATCCTGAAAATTTTGAAGAAAAAGTACTAATTTTGATTTTTCTTGTCTGCATTATTTTTTTATTCCATAGCATAAGAAGAAATTAGTGCTTTTTCGTTATTTTTATTATTTGTGTTTTTTATAAATTGCGGCTTAGATTGTTTTTTTTAAATAAAAAGTTTTGTGTAATAGGGTTTAGAATATGTGTCACAACAACACATAAATACCTTCTAAGACCTAGGTCGCACAACAACTGGCGTTCTAAGGTATTCATGAACGCTTTTTTTTAAACCTCTGCGGGTTGAAGCCATCTGAGACGAAGGATTCCGGCAAACTATTCCATTTGTATGCAGTTCGGACAAAGAAGTCTTTCTGCGATCTGCCAGTATGACAGCGCGGGATCTCGACCGTTTCACTGGTTGCGTTAGCCGATTGCCGAGTGGAACGGGGGTAAGAATAAATTTGAGGCATGCTGCCGCTGATTTTATCTGAGCACTGTTGATGACGATATGTTTTTAGATTAATTGGAAATTACGTTTTAGGAAAAAAATTACTAGGACCCTTTTTGTGGATAATTAAATTTACCACAAAAATGTTTACATTATTTCTTTTTAAATCTGCATAGTTGATGAGAAGAAAAAGAAAAATCTAGAAAAAAGAAAATTTAGAAAAATCTACGATTTGATCAAAAAATCAACTTCAATGATTTTGCGGCACGTGTATTTTTTATATAAAAAAAATATGGCCTCATGGTTTTTTGACCACAAAGAATTTTTCTAGGGTGCGTCTGAGAAAATTTATTTTTTAACGACCAGTTGTACCTGCACGGCGATGCCTGTGCTTTGCAAATGAGTAGATCATCGCCTTTGTGGATGAGTGAAATAGATAAGCTCCTCGTGCTGCATCCTGGATTACGCAAATAGTCTATTTCAACTTGGTAGCCAAACATTTCATTTCGAACTCTTGGCTGTGATATAAAAAAAAAAAAAAAAAAAAATAAATATGAACCAAAATCAAAATCACAATAACAACGGTACTTTTCAGCACCATAAGACAAAAAATATTGGACCTTCAGTCCGTATTTTGCAATTGAACATTGAAGGCATAAGCAAGTCAAAAACTGAACATTTACAAAGATTATTAAAAGATTACGACATCGACGTTATAATTCTGCAAGAAACGCATGCAGCAGATGAAGCGCAACTTACCTCTAGAGGAAACATTGTTGGTTACAAATTAATTAGTGCTATTTACCATCAATCATATGGATCTGCCACGTATGTTAAGTCAGAAATCCTGAACTGCACGCACGTACTTACACAGACGGACAACGATATACATCTTATTGTTGTTGATATATCGGACACGAAAATTGTAAACGTATACAAGCCTCCAAATACAGGATGGCCAGCTGCTACTCTACCATTATTTTATCATCCAGCAATATATGCTGGTGACTTCAATAGCCATCACACTCAGTGGTCCTACTCAAATAATAATACCAATGGCGTGCAACTGACCGACTGGGCGGATGATAACAACATGTTCCTGGTATATGATGCGAAAGACTTGAAAACCTTTAGATCTGCAAGATGGCGACGTGATTACAATCCCGACCTCTGTTTTTCCACAAAAAACGAACAACGTAACCCTATTCCAATATCTAGGGCTGTCTTACAAGGTTTTCCACGCTCTCAGCATCGTCCAGTAATTCTTGAGGTAGGAATCCAAATTCCACTCGTTAACTCTACTCCTCAACCTAGATGGAATTTTAACAAAGCTGATTGGGATAAATATAGGATGAAGTTGGATGCAGTGATTCGCTGGATTCAACCCATTCCTAAAAATTACGATAGATTTGTTGGAGCCATCATCTCAACTGCAAAGAAATGCATCCCAAGAGGCTTTCGTGAAGAATATATTCCTGGCTGGAGTAAAGAGAGCGATATATTATATGAGGAGTACCTTAGTAGTGGTGAGGCAGACGTGGCTGATGACTTAATATACTCACTGGACGCCGCGAGAAAACAAAAGTGGATTAAGGCTGTTGAAAACATTGATTTTTCCCATTCAAGCAGGGAAGCATGGAGTCTCCTTCGGAAACTGGGTGGCTCAAACTCAATTACTCGTGCTAACAACGAAATAAATCCAGAGGACATCGCAAATCACATAGTAAATATGTCTCGTGCTTCTATTAATCGCCTTCATAAGAGAACAATTAAACGCAAACTAAGAGAAATGAAGCGCAATTGCTCGTCTCCATCGAAGTATGCGAACTCTTTTAGTAGCGAAGAACTAGAATCAGCTCTGTCCCAAACAAAAAACGGAAAAGCAGCTGGCTACGATGGCATTTTTCCAGAATTTCTTAAGAATGCTGGAAAAAATGTAAAACAGTGGCTAACTAAATTTTTCTCGAATGTCCTAGAAACCGGCAACCTACCAAAACATTTTAAGACTACGAAAGTGATAGCGATACTTAAGCCAGGTAAACCATCCAATGAACCAGGAAGCTATCGCCCGATTGCCCTTTTGAGCACCTGCTATAAATTGCTAGAACGGCTCATATACAATCGTATCGCACCGATATTGAATGACCAGATCCCAGTCGAACAAGCTGGTTTTCGTCCCAATCGCAGTTGCACTGACCAACTGCTCGCTCTAACATCCTATATCGAAGCTGGGTATCAAAAACAACTAAAAACAGGCGCAGTATTCATCGATCTTACTGCAGCATATGACACGGTCTGGCGAATTGGGATTATATATAAGCTGTTCAATGCAATACCTTGTAGCACCATCTCGCGTTTAATTAACAACATGCTGAGTAATCGTGTATTCACAGTTCATCTAAATAATTCCTGCAGTAGGTCTAAAATGCTTAACAATGGTTTACCACAGGGTTCCGTCCCGGCGCCATTACTTTTTAATCTGTACATTCATGACATTCCTGACACAACATCAAAGAAATTTGGGTACGCGGATGATTGGACCCTGGCCACTCAAAACAAAGACATGGGTGTTTTGGAGGATTTGCTCTCAACTGACCTAGCTATAATGAATGACTATTTTCGAACGTGGAGTTTATTTCCCAATCTAAGTAAAACCGAGAGCTCCTGTTTCCACTTAAACAACAAACTGGCAAAACACGAACTATCAGTGTTATTTAACGGCACTGTCATTAAATACAATCAACAGCCAAAGTACCTGGGCATTACTCTCGATAGAACTCTTTCTTTTAAACTCCACCTAGAAAATACGTCACAAAAACTTAAAACGAGAAACAATATATTGCACAAACTGGCAGGCTCTACATGGGGTGCTACTCCAGCTACCCTCCGAACAACTGCTCTAAGTCTGGTTTACTCAGTGGCTGAGTATGGCGCACCAGTCTGGTTGAATAGCACACATACTCAAAAAGTTGACTGTCAGCTGCATGCTACGATGCGTACTATAAGTGGTACTATCAGATCCACCCCTTTGCCTTGGCTCCCTGTGTTAAGCAATATCGCTCCACCTGCACTCAGACGCTCGCATGCTCTCATGCGTGAACATAAAAAGGTAACCAACAACACCACGTTACCCTTGCACGAATATTACGGTGACCACACTCGTTGTCGATTGAAGTCAAGAAAGCCTCCACATAAAACTGCCAGCAACCTGCTGGCAACTGATTTTAATATCTTGGATGCCTGGGACACCTCCTGGCAACATTACAACACAACTGGCCTTTCTATTACTAACCCGACTTCTACCCAACCTGGTTTCGATTTGCCACGTCATACCTGGACTACATTAAACCGAATAAGAACGAACCATGGACGTTGTGCTGATTCTTTCTACAAGTGGGGCATTTCAGAGTCCCCTGAGTGTGACTGCGGCGCTCCACAACAAACTATAAAACACATTGCAACTGTGTGTCCAATTCGACGTTACAATGGCAACATCTCAGACATCCATTTGGCAACTCCCGATGTAGTAGCATGGATAGACTCGCTCGATGTAAACATCTAATGTTCAAATGTACTGCCCAATGTTCAAATATTTTACTTTTTAATTTACTTAAAAGACACGCAATCAAATCGATTGTAAGTTCATTTAATGTGTATCCATGTATTGTTTTAGGTAGATTTTATAGAGGAGTCTACCTATTTTTAAGTTTAATTTTTTAATGTGTCACAAAAAAAACCATACGCTAAATAAATAAATTTGTGGATGAGTGTATAAGACCACAGTTTTTGAACTATGATGTCTTTGATGAGTGTGATTTCAATCCTGACACGAAACACACAAAAAAATTTATAAAGAAGATTTTCTGAAAGAAAATGAAAAATAATTTCGAATTGCAAAATTCAAGTGGATTCCAATCACTCACAAAAATCACCCAATATAAAATATATGTTAAAATGAAAATAAAATAATTTTCAAAAATAGATGACAATAGATGACGATGCAAAAAATCAAAAATTCAATTTAAATTAAATAAATTAATGTTTCATGATATTTCAGATGATATGTGTCGCGAACAATTTGATAAATGTAAAAGCATTCGTTTATTAGGCCATGGGCGTCACAATTTCCAATGTTTTACTCGGGAACTAGTATATTTGCCACATAAAATAGCCACACTAGTCCATTACTACTGATTGAAAGTTCTATTTCATGTTAAAAAAATGTAAGCCCAGAAAAAATTTAGATTGCCTAACCCTTACTGAACGCATCAGTCAAACTGATTCGTATGTCACTGTCCAAATTACTTATGCTCAGATGGTTCCATTCCAATACTAAATTTCCTGTTTGAAATGGGAGGGATAAATTTCTAATCCAGAATAATGTTAGAATGGCAACTGCCAATCTAACTCGTTTTACGTAAAATGGTTTGCGCCAAGTTTTCATAGGTTCTTACTCAAATTGACTCTTTTTATTCAAATTGATTTGTTTTTGTGGTTTCGCGCTCCATCAGAGGCTTATTGATGGATAGAGAAGATAGCGAAATCAGCAATTGATTTACGAATGGGCAAACCTGGGCCATGGTCCTGGATTGCGAATTTTAGAATTCATTACAATAATTTCTTTTTAAATATAAAATATATTACCACGTCCAACCAATAATATTTTTTCCAAGCTTCTATACTATTCCGTGCTATTCCGGTACATCGTGCAATAGGAATTGAGAGAAAAACTATAGAAATTTTTTAAAACTATTATTTCGTGTCGCGGGAAATAACAAATTTGTATTAGAAAGTATTTCTTTATTTCATTTAAAGAACTGTCAAGGAGTCAAGTCGATCTTGTGCTTTTATATAGACGAACTCAAATAAGTTTTGATGAATTTGAGCGCGGCAAAATAATCGTTCGGAGAAGCAATTGTTGCATGGTCTACATAAGCATATGCGTAAATTAATATTCACGTTAGGAAAAATTTGTGAGAGACTCTTCTCTCTTATCATTTTACACATTTCCTTAGCAGTTTTTGGTACATCCTCATTTACTAATTAGTACTACTGAGTAATTTTTAGAATGCACATTGTCAAAAGAGTTATTCAAATCCACAGGGTACATTGAAATAAGTAATCTCGCAGCATTTGTTATTTTCTCTTTTGGGATAGTCGTTGTAATAAAGAAAACTGAGAATTTTCAGCATTTTGCTTTATAAGCTTTTCGACGTTTATTAAGCTCATTCAACAAGCGGTATACGATGGCGAGGTACGTACCAACACGGAACTTGTTTAGTTGTATATGCTCTCTTTTTTTGCGTTTCAGCAGCTTACATAAGCTACGTCTATTTTTTCTGTTCACTTCATAATGTTCTTGCATGACAGATTTTTCCATTGCCATCTCCTCCAAATCTTAAAATTGATCACAAAGCTCAATACTATAATTCTACAAGGAATCATAAATGAGAACTGCTTACGTCAATGTGAATTGACTGCAGTTTCTTATTGCTTGAAATAAGCACAGAACCCTATAACATATGATCACAAGAATGGCATTTTCTAACAAATTTTTGCGGATTAAGAAAGCCACGTCCTTCATTTCGACCCATTGGTTTTTCAGTAACACCTGTTTCAATATATTCCAATGCTTTTATGATAGAATCACAATTTTCTGTTAAGCTTTTAGAAACATCTGCTCAAGCAAACTAGCATATGTCATAAAAACTGCTATTAAATGCTAGAAGGTGAGTGAAAGTAAGTGAAAAGAATGTTTTGTGTTTTTCTACATAGACAAAGAAAAAGTAAGTTTAAAATAGAACGAGAAGAACTTATTGTAATTTATAATGATGTGTATTTAATTTTGAGTAAATTATAATATTTCTGCTGTTTGTTGATGTAGAGAATTTTTGGATCGCCCTCTTAAAACGATTGCGTGCTGTTAAAGAACTTATTTCTGTCTGTCGTTTTTTTTGGATACATGGAAAATTTCTTGTTTTGTTGGAATTCGTTTGAAATGGAAAGAAAGAGAAAAGAAAACCAAACTTTGCGGGATGAATAAAAATTCCGTTTAACATAATCACGTAGACATTGATTTAAAAAACGATTCCTATATTTTTGGTTCTCGGAAAATCACATTGGTGGAAGAATTAATACAATTCAATCACATAGTAATAATCAATTCTTATTAAAACTTATTGTGAATTTATGAGATAGATAGATAGAAACATTATAATTTTTTAAAGGATCCAGCCCTGATCGAAACCGAAACATTTTATCAATTCTTCTTCACAGCAAAAAATTTAACGTACCTCTATGATTTCTGCTTCATTTTTTCCAGATTTATGTGTTAAAAAATTAAGCCGCCTTTCATTTTCATATGTCAATTTTCTAATTAAAATGGTAAGCTATTGATTACTAAATAAACTTAAGCTGTGTGCACCCGTCACTAAGGACCAATTGTATGAACGGGAATAGAAAATATACCCTCGGATATAACGTCGTTTGTATTATATGAATCACGATAGAACAAAAATTGTATCTAAGGATTGTTTTCTATTCCCTGTTTCATCTGCTGTTTTTCTTGTATAGTACAGTGGATTAAACAATTTGTTTTTTTTCTTGAAATGTGCATAGCAGGATAATTTTGTTTTGAATTGGTGGTGATTATTTTTTACTTAAAATTTTTGCGTTTTTAAAATTTGTTTTTTGATATAAACTAATAAAAAATTAAATAATATTTTTAATATAATTAATTTAAGTTTTCAAATAATTTTTTTAGAATAGAAAAGTAAAAGAAAAAGTATTGCCACTTATAAAAATACTGCTATAAAATTGTAATGAAAATAAAAATACAAAAAACTCTATCAGTGTTCAAACAATCGGCCCTAAATAATAACATATCGATTTTTGAAGCAGATTGATCATCTGCTAAATTCTATAACTGTGGAACGGTGAAGTGTTAAAAAACATATTTTTATTAAAAAAGCTATCCCACTTTAACAACCGAATATCAAATTCAGATTGATATTTATGATTATATAAAACATTTTTAGATAAAAAACTAGTACCGGTCTTGAAAATACGGCATCGGTTTTGTAAAACACCATGGTATCCCGGTATTTTCATAATTGGTATGCCCTACCTGTTGGTGACCTCTATTTCGTTCAATCTCGTGAGAACAACATGACAAAAATTTAGTAATTTGTTAAGTTTTAAAAATGTTTGTGTTTGAGAACTGGTGCTGTTTTTTTTCGTTCGCCAAACAAATATAACTCCATTATTTTTAATCTCCTGCCTGACTAATATTGATGGAAAATCGAATCAAGACGCATGATGTGAACCTGACCATTCCTGATGTGTGACCATGTGAACCTGACCTTTTCTTGAAACGTCGCTAGCCGTTATTATAACAACAAAAAATTAAAACGTGTTTTTATTTATTTTTTACTAGTTTTGGCACAGGCTGGCTTGAAATTTGTTTTAGAAGTTTAGAGACAAGGAAAGTTTAAATTTAAATTGTGCTAGATCGGGGCAAACAATTTTTACAAAAAAAAAAATTGTATGATAGGTACTAAAAGGTTTTTAAATTATTAAAAATAATTTTGATAAAAAAACAACTTTGCATAATTTTTATTAGTAAATATTCAAAAGTATTTGTCTCGTCAACAAAACAAAATGCCTAGCTGTAATTTTAGTTATGTTTTGTATAAAAGAATAAATAGAAAATAAAAAAAATAATAAATGTCAATAAATTGAAAATAAAAAAATAAGGTAGTTTTGGGTTTTGCCATTTTTGAGAATTAAATTAAAAATAAAACTCAAAAATTTCATGAAAAATAAGCAAACAAATTATTCATTGAAATTTTAAAAACTAATATATATTCCTTTATCTCGACAATAAAAATAATGCTTGTCTGTAATCTGGTATGTTTTGGGTAAATAATAAATCTTTAAAATATGATATATTTAAACAAAAAAAGGTACTTTTTGAATTTTCCAATCTAGAAAAGAAATTTTTTGATGAAATTTAATAAAAACATTTACAAAAAAAACGGGCACTTTGAATTGATATTGTTTTTCATGTGTAAGCCAAATATTTAAATTTTTTGAATTGTGATTTTTTTTTTCATTTAAATTCGTTAAAAAAATTACGAAAAAATAGACGCCTCATATAGAAAAATCCTAGACATAATAATCATACATCAAATATTAATATATTTAAGCCTGGAAGTTCTATGCACAAAATACAAAGATTTGTTCGTACAGCATACAAATAGGAAGTTTTGCCTGAATCAATAGTTTCGAGTGCCTTCAATCCATAAATGTTTATAAAAAACGTCTATCAACACATCAGAAAGGATGGTTTTTTGGGACGTAGGTTCTTAAAAGATATGTTTAAGTATGTGTTGTTGTGACACATTTTGTAATTCCTATTACTCAACACTTTTTATTAAAAAAAATTAAATTAAATTAATATCTTCTTAAATTAATTTCAAAACAAAACATCGATTGAAACAAGAAAATCGTGGTATCAGAATTAATACTGATCCATTAGCCAAAACATTTGTTGAAATCTCCACAGCACACTTCCCCATATTCTAGAACGTCTATTCCTATTGACATATTGAAATTGATCTGTTGAGTTTCGGAATGGGGACATCAAAAATGATATTTATAGAATGATGACAATGAAAATAATGAAACAAATTTTGTTCGATCTTATCAGCCTATATATCTTTGTCACGAGTAAAATAAAGCATTTGAAGGGGATTTTGAACTAGATTATTTCCACAATAAAAAGAATAAGATAAAAACTCTTTTAAAATTGTATTGATTATTCAGTTATCGCTTACTAATGTGTTGTTATATTTCCGGTCACGTGAATTTTTTTAAAACAATTTAATTTAACTTTAAATTTTATGAAAAATCTTAATCAATTCAAAAGAAACACTTTTAATAATATCTTCAAAATTTTATCAAAAATAATAAATTTAATTTAAAATTAGATATTCTTGTAAAAACAAAATATAAAAGCTTAACTACCCCTTTTGTTATTTTTCATCGCGTAGATAGATATTCTCATACTTTCCATCTTATGAATTATGAATGACAATTGTGGTGACAAAGATGATGATTCTGTTGATAATAGAATTAAATAATTGTTGTTTTCTTTTCGGTCTATAAATTAACTGTTACTCGCGATATTTTATTTTTTTTAACTTAACTATGAATATAGTCATCATCATAACAACTAGAATAATCATCCATGACCATTTTTAAAATAATTTTTTTATTTTTTTGTTAAAAGAAGAACATAAATTTTATTAGTTTGTTGTTCGCGAATATGAATTTTTATCTTTCCTTTAAAATGGTAAAGGATGTTAACCCTTTTTCTCTTCTATCACCATACAACAAACAACCAAAAAAACAGGGAAAAAGTTTAACTATGGTAAAATTAATATTAATAAAGAAAAGAAAACCAAACAGTAAGAATATTTATCCCTTTTTCATTGTATATCCTTTTGTTAACGAAATTTGTTTGCTGTTTTCTTATTTTAAAATAATCACCAAAAAAAATTTTAAATGAACACAAATAAAAAATTATGTTTGTTTTAATTAAGACAATTGAAAAAAATTAAGCAAAAAAAATTTTTTGTATCAGAAAAATAAACATTAACAGTTAACGATATTATGGATGTTTTGAGTAAAATCAAACATTGACACTCTCGAATTTCGAGTAATCCAATTTAAGACGGTGAAGAAATTCGAAACCAGTTTCGGATAAATATTTCAAGAAAAACTATTTACATAGTTTGTTGTTCGTTTTAATAATAAAACTGCTCGTAAAACCAACCAACAAACCCATAATCCTATCTTTAACTTTTATTTATTTTATTTTCTGTATAAACTGTTGATGATAACAACTAATAATCGTTACCATAAAAATTAAATTAAATTCACTGTTTTTAAATTGCATATATTATTATTTTTTTTTATATATATACATAACTACAGCTCTAATCCACTTAAATTATTCACGGTTGGATGTTTTGTCACAAATCGATTTTTATTTATATTGAAAAAAGTATTTATTAAGTTTTAATTGAACAAGAAAGCGGAATATTTTCATTTGTTTATTAATTTTATTTGATGTTTTGACAATTTTAGAATGTTGAGTTAAATTGTTTCGACAAAGAAAATACACAATCGTTAAATGAATTTGAAAATAATCTGAAAGAAAAAACTTAGGCTGCATTTTATGTCGCTAAATGTTGACTAATAAGTAATATTATTAATGATAATACGCAGCATGAAAGCAATTAATTTATTTTGCTTAATGCCATAACGTTGGTGATATATTTGCCATTCAACCCCGATATATTGAAAATCGAAATGACGATAACCCGCCCAGTTTCCAATAAAGAACTACAGTGAACCATTTTATTATTTATTTTTAAATTACAAAATTTAAACTCCCAAAAAAAATCGCGTTTCGAACGACACAGAACGTCAACATTTGATCCAGAACATGTTTGATGGACTTCATACTTGATAATATACATACAAGTAATAAAGGTGACATAAAAACTGTGTGTTTTTAGAAAAAGTTTAAAGTGTTTAGTTTGAGAACAGGGTGGTCCGAAAGGTTTCTGGAAGCTCAAATTTAAGGTAACTTAAAAATCAAGTAGCAGAACAGATAGTTCTATAAGAGTAGCAGATAGTTCTGATGACGTAAGTGAAGCATTTTTCCAGTTCCAACATAACCCAACCTGTTAAATTTAAAGAAAGAATTGTTCTAAAGACATTAATTGTCAGAGATGTGCAGCTCATGTCAAAAATTCTAGTTTTACAACTAAAATTTTTGACTTGAGATGCACATTTTCTAAAATTATTATCTTCTGAACGAAAACAAAGTATTTTTTTTTAAATTTAAACTTGTTTTAAGGGAAATGCCATATTGTAACTTCCATATTGCAAAAAAAATTCAAAAACTGCATATCCTACGGCGATGATATCATCGCCATATTTAAAAATTTTATTTTACAATATTTTTAACAGTGTAAGCTAAAAGTTAACTAGTTTTTGCAATAGGCCAATATAGTAAATAAAACGGTTGATATCCACTATCTGTTGACAACCATTCCCTTGCAATTTGATTTCAAGAAATCTAACGAGCCATCCTGTTCTAAAATAGAACAATTTTAATTTTTCTAACGAGACATTTATTTTTTTTATCTATAGTTTATCAGTGTTTCTCAACCGTTAGTCTGCAAAAAAAAATTTAGTGGTCCGTAAATTTCTTTGTATTTATTACTAGTTACAATTTTATTTTATTCGAGCGCTTTTTTTCACTACTCAAATGTGAATATTATTTCACAAAATAAAATTATCTTTCTATGATAGGATATAAAAATTTTATTTTGGCACAGGCTTAATCACTTGAGATTTTTAATTGTTTTTCCTCTAGTGTAAAATTATTTTCGCTAAATAACAAACTGTTGTTGCTATGAGATTTTCATGTTATTTTATAAAATTTTTAATCAAAGCAACCATGAAAAAATAAAATATTAATTTTGAATGTTATGTTAATGATTTCTAATATAATAATTTCTTATAAATCTCGTTTATATATTTACTATCGTAGAAAAAAATACATTTCCCACGCAAGATGAAAACGTTTTACGTTTACGTGAACAAATCAGTCACGAAAAACAGCAAAATGTACCATATATATTTAATATAATTCTTACTCGTAAGAGTAAAATTTTTAATTTTCATTTCACTCTTATGGAGTTGATTTTATTATTTTCTATCATACCATATGAAGAAACTGAAAATTAGTGCTTTTTGTCATCATCCTTTTTATTTATTTTAATGCGATGAATTCATCAAATTTGAAGCACAAATTCAATTTGTTATTATTTGAAAAAAATTTAGTTTTCCGACAACTACAAAGTATAAAATTTATTTTTTTTTTAACAACCATAATTGTATTGTAATTGTAGTCTTAATAAAATAAAATAAACAACTATTAATTTTATTCTTTTGCGCGAATGCTGTGAATACAATTTTTATATGAATGAGTCAGTATTTAATGATATATTTTATTTTTCGAGCCATAGTTTGCAAATTTGTTACAGAATTAAGTTCATAAAACATGAACACAATACAACATTTTATCCTTCCGACAGGAATTAGAGGATGGAAGGAAGAATTAAATTCATAAAACATGAACCCAATACAACATTTAATCCTTCTGACAGAGTATTAATTTAAATTAAATTATTTTAAAATTCATTGGTAAAACACATAAAAAACAATGACTTTTATTTTGTTTTTACTAATAATTCAGATCAATTAAGAAATCTTTATTAATTTTCAATAAATATTTTGACATTGTTTGATATTAGGTAGTTACTTCGGTCTGAAAGACCTAAGTATTACATTCATGAGCTCAAAGTGAAATTCTTACCCCCACTTTTTTTGACATTTCTCGACGTTTTAGGACCTCCTGATTCTAAAAAAGCAAAAAAAAAAAAATGTATGTCTGTCTGTCGGCCGGCCGGCCGTCATTACCTACGCTGCAGGGAAAACCACTGGAGGGATTTCAAAAATTTTTTTTTCTAAAAATAGGTATACTCAAGGGACAGGTCCGAAAGGACGCTGTGTTCGATAACTGTACCGGAAGTGTGTCAAAAAAATCATTATGTGTGTCAAAACAAGGAAATTTGCATATTTTTGGCTTAAAAAACGTTCATTTTAAGTGATTACGAGTAGGAACATTGAATTTGGAGAAATCTTGATGGTCGGGATTGGTATGTGAGATCAAAAACTAGATTATTGCATTATAAGTTTGTCAAAAAAATGTTGTCAAGTGTGTCAAAAGAAAGATTTTTATTTATTTTTTTACCTAATTTTTTGGAAAAAAAATATAAAATTAATTGTTTGTTTGAAATGAAGTTTTATTATTATTATTGAGAATTATGGCATTATAAGTTTGTCAAACAAGTGTTGTCAAGTGTGTCAAAAGAAAGATTTTTATTTTTTTTTTACCCAATTTTTTGGAAATAAAATTGTTTGTTTAAAATGAAATTTTATTATTATTATTGAGAATTATGGCATTATAAGTTTGTCAACAAAATGTTGTCAAGTGTGTCAAAAGATTTTTATTTAGTTTTTTACCCAATTTTTGGGAAAAAAAATAAATTGTTTGTTTGAAATGAAATTTTATTATTATTATTGAGAATTATGGCATTATAAGTTTGTCAAAAAATGTTGTCAAGTGTGTCAAAAGAAAGGTTTTTATTTATTTTTTACCCAATTTTTTTAGAAAAAAATAAAATTTATAGTTCGTATGACATGATATTTTATTATTATTATAGAGAATTATGGCATTATAAGTTTGTCAAAAAATAATGTCAAGTGTGTCAAAAAATGATTTCATTTAATTTTTTAGCCAATATTTTGGGAAAAAAAATGTAGCTGTTTTTATGACGTAAATGTAATTTAAAATGAAATTGGACATGGAAATTTTTGAATTTGTTGTAGTTTTTGAAATATTTTTGGAATTTTGAAAAAGTTTGTATTTTTGATTTTGTAATAATTTTTGCAATATTTCTAGAATTTTGGAAAAGTTCGAATTTTTAAGAATTTTTGGCATATCATCAGAATTTAGAAAAAGTTTAAATATTTGATTTCATTCTAATTTTTAGAATATTTTTGGAATTTTGAAAAAGTTTGATTTTATTTAATTTAACAATATTTTTGGAATTCTGATTACAATTATCCGGCAACGTATTGATGTTTCGTGTTAGTTTTGTAATAAATTTTTAAACAGAGTCTATCTCTGAATACTTGTACTTTAACAAAGAGTTATGTTTGATATTCATCGCTGCCCAAAACTAAAAACCATGTCCTCATAAAAGTTTTGTTGCCGAAAACTTTATCAAAATCCTTAACCCAGACCGAAGTCTTGATATTTTCATATTAAAATCTACCTATTGCAATGGGCTTCATCTGGGAATTTCGGAAAAATTTTTGTGCCAAACGACTATATATGATAAGCGGAGACGAAAAAAAATAAAAAAAAAATATTTATATATATATATATATATATATATATATATATATATATATATATATATATATATATATATATATAGATATATATATATATATATATATATATATATATATATATATATATATATATATATATATATATATATATATATATATATAATATATATATATATATGTATATATATATATATATATATATATATATATATATATATATATATATATATATATATATATTATATATATATATATATATATATATATATATATATATATATATATATATATATATATATATATATATATATATATATATAAACGATATGAGATATAACGAAAACGACCGGCACTCTAACGGTCGCATTTGTTGAGGTAGAACAAAAAAATTTTCTGTACATGTTTTTTCTATTATTATCTCAAACGAGTTCGTGAATCAGCAAAATCCGACACGTGGTTAAGGATCTAGAGGCTGTTTTCTAAAAAAAAATTATTTTTTAAAACCGTTATAACGGCCGTTTGGTTACTAATATTTTTAAAATCTTCATAAATTTAGAATCTGTGGAAACATTTTAATCCGTTTCTTATAAATATAAACCTCTGCAGTTAGAGGTTTTTGACTTGTTGGCTTCAACAAAAAGGTTTGCAACAATCCATAACTACAATTTCCAAAAACCTTATAACAGTCAATGAAAAAAAAATAAAAAGGTTTGAATAAAAGAAATTAATGTTTTTTCTTAGAAATAAACTATTTTGATATTTTGCAGTAATTGGACGACATATGATATAGCGTAGGTTTGTGTCATAAATAGTCACACACATGTTCTGTGGTAGATTTGATATTTGTTTGTTGCAAAATTGGATAGATATAGTTCTGCTTATATGTAGATAATTTTCTTTTTAAAATTTGTTCGACATCTGTTTGAAATTATAGTTTGTGTTCTTTAAACTAATCTGATACATCAGATTCTACTGGCACACAAATCTGTCTGATCTCGAAATCTACCTATTTCTAGCGGATATACGTGCCGCTTGGACTTTTTTTTAAAATGAAATGGCCTACAATGAAAGACTGATGTCTAATTCTATGCTAATGAGATTTTTTTCACAGTGGAAATTCTATTCGATTTAATCACAGTAGCGTTTGCCATTACTAATATTCGAGAGAGGGGCATGCGCATTAAGTTGCACTTTTTTTATATTATTAGAGCAAAAATTTTTTTGTTGATTGATTTATAAAAAACAATCAAATTTATATTATATTTATTTATAAAATTTATTTCAGATTTCAATACAAAACAATCAAATAAATTGTTTTATTGCGTCCCGTAGCGTTCATGCAACTGAATAAAATTAATAGCGTTTATTTTATTAAGACTAACAACGCACACAATTATGGTTCTTAAAATAAGCCTATATATTTATATTTGCCGGAAGGATAAAACGATTTCTCTGATTGTATTGAACTCTGAAGTAAATTTTTTTTAAATTAAAACTTATACTAATGAGAATTGAGAAACCCAAAATAATTATGAAAAATGCTAATTTTTCAACAATGGAAATAAATTTCTATTTAATTATAGTAGCGTTTGCTTTTTCAATATCCGAAAAAGGGACATGCGCATTAGTTTGAATTTATTGTTTTTGACATAATCAAAATTGCTTATAAAATACAATCACGTTCACCACATATGAATTTACAAGTTAAATATTTTTGGTAATTTAATCGTAAAATTTTGTAAAAATTTATACAACTGATGCTTCGTTCAATGTAGAATTGCAACGGGCATAATATTTCTACACAGGTAATTTTTTGTAGTTTGTGCCATCAAATATTCCAAGAGCAGGATGGCATATACGATAAAATAATATAAACTGTTAATAAAAGAGAAGGAGAAATATTCTTCTTAGATGTTCGTTAGATTAAATTGGAAAGACATTCCCAATTATATTGATTCTGGCAGATTTTTGATTCCAAAATGACATAGTGTTAACACTTGTGTCGAATGAACTAGCGATGAAACTGCTCCCACGGTTAAGAACAGCTCATTTCCCTTTTAAGCTGCCATTGAACATTGGATTCATGAAAACGTTAACGTGCAAAGTTTCCAAAGTACCAGTCGTGGGAAAAATATTATAGAAATGTGGCATAAATAATTGCTCGAGGGTTTTGATCTTCAGAATATTTCACGCAATCATCGATCGACAACAGCGAGCGAAATAAGGCTTGTCTGAAGGCGACGCGTGAAGGCGGTAAAACTAACTTCAGATACGGTAATTTCAAGAAAATTCCAGTTCATAATAATCACGATTTTCTGAGTGAACAAAATGTTCTTGCAGCCAAGAGCAAAGATTTTTTTGACCTTGTGCAGACGAACATTTAAAGCGTAGCACTAACATATAAATCCGTCGATACTGTTCTGAGATACAACCCTCACAATTAAGTTAACGGTTTGTAAAGCTATAATACAGCTTCAACGTGTTGCAGATGCTCAATGCATTTTAACTAGCTAACAAAACAGATCATCAGTTGTAAGCTTTCAACGGCTCACAAGTTTCAAAATTGAACCCAAAAATCTACATGAAATCTCCTTTAGCTATTCACTGTGATCCTTATGATTATTGCGTTCTCTGAATTTTCAACTCTCTTGAACATAAATCCTATTCATCACCTCTTCACCACCACTCATTTGCTTCTTAAGATGTGGTTAAGAAAAAAAGGAAGCCCAATATGCATCCAATTCGAGAAATCACAGTAAATTAGTCCTTAACTCTGGAATGGTAAGCCCAAAAATATCATTAGCCATCCCGTTTAAAACAGTTCACGGATCCCAGACACTATTACTAAAACATGATAAGATCCTTCAACACAAGAATGCGGAAATCACCTGCTAACTCGTACAGTGAAGTTTTGAATATATACCTATGCAAAAACTTTCGAGTCTAGATTTTCATTCTAATCCATTGGAACACTTTGGAATATTATTAATATTGGAGATCGTGAAACTTTATGTGTGTCCGGTGCAGCAGCAATCATTTCCAAACTCACTGATACTCGTCCACATCTCGTATTGAACATATTTGGTAGACAATTAATTGGTCTTTTAGACACTATATGGAGTATAAATTAGCATAGTTCGAATAAGATCTAGTTATCCTATTCATTCAGCTAGTCAATAAGGGTAAGTGGATACGCATATTTTAGGGTAGCCTCATTTAGAAAATTGCAAGAAAACTCTAGAAAAAGGTAAGTTTTACCATTATTCTTCCGTATCATGGCCATAGGTTAACTCCGAGAACTGCTGGTTTCTTCAACTAAACCGAGCTCAAGCATGCGGTTCACTTCTTGATACATCTCTGCCTGGACTGCATAATAGCACTGTTTCACTGTCTTGTCATCTCCAGTTTCTATGAGACTCTTAATATCAGGCTATGGGAATAGATCCCCACGTTGGGTGCGATCTTCTAATTCCCAGGAATGTAAGTATTGTCTTGATGAGCTTTCTGAGTTTCTTTAGATATAAGGCAGTGCATAGTCTGGTTGAAAATACCGAGGGTCTGACGAATTACCTTCAGAATACATAGTTAATTCTCCAGGGATCCTAATGCTTTGTCTGTAGACAAGATTTGAGTGCATTTAAGATAAAATTTAATCGACGAGTAAAACTATTGGGAATGTATTACTCCAATTAAGGGTATTTGTATTACCGTGAACCCTTAAAGAAACTTTTAGCTGTCTGGGGAACCTTTCTACTGTTCCATTCAATTTAGGATTGTAAGCCATTCTACGAATTTTGTGAGATTTAAGCAAGCTAATTAGTTCGTGCAATAACCCAGATTCAAATTGCGCATCCTAATCTGTGGTAGTATACAATGGTAATCCAAATCGCGGGATGTGCTGATCGACTACGGCTCTAGCTACAATCATTGCTCACATATCAATAATCAGATATGCTTCTGGCCATCTAGTAAAACGGTTGAAAGTAGTTGACATGTATTCGTATGATCAAACAGACTGCTTGGAATGTCGAACCTATCAAATTCGGTTCGTGTATGAACCGTAAAAACCAACGTCGATATTCACAGATAGCCAAAAGAACTAAGAAGAAATTAACTGCCGTGAAGCACGAACACCTAGGTGGGACAAATTATGTAAATTATTAAAAATAATACGTCTCAATTCATTGGGGATTTACGAACGAGGTTTTCCCGAGGTAGTCTCACACTAAATTGGCTTATGAGGGTTCTCACAAGAAATGAGTTCCAGCTTGAGCTTAAAATAAGTTTTACGTATTTTGAACAAGCAACGTCCTGGAGTTCTATATTGGACTCCTGAAGTTGAATTAGTTGAGAAATATCCAACTCGGTTTAACAAAAAGTCATTTCCTCATATGATCGTGAAAGTGTATCGGCCACCACGTTCCCTTTTCTTAATATATGTATAATATCAATGGTAAACTGTGCCACATAGTCCAAATGCCGAACCTGTCTTGGATGTAATATCAGTAGTCAGAAGTTTGTGGTCAGTGAACTTGCAACCCTCGATGAAATATCGAAAATGTTTGATGGCTGTAAAGATTTTTTCGACAGCCCGATAGTCCTAGAAACGAGTGGCTAACAAAGGTAACGAGGCCGAAAGAAGTAACAAAGAGAAGACAATCCTTACCTACAATCATTTCCGTTGAACCATGTTCTGTTTTTAATTTGGACATACCAATCTACCTCATGGTAGTGGGGTGATCCGATCTTTACCCGTTATATGATAAGTCCCCCACAAACCATACAATCTTTAACGTAATGTCATGGATTTTGATGAGCAACAATAAAACAAAACAATTACGACTGCCACTTTAATGGCTGAACACCTACGAAAACTGACTTCCTCTAAGATTAAACCAAAAAAAAAAATAAAAAAACTCAATGGACTTACCCATCCTGTGGAATCGCTACAAGGTAGACCCCAATGTATTTCATATCAATTGTTCTGAAAATGTTTTGAAAAAAAAAATTACAGCATGGTGGTGGTCACAACCTTTTCATGTGCAAACCGCTATCGCTGATTTCAATGATCTCAGTTTTAAACGTTTTAATCAATTTTTCAAGTTGTACAATCATCTCAACACTTTGAAAATCACAATCCTAGTCCAGCAAAACTAAACCTCAAATAAGCCTCGAATTAAAAAGTCTAAAACTTCAGAAAAACTGGAATATCAGTTATCGGCATCAGTTATCAAATTCAAATAGGTCAAAATCTAGAACTTTCGCTCTAGGTATCGGTTGCAGTGCGCAATCAAACTAAAGACCTCCAAAACATTCTCATGTCATTTGTTTCTATTACCACCGTTTCGGTGATCTTGCTTACAAATAAATTGCTCACCGAATATAACGGAATTTGGTGATCGACACCACAACTACTGTTTGATGGTTTATGATTTGGGGTGCGTTGTTAAGACACATATTGTAATACCCACTACACAGCACCTTTTATTTTTAAAAAAATCCATCAGTTCTGCAAAAAATCGAGCATGCGATCACTTTCCAGATAATTTATTGTTAAAACGGTAATAATTTAAATAATAAATAAATTATTAAATTTATAAATTATTATTGTTTATGACCGTCTTATTTTACATATTAAAGCTTTTCTATAAAAAAAACTATATTTGTGCAAAATTATATAAAAATATCTGAAACTCAAACAATATGAACGATCGTACAACACTTTAATAACCATCATTAATTTACTGACCCAATTCCGTATTTCAAACATAAACTAAAAACAAATCAAACTCAATTGACATTATAACTATTCATTACGATCGAAATTGAGTTGCACAATTATTATAGTATTAGATATTGCTTAAGATTATGATCAACTATGATCGTAAAACAATTCTACGATTATAATTATTTTCGTTTCACATTCTTTTCGTAAATTATGATTTATTAAGAAGAAAAAGAAACACTAATTAATTAATTAATTTATAACTTTATCTATTTATTTCAAAAATTTAAAAATAGATATGAAAATAATTACACGATCATATTAATTATAACGTTGTTGGTTAATGAAGATCATTTTGTCACTTATTCTTGTTTCTTAAACACAGATCATGTTTATTTTGTTTTAAAAATAGCGCCCATTTGAAGATTACCACTTTAATATATCAATTAAGTTTTATATTTATTTCTTCACATCATAGATCACCACAATTTTCTCATCTAAGAGAAATTTCTATTTATAAGTTTTTTTTTCTTAATTATAGCACAATTAATTGGTTGATTGTTGTCACATATGTTTTTTCAAAGATTGAGAAAAAAACTGTATGAAAAAACGAAGAAGAAACAATTGAAAATAATTTATATTTGTTTGATGATCGTTAAGTTAACCAAGAAGAAGAAAAAAAATTGTGATCTTAATTTTTAATTTAAAGAATTTTTTTTCATATAAATTCATCAAATTTGGTGATAAGTTAAACAAAAATCTTTTCCCAAACCAACAACATCTGTATTCTGTTGATCATTATGCAAATTTTACATGCGATCCAAAAATTTGTATATATTCATTTATAATAACAGAGATTTATTAAGTTATAATTATTAACTCGAATTTTTGTTACAATTTTGAATAAATTTATTCTTTCAACAGTCAACCCGCATAATTTTGTTTTAATTATATTTAAATAATTTGTATTTAAGTGACAACAGACAGAAAATTCTTGTCATGAAATAAAAATTGAATAGTTTTGTGCGGGATGACTGATGATCAATTTGTTGTCGAATGTAAACACAATTAATTTTATGATGGATTAGACTAAATTCTGTTAATGATAGAGTTAAGTTATATGGAGGTGAAGGAGATCCAGTATATAATTTTATTGATTCCTAAATAAATAACCAACAAATTAGTTTAAATTAATTTCAACTGAATATAAAGACAATTAACTTTACATAAATTTAAATAATCTTTTTCGTTATCCTTTCTTATGAGTTTTAATTTTTTTTTTCTGTATATACGAGTATAAATTCCATAAAAATATGACTCCCAAGTTATTTTGAAATAATTAAATAAAAAGTTTATTTATAGATTTTAAAGAAACTGTTGCTCTGAACTTAAATAAAAATACAACATTTTAATTCATTAATTGAAAACAATAAAAAATTTAAATAATTTTGTTTAATTAATGGGTGAGGTTGGACTTAAAGCTTTTTGTATAGCATGAGATTAGTAGCAAATTGTTAACGCTAACGTTCTTGTTTAATGTTTTATTGTTCCACTTTAAATTAAACATTTTTACTTTATAACATTTTGCAGAAAAATTGTGGGGCCTAGGAAACATGAAGGGATCAGTTTTTATTTGTGTGTAATTTAGATTTTATTTTTGATCTAGTTCTTACTATTGACATACGAGCTGACGTAAAATAACACTCTCAATCTTAGTAATTGAATATTCCTTGATAACGCCATACTATTGCTTGATTCAGGAAATGAGCTTCAATATAATGTGGTTTAATTCTTTAGAAAGAGAGTTCGTTACATGATCATCAAGAAATATGATCCCGATTTTAGTTTTGATTCTGCATTTTTTTTTAAAAAGATTTATCTCTTTGCATCTTATTTTATTTTATTTTCTCCCACCTTGGTACAACCCCAAATTTCATTTCACCGTCAGAAAGCATTCATTTCCAAAAAGCTGCTATACCATTGATTCTTTAACTGAAGCATCAGGAACTACACAGAAAATGCCCAATATATCTTCAATGTTTGACTTTTATCGGATATTCCCCACCTTGTGGGTTTTTCTCTGTTTTCCTTTAAGTTGGTTATTGGTACCAATTAAGATTCTTCCAGCTACTCTTTCTTTACTACTTTAGCTGACCAGACTTCGTTAAAAAGCACTTGCAGAAGCTTACCATCAATAATGTTTGCCTTACTCTCCACCCTGTTATAGTGCTCGCATTTCACCTGGAACTGCCTTCTTGATAATGTATAAACATTTCCTCTCTGAAGTTCAATGTGAAAATCATAAACCTCAAAACAGTTGTAAACCATTATTCGGTGTATATCCGGGATTACAGTTTATATTCATAAAAAATGTTGAACTAAAAAAAAACTCAAATTTTCTGTTGATTACTTGAAAATAATGTTTGATTTAATCACCAGCTTTGTTAGATTGATGCTTATAGTCTGCAGGGCTGATACATTACATTTGAATTAAAAACTTTTATTTTGCATCAGTCCCATAAATTATTTTCTGCCTTATGCTGAATAACTTCACTCAGATATTACTTCGGTCTGAAAGACCTAAGTATTACATTCATGAGCTCAAAGTGAAATTCTTACCCCCACTTTTTTGGCATTTCTCGACGTTTTAGGACCTAGTGATTCCAAAAAAGCAAAAAAAAAAATGTATGTCTGTCTGTCGGCCGGCCGGCCGGCCGTCACAATCTACGAAATCTAGAAAACCGCTGGACGGATTTGAAAAATTTTTTTTCTAAAAATAGGTTAACTTAATGGAAAGAGCCCAAAGGACGCTGTGTTCGATAACTGCACCGTTCGATAGCTGCACAAGGAAATTTGCATATTTTTTGCTTAAAAAACGTTCATTTTAATTGATTACGAGTAGGAACATTGAATTTGGAGAAATCTTGATGGTCGTGATTGGTATGGGAGACCAAAATCTAGATTATTGCATTATAAGTAAGTCAAAAAAATGTTGTCAAGTATGTCAAAAGAGAGATTTTTCTTTAGTTTTTTACCCAATATGTTGGGAAAAAATTAAATTAAAATTTTGTTTCAAATGTAGCTGTTTTTATGACGTAAATGTAATTGAAAATGAAATTGGACATGGAAATTTTGAATTTGTTATAGTTTTTGAAATATTCTTGGAATTTTGAAAAAAGTTTGTATTTTTGATTTTGTATAAAATTTTGCAAAATTTTTAAAATTTTGAGAAAAGTTTGAATTTTTTATTTTGTAAGAATTTTTGGAATATTTTTATTTATTTGAAAGATTTAAAATTTTTGATTTTATTATAATTTTTGGAATTTTGAAAAAAGTTTCAATTTTTGATTTTGTAATAATTTTGGGAATATTTTTAGAATTTTGAAAAAAGATTGATTTTATCTAACTTTTACAATATTTTTGGAGTTGTGAAAGAAATATGAATTTGTGATTTTGTAATATTTTCTCGAAACGCTACATGGAGAGGTTTTTGAGTAGTTTGCTGAGTGTACCATCTTTTCACTAAATTATGTTCATTTATGATCTGTTATAATTTTCCGGCAACGTATTGATATTTCGTGTTAGTTTTGTAATACATATCTAAACAGAGATAAAAAAATATTTGTACTTTAACAAAGAGTTATGTTTGATATACATCGCTGCCCAAAACTAAAAACCATATCCTCATAAAAGTTTTTTTGCCGAAAACTATATCAAAATCCTTAACCCAGACCGAAGTTTTGATATCTCAGAGCTGTGAGATTTCAGCCCCTTCATATTTTTCCGTTGTAATTCTAGCTTCACGGTGTTTTTAAACACGTATTTGTGTCACGAATAATAATGACAATGACAATAGCAGAACAATTCACCAATCACCCTTTTTTTACAAAAAGAAATTGATAGCGATAAGTTTTCTTATATAAAAATCAACGGAATATGTTTTGTTACTTTATATTTCTGTTCATTTCTTTATTTAAGTTCAAATAAATTCGTATAACTACAGCCATTTGTATATTTCTATAACTATATACATAATTTTAAACGATATAGGTATATGCTTGACCGTACCAAACAAAACCAAAATGAACAAATGTTCATTTTGTTATTATTCTATTTTTCGATTAGCAGTTTCGATTACTTAACACTTCAAAAATCGATGTGATTTCAATAATCGACTTTATTTAGATCAAGAACATCTATCCTTTTCTCTCCGTGGTATTAACATTTTATTAGAAACTATAAACATTTAAATCATGCACCGAAAATCTACCGCGTATACCGATAAAACAAAATAAAAATCATTCCAACACTACCATATCAAAAAAAAAGGTTGTTCAAAATTTGCCAATATATAACAACCAAATCTCGTAATATGAAGTACTCTATTAGCATCAACGCTTTTGCCCATGATCCATTTACTGTACTTCGTTTTCGGTTTAAAACAAAATCTTTATTCAGAAACACTGCACTGACAAAGGAAAAATAATAATAAAAGAAACATTCAATGCATTCGACGCATGCGAAATAAAAACAAGTTAAATATTTAAACAATTTTTTGTAAAACACTGCATACGGCGGAATTGCTTTATAATATGATTTTAAATTGATTGATAGCACGGAACAATGTATTATTTATAGTATGAACAGTCTGAGGACTGTTTGGTTTAAGCTTTAAAATACAATGTCTATTTAATAGAATTTGTTGTTCGTTACAAAGCGTTCAATGAACTATGATCATTTACCGCACAAGTGTTTGTGGAAATAATTCACAAATTCTACTATAGCCTGCAATTATAAACGGGCTACACATCCATCCAGGATATCATTAATTCGAAGCTATTTCTCTTTATAACGGGAAGCTATTTCTCTTTATAACTGAATTCAGTTTTCTGTAGTTGACGCAGAATCTCATAGTTGTATCCTTCTTACCGAAAAGCACAGGTGAACTCCTTGAACTCAATCACAACAACAATTGTCATTTCATTTACCATGCTTTCAGTTTTTTGTTATTTTGCTAATGGTTATCTTCTTGGTACTTGACAAATCGCCTTTTCTGCTCCCGTGTCAATTTTGTATTTCACCATATTAGCTATACCTTTATTTCTGAGGGGCTAGAAGTTTGTTCTATTTTGTATTTTATTTTTCTAGGTTTGACTTTCGACTTTTCTTTCTGTGTGCCATTGTTCACATTTTACCACGGTACTTACTTTTCCATATTTCATATTGAAATATGGAATTCATATGCAGTATTTTTTGATATGGTAGTAGTGGAATGATTTTTATTTTCGAGATATGTCTCGAAATGGAAATAATTGTCGATTGATGTTGACATCTTACCTCTATGATTCTGAATCGTAGCCGTGGACTATCGTTATTTGTCGATGCGGCTGCCCTCGTGGTTTATAAGGCACTTTCCTTTCCTTCAATACTTTTTGTTCCTGGATTATCATCTGCTTCTTGTCCGAAACGATATTTATTAGGGACCAAAGTGGCTGATTAATAGCTTTTATCATTGTTGAAAGCCGTTGTTGGAAGATTCTTGTTCTTGAATTCCCTTTTCAGATCTTTAACTTTTACTTCATTTAAATCCATTTTTTTTTCAAATCTTACTTTTGATACCAGTTGTTATGTTTTTGGCCTAGTTTCTTCTATTCAGATCGATCTCTAGATTGGAAAATTAAACCAATAGATTTTCTACACGTTATAATTTCTTTTCGTTCAAGTCTTATTAAAATAAAATATTTCTCCTTATATAATTCCGCTTTATTGCTCTTATATTCGCCATAATTTTTCACTTAAAATAATCTTTATTACATTTATAACATGTAATCTTTTACTAATATTTTATTCACCTTGTATTATGACTAACTTGTATCACCACTAACTTGAAACTCACTTGAATCATGGTTCAAAACTGAACTGAATATCCCTATTGCGACCTCTTATATATACTAGACAAACAATAGCCAATATCTATCTCTACAATATTCTAAAATAAAAACCGACCTTAAACAACAAAAACTTGATCCTCAAAAAATTTCACAATGAAGTTTTCTTCTTTTTTATTTCCCGATTCTATCATAAACTGCGCAATTTTATTTTGTTCTCTTTTTAGATAAACATCAATTTCCTGTTGAGAGTTATTTATATTTTTGTTATCTTCACATATTTATTCAGTTGGTTTATAGCCTTTTAGTGGAGCTATTTTATCTAAAGAATATTTTTCAGAACGTATCACACTATGAAATATTGGCCTATGTTATATTTGATTATGTATTAAGATTTATTGTTTAGTTCCATTCTTTAAAAAATCCATTCTTTTAAAAAATTCATTCATTCTTTAAAAAAACAAACAATAATTAAGGATTTTTTGACGATACATTAATTTACTTTTTATCCTAGGACAAAAATTATTATGTTTGAGACTGCTACAAACGACAACATGATGCAAATATTAATGACATATTTTTTGTAAAATATACAATAGCAAAAAATGTCATTTGTGGTCTGGTTGGAGAAATTTTTTATAAATTTTATAAAAGTCCAATGAGCTACAGTAGAAAATATTTAAAAAAGAGGAAATGAAAAACTGAGAAAAACCGAAATTATTATCTCCCATTAGGGTTCTTAAAGGAGGGGAGCAGAGGGAAACACACAAGGACGGCGAAGTAAAAAAGGAAGTGTTGACATGTGCACAATACAGTTATATGTTAAAAAAGGAGATGATAAAAACAAATTGTGGTCATAATGTGATCCCACTGGTTGCCGATCGTGTTGGTAGTCAGTTGGATAGGCTGTACAATGGTGAATAAATGAATGACATTAAAGGAAACCAGAGAGTGATGCGGTGGAATGATTTTGATAGTGAGGAATTGTTTGAACTCGTGTGAACTTTTGACGTTGGATAGGGAAGCATCAGAAATCTGTAGGAGAATAGTATTTAGAAATTTAAAAAGGTTCAAAAAAAGGGATGCGTAGTTGCAGCAATCGGGCAAAGAGGGATGCACTGTTAATGTATTTCTGAGAGGTTGTAGATTTTATAAAGGGCAGAGGCACTAGATCGACGACGGCTGTGGTTTGGTAGTCATGTGGTTTGCACGAAGGAGGGAGCTTACAAAGGTGTTGTTTGTTTTGGTTTTTTGTAGGTTGTAGTGTCCGAAAGGAGCAAGTCCATTTTGCCATGGTAAGAATGGGACAGCATAACGATACTGATGTTTCCGTTGTCTGCTTGGAGAATAGTTAGCTCTGGAGGGTAAGAGAGAAAACGTAGGAAAAAGTGGAAGACTTTCTATCAGAATGGACTCAATGTGGTTGAAATGCCGAATTTTGAAAGAGTGTACAGTATGTGTATCAATGAACTGAGGAGATGATCATTGGTGGATTTGTGATTACCGAGTTTGGAAGAAAATCTATTGATGCACGACAGGATGTTTAACTTTGTGTTGAGGTCAATGGAGGTAAAGGAAAAAATGTTTGGCCAAAACAGACAACCATTTGGGTTTGCTTAGGAATATCGATGTTATTGAGATAAATGACGCGGGATTCAGAGGTCTGGTCTAGCTGAAGGCAAAAGTGTTTGCGATAGATAGTTTATCAAAAACACATCCCCTAAAAAAATCCATTGGTAAAACGGGCTGAGTTGTCGTCTTTAAAGATTCGTTTATCAATGTTGAAGACAGTATATTAATATACTGTAATAGGAGGTCTGGTGGTCCGTATAGGTCTACCAACTTTTCTTGCTTTCTTGCACGCAATGCCTACATTCGCCGCTGGTAGTTCATGCTGACGTGAATTCTAGTGATCAACCTCCTATACAAAGATTTAGGATACAGAACGAAACGCGTGCTTCAAAACAACACCCAGGTCTTTCAGGAGGAACAACGGCTATGTCACCACTTCCTTATAAATATTTAACCTAACAAGTAATTTTATTTTAATTTACTTACAATAAAATTAAGATTTCCCATCTCCTACAGTCTTGGCGGTGATTATTCCAAACGAGTTATAGAGTTTACTAGACTTGTTGATATATGCAAAAGTTTTTTTTTACTGTTTGTGATGTTTCTAATCTCTTCCAAGGGGAAGCAAAAATATAAAAGTTCTATGGTGCTACCTTATAGATTGGTCTGCAAAACTCGATTAAGCTTTCAAAAACCAATAGCTACTTGACTGTGGTCCATCCTGGCGGCTGGTTGATGTTGAGTTCTAGGTTATTTGTGCGGTAACATTTGATGATGTAAATTTAGGATCAGTCGACAATCTTAACAGTGTACCAATCATGTCCCGAAGTCAGCACATATAATCACATTGCAATTAATATTAGTATTTCACTTTATTATTTTTCTTTCTATTCACTTAGGTTATGCCACGAAAATCAAAAAACAAAACCTAGGACTGTTACTTTTATTTACTCAAAAAAAATCAAAAACTATTACTTGGATACATAGCAGCTTTGGTTTAACTTTTATTTTTTTTTAAACTTATTTAGTATTTAGTTTTTCATTTAATTTAAACTTAAAAAAACGCGATTATATAAATTTTGAAATTCATCTGGAATTGCTTTGATTAGATTACAGCTTCGTGCCAATTCTAAAAAATTCTAACTACTCAATTGCAGACGGAAAATCCAATTACTCAACCAACTCAATCTCAACAACTGACTAACTCGACATCCAAAAAATTACTGTGAAAATGAATAGGAAAAAAGTATTTGATACAGGCTTCTCGGAAGTGTCAGATGTACTTTGCTAACAAGTGGGTTGAGAAGTTTTTGAAAATGTATATATGTATACATTTTTGAAATGCGCTATAGTATATTACTATAGGTAAAGAGAACGGAACATTGCAGTACGGTTGACACAAAAAATTTTGCCCATTACAATACATACAATAAGCAAATTTTGACAAATGCCATTGCTTTGTTGCATTTGTGATGTTGTTGGTCGAATAGTTATTTTTGTTTTAAATAAAATGTGTTGTGTAGTAGGAATTACAATATGTGTCACAAATACAAAACAAAAATTGGGTTGCCATTGATTCAGTTAGTGGCATATCCCTTGATCATGTGACGCACTATCTTACTTAATGATTAAAGCTCAGATATAGAGTTATAAGAAGGCTCGATTCTTCGTGCAAGCAATAGCGTATAAGCATCAAGGAATATTCCGTATTTAAGATTGAGTGTGCTACCATTGACTGAATACAGTTCAACTGGCAGCGCCCCTAAGAAATCATCTACGCCTTATAATATCCCATCGCCAGTGGTATGTGATAACTCACGTTAACTTGTATGTTAATGGTAAGGACTGGCGTCCGCAGGCTTATTACACCTGTAGATTCGATTGGAATAATAGAAAAACATGTTTTACTCTTCTTAGGAAAAACCGAAAGCATAAAGACAATAAAACCACATACTCCAAGATCAAAATTCTAAGCCAACCCTTTCATTCTCGACTCATAATGTTAATCTAAAGTTTTAGATATTTTCAACCTAACGTTTTTTTATTTAAAAAAATAGAAAAAACAAAACATCCATAAATAATGAAAAGAAGAAAAACAAAAAACAATAAGACATAATTAAGATTATTTTGTATTAAAAAGGGAGTGTATTGGGTGGACTCAAATTAAAATTAAACGTAATACAATTTTTTTTCTTTTCATATATTAGCGGCATCATTCAAAACTGTTTATCTTATTTATAGTATAAATAATAATTTCTACATAGAAAGTTGATTAATATTTAATTATTTATTAATGATTTTTTATTTTAAAAATAATTTAATTATCTGAAGGAAAAAAAACTGTACTAAAATTATATTCTCCCACAAACGTATTCATGTTTTTGATGATCATAAAAATATATTTCAACCATAACAAATTTTAAGAAAAAAAAAATAAAATAATATTCTCATATAATTTAAAATCATGATCATAATATGATGATGAAACTGATCATGAAGAATAAAATAATAATACAAAGTTAAATGAATTCATTTGATCACACGATTAAAATCAATTTTTAAGAAAATAACAAAACAAAAACTTACAGTCATCATTATTATATACGAAAAATGGGAACACGAAAACGCGAATAAGCACGCGACAAAATATTAACCAAAAAAAAAAACACATTAAGAAAATTACTCTAAATTTTCTCAAAAATAAATATTTTTTTTGTGTATTATGAATAATAAAAGAATTAAATGCGTTTAATTGATTATAATCAAAAAGAATTTTTTAATTATTATTGTAACAATTTCAATTTGTTGTTTTTCTGTGAATAATATTTTATTTAATTGAATTTCTTAGATGGGAGAGATGTGACATATTGTACTGAATTGTACTGGATTTCGTTGGTACAAACACAATATATATGTATGAACATGAAGATTTATCAGATGGAGTTATGATGAAATATTATGAATTTTTTTTTAATTGGAATGTACGTTGAAGGGTTCATGACCTAAATAAACAGATTATAAGATCGAAATTTTAAAACGAAAAATAATGCATCTCTTAAAATCACATCAATCTTAATTTATAATTAAAGAACAAAATTAATAATATTTACAGTATATGGGACAAAATATTTAGGAAATAGTTAAATCTGCATCGTGCATGTATGTATGTATATATTGCTACTATAAGCTGAATGAAAATGCTTTAATTTATCTCTGCGTATATTTCACAGGTGTAAGCTTTTCATTTATTTAATTTTTTTTTGCACAAAACAAACATAATTCTTTTCATAACTAACCAATAATTAATTAATAAAATATTAACAAAATTTTAATTTTGCGCAATTCTCATATTTAATAAACTTTTGTTATTGTTCATTTTAGACGCGTGTGGTTTATCTGATGTCCAAAAAATAGAAGCATTACAAGAACAATCACAATGTGCATTAGAAGAATACTGTAGAACACAATATCCAACACAATTAACACGGTTTGGAAAATTATTATTGAGGCTTCCTTCGTTACGTACTGTATCATCTCAGGTAAGATTGATTAGAATTTAAATTTTTCTTATAAGTAATAATTTTCTGGAAGGGATTTGAGATTTTTTTATTGTTTATCGTATAATGGATCGAACGATCAATCGTATGATGTTATAGTGTTTTATTGCAATTTCGGTATAGCTACCATCAGAACCGATTTTTTAAGGTTGTTTTTTACATCTGTGAACCATTGCTGTCGTCCAATCCCTGTGATAATACATACAGTGATCCAAGAGAGATTTAATTCAGAGTTGTACATTATCATCCAAACAGTACTTTTTTACATTTCTTACGTAATGAATAAGTAAACAATAACTTAAGTAAGTAAAGAATACTTACAAAATGTAAAGAAGTGAAGGTTCAGTGATTACTACCAGAGTGTGTTGAGTGTTCGAAAGAACAAATAAAATATAAAAGAATAAATATTTTAAAACAATTGTATTAAGCACGAGTTGCACAAACAAATGTTCACTTTCGCAAAGTTTATTCTAGAATCACGCAAATTATTTATTACTTCGGTCTTACATTCTCGAGCAAAAGTGAAATTCTTACCCCCATTCTTTTTGGCATTTCTCGTCGTTTCAGGACCTACTGATTCTAAAACGACAAAAAAATTGTATGTCTGTCTGTTGGCCGTCCGTCCGGAAGGATTTCAAAAAATTTTGTTTTTAAAAATAGGTAACTCAATGTGAAAAGCCTAAAGGACGATGTGTTCGGTAATTGTACCGGAAGTATGTCAAAAAAAGGTCAGGTGTGTCAAAACAAGGAAATTGGGAAGGGATGGGAAGCGATAATTGGGATGGGAAGTGATAATGAGTAGTAACCTTGAATTTAAAGAAATCTTGATAGTTGGGATTGATATGTGAGACCAAAAACTAGATTATTACATTATAAGTTTGTCAGAAAAATAATGTCAAGTGTGTCAAGAGAATGATTTTCATTTATTTTTTTGGAAGGAAATAAAATTAATTATTTGTATGACATCAAATGTAATTAAAAATGAAACTGGACATGGAAATTTTTGATTTGATTATAATTTTGGAAATAGTTTTAGAATTTTAAAAAAAGTTTGTATTTTTGATTTTGTTTTGGAATTATGAAAAAAGTTTGTTTTATTTTTAATTCTGTTATAATTTTTGCAATATTTTTAGAATTTTGGAAAAAATTTGAATTTTGGAATATTATCAAAATTTTGGAAAAAAAATTCAATTTCTGATTTTATAATAATTTTTGAAATGTGTTTGAAATTTTGAAACAAATTTTGATTTTGTCATATGCCTCGAAACGCTAAATGGAGCGGTTTTTGAGTAGTTTGCTAATTGTATCATCTTTTCATTATATTAATATACGATGATCTGTTATAGTTTTCCGGCAATTTATTGATATTTCGTGTTTATTTAGTAATAAATTTCTAAACCGAGATAAAATACTTGTACTTTTACAAAGAATTTTATTATTGATATACATCGCTGTCCAAAACTAAAAACAATGTCCTCGTAAAAGTCTTTTGCTGAAAACTATTTCAAAATCTTTAACCCAGACCAAAGTTTTGATATCTCAGAGCTTGAAATTTCAGCTCCTCCATAATTTATAGTTTAAATTATCTAAACATGAAAATTAAATATGGTTCGTCATTACCGCTGCGCTGTGTTAAGGGTGCAAGACACACAGGATTTGAACAGGTGTCTCAGATGAGTGTGAGCTCGAATCCTACGAAACACACAAACAAATTTTTTCTGAAGGCGTATTTCTAAGAGAAAATTGCAAAACTAAAGTGATTTCCAAAATGTACTTTAGCTTAATTGCTCACAAAAGAAATGTAGTAAGAGGTTTGGTATACCGTGAAGGTCTACCAAATGGTCGTGCACGCAAGCCACATTAACACTGCCGATAACTCGAATGAGTGAAGGTTGTGTTGACCAACCTCTTTAACAAGAAAATTTAAAATACAGCAGAAAAAAAACAAACGAAAGCGTGCCTTAGAAAACACCACCTAGGATCTTCAGAAGTGAGAGCTGTCAGGTTCAAATCCTCCCCAAACTATATGACCTAGCCCATCATTGTAAAACATTAAACCGGTAAGATAAAGTTATAGACAGGTAAAATAAAAATAAATAACTACTTCCTTGCCTAAGCGATGATCCTCTGAATATCCAATACTATTATAATTAGGTGATATCAGTTAATCCCTTATTTGTTTAGTTAGTCTTTTGAGTCCTCAGTTAATTCCAATGTACAATCATCTTTTGGGTTATCATCAATATATTCTCCCAAAATTATAATTTCAATTTTCAACATCCACAATTCGTATTGGGTTGCAAATAATGCGAACACCAACTCAAAATGAAACAACACATTTGTAATTATTCGTATTGCCCTAAGCTCAAACAAATTTTATTAACTGTTCATTAAACAATCATGGTGCACATTAGTTATATTATTTCTACTTTGACACTTAATAAGTTTTCCACACCACGCCGAACTTGTAACAGTTTTTTACATATATTTCTTTTTGTACTAATAAAATAGAAACCAATCGCTTATGTTTGTTTGTTAGAAATACTTTACCACTTAATTCTAGGTAAAACATACCAAAAAATTCTTTTAAGTTATTACAAAACCTTTAATTCAAGAAGTTAAATCAACACCGAACTCCAAAGTTAAAAAAACAACTCGATTAAACTTTAACAAAAACAAAAAAAAAATCCCGACTCAAACTACCTCAAGAATTAGAACGAACTGTTTTAACTACCAAACCCCAACTCAAGCAAAAAAACTAAACCAACTCAAAAGTTCAAACTCAACTAACTGTCAGCTCAACTATCAACCACCAACCGTCTAACAAAAAAAAAACAAAATAAATACATTTTTCATGGCACAAGCCAAAAGACAAAAGATTTTTCATAGCCGAGCCAAACATATTGTCAGCATAAATCTTTTGTTCAAAATTATTCATTTCGTAACGAAATTATTCATTTATCGTAATTTATTTATCGTAACGAATTATTCATTTCGTAACGAAAGGAGAAAGTCTGGCTGACTACATTTGTCCTGAGAATCATAAGAAAAATTAGGAAATTAAATGGGAGCTGGGCTCGAACCCAAACCCCGAGATAGACTCTCATCTTCTACCGACTGAGCTAGCCGGGCCGGACAAAAAAATTACCAAAAGCAAAAAAACCAAAAATAACCAAAATACTGACCAACAAAAAATTATAAGGAGGCAAAACAAGTATAACCAAAAACAAATTTAAGAAAACTAGCGGAGGAAACGAAAAAAACTATTGCGATGGGTGGCAGCAAAATAATCGGGATGATTCCAAAAAAAACTCAAAATCTAAACCAAAAAAAACAATTTAATATAATAAACATATGGGATTTTGGGAGGTTCTCTCGATGAAGTCTAACGATAACCGGCGGACAGAGGCGATCTAGCTATAGCTTAGAAAGCCAAAAAGGACCAGCATTTTCCTGCTCCCCATTTCCTGAAAAGCCAAAGACTTTTCTGAAACAACTTGTGTTGAGAACAAGAGGTTGGGGTAGGTGTAGAGAAAACGCCAGTCACAGTGGCCCAAATGACAGGCGATCTATTTCCCCGTTATCGTACACAGGTCTGTGCTCTTCGTACCCTCCAACAGGTTACGCTCTAACGAATAGACTTTTCGGAAGACCATGACAGTTAAACTAATTGATCGTAGCACTTGGCGGTCATGACCTCATTGAGAACCAGTGAACGTGGTAAAATAACCGTGGTGGGATTTCTTAGATAGGAAACCATCAGCGGTCAACAAGATCTGGGGCATGTCACTTCGCCACTCACGACCCTCTCGCAGCAGTCAATTTTCACCAAACTAAAGTACGCGGGATCGTAAAAAACCCTTCATGTCATACAAATAATAAAATTTTTTTTTCAAAAAAATTGGCTAAAAAAGTAAATGAAAATCATTCTTTTGACACACTTGACAACATTTTTTTGACAAACTTATAATGCAATAATCTAGTTTTTGATCTCACATACCAATGCCGACTAATGCCTTTTTTCACAAACTTATAATGCCATAATTCTCAATAATAATAATAAAATAATTAATTTCATTTTTTTCCCAAAAATTGTGTAAAAAAATGAAAATCATTCGTTTGACACACTTGACAACATTTTTTTGACAAACTTATAATGCAATAATCTAGTTTTTGATCTCACATACCAATGCCGACTATCAAAATTTCTTCAAATTCAATGTTCCTACTCGTAATCACTTAAAATGAACGATTTTTAAGCAAGAAATATGCAAATTTCCTTGTTTTGACACACTTGACCATTTTTTTGACAAACTTTCGGGACAGCTATCGAACATATCGTCCTTTTGGATCTTACCATTGAGTAAACCTATTTCTAGAAACAAAAATTTTTAAGATCCTTCAAGCCTTTTTCTAGATTTCATCGGTTATGACTGCTTTTTTTGCTTTTTTAGAATCAGTCAGAATCAATCAATCATTCAATCAATCAGAATCAAAACGTCGAGAAATGCCAAAAAGGCGGGGTAAGAATTTCACTTTTGGCTCATGAATTTAATACATTGGTTTTTTCAAAACCGAAGTAATTGATGTTACAACTATTTAGAAACCTCTACATAGCTTTCAAGCCGTAGAATGAGAAAAATAAGCAGCTTTTGTTAGTATAAATGTGAATTTGATAAATGGGCGCCATTTCGACACCATCAATTTTGTATTTTTATTAATCATATAAATTTTTAAAGATAGTACTTCTAAAATCATTTTAAAATTAACAATCTATATTTTAAAATTAAAAGTTCTTGTTAGTTACTAGTTCCCACGTTCGATGTTGAAAAACGTCGAGAATAACTCTTCATTTTAAAGGCGACATTTTGAAAACTTTTAAAACAATACGTGTCATTAGAAAGAGGACACCAATACAAAAATTGACCCATTTCACGTTTTTTTAAACCTCTTTAAATTTTGGTAGCAGAGTTAGCCCAGTTGACGTGGATCGTCCCATATGATTTTTATTTACTAACAATATTTTTGTTTTACTAATATTTTGTTCATGTAATATACACATATCTTAAATTAATCCCATTGTTAAATGAAAAAAATATGAAAAAGTTATGATACACTAGTCACCATCACTTTAACATTATGATTTTAATTTTGCATAATGCCCCGTATCGAACATTTAATCGAGCATATATAGTCAGCTTCTCAATCTCTTGTTTCCCTAATTATACTTTTATTCGCACACAAATTAAAAATTTCTCCATATAAAATGAAAGTCAACAATTTTCATATATCATCTTAATAAAAAATTCTTATTTAAACGAGAAAATACTCTCTACAAATACAGGCAAGTTGACAACCATTCTACTTTTTCTACTTTAATATGACTAAGCTTTACATAGAAAAAATTATCCATGTTAATAGAAACATGCATTATTAATTAACATTGAGTGACGCAACAAAGCAATTAACTGAAAAGATGTTAAACATTGATTGATTAACCTGTAAATATAAATATTTTATTTTAGATTTTTGAGATCAATTAAACTCAAGTAAGTAAAGAAGTAATTGGAATTTTTTCAATTCAAAGGTATGGTTTTGGTCGAATCCAATCCGAAACACGAAAAATCTGAATTGGAGTTTTTTTCTGAAAAACTTCAAAACCATACCTTTGAATTGAAAAAATTCCAATTACTTCTTTACTTACTTGAGTTTAATTGATCTCAAAAATCTAAAATAAAATTTAAATTCCCTTAATGTAGTCTAATGTTAATACATATAGAACTACAAATTGACCAAGTGTCAGCCATTGATTTCACATTGATTGGAAACAATCAATAATGACTATACAAACGTGACTTAGGATGTTAATTAGAATAGAAATGTTCCCCATTCTATGAATTCACACAAAGTATTGTCTAGAAATTTAATGCAAAAATCCCATATAATGTAAAAACATTTCCATAATATGGAGTCTAATGACAGTGGAAAAATTCAACTTAAGTAAAATAAATAAGTGATGAAGAAGTTTCAACTTTGAAATTGTCATCGCCTCAACGGCGTAATCGATAGCGTGTCTGCCTAAGGATTCGAGCCGGGCACTGACGAGGGTAGGTTCGAATCCAATCCGAAACACGAAAAATCTGAATTGGAGTTTTTTTCTGAAAAACTTCAAAACCATACCTTTGAATTGAAAAAATTCCAATTACTTCTTTACTTACTTGAGTTTAATTGATCTCAAAAATCTAAAATAAAATTTAAATTCCCTTAATGTAGTCTAATGTTAATACATATAGAACTACAAATTGACCAAGTGTCAGCCATTGATTTCACATTGATTGGAAACAATCAATAATGACTATACAAACGTGACTTAGGATGTTGATTAGAATAGAAATGTTCCCCATTCTATGAATTCACACAAAGTATTGTCTAGAAATTTAATGCAAAAATCCCATATAATGTAAAAACATTTCCATAATATGGAGTCTAATGACAGTGGAAAAATTCAACTTAAGTAAAATAAATAAGTGATGAAGAAGTTTCAACTTTGAAATTATCATCGCCTCAACGGCGTAATCGATAGCGTGTCTGCCTAAGGATTCGAGCCGGGCACTAACGAGGGTAGGTTCGAATCCAATCCGAAACACGAAAAATCTGAATTGGAGTTTTTTTCTGAAAAACTTCAAAACCATACTTTTGAGTTGAAAAAATTCCAATTACTTCTTTACTTACTTGAGTTTAATTGATCTCAAAAATCTAAAATAAAACTTAAATTCCCTTAATGTAGTCTAATGTTAATACATATAGAACTCCAAATTGACCAAGTGTCAGCCATTGATTTCACATTGATTGGAAACAATCAATAATGACTATACAAACGTGACTTAGGATGTTAATTAGAATAGAAATGTTCCCCATTCTATGAATTCACACAAAGTATTGTCTAGAAATTTAATGCAAAAATCCCATATAAATATTTTATGTTTGTTGAAATGAATTATTTTAATTTAAAGACCGAAACCAAAATAAATTAGCGAATCATTAGAGAATTTCTTTAAATACGAATACTCTTGTTTTTAGAGTAAAATTCAAAATAGTCCGTCGTTACAACTTCACATACATCAAGTTACCAAATATTTCTTCAAACATGAACATATGTATAACTTTTTGTCAGTTTGCTCTCATTCGATACTTTTTGAACCTACAAACGTTTCATTTATCCGAGACCGAAACAAGTTCTAATCGTTCGTGTACCAGCATTAAATTTTTTAACGTTATGATATTTTTTTTTCTTATTTTTTTCAAAAAGCAGGTAACGGTTTTTTGGGGTTAAAGTGGCATGTAAATTGCCCATTATGCCAATATTCTTTGGTTTCATCCAAAAAGTTCCTCACCATTGAAATTTCGCTACTTAATTCCCTTTTATTGGTTCAGGCTTATTTGCAGACCGGGGTGAGGTGGGTTATTGAAGATTTTCGAGAAAAGCTTAAAAAATGCTTTTATCTCTGACAGACATTTCAATTCGTACTGCCGAGTCTTGGTCGGCCTGTCTAGCTGCCCGCCTATCCACACCTTACGCAATGATATTAATTTCAAACTTTTTCAAGATAAAAGAGAATAAGATCACAAACAAGAGCCATTTTGTGGGATAACTAAGGTTTGGATAACTTAGGCTAAGATTGGAAAGTCAACTTTTTACAACGCAGGCCAGTACAAATAATGTTTCTTATGAAACGAACTGCACAGAATTTTACAAATTCTTATTTCGGATCTATCCAATGGATCATACCTATATGGATTTCATTAAATTGTAGAAACTTTAAATAACGGTTCAACCATTAAATGTGTACATCCTCCCATGATGGATTTGCTAGACCAGTATTGAATGCGTTACCTGTAGCATGGTTTTAGGCCCTTCAGGATTCAGTCTTGCATATAATTTCATATAATTTCACCACCATGTTCAATTATTTCGGATGCTATATCGTCGATAAAAATGGCGCTTTATCACGTGTTAATTTTGACAGCACCCTTTCGAATTTCTCTTTTGTGGGTTCGTCTGTACGAACCTTGAACGCACGAACCAACGTTGGCTTGTCATATGACCTGCTGTTGTCATTTATGTTAAGAAGATTCTTAAAATAATTTCTCCAATATTTATTTTATTTTTTTAGATCTATTTGAAGCTCTTCATCTACTTTTTGAATAGCAGTCAATACAGTTTGAGATCGCTTTTTTATGATTTTTAAACTTGGTGTTCTTTTTCTGATTACCATATTTAACGAACACGTTCTTTCGCGATGAAGGGGTTACCCTCAAGCCCAACCAAATCAGAATCTTGCCTTCAACACTAAGCCTAGAATAAATTTCAGTTACCAGAGACCACCAACGAGAAGGTGCACCAGAACCGGTAATGAGCTATTGAACGAAAGTAAGAATAAACGAAGAGTCTAAACTTTAGCTAAGCACTTTCCACCTTGACTCGCAATAGTGATACAGGTATATCTAATAGATTTAATATCTATGGTAACTTTGGTTTCTTTTGTTCGGTTTGTGACTATCAGACCAATCAAACATAACTGCTAAATGTACCACAGCCATCATGTCTTGATATCTAGCATCATGCAATATTAAGATGATGATGACATACTTTCTTTGACAGTTATATGTTCCAGTTGACAGTTATCTGAACTACCTATAGATTGGACAAACTGGAAGAACTTATTCTTTTATCACTATTAATAGTTGTCATACAAAGAGCGAGCTATTTAGATAGATTTAAGATTAAAAAAGATTTGATAGTCTAGTGCATGAACAGATTGATGTAAAATAAGCGGTATAAGTTCAAATAATATATTTTTAAAAACATGATCCCATTTAAAAAATCGTGTGTGATAGATAAAAACTAATATTAAACCAACTTGACAAATAACACCTCCGTTGATTAAAAATTATTTCAGTGCAGCTATTTAAAGTTAATGATTTCTCAAAAATTTTGCCATAAAATTTTAATTATATAATAAGCCTGTAAGTTTACAACATATCAACTATGATTCTGATCGAAACATCTTGGGTTGTCGAAAGCAATTTTAAGCTAAGAGTCTAAACTAAACTTATTCATCTCAAAAAATGATACATTTTTTCAACAACCGAGAGTAATCAATTTTCAAATAATGACTCATCGTTAAACCAATTGCAAAAAATAGCTAATTTTAATAATTTGGTTTCTACTGGTAAGTCCAGTGCTAAACGACACGAGTCACTATTTTATTGTTATTTCATTGAATTCAAATTTTATCATTCATCATATTTTAAGAAAACAGCATCAATGTGGAAATAAAAATTTTAAAAACAATAATTTAGAAGCATAATAATCAATAATTTTATTTTATTATTTTTTCAGGTTATAGAACAATTATTTTTTGTCCGTCTAGTTGGTAAAACACCTATCGAAACGCTAATTAGAGATATGTTATTATCAGGCAATAGTTTTTCTTGGCCATATTTAACATCAATGTGACATACAATGTGGCGACAATTAACATCAACATGATCAACAATAAATCAAAACAATATGATTAATAATAATAATTATAATATAATTAATAATTTTAATTATAATAATAGTACTAATAATTATAATTTTATTGGGGAACCATCATCATATTTTATATCAACACCAATTACAACAACAACTTCTTCAATTCCCACAACGCATTCATCAATAACCAAATTAAATGAACAACTAAATTCAATAAAAACAACGTCACCATTATCATTTTCATCTTCATTAATATCAACATCATTACCTTCATTGTTATCATCGACAATTTGCAATAACAATCATAACAATAGCAGTAATACTAATAATAATTGTTCAGTTAATTCAAGTATAGCGGTAACAACAACAAGTACATCATTATCATCGTCATCAACGAAACCAATTATTACAAGTAGTAATAGTAATAATGGTAGGGGAAGCGTATCACTATCCTCGAATTCATCAACAATTTCATTAAGTGATTTTTACAATGAACAACAGTTAAATAATTTTCATACAAATTTTTATGTTGGTTGCTCAAATTAAAATACAACCACAAAAAATTTTAATAGAATCAATAAATCAAACAAAAAAATTTTTATTTAAAATTTTAAATTAATATAAATCAATTTATTTTAATCGGTTTAAAACCAATTTAATTGCAATAAAAATATTCTTTAATAAACCAAAAAAAAAATATAATTTTTGACAATTTTTCTCTTTGATTTTTAAATACATAAATATATATCATTTAAAAAAAAAACGTAAAAATTGAAAATTTATGATTTTCTTATAAATTTGAGGAAAAAATGTATATAATATAAATATCCAGTAGAAATAATTTAATAGACAAACATAAAAATTAATAATCTGTGATCATCACCACCGTGAATATTTAAACAAAAACAAAGAAGTTATAAATATTTCTACTGAATTTATATATATATATATACGAATTAAAATACTCATTTAAATTAATTTTTAAAAAATGTTGTTGTTGTAATTAAAGAAATAAATTCAATAATTTTATTTCATTTTTTATAAATACATTTAAAAATTTCCTTTATGTTGTTAACTCTTTTCTTCACATCTCATATTTATAAATAAAATTTATATAAAATTTGTGTAAATATTTAAATAATTATAACTATAGCAAAAAAAATTTATTAATTGACAAAGTACTCCTTTTTTTGTAGAAACAAAAAAAAATTATATAATTTTCTTACTTCCTTAATTAAAGAAAAATTAAAAAGTATAAAGTAAATAAATCAAATTTTAATATATCGAAATTAGAAATTATATGTAATATTAAGAATTAATTATTGAAAAAGAATTATATAATAATTAATTAATAAAAGAAAATAGAGTTAATTTATATAAAGTTAGTGATATTAAGTTATTTTATTGATCTTTTGTTACATGAGAAATTAAATAAAAATTGGTTATATTGAAAATAAATTTTTTTTATTGTTATTATCTCAACTTTCTGATATATAAAAAAACAGATGTTTTTTTATATTTCAAATTTTTTAATATTATTTCAAATACGATTTAGTAACGTTTGTGCAATTTCTAAAATAGATATTGTTTGAAGAATATTTAATTAATGATACATAAACGTAATCTTTTAAAATTATAAATTGATAATAAAAAATAATAAACCAACTTTCTTCATTTTTTTGATAAAAAAATTGTTTTGAAATTCCTGGCGGAAGCATTCATGAAAAAACTTGCACAAATACGTTGCTCCACAAACTCAGTATAATTTTCTCTTATTTCCCTCCTAAATAGAAGATAATTTAATCACTCTACAAAAACAGGAAAAGAAATTATAAAATTCATATTTACTCTCCATTTCCAAATCTGTTTCCAAAACTTCCTCGTTACCATCAAATAGTCAATCCATCAACAACAAACGTAACAAAAGATACAATACTGTCAAATATTAAGTAATGTGTAATAGTAAAAATAAAAATAAAAACAGAAAAAAAATTAAAAAAAAGAACAAAAACCATTATTTAAAAATCGTAAAAATTAATTATAAAAAATATATAAATACATAAAAAAATGACAACAACAAAACTTTACATATAAATTATAAAAACAAAATACTTAGTTAAAAAAAATTAATTAAATTAATTAATTAATAAAAATTGTTAAATGCTGAAACAAAACAAATGTGTAAAAATTCATAGAAAAAAAAATCCGAATCAAAAACTAAATATTTTTTAAAAAAATATTTCAAAAAAATGAGATCAAATGACAAAAAAAAAATTAAAAACTTAAAAAACAAAATAAATAAATTATAAAAATTGAAAACTTTTTTGTGTTATCAATGTTTGACCTTTTCAGAGATAAAATTTGATATAGACTGGAAATATTACAGACGTTTTTAATGAGATTAATGAAAATAATTTGCTGATTCTTTTTAAACCTATTAAGCCAGGCGGTACTAACCATGCTAACCCGACTGAGCGACGATCAAATACACTACCTGACCATATTTTAGATAATATTTCGAAGCGCATGAGATCTTAACAAATAACTGCTAAAACCAGCGTAACACAATGGAAAAGTCATTTAGATACAATAAGACTATCAAAACAATGGAGAAATTTATGCCGCCTTATTCGAAATAACCGATCGAAGATAGATAAAATTTGGATTGACCGAAATTTCAAAAAATCAAGTCTGTGCTAAGGGTTTCTCTTTGGTTTTCTCTTCATTCAATTTAAAAACTAAAGTATGATTTTTTATCTTAATTTAAAATATTATTTATCAGTGTTGCAAAACGAAAAAAAAAATCGTAACGTTATGCGTTTCGTTTTTATAACAGTATATTTATTTTTTCGGTACGTTATTTCGTTATAAAACAGAAAAATATTATATTTTATTATGTTATAACGTTATAATTACGTTATTTTAAAATTAAATGTAATGTTTAACAGATTAGTTTTAAACATTACAATTTAATTTTAAAATAACGTAACTATAAAATTTGCCTCATTTCAAATTCTTTAATTTTAATAACGACACCTTTTATTATTCACTATTGTTATAAATAAAAAACTATTTAAAAACAATAATTTTAAAATTTTTAAGTATATATATTTTTTATAATTCACACTACTATAGTTTTGATCTCGTGGAGATCATCGACGGGCGTAGATATGTAACTGACGTAATTAAAATTAAAGAATTATACAATGGATTATTCACGTCACTCCTCCTTATCAGGAGTTTTCACAAATCTGATAGTTTGTTTATAACTATTAGAGTTGCTTTTAATAGATCTTCAGATTAATTTCTCGGCCAGCAAAAAAATATTCTTTCTTAAAATTATTCAAAACACCTGTGATGCAAAACGGCTACTACAGACTTGAAATTATTTAAAATAAACTTAAAATTCTACAACATTTTATGCCCGATTTAAAGTCGGTAACTTTAACTTAACGTTAACTTAACGTAAAGTACAAATGTATGAAAATGCACTAGAGCATTTATAGTCGTTAACGCAAACTTAACGTTAACTTAACGTAAAGTTCATTTCATTCTATCTTAAAGATTTTGTTAAGGATTTGTTGACGTTTGGTATAAAAACTGAAGAAAATTAATATTTAATTGCAAGTGTCCATAAAAATAAAATTTTATTTTTTAAAAAATGCAAAGGATATAAAAAGAGCGACTTTAAAGCCAAATATTAGCAGAAAATTAATATGAAAATAAATTTTTTTATTTTTAAATTTTGTATCAAATGTATGTTTCGAATTTTATTATTTTAAATTTTGATTTTAAATCAGTTTATTAGTTTTAAAGAATTGTTTGATTTGTAACATTGATTACAAAACCATAATTAATATCAGATCAAACGTCAATGAATACGTAATTTCTTACTGACTATAAATCAAAATTTTTAGATGTCTTAAGTTAGAGTTAAGTTAAAGTTAACGTTAAGTTAACGTTACCGACTGTAAATCGGGCATTAGAACTACCAAAATCTGTAGTTTAAGCGTCCGCAAAAATTGATAAAGAGCAGATAAGTTGAATTTTATTCCACCGGTTTTTGCGTTTTGATTTTCATATACATAATTATAAAAAAGTCACCCGAAAAACGAAATAAAATATTGAGTTATCGTTACGTTTTACGTTATTGTAACGTAGTTTAATTTTTAAAACGTTATGAACGTAATTATTACTAATAACGCTATTTCATTTCGTTATTCCGTTTTTGCGTTATGTTACGAGTAACGTTTTGCAACACTGTTATTTATTTTAATTCAACTAGTTTTGATTTTCAAAATATCATTTACCGGTATGTATTGCAGTTTAATATAATTTCTAACAATGCTTCTATTGATAAAAGTATCTAAACAATGGAAAATTAATTATAAAAAATGTGAAAAATATACAATTAGTGGGCGTTGACGTTTAAGAAAAATTTATGTAAAAATATTATTTAATTACAACTATTTTGAATAGAGATGTAGTTATTACATAATACGTATGCATCAAATCTTTTGTTTTTGAAATATAAAGTGATTCATTTGCGTTTAATTATTTAAATTTTTTAATAACAAGTTTTAATATTTTCGAAATTACTGCATCTATTTTTTGCTCTGACTAATATGTTCTGCAACACTTGATTTATTTACATGAGAATACGATGTTGTTTTTTTTGTGTTCTTTGAATCATGTATCGAAACGTCTTGCTGTTTGCCCAATATAGATTTGTTTCTATACAAACTAAACCGTTTTATCTGTTTAAATCTTGATTTATTATTCTAATTGAAGACCTTGTTAAAAATTATGATTTAGATTTTAAAATAAAGAGGTAAACTGGTTTTTATTTGCTGTTGCCTTGATGTTGGAGTTAATGTTGTATGTTGATGTCTGTTGTACGTTGAGTTACTACTCATTATCACTTAAAAAGAAAGGTTTTAAAGCAAACAAATATGTAAAGCACACTTACCGTGCCCATTGCTCTTTCGGCTCCTTCTGGCTACCATTCAAAAAACCTATTTCTAGAAACAAAAACTTTTGAGCTTGAAATTTTGAAGTATGGCTTGAGATAGTAATACTTTAGTTTTCGGACTGAATAAACTGAATAGTATTTCAGACTGAATAAACATAAATAATTTATATCTATACCTACATCGAGAGCAAATGATCTGATCCCATTATAATATCATTTTTGGGCTTCTAAAAAGAACCCAATCAACTAGCAGAAATTTAAAATTAGACGTAAAGAAAATTTATTAGAAATTATGAAAAACAATATTGATCCTCAAGACATGCCTTTGCCAAGACTAATTTTAGAAATTGAATACCTTTTTCAATCCAGCAATAATCAAACAGAGGAAATGCGTACGACCTGGGTCCCTATTTTTGAACACATAAATGTGAATTTTGACAATATTGTGAAGTTTGTATGACTTAACATAAAACGGTAACGGTAACGATTTTCGGGAAAACGAATTTCATAATATTGTCTAAATTCAATTTAGACAATATTGTGAAATTTGTTTTTCGTAAAATTGTTACCGTTACCGTTTAATGTTAAGCAATACAAACTTCACAATACTGTCCAAGTTCAAATTTATGTGTTCGGGAATAGGGCCCTAGACCATCCAATCTTAAAATAATTTTTTTTTTAAATCAAACATAAGCTTTGTTCAACCAGAATCAAAATTTAATCGTGGTATAAATATAGTGATAAAACAAAGAAACTGTTATAATGGAAATAGAGATTATATAAGAAATAACGTTCAATCTCTAAAATGACAATAATAATTACAAAAAGCTTAAGCTCAATGGAATAATTAAAATCAGTGTTGCAAAACGTTACTCGTAACGTAACGCAAAAACGAAATAACGAAATGAAATAGCGTTATTAGTAATAATTACGTTCATAACGTTTTAAAAATTAAACTTCGTTACAATAACGTAAAACGTAACGATAACTCAATATTTTATTTCGTTTTTCGGGTGACTTTTTTTATAATTACGTATATGAAGATCAAAACGCAAAAACCGGTTGAATAAAATCCAACTTATCTGCTCTTTATCAATTTTTGCGGACGCTTAAACTACAGATTTTGGTAGTTCTAATGCCCGATTTATAGTCGGTAACGTTAACTTAACCGTAACTTAAGACACCTTAAAATTTTGATTTGTAGTCGGTAAGAAATTACGTATTCATTGACGTTTGATCTGATATTATAATTATGGTTTTGTAATCAATGTTACAAATCAATCAATTCTTTAAAAGTAATAAACTGATTTTAAAATCAAAATTTAAAATAATGAAATTCGAAACATACATTTGATACAAAATTTAAAAATAAAAAAATTTATTTTCATATTAATTTTCTGCTAATATTTGGCTTTAAAGTCGCTCTTTTTATATCCTTTGCATTTGTTAAAAAATAAAATTTTATTTTTATGGACACTTGCAATTAAATATTACTTTTCTTCAGTGTTTATACCAAACGTCAAAAATCCTTAACAAAATCTTTAAGATAGAATGAAATGAACTTTACGTTAAGTTAACGTTAAGTTTGCGTTAACGACTATAAATGCTCTAGTGCATTTTCATACATTTGTAACGTTAAGTTAAAGTTACCGACTATAAATCGGGCATAAAATGTACAATTTTAAGTTTATTTTAAATAATTTCAAGTCTGTAGTAGCCGTTTTGCATCACAGGTATTTTGAATAATTTTAAGAAAGAATATTTTTATGCTGGCCGAGAAATCAATCTGAAGATCTATTAAAAGAACTCTAATAGTTATAAACAAACTATCAGATTTGTGAAAACTCCTGATAAGATTGCTTAGTTTTGGTAAAAATTAATTATTTTTAATATGAAATGATTTCAAAATATTCGTCGGAGTGACGTGAATAATCCATTGTATAATTCTTTAATTTTAATTACGTCAGTTACATATCTACGCCCGTCGATGATCTCCACGAGATCAAAACTATAGTAGTGTGAATTATAAAAAATATATATACTTAAAAATTTTTAAATTATTGTTTTTTAATTGTTTTTTATATATAACAATAGTGAATAATAAAAGGTGTCGTTATTAAAATTAAAGAATTTGAAATGAGTCAAATTTTATAGTTACGTTATTTAAACACTACATTTAATGTTAAAATAACGTAATTATAAAGTTATAACATAATAAAATATAATATTTTTCTGTTTCATAACGAAATAACGTACCGGAAAAATAAATATACTGTTATAAAAACGAAAAACATAACGTTACGATTTTTTTTTTTCGTTTTGCAACACTGATTAAAATAAAAAGAACCATTAATAAGAATCTCAGTATCTGCTAACGGATTCGTATATGGCACTAATGAGGATGGTTGAAATTTATCCGAAATATATAAATGAAAAATGGATTTTTGCAAAATTATGTTTCTATGAAAATGTATAGAAATAAAATGGATAAACGATACAAAAAAACACATCAATTCAGGACGTGCTATTTCTCCATTCGCCCTTCATAGCAAATGGCAATTAATAAAACAAAGAAATGCTTTTCAAAATAATCTTTGAAAGTTGAAAATAATCAGCCCTGTAATTGATAGAATCTTGCCAGATAATAATTAAATAAAACTAATAATAAATTAAAGCTGATAAGCTCCTCCTGATAATTGCCCTAGGAAACGGTCAGTGAAATTGTGATTGGGCAAATTAATGGATGTCATTAAATTTTAGAGAATTTAATTGGATTAAATTCAAATAAAAATAAATTTTCTGTAGTAATTTCCCAAGAACAGGGGACCGAGGGCTATAATCAACGCCATTTGCTTGAGGAGTAGTTCTAAAAAAAATACAAATTTATCTCCTAAACCGCGAGGAAATTCGCCTAGAACGCCTTTCTTCAACTTATTCAATTATCTTTTAACTATAATTACCTTTAACTCTTTATCTTTTTTTATATTTTCAAATAAAAAAAAATATTCATAACAAAACTTATTTAATTTAAATTATTTTACAAATTCATAATTTTTAACAATACAAACGATAGAATCACATAATATTTGCACTCCTGATAATTGCCCTACAGAAATCATCATCAGTAGTCATTTCCCAAGATCGGTGATATTTCGAAATAATTTTTTGCGGAAATTTCGAAAGCAAGTACATATATTATTATCAATACCACTTGCTTGAGGAATTTTCCAAAAAAGTTATTAGAATTTATCACCGAACCAGGGGAATTCGTTTAGAAAATTTTTTGCCATTTTTCATTTCCTTTTATATTTCTTATGAATTATACGTCTGGCCAACTGCAATATCAGTTAATTATTTCATAATTTTGTGATATTTAACTGATACCGCGGTGCGGCAAACGCATAATTATTTGTGATTATTATAATTCAAACCTTATTGGTGAAATTGAATGATGTCATTACATTTAAGAGAATTTCATTGGCTTAAATTAAAATAAAAATAAAGCAAAAAAATTTCATTAGTAATTTTCCAAAAGCGTTAATAATTCCAAATAGTGTTTTGTTAAAACTTCGAACGCAAGTTGATTGGTTACAGTCTGAGCAAACTGAGTCATTAATTCAACTAAAAATAAAGCAATTGAATAAAATTCAAATAAATTTTATACACAATTTCTCGAGAAATAAAATCATGCATGTTATTTCGATAAATAATTTTTTATGCAGAGTTGACACATTTGAAGACATGTCGGTCGAATGAAAAACGATTTGAAATCAAAGTGTGATATGTCACGCTTTGTAGAAAAATTTAAAAGCCCTAGCTAGTTCATAGGAAAATTTGTAGCAAACCTAGACTTACACTAGTTCAGGGGTACAGGGTGGTTAAATTAAACTCTCACTACTCGAAATTCCAACCTTGCATGACTTGGTAATCTCACCCCACAGACAAAGTTCCCGCAGGCGAAGAAGTAGATTCGAAGGGTCAGGGTATACTGCGAAATAGAAGAGTCAATTCAATCGACTCAAATAATGAACCATGATCCAGCCTTGCAGCCTCCAACAATCCAACTACATGGCATAAAACCATTTCACCAGCGTTTTCAGGAATATTTATTTATTTATTTACAAAGAGCCTGGCAAGCAGGAAACCTTTAGGAATTGAAGCTTTAAAACGTATTCTAACAAGTCATCATCATACTCGTTTGCTGATCAGGTTGAAAAAATAAAGAAACACATCTACACTTCAGATGGGAAAGGTCAACCTACCCATAGGTATTTTACCACGAACATATCTTTCAATGGAATTATGAAAACCATTGAGTTGGTGGTAGTCCCATTCTTTCACACAATTTATATTTGGGTATCGACTTCTTCAAAGTTTTAAGTTTATATCAGCCTTCATTACAACTGTTAGCAATTAGATCAAATAAACCTTCATTATTCAGTCTGACAACAGTAAAACAGTAGAGGCTGAAAGATGTTATCCAACTTCTTCCGTTCTTCTCCAAGCAGAATTGGGAAAAACTAAGTCCTGGAGTTCTCCGGTAGTCCAAGACCCTGGAGTTCTCCGGTAGTTCTTGTAAGAAAACCAAGTATAAGTTTAGGATTTGTCTAGACTCGCATAAAGTGAAATACGGTAACCAAACCATTAGCGTACCCTCCGATACAGATAGAAGAAATTTTGAGTCAGCTACCAAAATATAAAGTTTCAATTTAAAGGATGCGTTCTGGCAGAAAGTGATGGAATTGTCATCAAGACAGAAAGCCACGCTTAGTGTCCCAGGTCGTCATTTGTATTATTTTCTCCGCATTCCATTCGGACACTGTAGCACTACTTAAACAATTACGGTGCCTATGGAGCTTATTACCTAAGTGACTTACTTATTTTATCTACATTCGATTATCACTTTAAAATACTAGCACCTGAAGATACAACATCAGTGCGCCATGTTTGACGATTCTTGGGTATGTCTGGTTACTATAAAATATTCATTTATGAGTTCATTTCGCTCACAACTCCTAAACGAATTTTTTAAAGTTACGTAGGATATTTCGGTGAACGGAGAAAGCTGATATGTCTTTCTTGGCAATCAAAAAAACGTTAACATCAACTCCCTTACTAGCCAACCCTGATTATTAGCAATGACGGGATAGGATGCGTAATGATAGAAATGGACGATGATGGTGCAAAACGCCCAGTGGCATTCATATCCAAGAGGTTGAAATCTGTGCAAATTACAGCGTCGATGAGAAAGAGTGTTTGGACGTCATTCAGAGGATTGAAAAGTTTACAACTTGTATTGTAGGGCATCCATTTTTAGTCATTACTGAGTCACTGAAGTGGCTGATGCAACAACGAGGTCTTTTTGGCCACTTAGCAAGATGAATATAAAATATAAAATATAGGAAAGGATCCCAGAATGTCATGCCTGATGCACTTTTATCCAAATGTCGTGCCTGATGCACACTATATAGACGCAACACTTCAAACAGCGAACACGACCTGGATCTCAGTTTACCTGCGTTTCCTTCTTCTGATTATATGAAATTGGTACAAATCGTTAAGAATGGTGGGACGTCTCTACGTGGCTTATTGTTGATGAACGGAATTTTTTTTTTTTAAGTTAACCTCTTTTCTTGCGTAAAAAGTGAGACTTAGAAGCTTTGGCTTCCAGAAGAATCAACAACTGAATTAATAGCCAATAGTCTTCTTACTTCTGCTCATGCCGGGTTAGGAAAGACCCTGCATCGTTTACGGCGTTTATTCTTCTTTCCCGGGATGTTATCTCATGTTGAAACCCAGCTTTCAAAATGTAAAACTTGCAAAGAAGTCGACTAGTCATATCCTTAGAGCACCGATGGTTAAAGTAAGCCGATCCGAGCGTGCACTACAAAGATTATTTGTGAACATCCTAGGTTCGTATCTCCGATCCAAAGCGGAAAATATAGCGATCCTTATGGTCCTTTATCATTGAACTAAATTCGCCTTTCTTTTTCCATTTAAGAAATTAACTGCTGATCCCATCTGTAAATTGTTAGAATCACAAGTGTTTCTAACTTTTGGTTGTCCTGAGACAATAGTCTCAGATAACGGAACTCAATTTACTTCAAAGTTATTCAAGGATTTCATAGCAAAGTATGGTATAAAATATTTTAAAACCGCTCTTTACTCACCTTCGGTTGATGCGAGGGGACAAGTTAATCAAAGTGTTTAGTATTATTGTTAAACAGAATTGATTATTTGATTATTTAAACAGAATTCAGTTTTATATTAAAGACGATTACTCTAGCTGCGACTAACAACTGCCCCAGATAAATAGCGTATTACGTAGTATGGTTCATTCATCCATCGGTTATTCTTCTTACTACGACTTATTTGAATTATAGATGATACTATATTACTAAGATTATACCCTGTTTAAAACCTTACTGAACCTGGAAAAACCCATTGAGAAAACATTTGCCACAGATTATTTAAACCATACCCTACAGCACTTATAGCTAGTATACCTAAGGCCTTTCTAGTTTACCAAAAATGTATAATTTGAGAGCCAGGATTCCAAACACGAAGAAAGACGATGTCGTCTTCCGTAGAAATTTTGTCTTGAGCGATCTCAGCAAACATCTTTCCGTTAAGTTATCTCCAAAATTTATAGGAGCCAAAGTCATCAGTCTAGTAGGTAGATCGTTATTAAAACCACAGGATATTGAGTCAGTCAGAAAATTGCATTTGACAAGGCGTCAAAGAAAACAAGAGTATCAAAACACATAGGACACTCAAGAAAGTCAAAACAGTGAAATCAAATAACCCCGTCAAGACAGATAAAACCACCAAGACAGTAGGAACAAAAAAGTTAAAATAGTGGAAAACGGTCACTGAAAAAATTGAGATAGTCAAAATAATTCAGAAAGTAAAACCCGTTGAAACAATCGAGAAAATCAAAACACAAAAGTCAAGTAAACAGTAAGACAGTCAAGTAGACAGTAAACGCAGTAAAATCTTTTAATGCAGTCACAATAGTCAAGACAGTCAAAAAATTTCAAAATAGCAAGACAGTCAAAATAGTAAAAATAGTTGTGACAGTCAAAATTGTCAAAACAGTCAATACCATCCAGAACCAAAACAATCAATACACGAAATTCAGTCAAAACAGTCTACACCATCCAGACAACCAAGACAGTTGGGACAGTCAAGACAATCAAGACAGTTAAAACATTCAAAACAGTCGACAGGTCACGACGGTAGAGACAGTCAAGAGAGTAGACCTAATCATGACATTAATTACATTTAAAACAGTCTAAAGTAACAAGACAGTGATCCGAATTGAGTCAAAATGGTAATTTTCTGGTATGTTCATTATTGGTAAGATATTTAAGGGTCTTGTGTGTTCATTATTGGTAAGACATTTAAGTCAAAAACATCTTTTTTAATTTTTCTATCTTACACCTTACCTTCCTGGAACCAATGTTTTACTGTCTCTTACATAGTTTTTCAAAACATGAAAAAGTTCTTTTTACAACACAACTCCCGCCAAGATTCGACAGTAAATTACGTGTCTTAAATCATTTATGTTAATATATTTTCCATTTTTCTTTTTTAATTTGCTTATGATCGTTACTTTATATATTTGTTTCCCTTTATATTTTATTTATCTATTCTATATACTTTTTTATAAATAACACATTTTTGTGGTTAGTAGAATTTCAAGTGAGCTTTTAACATTAGCAAATAGATTACAAGAACGGAATATAGTAAATTTACACATAAGTACATCAATTTAAATAGTGACTTAAAGTATATAAAATAAATAATTAATAATATTATTTACAAATAAAAAACAAAAAAATGGTTTGTGTAACTTCAAAAGTAAAATGAAATTAAAGTTATAAGATGAAGTGATATGAAAAGAAGGAGGTGAAGAAAATGTACATACATATAGTAAATAATAAATAATGAATAATTTCGATTGTAATGATCAAAATGATGATCATCGTGAAACTTCGATGGTGGCAAAATTTTACAAAAAAAATTATACAAAACGAAATAACGTGAACAATAGACATGGCACGAAGTGAATTATTTTAATATTATTTTTATTTTTGTCTGTAATTTTTTATTGTTGTTGTTGTTATTTTCACTAACGCGATCAATACCGATTGATTAAATTAAAAATTTTGATTGTAAAAATAGATAAATAAATAAAAAAAACAACTAAAATTCAAGATTACAATCGTTTGAATTATGGGATCACAATAATAGTCATTAGATAAAATTTTATGGTTTATTTGATTTGACGAAAATTTATGATCATTGATGATCTCTATAAATCATTTGATTTTGTTTGATTTATTGTAAATATTATGATCGATATTCATATTTTGAATATTCTTTTTTCATAATATTTTGTTTGTTAAAATTTTTGCAAATCTTCATTTTTGATTGCATTTCACGTTCATTAACTTTTTCAACCGTTTTTTGCAATTAATCATTTTAATCAAATTCTTTGGTTTGCATTCAGGAAATACTTTGGAGAACAGGTTTTGAAAAAATTCACTTGTAGCTTAGAACAGTTTATAAAACTGTATATTATTTATGTTTATTTGAACTTCGTATCATATTATATTTTTCGTAAGAAATAAAAATAATATTTTTCTGTTGTATATTGATTAAGAATTGAGAACTTTCAATTTTTTTAGCAAAAATAGTGATAACCATCTCCTAACATCTGTTTAGATAGATATCTGAAGATATTTTCTTTTAGAACTTTTAAAACCTAAATCATACATTCATTTCTTACTATTAAATAATTCAGGATTCATTTCATGAATAATATCTGTATGTTTACGATGTTTCACTTTAATTCATATTTTATTCTATCACGTCATCTCTTTTGTTTTTTTTAATTTGTTTTGTACCAATGTGAAACAAACATAACTTTTAAAATAAAAACACAAATAACGAAAAGCATCTGTCATAGATGCATTGGTATTGAAATCATGAATAATGTGGTTCATTTTGCGACGATTTGATTGAAATTTTTACGCAATGTTAATAATTGGCAAACTTTGGAGGATCCTATTATTTTTGATTTGATAGTGTGAGAGACTGTTTTTACACACTTTTATTTAACTTGACTCTTGAGAGCTTTGATGGTTGGAATTTTGTGATTCATTTTTCAGTAACTTCCCATTATGTTATTAATCCCAAATTGAAAAGACAAGTTTGTTGAAGCAGTCAGTACGTATTTCTAAAACTTTTAAAGCAAAAAACTTTATAAATCTGAAGAAAAAAAATTCAAATTTTTTTTCATTCTGAAAGACATCAAAGAATTGCACTGAAATCCTCATCCTCTGGTTGACTCATTTTGAGCGAAGGAATTTTGGTAATACTGTATATCATTATAATAATAGACATCAAACATGTTTGTGTCATTTCATATGGATAAAGAGCCTTACATTATAAATAATGAACACAAAAAAAAATAAAAGTATGACATTTCGCTCAAAGCTTATAGACCTTTTTTCTTAAAGTTCAAATCGTTATTTTGGTGTATTTGACAGATTACATACAGCAATGATATTTAAAAATCACTTATTATGTATGAAAATATGCAAATCCATAAGATCTGAATGCCCATTTACCGCGCTGAAAGTTTGCTCATACTGAGTATCGCATTATAATAAAGGACATATTACACATTTTTGTCATTTTTATATGAAAAAATGGCCTTAAATTGTAAATAATGAGTGATTTGTATTTCGAAAATTTTAAATAATTGTTATTTCTTCTAAATCCAGATTGTTTTGTGTTCTAGTTAAGTTTTTTTTACTATAGTTGCATAATTATTATTTTTTCAATACATTTTAATACATAATTAATGATTTCTAATTATCATTGCTGTATGTAATCTGTCAATTACATACAGTAATATAACGATTCGAATTTTAAGGAAAAAGCTCTATAATTCAGACCTTTTTTCCGAAAAAAACTTGACATTTGGGCGAACATATATATTTAATAATTTATGTACAACTTAAAATTAATACAACGAGCAAAGAAACACACTAAAATTTTACACTGGATTTTTAAATAACATACTTACAATTGTTATAGTGCAATTAACCTTATTAAAATTACATTAAATTTCAAAGAATATTAAATTTTCGGTAAATGTTTTAATTGCTAGTTTTACTTATGGTGTATTTTCTGTGAAATAATGTGGTTAACTTATTTGTAGGTAAAATTATATAACTAAAAACTCTAAAATAAAAAAATAAATAAAAAAAATTTAAAAAACACAGTTTTTGAAAAACGAACTAAAAAGCAGAAAATAAATTTTGCATTAACACCAGCGTTATGTCTTTTATAATTATATTTCCTTTGAAATTGTTAGAAGAAAAAATATTTAAATGGTATTTAACACATCTTAGCATAGATGCAAATATTAAATTTTTGACTAATTTAAAATGCTAATTTTCGATTGACAAACAGTCTTCCGTTCCCATTTGTTACATAAAATAAAAGTGGGTGGGCGCATTCAGAAACGAAAGGGAATAAACGTTGGTAGTCTCTCTTGTTAGAGATTAACATAGAATACATTTGTTCCTTTTCTATATCAACGTATGCGTCACCCACTTTTATTTTATGTAACAAATGGGAACGGAAAACTGTTTGTCAATCGAAAATTAGCATTTTAAATTAGTCAAAAATTTAATATTTGCATCTATGCTAAGATGTGTTAAATACCATTTAAATATTTTTTCTTCTAACAATTTCAAAGGAAATATAATTATAAAAGACATAACGCTGGTGTTAATGCAAAATTTATTTTCTGCTTTTTAGTTCGTTTTTCAAAAAGTGTGTTTTTTAAATTTTTTTTTTTTTATTAATTTTTCTACGTCGGTTTAGTTTTTTTGTTTAGACACGGCAGAATTTTTCTTGTGTTTGTTGATTTATTGGGGATAGAATGAGAAACCCAACCAAAACGACTGAGATGGATGGAAATTGCTTGAAAAATTCAAATCGTTGTGGAAAT